>JBBGZY010000353.1:13192500-13792500 GCA_037952925.1 Lithobates clamitans | reverse complement strand
ATTCAAATTATTACACAAAACTTACTACGAGCCACAACGCTTGCACCGTATATACTCTACCTCCTCGCCCAGCTGTTGGAGATTTTCTGGTAAATCCTGCCAGCTTTATAGATGTCTTTTGGGTATGTCCACAGATGCAGAACTATTGGAGTGAGGTGACCCAGTTTTTCCATAGGTTAACCACCATACCTATCCCCCTGACTGTCAGCATTTGTCTCCTTGGATTGGTAGACTCGCTAGCTTTTGCTAGAGTGACACGCACACTATTGGGTATATACTCTTATTTTATGCCAAGAAGGCCATAGTACTTTGTCAGCTAGGCCCCCTACCCTGTCATCCTGGAAGCAGCTTGATAATTCTGTGGTACCCCTTTTTATAAAGCAGCATATTTTATCCTGAGGATGTCCCAAAAAATATTATAGTCTGGCACTTGTGAACGAACTTGTTTTCCACGGTAGATGATCAGGAACCAGTAGATTGGATCAATGTAGCTTCCTGAGTATCTATCTTTTTAAAACCTAACAGTGGTTTATAAATACACGGGCGATTGTACAGGTGGGGATACTAGTGTAACAACAAACTGTTCTTGTAGCATCAGGCTCTGGTGAACTGGAGGGTGTGATTCTGTTTTTAGGAGCTTTGCAGGGATTAAAATTACAATCTGCTGTGAATCTGAGCAATGTGTGGTTAGAGTTTTAGGATAAGTTGTAAGTTATACTTTGTTATGCACATGGTTATGTTTACCTGTTAGCCATTGAGGCATTACCCCAGCTATGTTTTTTGTACCTTTTTAAACTTATTATTTTTCTAATAAAGAGAATTTTCAAAAAAGAATATGAAAATTTGCTGCTATACCCCTGGATGTCCGCTTAAAAAAAAAAATGTAATTACTTGTTGCTGATGCAAGGTAATGGTCTCTTATTTTATTCATATGAAATTGTTGGCTAATGCTAAATTACGATCCATGCTTTAAAATGCTTTTGTTTAAAAAAAATTCCTATTTCAATTATGCAATTTAATAAACAAACTCCTCAAATATCATTGTGAATGGCAAGCATTTCCCGTACACTTCCAGACTATACACTTTATGGGTGAGCTGGCACCTAATAAAGTAGTCATTCTTCAGTGGTTTCCTTTTCCTTCTCAAGCTTGGGTGCAGGAAGTGTCTTAGAGCCGGTTCACACAGGGGCGACTTGTCAGGCGACCTAGCCGCCTGACAAGTCGCCTCCCGTTCTGTACAATGGAACCGTTCTAATCGGAGCGACGCAAGTCGCTCCGACTTAGAAGAAAGGTTCCTGTACTACTTTGGGGGCGACTTGCATAGACTTCTATACAGAAGTCGTCTTGCAAGTCGCCCCAGCAGTCGTGTGCAGGTCGCCTCGGTGAGGCGACCTGCAAGTCGTGCCGCCTCTGGTGTGAACCGAGGCTCAATGTTGGAGTTCTTTTTGTACTCTTCCATCCTCCTAATGTAAGAATATCCCTTTGAGAAAATGGGGCTCTTACAGATCCCCTGGAGAAAAAAAGCAGATGGACTACCCAAAACAAAAACATGGGAAGCAGTAAACTCCCTCCTCTTTTACACAGCCCCAAGGTCTTTAGAATTTGGTGTCAGATATTGAGCGGTTGGTTTCACCTTTTTTTTGGTTCTTTGATTTTACGGTTGTGGGTTTATTAAAACTGTCTGTATAGGCAGTAAAGCATTCCTGTGGCACCAAAGGGGTTAATCCTCTGCATTGTGTAAAAAGGCTGTTTGATCCTGTATGCACAGATCCTGATTTTCCTATCACAGCCGTGCACAACTACCATTCTGGAGCACACAGAATCTGTGCATGGTAGCCAATTGGCTTCCAGGGGACATTTTATTATAGCAAAAAGTACAAAGGTGTG
Organism: Lithobates clamitans; assembly: GCA_037952925.1. Taxonomy (NCBI): domain Eukaryota; kingdom Metazoa; phylum Chordata; class Amphibia; order Anura; family Ranidae; genus Lithobates; species Lithobates clamitans. The sequence continues at coordinate 13,790,613 of JBBGZY010000353.1, read as the reverse complement.
TGTGTGTGTGTGTGTGTGTGTGTGTGTGTGTGTGTGTGTTTTTTTTATTTATTTTATTTTTTTTTTTTGTTTTGTTTTGTTTTTCAAAACTGTTGCTTTTTTTTGTTGTTTTATAGCGCAAAGAATAAAAACCACAGAGGTGATCAAATACCACCAAAAGAAAGCTCTAATTTTGTGGGAAAGAAAGACGTCAATTTTGTTTGGGTACAACATCGCACGACCGCGCAATTGTCAGTTAAAGTAACGCAGTGCCGTATTGCAAAAAAATGACCTGGTCATTCAGCAGCCAAAGTTTATATTTGCTTAAATAATTGCATTTCCATGTACTGTGGGATACCAGATATAGTGAATCCAGGGTTTAGTAAAACTTTAAATACAAATATAGCCTAACAACAAATGGTAGTCGGGGGGGAGGGGGGGGGGTCCATAAGACTTGGTAGCCCTGTAGAGAATGAGGTTTTTGGAGAGGGATGGGGTCTCTCCACGGGAGGCTGGGGATTTTGCAGGGGCACTGGGGGGAATGAAGGCACTGCAGCAAGCAAGGGATTTGCAGATAGCTGGAGGCCTGGGAGGAGTGAAGCCAACCCACCCCTTCGACTCCAGTGGGGAATGGCATTGGATTAAAATCCAAAGGGTGGAAAGCGCTGTCGCTTTTTTTTTTTTTTTTTTTTCTCTACAGTTTTGGTTTAAATAAAGTGTGTGTGTAATGTGTGTGAGAGATCTCACCTTGAGCATATGTGGCAGACGTGAAAGGGTCTCGAGAAGCTGTGGAGAATGTTATACTGCCTGTAACATCATTGCAGGTTTGAGGCATGACCGGTTTGGTAGTGGGTCAGTGATGGTCTGGGGAGGCATATCCATTGAGGGATGCACAGACCTCTACAGGCTAGACAATGGCACCCTGACTGCCATTAGGTATTGGGATGAAATCCTTGGATCCTATGCTGGTGCTTGAATGACCCCCTAAATCCAATAGAACACCTCTGGCACATTGTTTTAGCCCACCTGACGCCACTCGTTTGCACCTCAGTCTGTTCAGGAGCACAGTGATGCCCTGCTCCAGATCTGGGAGGAAATACCCCAAGACACCATCCGTCTCATTTAGAAGCATGCCCCGACGTTGTCGGGCACGCATACAAGCAGGTGGGGTCCATACAAACTACGTACCATTTTTGAGTTACTTTAATTAAATTTCAGCAAAATGGACTAGTCTGCTGCATCATTTTTTCACTTTGATTTTCAGGGTGTCTTTGAATTCAGCCCTCTGTAAGTTGTTGATCTTCATTTCCATCAAACAATGTGGCATCCTTTTGTACCTATTGCATTACCCAGTCCATATGAGTATAGATTTCCAGCATGATATTTTTCCCTATTGAGATCTGATGTGTTTTGAAAGTGTTCCTTTTTTTTTTTTTTTTTTTATATATATTTATTTTCCCATTTTTTTTTTGCCATGGTAACATTACAGGAGAAGAGCCATTACATTTTTAGAGGTACAAGTGCACAAACACTATTTTCATTAGGTTTGGATCTCACTGTTTGACTTTTTCATATCTTTATAAATGTGTCCCTGACGTGTATTTGATTACAAAGCTAATATTCCTTTTTCTTTTACTCCAAAAATAGGCGAAGAGTTTTCATTCTCGGTCCTTCTCACCATGTGGCTCTTTCCAGATGTGCACTTTCCACTGTGGATATATATAGAACCCCCCTCTATGACCTCCATATTGATCAGAAAGGTATGGTTGAGAGCGAGCATCATGGTCTAACAGTCACATAAGCAACAGTATTCTGTGTATGTTTTATACAGTCTCCATTAATGTATTTTCTTAATTGTACATCACGGGACACAGAGCCATAGTTACTATGTGGGTTTTAGGCCACCTTTAGGTGATGGACACTGGCACACCCTAAGATGGAAGTCCACTCCCTATATAACCCCTCCCACTACTGGGATTACCTCAGTTTTTTCGCCAGTGTATTAGGTGTTGGTCACGAGTAAAGATGTGCTGTGCAGAGCTCAGCTGGAAGATTCCTTTGCTGGAGCAAGCCATGCAACCGGTTCCATTCAAAGTCTTTTCTAGGCCGAATTGAATGGTACCCAGGCCTCGTGTCTGAAGAAACAAGGTTTTGTAACTCTTCGCTTTTTAGAGAGCTGGACCCCCGGGATCCAGTGCTTTGGTTTTTTTCAGCCATAAAGTTTTTACTGGTGGGGTGCTTTACAGGTCCAGGAGTGTGGGTTCCCCGAGGGTCCCCGATTCCTGAAGGTTTGGTAACGGAGCCCACCGTGAGGGGTGAAGATTGGGTCTGTCTGTTTTTACCACAGAAAACCCTGCGGCTGGAAAAGTAAGTGGAGGCTTCTAAGGTGTTTTTTTTTTTTTTTTTTTTTTTTTTAATTTTCTTAAGTCTCCTTTTTCAAAAAGTAAATGTCATGCCTAAGAGTCACCACTGGGGGCTGTATAGAGCACGTACCTTGTCATGCTTTCCTCAGATCACGCTGTGCAGAAGAAACAGCAGGCTTTCCTCCGGCGCGCAGCTCAGACCTCTAGTAAGATTGGGGGGGGGGGGGGTTGGATTTTTCTTCCACTAGGTCAAACTAGATTCCACTAGATCACCCCCCACCTGGAACAAGCTTCCCCTCTATCGGCAATGCCGCTCCGTTTCCTTCACCGCCTCTGCACGGCGGGGCGGCCTGTCTGAGGTCTCCTCCTTGCCATCCCCTCCCCACACAAACTGCGATCCCGTCCCCCTCCCCACACAAACTGCGATCCCGTCGGATCGGAGGCCCACGCTCGCTCTGGAAAACACTTTTTGAAAAGAGGGGGCGTGATGTGGTGGAAGGGGGCGGGGCTTAGTGCAGCATTAGCATACAGCCACGTTCAGTGCGGGAGTAGGTTTAAAAGCTTTCTTTGCTGGCTGCAGATGTCGGAGGGACACGAGAGCGAAGAGGGGCATGTAAGAGGTTGGTGACACAGGCATTCCCATTGACACATTTACTCATAGCATCAGGCTGAGCGTTAATAGCAGCGGCAGTGGCTGGACTATTGCTCAAGCAGTTGATGTGATTCTTCTGGTAGTACCTCTGCATTTGTGCATTGGGCTATGGTCAGAAGGGGGGCTAGAAACACCCCAAGAAAAGTTCTCAAAAGGGACTCCTTAAGCCTCAAAGTTGTTTGGGTTCGCTAAAGCCTGCCCAAGCTGTTTATGCTTTTCCTATCCATTCATTGCTGGAAAAGCTTCTGTATTCTGAGTGGGATCACCCAGATAAGCAGTTTTTCCCTCCTAAAAAGTTTTCAACACTTTATCGTATGGAGGAAAAATGTAATAAAAGATAGGAAATCCCAGCAATTGACGCTGCTATATCCTCTGTGAATAAAAGTTTGACTTGTCCCGTTGACAATGCTCAAATGCTTAAGGATCCAACGGATAAGAAGTTGGAACTCCTGTTAAACACTTTTTTTTTTTTTCTCTGGCAGGTTCAGTAACTCACCCTGCCCTGGCAGCAATTGAGAGACCAGTTTAAACAGGTGCTCAGGTTTATTCCTGATCAGCAGGTCCAGGAGTTGGCTGAGCTACCAGAGGCATTATGTTTTGCAGTAGACGCTTTGATGCCGCGTACACAACACGACCAGACTTTACGGCATACTTGGTCCGGCGGACCAGACAAAGATCAGTGCCATAAGGGAACTGATTCAGGTGGTCAAAGCAAAGAAGAATCCTTCTATTCAACTTTGCATGAGATTGTTGGGAAAGATGGTGGCTTCATTCGAGGTCGTTCCTTTATGCTCCGTTTCATTCGAGACTACTGCAAAACAGTATCCTATCGGCTTGGAACAAGTAGGTCCAAGCTCTAGATTTCCCAATGCGTTTATCTCCAAAGGTGCGCCAAAGCGTCAGTTGGTGGTTGATAGCCAAGAATCTGCAGAAAGAAAAATCCTTCCTACCAGTTACCTGGAAAGCGGTAACAGATGCCAGCCTTTTGGTTTGGGGAGCAGTCCTGGAAGAGGCCACTGTCCAAGGGAAATGGTCCAAATCGGAAATGACCTTGCCCATCAATATTCTAGAGATTTGGGCAGCACACCTGGCCCTGAAGCCCTGGATGTTCAGGCTACGAAATTGTCCTGTCAGGATCCAATCAGACAGCCACAGCAGTGGCCTATATCAATTACCAAGGGGGCACGAGAAGTCATGCGGCCCAGAGAGGGGTGAATCATATCCTAACTTGGGCAGAAGGCAACCTACCTTGCCTATCGGCAGTCTTCATTCCAGGAATAGGGAATTGGCAGGCGGATTACTTGAGTCGCCAGCAGTTGTTCCCAGGGGAATGGTCTCTTCACCCCGACATCTTTCTGACAATATGTCAAAAATGGGAAATTCCGGACGTGGATCTGTTTGCGTCCAGGTTCAACAAAAAGATCAACAAGGGATCCGCTGGCATGCGGAACAGATGCCTTGGTATTCCCGTGGAATCGGTTTTCACTGATTTTATGCATTGCCTCCTGTTCTGCTGCTTCCGCGACTTCTTCGCAGGATCAAGCAGGAAAGGAAGTCTGTGATTCTTGTGGCCCCAGCGTGGCTCAGGAGATCTTGGTATGCAGAGATCGTAAAGATGGCGATATGGACCCTACCGCCACGTACAGACCTTCTCTCGCAAGGTCCGGTATTCCATCCTACCTTAAATACGCTAAATTTAACGGTTTGGCTATTGAGACCCACATTCTAAAGAAGCGTGGGCTATCAGGTTCAGTGGTGTCTACCTTGGTTAATGCAAGGAAGCTGGCCTCCAGAGTTCTATATTAGAGTCTGGAAGGCATATGTCTCTTGTGAATCCAGGGGTTGGCACCTCAGGAAATATGTCATATGTAGAATCTCTGACTTTCTACAGATGAGGTTAGAAATGAAGCTGGCCTTGAGTACTATCAAAGGCCAGGTTTCGGCCTTGTCAGTATTATTTCAACGACCACTTGTTTCGCATTTTTCTTTATTCAGGGGGTAACGCGGCTTAACCCTCTGGTTAAACCGCCCCCCCCCCCCAAACCCTTGGGACTTGAATTTAGTTCTGTTGGCATTACAAAAACGACCTTTTGAGCCAATACGACAGATTCCCTTGGTCCCCCTGACAAGGAAACTAGTTTTTCTGGTAGCCATATCTTCTGCAAGAAGGGAATCTGAGTTGGCTGCTCTTTCTTGTAAAGAGAGTCCTATTTAATCATTCACAAGGATAAGGTTGTATTGCGTCCTCATCCTAATTTTCTACGGAAGGTAGTGTCAGGTTTTCATCTAAACCAGGATATTGTCCTGCCTTCATTTTAACCAGAACCCTGTTCTGCGGAAGAAAAATCACTACATTCTCTTGATGTCATGAGAGCTATCAAAGTCTATTTGATATCAGATTCGGAAAATGGATGTTTTATTTGTGTTGCCTGAAGGTCCTAAAAGAGGACAGGCAGCATCGAAATCTACTATTTCTAAATGGATTCGAGAGGTAATTGTTCAAACTTATGGTTTAACCGCCTCACCCCCGCCCGCCGTCATGTGACGGACTTTTTAGCGGGTATATCTGAATGATGCCTGCAGCTACAGACCTCATTCAGATATTGCCGTTTTCAGCCGGTGATTCCCTACACCTGTTCCGCCGCTTGATCGTTCTTACGGGAGGCGAGAGGGGCCGCCCTACGGTGCTTCTACCGACTCACCGCTACGATCGGTGAGTCGGACAGAGGATCCGCTGGCCCCAAATGTTGCTCATAGAGATTTCCGGCTGACCAGATGGTCGCCAGAGTCTCTATGATCGTCTGAGGCCCGGGCGCGAAGCTATGACGTCATGCCCGGCCTCTGCATTAAAAAAAAAAAGCGCCTCTTCGGCTGGGAAGTGGTGATCGGTTTATTTTTTTTTTTTTTTATTTCAGGCTTCCAAGCCTAGTGGTGAGATGTGGGGTCTTATTGACCCCATATCTCATTATAAAGAGGACCTGTCATGTCATATTCCTATTACAAGGTATGTTTACATTCCTTGTAATAGGAAAAAAGTGATCCAATTTATTTATTTTTTCAAAAGTGTCAAAATAAAAAAAGTATAATAAAAAAAAAAAAGAAAAAAAAAATTTAAAGCGCCCCTGTGCTCACACGAAGAAGCGAACGCATACGTAAGCCCCGCCCACATATGAAAACGGTGTTTAAACCATACATGTGAGGTATCGACGCGAGCGTTGGAGCGAGAGCAATAATTTTGTCCCTAGACCTCCTCTGTAACTCAAAACATGTAACCAATAAAAAAATTGGGAATTTTTAAGTACCGAACTTTGGCGCCATTCCACGAGCATGTGCAATTTTGAAGCGTGACATGTTGGGTATCTATTTACTCGGCTTAACTTCATCTTTCACAATATGCAAAAACATTGGGCTAACTTTACTGTGTTTTTTTTTTTTTTTTTTAAAAAGCACAAAACTGTTTCCCAAAAAAAAACGCGTTCTGAAAATTTCTGCGCAAATACCGTGCGAGATAAAGTTGCAACAACTGCCATTGTATTCTCTAGGGTCTTTGCTAAAAAAAACATATATAATGTGTGGGGGTTCTATGTAATTTTCTAGCAAAAAAAGATGATTTTTTTTACATGTAGGAGAGAAATGTCAGAGTTGGCCTGGGGGTGGCAAGTGGTTAAAGAGGGAAAATGCCACCTTTTCAAATTAAAGTGCACTCTACCAGGGCTGTTAGTGCTTCCTGGGCAGTGCATCACTAAGCCTCCATGGCGCAAATCTGCAAGGCCACAACTTGGTCTTCTGTCCATACATTTACCAGATTCTATCAAGTAGATGTAAAAGGTCATAAGGATATCGCCTTTGGGCGCAGTGTGCTGCAAGCAGCAGTATAAGACCTCTGATCTCATGATGCCCTAATTTTTGTTTCCCTCCTTTCAGTTGGCATTGCTCTGGGACATCCCACATAGTAACTACTATGGCTCTGTGTCCCGTGATGTACGATTAAGAAAATACGATTTTTATAACAGCTTACCTGTAAAAATCCTTTTCTTTGAAGTAAATCACAGGACACAGAGGTCCCTCCCCTCTTTCTGGTATACACGTGTATTGCTTTGCTACAATAACTGAGGTACTCCCAGTAGTGGAAGGGGTTATATACCGAGTAGATTTCCTGTCTTAGGGTGTGCCAGTGTCCATCACCTAAAGGTGGCTTATATAACCCACATAGTAACTACTATGGCTCTGTGTCCCGTGAAATGAGAGTGTATAGTGAGAGGAGGCTGAGCTCTGATTGGTTGGTGGGATATCTGATCCATTCACAGGAGGGACTACAGGTCCCAGCATGTCGGCTGCTTTCTGAGGAGATTGGATCTGTCCAGTGTGTGGGCTCCAGGGCCCCCTACAGGAGATCTAAGAGGTTTAGGCACCTAGGGGTGTCTGGCAGTAAAGAGAACCTGTCATCATCCATTCAGATCAAAGTAAAAGTGGGTTGCTGAACTAAAGGTCCTGGTTGAGTAGTGTCATCGGTCTGAGATATCCATGCAGCCATCCATCGTTGACCCCCACAATCTTCTGTGCAAGCAAAGGCCTTGGCTGGGCGATAGCCACATGCCTGGTTTTGCTTGCCATCTGGTAAGCGAGTTTTTCTCAATTGTCTTCCAGGGCAGCATCCGAGAGATGGGCACCTCCTTTCTGCAACAGGAAACATATTAGTCCACCATTATAAATTTGTTAGTCTCACCTGTGTGCCTCAGTCGTTTTGTTTTTACTCCGGACCCACAGGAGCTGCAAACGTTTGTAATTTTATCCAGTCTCTGTTTTCTGCAGGGGACTCCCTGACCAGCATCCCATTCAGCCCAGGGGGCCTTGGGAGGGCGAGCAGGGGCAGCATTCTGAGCCTCAAGGCCCTGCCCCAAGTTTCGCCCCTACAGAGGGGAATGCAACTATCCCCCCCCCCCCCAGCTGCAGCACATGCCGCCGGCATTTTTCCCCACAGCTACTGCTCCTCGGTGGTGGAGGGCCATCTGGCTGAGCCCCGCACTCCAGGTGCTTTAGAGGTTCCCTTGCTGTGCAGGCGACCTGGCTGCCGACCCTCCTGCTCACCAATCATATTCTGCTCGCATCCCACAAACCTCTCTCCAAGATCCCCTAGTTTGCGGTCCTGGGAGGTATAGCAAGAGAGGCTGGACGCATAATTTCCGATCCTGCGGTCCGGTCGGCGGCCATCTTTGTGGAGGCTGGAGCCTCCAGGGAAAAGGCCTTTAATGTGTGTCCACCAACCCGCACAGGGTCAGCTGGGGGCAGGGCTGGAGCAGGAAGCAGAAAGGGCTCTCTAAACAGAGGATCCCAGTGGCCGGCCAGGTCGGACGCTTCTCCACCCTGCCCTGTGGATCCTGCATGTCAGGACAGCTCAAAGGTAAGCCAGAGCACTCTGGAGTCACCTCTCTTTACCTCCCTACAAACTGTACAATTGCATTGTACACCGCCAACCTCACTCAGGCCCTTTGTGCTTACTTGCAGGCAAAGGTCCCAGAGGAAAAAAGGGCGCAGACCAGAGCATGGCATGCACCTCTTGCGGTCACCGTTTTTTTCCCTGAGTGAAAAAAGCCACCATGTCAAAAATGCATAAAATGGTGGCTAAGGAGTCAAAAGGCTTCCTTAAGGACATGCTTAACTCCTTCAAAAAGGAAATAAAGAGCACTATTGGGCCAATACACTCAGCAGTAGAGAAGCTGGAGGTGCCAGCAAGCTCTAGCCAAGCCAGTACCCTATCTAGTCCATTTGGATAACTCCGAACAAATCTCAGAGGATGGCTTATGCTGGGATTCCGAGGAGGATGACTCGGCATCAGAGGGCACCCTATTTCCCTCAGAAGACACAGGTAATCTTCCAAGGCTCGGTCTCATGTGGTGCAACTTGCCATGCGACTTTGGACTGCAGAGTCGCATGACAAATCATACCCCGTGACTTCCAATGAGTACCATTCATATCTGCAACTTCAACGTGGTCCCTGCACTACTTTGGTCCCACTTTGATGCAACTTGAGGTCCATAGACTTCAAAAATACACCATGGTTTCAAGTTGCATCAAAATCCCTGGCAAAATTGCGTGAAATCGTGTGACCTTCAGGTTGCAATTGTGGAACCTAGCCCAAAGGCTATAGCAGACACACTGGGTATCAAAGAGCAAAAAGCTGCAGGGCTTTCCCTGCACGACAAAATTATACAAGGGGTTGCAGCCCAGAAAACCTACCAGGTGCAGTCAAGCGCAGGTATCCATTTGCAGAGGAAGACACCAAGACTTGGGCGAAAATGTCCAAAAGTGGATGCCTCCCTCGTGAGAGTCGCAAACAAATCCGACTTGGCTTTTGATGATGCGGAGCATGAGAAGCATGGGCGGCGATTTTGAATCCGGCAATGGCTTCCACCTGCACAGCTCGCACCCTAGTAGCTGGCTGTCTCAACTGCAAGCGTTGCTAGGAGACATGCCAAGGGAAGACTCGGTGATTACCATTCCCACACTAGCCAGAGTGGCAGCTTTTCTAGCAGATACCTCTGCTGAAATGGGAAGATATCTTCTAGGGCCATGACATTAGGAAAGAGAGCCCTGTGGCTGAAAGTCATAGGAGGGGGACATCGCCTCCTAGGAATAGGCTGTGTGGGATCCCATTCACAGGAAATTTTGTGTTCGGGCTGGACCTGTAAACGGTCCTGGACAGGACTGCAGCGAGGAACAAAGGGCTCCCCCCAAGCAAAAAACAAGCAGGGGAGGGCGCCCTTTTGTCATTCCAGGAGATTTAAGCTGCTCAACAGAAGAGCGTGGGTATGCATGGCCACATGCATACCCACGCTTTTCTGTTGAGAAGACGCATACTTGTATGTACCCATTAGGGCTGGGGAAAAAATCTATTTAAATCTTGAATCGAGTTGAGAGGTCAAATCTCAACTCGATGCTGCAGGCATGAGTTTTTAGGTGAGGCCGCGGCTTCAGTCTAGTCCGCGAGGCCGGACGCCGCGGACTAGGCCGAAGCCGCGGCCTCGCCTAAAAGCTCATGCCCGCAGCGCCTCAGGACCGGCGCGGTTTCCAAAAGAAAAAAAATTAGAATCGTGAATCGAGTTTTTTTTTTTTTTTTTTTTTCCCCCAGCCCTAGTACCCATAAAGAAAAGTCATCAAAGATACCTAAGGTTCACGATTCAGGGGCCGGTGGCCACCCTGCATCTGCACAACACATCTCTTGCCTTTCGGCATCTCTTCTGTGCCCACAATCGTCTCAAAGATTATAGCAGAAGCGCTAAAGGGCCTGAGACCATACCTAGACAATCTGCCGTTCTTTGCAGATACAGCAGAGAACCTAAAAAACAACCTCTGCACAGCTATTTCTTATCCACAAAACCTGGGGTGGATGGTAAATACAGAAAAATCGTTGCTGACCCCAAGCCAAAGGTGGTATACTTGGATTATGTGCTAGACGCCAGAGTAACCAAAACCCTCCAGACGGAAGAAAAGACAGAGGCAGCTAGGACTGATCCCGATCCCGGCCATCACCTGGGCACAGCTCCACATGAGGCCTCTACAGAATCACATTTGACCCAGTGGGATGGTGATCCCTCATCCTTTAGAAATGTCCATTCCTGTCCCTTGGTTGGTCAAACAATCTCTTCAGTGGTGGCTCAATCCGCTCCGTTACGCTGAGGGGTGCAAGCCAACCCTGTGAGGATTACCACAGACGCCAGTACCCTAGTATGAGGGGCACACATGGGGGATCTCTGTACACAGGGCAGATGTAACTCCAGATGGTCTCAAGCCTCCTAGTATATGAGGGAATTAAAAGCTGAAGAGGAAGCATGGAGAGCATTGCAACGAGCTATCCAGGGGACAGAAGTCCGGATTCAGTCAAACACCACAACAGTGGCATACCTGGACAGGCAAGGAAAGACCAAATCTCCTCATTTGAACCTGACAGAAGCAATTCTGTCATGGGCTAAGACAAACATCTGATCAACCTCGGGCATTCACCTGAAGGGGACAGACAACATGTTGGCAGACTTTCTAAGTCGACAGACCATAAAACAGAGTGGTCTCTAAACCAAGCAACCTTCTTGTGGATGACGCAACCCTGGAGAGTGCCCGAGGTAGATCTGTTTGCCTCAAGGACAAATGCGAAACTGCCAAGGTTCTTCTTGCTGGATACCACAGATGGCAACATCAGAGTGGATATGTTCAAGCAAAGTTGGGCACACCAGCCGTGTTATGCATTCCCTCTGACCGCTCTAATACCAAAGGTGAGCCAAAGAATCATGGAAGAAAGGGCAACAGTGATACTCGTAGCACCTCACTGGCCCCAGGGAACATGGTTCAGTCACTCGAAGAAACTGTCTCCAGCCGCACCAGATACAGCAAGACCTACCAGACCTCCTATCTTGAGGGCCAGTCAACCACCCGAATCGCAAACTCATGAAGCTTTCGGCTTTGTTACTGAGAGGGTGAGGCTGCAAAAGAAAGAACTGTCGGGCAGAGTTATCAACCCCATTCTAGCCAGCAGAAAACACCATAACTGGAGTGAGAAGGAAGTTTGTCTCCTGGTACGGAAACAAACCGGATTCCAACAGAGAATCATCCCAGCGATTCGGGATTTCCTGCAGGAGGGAGCAGACTTGAACCTCTCTCTGAGCACGCCGAAGGTACAAGTGGCAGCACTCTCCCCCTGTCTGGACACCAGATTAGCAAAGGACCCATTTATAAAGAGATTCCTGATCTCATTAAATAGAACCAGACCCGCTGAAGTCGGCAGAACTCCGACATGGAACCTCTCCACGATGCTCAGAGGATTCCTCTCTCCGCCATTCGAACCACTGGAGGAGTGCTCAGATAAAAATCTTACACTAAAAACCACACTCTTAGTTGCCCTAGCATCGGCTAGGGGGAGTAGGTGAAATTCTCAAGTGTGTTTTTTGGTTTTTTTTTTTCACACCCAGGCAGATAAAATAGTCCTCTCGCCAAACCAAGTTTTTCTACCAAAAGTCTCAACTTTTCACAGGATGCAGAATGTGGTTATCAGATCTCTTCCTAAGTCAATGGATAGCAGAAAAGAGACACATACAACAAACTAGACTAAATACTCATAGCTTATCTCGAGAGAACAAAGGGCTGGCAAAGAACTGCCATGTCATTTGTCCTCTATGCAGCAGTCAATAAGACAAAGCAGGCATTGAGACTCACGATGGATAAACCTTGCCATACAGATGGCCATTTGGGGAAAAAACCTTGCCCCCCCCCCAAGTAGGGTCAAAGCCCACTCGACCAAAGCCTGGGCAACCTCGGTTGCAGAAAAGGCAGGGGCAACTTCCGGAGCAGATCTGCAGGGCAGCGACATGATCGAGCTTAAGTACCTTCGCGAGACACTACCACAGCGACCAGCTGTCAAGACCAGACATTGGTCGCAAGGTGCTCTGGACCTTATCCCCACCCTAGTAAGTATTGCTTGATACATCCTCTCGGATGCTGCCTTGGAAGACAATTGGAGAAAACAGTTGGGTAACTGGTAACTCTTTTTTTTTCTAAGAAGTCTTCCAGGGCAGCACTAGTTCCCACCCTAAGCGATGATACCGGGTATTGTGGGGAGGCATTGGCTTACAGAGTTCCTTCGGTGCTTTAATACTACTGAGGCACACAGATGAGGCTAACAAATTTTATAATGGTGGACTAATGTGTTTCCTGTTGCAGAAGGAGGAGCCTATCTCTCGGATGCTGCCCTGGAAGACTTCTTAGAAAGAGTTACTAGGTACCTAACCCTGTCTTCTAAAGGTGTTGGCACACTTTGTTGTATGAACTCACTGTGGTGGCAACATTAGAAGAATTTGGTCTATCATTTCACACATTTTTACCTATAGAAAGATTATCTTTTCTAAACCACTATATAAACCTGAGAAACGCTATTCCCCCCCCCCCGTCTGGCCCTATTGTAGCTATTAACCATAGGATCCTGTTCCTGCGACCATCTCTGACACAAGAATAAAATCCTAACCAGTTGTAAGCCTTCTCTACTCAAAACCTTTTAAAAAGGTTGGGCTTTAAGATCCTATTTTACACCTCTTGTGCGTTGCATTCCACATGCACATTATAATGCCTTGTGCATTAACATTCGTTGTGTTTAGACAGCCAATTTAATTGACCATGCACAAAGATTTCTGATCCATTATTTTCTGACACATATAACGGACTCCTTGACAGTAATTCAATTTCCAAAGACACTGTCACTGTGTCCTGCATGGTCTCTTTTAAGAAAACACTTTAATGCTATTTTTATGGAAAGAAAATGGTTAACAAAGCCTGAATGGCAAAGTAAAGAGAAAACCATGACTACAGTAAGACCATGTTAATGCTGTTGTCTGGGCTTGTCACTAGTGTGCCTATTTGGAAAATAAAGCCTGTTGTGCTTTTGGATGTTTTCAGTTTACGGAGAGTTGTGGAAGACTGGAATGTTTGAGCGAATGTCAATGCAAACGGATGAAGATGAGCACAGCATCGAAATGCATTTACCTTACACTGCTAAAGCAATGGAAAGGTGTGTGGTGTTTTTGTTTTTTGTTTTTTTTTGTTTTTTTTATCATTTTATGTGATTCTACTGTACTCTTCCCCCTGTGAATTGCACCCAATTATTTTGTATAGAAAGCAGTTTTCTGCAGGCTGATCTCATTGACCTCCCCTCTTCTGAGTCTCAGGGAAGGCACTTGCCACATCCAGTATTATGTATGACAGTTGGTTACTAAAGAATAAGTAGTAAACTAGAATCAATACAAAGCTAATGCAAAACAAAGGGGCACTGGTTGGGATCACCAGCCAGTGGCGGTGCCTGACCAGTACCAAATAAAAATTGGTTATAGATGCTAAAGTCTGAGCACCATGTGAGCACAGCGACTTTAAATGGTATGTGTTCCACCAATATATGTGTTTAACCTCCAGTGGGCATGTTTAAAGTGGTTGTAAAGGAAGGGTGTTTTTGTTTTTTTGTTTTCCCTACGCGATTTCTTTTTCTTTTTATTATCTCCCCCCCCCCCCCCCCCCCCCCCCAACGTGCTCTCTGCTCGCTAGACATGAAAGCGGCAGCAGAAACCATTGCCTCCTCTCAATCACAGCCTCTGAGGGAAGGGTGGGACGCGGCTTGCTATGGGGGCACTCGGAAGGGTGGAGGAGCCAGGAACGCTGGTGGGGGGACCCCAGACGACGAGGATCAGGGCTGCTTTGTGCAAAACCATGTTTGTTTAAAAAAAAAAAAAAAAAAAAAGCCTTTACAATCACTGATAATTTACAGTAGTGAAAGGGTGAAATGTGTAACAGAACCTCCAGAATTATTTGGCTTGCTGTTTCTCAGGGTGTCCAAAGGTACATTTGTGTTCAGTTTTTCAGGGGTGATGCTATTGATGCTATTGTACATTTGATGATTGTTTTCTTGAAACTTCAGCATGCCATATTTATTAATTTGGTGCTTTTGGAGGGACATTTTTTAATGTTCTAAGCGTATGTCCAGCCAAAAGTTGTGTGGGGTTTTTTTTTTCTTCAATTATGAATAGAGGGGAAGGATTAATATCAGTCTTGCTACTTACAGCTATCTGGGCCACTTTTAGGCTGCGTTCACACTATTGCAAATTGGATGCGGGATTCCCGCATCTAATTCAAAAATAGCAGGAGATTGTGACCGGCTCTCTATGGAGCCAGTTCACACATCTCCGATGCGACTCCGGTGCGAATTAGCACAGGGGCGCCCTGTGCATCTTTTGGTCCGTTTCAGGTCTGAATTCAGCCCAAAACTGTGAACCAGGATGCACAGGACCCCCGCTGTGAGCCGCATCGGCGTGCAGTGTGAACCGAGCCTAAATAAAGGTTTCCCTTCTCTTCCTGTTCTACTGGCAACTGTTTCACCAGGTAAAAGTGAGGGTAAAGTTCCAGCAGCAGTACAGAAAGACATGAAATGCTCCACTTTTACTACAATACTTGCCACTTGTACATAGATTGGATTAGTAATTGTTTATAATTTTGTAAGCATGTCATTCTGGTGGGTGTATAAAGTTCAGGAGGGCAGTATCTTCAATATAAAGCCAAGGTCAAGAAAAGGGGGGGGGGGGGGGATGTTCTAAAACTAGCATTAGAAAAGTTGACCACTAACCTAACCTTTTTAGCATTTTTACCTCTAGTAGTGGATGCTTAGAATAGAGAGGTATTTAGTCATGTAGGTGAGTTTTACCATGCCTGGGGTAAGCATAAGTCTATACTCCTCCAAACTAGCGTTTGAGCAAAATTTAAAAAGGTGGGGGGCAGCAGACTTAATGGACCACTTGGTCTTTTTTTCACAATGCCTTCTGTGCAGGATCAGAGTTGCTTTTGTTTATGGCTTGTAATGCAAAGTACTACCAGGGCTAGATTCAAGGATGGAGTGGAAAGAGGGGAGACGGCTTGCAGGCGGAAAAGCCATTTGGCTTGCTGGTTTGGCATGAAATTGTTGCATAAAATTTCAGGAATGTTAGCTTTAGGCCCCTTTTACACTTGTGGGACTTTTCCTGCGAGTTTAGACATGAGTCGTATGACAAGTCATACCCCATGATTTCCAATGATAACGATTCATATCTGTGCGATTTCAAGTCGAACCAACTTCAAAGTGGTCCCTGTACTACTTTAGTCTGACTTTGATGCGAGTTGAGGTCCATAGACCTCATGTTTACACAGGAATTCCCTAAAATTACAGCCGCATCTTGTGACTTTCTGGTCGCAGCATTGTGAAAGGGGCCTTACTCTGCTTAAAGGACTCAAAGAAAATGTTTATTTAAAATCTGCTGGGTAACAAATGGCTAAGTTTGAGGTTTATGACACCACCTTGATTGCCTGCTGCTGTTTACACTTTTATTATGCCAGGAAGTATAGTTTTTACTATGCTTTCCACCCTCCAACTTAGAGCTTGCAGCTCACTAAAACACCAGCTGCATTGAGAATGGTCAGAAGACCCTCTGTTAAGATTCTTTGCTGTCCATGTCCCTGTTAGGGATATTCACCCCTCTATTTGTACTGCTAACCATTGTCACTGAAAAAGTGAAGGGTAATGCCAACATTTTTATTTGTCCCCAGAATAGGAGGTAAAGGGGAAATCTTCCAGTGGGGAGACACCTGTTCAAAAGTTACAGAAAATTACAGCCATTTATAAGGTGCAATCAATCACACAGGGCCTAGACAAAGCTTTACTGGGTTAAGTCTTCAGAGAAGCACTAAGAATTGTCCTTCAGACTGTAACGTCTACCTAGAAATGACTGCATTTTAATAGTGTAGTAAGATTCTGGTTTTATTTCTCCATTTTTGCATAATCCTCATCTATAATATACTGTACTGCAATTGCTACATTTTTTGCTCTAATGCTTGAATTTTTATTCGCTTAAAATAACTTCTGTGACCTAGTATGTTTCTCCTTTTCTTAGCCATAAGGATGAGTTTACCATTGTTCCTGTGTTGGTCGGAGCTCTTAGTGAATCAAAGGAACAAGAATTTGGAAAACTTTTTAGCAAATACTTAGCAGATCCTTCTAATCTTTTTGTAATTTCTTCAGATTTTTGCCACTGGGGTAAGTATATTCAGTCTGCTAAAGCATTGGTATTTGTCAGCATTTTAGGTATTCAGTATTTCCATGTATATTTTAACCGCTTCACTTTCAGCCTGGGTTCACACCCATGCAATCCGATTCCTGTCCATATTCACAGTTCCCACTGCGATCTGCGAACTGATCTGGGGATGTCATTACTTTGTATTGACACCTGCAGCAGTCTGCAGAGGGGGAAGTGTGAACTGCCTGCAAGGGAGATGCGACACGGAAACCTGCACTGGAATCGCGCTGGTTCCGGAATCGCAATAGTATAAACAGGGGCTTACCCCCTTCCTGCCCAGGCCATTTTTCAGCTTATAGTGCTGTTGCACTTAAATTGCGCAGTAATACAACATGTGCCCAGATAACATATTTATCACTGCTGTTTTTTTTGCATAATAAAAATTTAGAAAATTTGTTTTTCTTAGTGTTTGCAAAATTGTATTTCTTCATACATTTAGGGCCAGTTCACAAGACACGTGTGTGTGTGTGTGTGTGTGTTTGGTTTTTTTTTTTTTTGCATCAAAAACGCATGGTTATATGGTCTCTAATGGCATAGTTTACATCAGTGCTTTCAGTTACAGAAAAATAAAGTAGAACATGCTGCATTTTTTTTTTCCTACACTGGACTGTAATGCTGTTAAACGCACTGGAACCCTAAGTTTAAATAAAAAAGGGGGGGGGGGGTGGGAATGCACTGGACTGCATCAAAAGCGCATGCAGAAAAGCATCTGAAACGCATCCAGACTGAGTTTCTATGGTGTGAACTGGCCCTTAGGCAAAAATGGATTCTGCAACATTTCTTTGAAAATAACCCAAATCCGTGTATATTTAGTTTGTAGGAAAGTTAGTCCACAAACTCGGGCGTTTGTGTCTGTCTGTCTGTCTATCTATCTCTTTTTTTTTTTTTTTTTTTTTAATTTCAGGTACTTGTATAGCGCTATCAATTTACTCAGTGCTTTAAATATACATTGTACATTCACACCAGTCCCTGCCCTCAAGGAATGTACAAGCTAAGGTCATTAACTAACATTCATACATACACATACTAGGGCCAATTTAGACAGGATCTAATTAACCTACCAGTATGTCTTTGGAGTGTGGTTGGGATTCGAACCAGTGACCCTTTTGCTGCTAGGCGAAAGTGCTAACCACTACACCACTGTGCTACTATATATATATATATCTATATATTTCTCCTGATGTACTGACATCTACCTTGAGGCCTAACCATGCCAGAACAGTACAAATATTCCCCAAATGACCCCCTTTTGGAAACGCCCCATACCTCTTAACTCCCCTGTCTCCTGTGCAGTACAGTGTCATCATACGACTGGTGTGGTGGTGATCAGGGACACATACAGTGACAAGTAAGGATGAGCTCAGGCATGTTCGCAAACAGCACGTGCAGAGCCCGCTAGAAAGTCGGCACTGGGGAGCGCTAATCCTGAACATTGAGACATTTCCCGATCTCTGCAGCCGCATATCGGTGCAACATCTCACTGCTTGTGGTCAGCGTTGTGCAGTGCTGACTTCTTGGCGGGCTCTGCACGTGCTGTTTGCGAACACGCTCATCCTTAGTGACAAGCAATACAGTGTTACTATAGCAACATACTACTCTGGGGAGGTGATCAGTATTTTTTTTTTTTTTTAACACACTGATTGCATTTTACATTTATAAGCATTTTTACTGAATAACTACTCATTCAGTGTTTCCTATTGTTAGCTGTGATTGACACTGTCCTATGTGATGACTGACCAATCAGAGCTCATCACCATAGTACACAATGAATAGCATGTAACACAGCCTTTCATTGTGTACAACTGTCATGTGATCTGCTGTGATTGGCCACAGCGGTCACATGGTACCTGCAATGGGCAGGTGCAGTGATCTGTCATCGTGCATGACTGGTGGACACAGCAGGTGACCGATCACGACAGAGCGTGGACCAATCCTGGGAGGATGTCATGTCATCCTTCCAGAACAGTGCTCCCACCCAGCCATCATTTCCCAATAGGCTGGGCAGGAAGACGTTAAATTCTATAAAAAAAAAAAATTCCAGTATTGGTCCCTGCACTGTAATTTCTGTTCTAAATGTGTATCTTACATGGAATAAACTTAATTGACACCATTGCAGATGACATCTGGACTACATACCAGTCCATGCTTGTATAACTGCTCTTATGTGATCTTTAAAGTGGTTTTAAAGGCAGAAGGTTTTTTACTTTAAAATGGTTGTAAACCCCATTAATGAAATTTGACCTAAGCACATATATCTGTAGTGGTGTTCTCTCTGGTGCTCCGTTCCTCTATCAGCTTACAGGTAGATTAGCAGAGAGCTTGTCTATTCCTAATACAGCTCTGCATGATCCTTCATTCCTCTGCCTATGTGGAGTGGGGGGGGTGTGTGCCTTTCCTCCAGACTGCTCTGACACACTGTGCAAGTGCCGCTCTACACCCACTGCTGAATGAGGAAGAAAGATTTCTAACACGAAATACACTTTTCAAAGAGTGTAGAAAGGGGAAGAAAGCGGATATGCAAGTAACACTTATGTAGGATAATTTGTTTCATCTGTGTATCATCTGAGGCTGCTCACTTCTCTGGTTATAGGAGATGGTCTCCAACCATTTTTTAATGCCTTCAGGAAACCACCTGTAAGCAGCCCCTCCCCCACGCTTATTACATGAGCATGGTCACAGCAGCAAGAGCCATTGGCTCCTGTTGTCAATCAGTCTGTGAGGTGGGGCCTGTTCCTAGCTGCACTCTGTGCCTACATAGCGAGCAGCTTTCTATGGGGGAGCTGGAAGTGCAGAAAAGAGGAGGGTCAGGGCTTCTCTGTTCAAAACCATTGCACAGAGCAGGTAAGTATGGCATGTTTGCTATTTAAAAAAATATTTATATCACTATCTCCTCTATGATCCTGCCTTTACAATATCAAAATTATTCTTTTAACTCTATGAAGGACTAAGCAACAGGTTTCCTTTAATGTAGCACTCCAGCAGCATAATTTTGCGTTTTTCACCTACTTGCCTCTTCAGCTGCCAGGAGCAAAAAAAGAGCCCTGTAAAAGGCACAAGCTGCTGGTGCCACCGTTCACAGTCCTGTAGACCATGTGACAGCACTGACTGGTCCATTATGAAGTGTCGTATGAAGTTAGTTACATGCCCCTCCATACCCAGCTGTACTAGGTACAGTATGTCCTTCAGCTCCCAGTGGGTAATGGAGTGTCAGGAAAGAGAAGGAAAAGCAAATATATGCTGAAGGTAGGGGGTTTAAAGTAAACTGGTTGCTTTGCCCTGAATGGGAATGGCAAGTACAGGCTGGCTTTAATTTCATGTTTTGACTTGGATCCACATAATCATTTTAAAAGTAGTTTTGATGAATATCTCCCCTTGTGGGACAATAAATGGCTAGCTGAATTGGTTGACTTGGAGGATCAGACTTGTGGGAGTAAAAAGCTAGAATTTCACATTTGTCAGTTATATCTTAGTGGCGCACTTAAGTCCTGCCAGGTATCTCTAGCTCTGCCATACCCTTACTACACCATAAAACTTGTTCACCTAAAAATACACAAAATGTAATTTGGTTTTGCTTCTAGCTCAGTCTCTGTCTAAGAAGGGTCTCATAATATAGTTTATTTGATCATCTTAAACCAAAAATTCACCCCAAACCAAAAATTTAAATTTTTGGAACTTCCTGATAAAGAACCACACTTGGAAGTCTGGTACAGACTGGGAAGATAATAGCACAATATTGGGTTATAGTAAAGTAGAGCCATACATAAATGCATACATAATTGGTAAGATAAAGATAAGTATGAGCTCAGCTGATGCCACCAACAATCGGAGGGAGTTCAACATTTTTTACTGCTTTAACATAAGGAACTCCCATGCATTTTTTGGTGTTTTATTAAGTCAGCAGCTACAAAAACTGTAGCTGCTGGCTTTTAATACACACACTCACCTGTCCCAGGATGCATAATGTGCTCACCTGAGCCACCCCTTCCCTCAGTCTTCTCTCCCTGGCGCCAGCATCTCAACTGCAGGCATCTTGCAGTAACAGCTTGCAGCTTCACAGCCGGGTGCCCACTGCCCATGTACGAGCCGTGCTGCGCATTGTGAATGGTTCCGCTGTGTTCTGGGACCTGTGACCTTTCCCAGATTACTGCAGGGAGGTCGTGGGACAGAGAGCTTTCACTGATCGCCTAGACAACCTTTCAGAGGTTGGATCTACCTGGACAACCTGGAGGAAAGCATGGTGAGTTGAGAGAGCTACTATGCAGCGTGCTTTAGAAAAAAAAAAATCAAGTTCCCGATAAAGATAGCATCACAGTAGTGACCACAGTAGCGTATTCTACCCCCCCCCCCCCCCCCCCCACTCACACACACAAAAATAAGTGTTGTCTGATGTAGCACTGTGTAGGTAGCACTTGCCTGCCAGTGTGCGCATCCAGTAGAGATCAGGAGACAGCAGTGCTGGGTACAAGGTGGGAGCTGCCGAAGTTCATATTGGCAAGCTGGTGATTGGTTACTAGGACCGCCCAGCAACCAATCAGTGAGCAACCCCTGCTCTACAGTTAACAGGAGAGCCACGGAGGTTGGGAGGTAGAGCCTTGGTCACGATCCACCTGTCGGCCCCCCTGTGGTTGACTGCCATCAGCTCGCCAACCCCCGACCTAGGCGATCGGAGCGGGTACCTGTCAAGACCAGGTACCCACTTGCTCGCCCCCCCCACAAAAAGTTCTATTTAGAGGAGGGGTGGGGGAGAGGGCCTTAAAGCGGAACTTCCCCTTGTGAGTGGAGCTCAGCTTTAAGATTAAATTGCTTCTGGTCCAACTTTATGATGTGGCCCCCTAGATTAAACTGTTTATTTTCAATACGGCAGTCAACACTGAAATTTGTATAATTATGTTTACAAAAAAAAATTTCCATGAAAAATCCATTTAATTTCTGTAATCTTTCCTCATAATTTAGGTCATCCATTGCCCTAGAAAGCTTAACCTATACCCACAGAGATCACTCTTGAAAAATGTAAAAGGATGGAATATTTGGAGAATATGAGCCACAGCGTTGAGCCAGTTCCCCTTGTTAATGTTAATTGGTTGTTGCTATCAATGATAAATATGAGATCGACAGGGATGGTAATAGTTTGGGCTTTGACAATAGGAAATCTTCTGCAAGTGGAATTTATGGTTTCTGGTCTGATATTTGGGCTCATGAATACAACAATTGTGCTACGAGAATAGAATCTTGCCAGTACCAACTGAATCTAGTATAGTGAGGTGGCATGGAGTGCATATACTTTATCCCCTGTACAGATTTTTAAATTGATGTCCACGATGAGCGGAGTTTTTATTTAAATTTTTTTACTCACTGTAGGGGGAAATTGCCAATTTTGATATTTTTTATTTTTTTTATCTTCTGTTCCAGGTCAGCGATTTCGTTATACATATTACGATGAATCTCAAGGAGAAATATATAGATCAATTGAAAACTTAGACAGAATGGTAAGCAATGTGTTTGGTTTTTTTTTTTTGTTTTTTTGGTTTTTTTTCTTATATACAGCTGTTTGTGTGTGGTGTGTGTTTTTTTTTATTTTTTTTTCTCATCAAATATGATTTTTATATAAGGTTAGAATAACCTTGCTAATAAATTAAAATTCTTAGTATGTGACTTGAAGCAACCAAACACCAGCTCACACTTTATAATCAGTTACAGAAAACTGTTGTGTTTTTTTTTTTTTTCTTTTGGGATTAAGGTTTTGCATAAATAAACGCTGATCGTTTTAATCACCTCTCGCTAGGGGTGCACATCTTCACTAGTCTCACGATTCGATTATCTGGTCAACGATTCGATTCCGCGATGCATCACAATTACTGACGCGCTCCCACTTCCGCTTGGGCCACCTAGGCGGCCATTCCCCCCTGCAATCTTCTGGGACACATCACAGTTCCCAGAAGATTGCCCGGCTGTGCAGGACAGCGCAGTGAGACAGGTGCACCCGGCTGTGAAGCTGCAAGCTGTCACAACCGGATGCCCACAGTAGTATTACCAGCTCCGTGGACAGGCAGGGGAGGGTTTGGGTGGCCACGTCGCTGGATTGTGGGACAAGTGAGTGTCTTTTTATTAAAAGTCAGAGACACTTTTTTTGTAGCTGCTGACTTTTAATAAACAAAAAATTTACTAGGCTGCCCCTCCCTACCAGCGATCTTCTGGGTCCCAGAAGATTGGCTGGCCAATAGCAGATCGCAGTGCGGCTCGTGCAGTCTGCGCCCAGCTGTGAAGCCATAAGCTGTCACGGGCGGGTGTCACTGTCCACAGTAGAATATGATGGCGCCAAGGAGAGGAGGGGGAGAGGAGCGAGGCTCCGTGCGGCCGCATCGATGGACCGTGGGACAGGTGAATGTCTGATTATTAAAAGTCAGCAGCTAAACTTTTTGTAGCTGCTGACTTTTAATAAGCTAAAAAACGGGTGGAACTCCACTTTACGAAGTGCACTAATTCGGTGCACTACAGGGTACCGGAATTCACACACACACGGCTGCTGGGAGATAAGGAGGGATTACAATCCACAACTGACAAAGAGCCCTGTGAAGTTTCTGTACTACTATCTCTGTGATGACATTTCTCTGGGGTCCCTCATTTGCACCTTCCAGCACACTAGGAGTTAACACAGTGGAATGTGCAAACTGGGGGGGAGGGGCGGAGAAATAATGTCAGCACAGAGCATGTGTAGGAGACAGTGTAAGTAGAATATAAACACATTTGTACTCTACATAGAGCTGTTAAAATACCTGTGTGCTAAAAAATGCAGTTATAATCCATTAAGTGCCCACCGCTGTATGTGCTTTTTAAAATTTATATGCAGCTTCATATCTCATTTCTTAGTCTGTGTGTATAACTGTGTTTTTGTCAAAATGGCTTTGGTTAATAAATACAATTGTAATCCATTAAGTTGTGGCCGCTGTATGTGTTTTTTTGTTTTTTTTTATTTTTTTAAATATATGCATCTTCATACCTCCTTTTTTTTTTTTCGTCTGTGTATAAAACTTTATAAGCCGCTCATGTGACTGCTCAGTCCGGCCCACGTCTCTCCTCTCAGTCTCACGTCTGTCTCTCCTGACGTCAGTGGGAGTTCTCAGCCCTGCCCACCACCTGTAGTTTCAGATCAAAAGAGGCGGGCGGGGCCGACGTCAGGAGAGACAGAGGAGAGGAGCGGGCTGGACCGAGCAGTCACATGAGCACCAGGATATACAGTTATATACACAGACTAAAAACAAGGTATGAAGCTACATATATTTTTAGAAAAAACACATACAGCGATCACTACTGAATGGATTACAATTGCAATTAATAGCAAAAGCCATTTTGACAAAAAACGCTCGGAGCACACTTCTGGGAGGGGCAGGGCAAGTCGGGATGATGTCACACACGACATCAATATTTTTTTTGGGGTGCTTGCATCGATGCTGCATCGGGGACCCCCGAATCGGGATGCAGCGAATAAATTCCACACCCCTACCTCTTGCCAGTGTAAGGTAGTTTGTCTCATCCATGTAAACTGATGCATTGTACTGGAGAATTTGTGTTGTGAAAAAAGACTTGCAGGTAGGGGTTACTAGATGAAAATGGAGCCTAAAAGAAACGGCCATCACGTCTAAGAATTGGTAAGCGGCAATATGTTTTGCTTTTGGGTTTAATACTGCTTTAATTTTTGTGTACGTGTGACAGGTGCATTTTTAAAGTGTGTGTGTGTGTGTTTTTTTTTTTTTTTTTCTTCTGAGACCTGTACTGAGATTAGTAATGTAGTCTGCAGTAACCAGATCTTTAATAGAGAAGTAGTAAGGGCACCCTCAAGACTACCCCATAAATAACCAGCATACATGCTGCATTTTTGGTGATTCACACAATTATTGCTACAAGTTTTTAAAATTAAAATTGCCAGCAGTGATACGTACAAACTCCCAAAACCACACAAATATATCTCCTGTGATGTGTAGTGTGTTTCTTTACAGTTGTAAGCTCTTTGATGCTTAGAAATGGATAATGCACTCCTCGCTGCCCTCCAAACTGGGGAATCTGAAACACTAGTACATGAAAAAACAGAAGACGCGTGGGCCTAGTGCATTATCCTCAACCAAAGTTGTTGTTTTTTTTATATTAATGTACGAAGGTAAGTATTGTAGTCACAAAAAAGACTTAATTCTAAAGAATTTAGAATTAAGTATTACATTTTTATTTTTTGGAGGGGGGGTTGGTTTAATTTAATTTTTTTTTTTTTAATTTGCTCTACTTTCCTGTGCTGTGCATGGTTTTGCTAAGAGCAGCCCTGATCCTCTTCTTTTTGTGGTCCTCGCTCCTCCCCCCTGTCGAGCACCCCTTCCCCAATAGCAAACCTCTTGCAGGCATGCTCCCAATCTCTCTCCTCATTGGCTGTCTGGCTATGTTTACAGGGAGATGCTGCCTTTAGAATCACTTTAAGGTGTGTGTTTGTTTTTTTTTTTTTTTTTTTTCTTTTCCCTTAACCACTTCAGCCCTGGAAGGATTAGCCACCTTCCTGACCAGAGCACTTTTTGCGATTCGGCACTGCGTCGCTTTAACTGCCAATTGCACGGTCATGCGAAGTTGTACTCAAACAAAATTGATGTCCTTTTTTTCCCCGCAAATAGAACTTTCCTTTGGTGGTATTTGATCGCCTCTGCGGTTTTTATTTGTTGCACTATAAACAAGAAAAGAGTGACAATTTTGAAAAAAAAAGCAATGTTTTTTGCTAATGATTTGATGAAACTGCCAACAGGGGGGAAGGAAAAGTCTTCCTAAAGGGTATACAAGCCACAAACGAAAACTTGACAGACTCTATTCCTTTCTTGTCTATAGTGGGTTTTTTTTTTTTTCTTTTTTCTTCTTTTTTTTTTTTTTTTTTTTTTTCTTTTTTTTTTTTTAAGGCATACATATAAAAGACTGCCTTTTTTCAGGTGCCAGTCTTTTATATGTATGCATGAAAAACACTAATTTCCCTTTTCAAAAGCCATAATGAACACTTCTTTTTGAACCCTAGCCTGACACCGACATAAGGGCATAAGGTGCAATAGAATCATTTTACATCTGGCCAGCTAAGTATGCCCTGTGTCAACTGCATTCCCTTCTGAGCTCATGGTAGCCTAGGTCAGTGGTTCGCAACCCTTGGTCCTCAAGTAACCCCAGCAGACCATGTTTTCAGGTTTTCCTTTACTTTGCACAGCTGCTTTAAATCAACATCCATGACATGGTATCGGTAAGAGCTATTTTATCTACGGGAAGTTCACAAAACGTGGCCCTTTTGGGGGGTGTACTTGAGGACTAAGGTTGAGAACTACTGGCCTAAGTGACCGTGAACCTGTAACAGAAAGGTGCCCTAGAATCTTCTCACCGTTAAATGGATGTGACCAGTGGCTGACAAGCTGTTGATCGCAGCCGTTAATTCCTAGATGTGGAACCCCATAGCTGTCCAATGTGTGCCCTGCCAGATCCTCCCAACCCTGTGCCTCAATCAGATCCCCTCCTACTGTGCCTGTGTCCTCTGATGCCCGCTGCTCCCTCAGCTCATAACTAGTGTGCTATAAAATATAAAAGTATACTTTTTTGACCTCGTCTTTCAGGACAGCAACTGGAGAGAGCGCAGCTCCACACACTTCCCAGGAAATGCTGCAGCCATTTCTTTAAAGCCTGGATACTTCCACCATGGCCACAGTTGTAGTGTTTCCTCCAACCATGGTGGAAGCGCTGCAGGGGACCAGGGGTGTGCTGCGCTTTCTCCCAGGTGGAGTAGGGTTAAGAGCATACCTGTGTGGTGGTTTTTTTTTTTTTTTTTTTTCTCTGTCTAACCAGCCTGTTTTCCAGGTCTTTCCTCTTCTCGAGCCCGGCAAGAGTAGAGGCCGGCAGAGGTCCTGCACTGATAGACCGAAGTCTGTGGGCTGCGCAGGGGTCTGCAAATTTGGTCTCTAGAGCAAGCCTGCGCTTGTTCGGTCCGAGTGGCGGGTGACGTTACTGCAGGAGGGGGCAGGACTTCTGGCGGTACGTGGTGGCTTCTGGTTCCGGCCTCTGGAACGCAGAAGGCGGAGGCGGCCTCGGCAGGTGCAATTTCCAGTCCTCGCAGTGGCGAAAGGACTGGGAAAATTCTAAATAGAAGCTGCTGGACATCTTTTGGGACCCTGGGAGAATGGAGCCGGAGGAACCTGCCCTGGGAGCAGAAGCCACGAGCACCAGCCAGACCCAGGTAGAGGCAGTGGCCTGTTAGTTTACCTGGGATATGTATGTTTTGTCCTTCCCTTCCTAAGGGGGTTCATATGGTTTTTCTAGTAAATAAGCAGTCGAAAGTTCAGGTTAATACTGAATTTGAAGATCTTGAAACAGGTCTGTTCGATACAAAAAATTCCGTATGGACACAATATATTCAGTGATGAAACTTCTTCCCGCGGGGTGTTTTTTTTAGCCTCTATAGATCTGAGACGTGTACTTACATGTGCCCATAGCTCCAACGTCGTAGAGGTATCTTCATTTGGCGTTCAGTCCCGAGGGGGGGGGGGGGGGGTCAAGTAGTGTCGCATTTTCAGTTCAAGGCCCTCCTGTTCGCGCTCTCCTCCTTCCCCAAGGATCTTCACGAAGATTATGGCAGAAGCGTTGGTACTGCTCAGGCTGGAGGGGGTCTCAGTAGTACTTTATCTGGATGACCTCCTTTTATTTGCCAGCTCAAAAGACCTGTTGTACAGGGATTTGAGGGAGGTTTAAAGCCATTTAGAGAGTTTAGGCTGGCTTCTGAATAAGAAAAAATCAAACCTAATTCCTTTTCGGATGATCATTTTCCTGGGGTATGCCATTAACTCAGTACAGGAAAATATTTTCCTCCCAGAGGAAAAAATGATCAAGGTGCAGGCCGCAGTGAAGAAAGTACAGACAAATTTATCTCTTAAGGACGGGTAGCCATGTCCACGCTGGGGCTTCTCACAGCCTGAATCCCAGCTGTTCAGTGGTCCTGGCTCCATTCGAGAGACCTCCAGCAGGCGATTCTGCAGAATTTGGCCTATGGGGAGCTTTTGGAGAAACTGATCGGGATTCCCTCTCCAGTCAAGAGTAAGTTTTATGGTGGTGAAGGAGGTAAACGAATTGGAGCAAGGGTCTGTTCTGGACTTTTCCCACATCAAAAACTTTTAACAGATGCAAGCTCCTGGGGGTAGGGTGCATATCTGGAAAGCAGAATGGCCCAGGGGTCTTAGACAGAGGAATCCAGAAGGTCCTTCAACTGGAGGGAACTAAGGGCTATTTTCCTGGGGTTGTGGGCCTTCAAAGAGCTAATTGGGGACCAACACATCCAGGTGTTATCAGACAACGCCACGGCAGTGGCCTACATCTCGAGGCAAGGGGGCACAGGAAGCAGGTGTCTTCTAACCTTGGCATTACAGATTGACTTGGGCAGAAGACAATTTGGCATTCTTAACAGCAGTACACCTGAAGGGCAGCCTAAACCAGATAGCGGACTTCTTAAGCAGAAGAAGGGTGCTAGGGTCAGAATGGAGCCCAAGTAAGGAGATTTTTCAGAGGATAGGCAGATGGGGTGTTCCCCAGGTCAACCTGTTTGCATTGCAAGCGAATGCAAAAGTACCAGTCTACTTTTCTCTGAACAGGTAGGACCAAGCAGCTGGTCTGGACGCACTGGCTCATCGCTGGACCTTCCGCTTGTGTTGCGCCGTTCCCCCTGTGCAAAGGATCCCTTTAGTGCTCAGAAAACTACAGGGAGAAAATACGACTCTGATTCCAGTAGCCCCGTATTGGCCCAAGAGCTTGGTTTTGAATCCTACTAAAGTTAGCGGTAGAGCCCCAATGGTTGCTTCCTGTTCAAAGGGACCTGTTGACTCTGGGTCCCCTTCTGCATCCTTATGTAGGGCCATCATAGGCTGGCAGCCTGGATACTGAGGGAGCAAATCCCGAGGAGAAAAGGTTTGTCCGAAGGTTTAGTTTGTACCCTGCTAAGTAGCAGGAAGGTGGTCACAAGGGCCATTTATTTTAAAACGTGGAAATGCTTCAACTCCTGTTTCAAAAAATTGCTCTCCACAGGAGGACATTTCCGTTCTTGAATTTCTCCATGACAGAATGGAGAAGGATTTGGCAGCCAATACCTTTTTTAAAAGTTCAGGTAGCTGCGCCAGTGCTGTGTCTTGGCCTAGGCCGACAAGGCCCAGGCCTAGGGCGGCACTCTGCGGGGGGGGCGGCAGAACAGCCCCCCCTCCTCCCGCTTAGATGCAGCCTCCTGTGTGCACACACATGGTGTCGGCCGCATCCGCCGCCCACAGCCACTGAGGTGCCTGACCAGAGTGATCTGCAGCCTTGTGTGCTCTGTGCTGCGCCGGGGTCTGGGAGCCTGGACGTGTCTTCAGACTTCAGGAAATCCCGCCCACTGCTTCACCATGCAGCGTGACATGCAGCCCAGACTCGGGTAGAAGAGTGGGGAAGAGTGTATGGCAGCAAAGGAATGAGTGGAAGGCTGTGCATTCTCCTCATGCTGTGTTTGGAGGTCTGGTAGCAGCCTGTTTTGCTGGGGCTTGTAGTGCACTCTATGGGGGGCAGAGATATGGCAGCCTCCTGTGCTGGGACTTGTAGTGCCCCGGGGGGGGGGGCTGAGATATGGCAGCCTCCTATGCTGGGACTTGTAGTGCCCTCTGTGGGGTGGGGGGGCTGAGATATGGCAGCCTACTATGCTGGGACTTGTAGTGCACTCTGGGGGGGCTGAGATATGGCAGCCTCCTATGCTGGGACTTGTAGTGCCCTCTGTGGGGGGGCTGAGATATGGCAGCCTCCTATGCTGGGACTTTTAGTGCACTCTGTGGGGGGGCTGAGATATGGCAGCCTCCTATGCTGGGACTTTTAGTGCACTCTGTGGGGGGGGGGGCTGAGATATGGCAGCCTCCTATGCTGGGACTTGTAGTGCACTCTGTGGGAGGGGGGGGCTGAGATATGGCAGCCTCCTATGCTGGGACTTGTGCACTCTGGGGGGCTGAGATATGGCAGCCTCCTATGCTGGGACTTGTGCACTCTGGGGGCTGAGATATGGCAGCCTCCTATGCTGGGCTTGTAGTGCACTCTGGGGGGGGGGCTGAAATATGGCAGCCTCCTATGCTGGGGCTTGTAGTGCACTCTGGGGGGGGCTGAAATATGGCAGCCTCCTATGCTGGGGCTTGTAGTGCACTCTGGGGGGCTGAGATATGGCAGCCTCCTATGCTGGGGCTTGTAGTGCACTCTGGGGAGCTGAGATATGGCAGCCTCCTATGCTGGGACTTGTGCACTCTGGGGGGCTGAGATATGGCAGCCTCCTATGCTGGGGCTTGTAGTGCACTCGGGGGGGGGGGCTGAGATATGGCAGCCTCCTATGGTGTGGCTTGTAGTGCACTCTGTGGGGGGCAGAGATATGGCAGCTTCCTGTGCTGGGACTTGTAGTGCCCTCTGAGGGGGGCTGAAATATGGCAGCCTCCTATGCTGGGGCTTGTAGTGCACTCTGGGGGCTGAGATATGCAGTAGTAGTGCACTCTGGGGGGCTGAGATATGGCAGCCTCCTATGCTGGGACTTGTAGTGCCTTAGACTGTGGGGGGACTAAGGAATCCTCAGTCACCCACAGAGGGCACTACAAGTCTCAGCAGAGTGGGCTGCCATTCTTCAGTCCCCTGTAGTCTAGGGCACTACAAGTCCCAGCATAGGAGGCTGCTCTTACAGAACTGGAGGGGGGGTTGTACTGGGAGGGGAGAGGAGGAGGCACAGGTTTAAGATGAGGGTTTTTTTTCTGAAAGTGAGGATTTATGCTGGGAGGGGGAGATGGGGGAGGATTTGTGATGAGAGGGGGATTTAGGCTGGGAGGGGGAGAATTTATGCTTGGAGGGGGAGGTAGGGGCGATTTATGCTGGGAGGGGGAGATGGAGGATTGGTGATGTGGAGAATTTATGCTGGGAGGGGGAGGTAGGGGGGGGATTTATGCTGGGAGGGGGAGATGGGGAGGATTTGTGATGAGATGGAATTTATGCTGGGAGGGGGAGATGGGGGAGGATTTGTGCCGAGAGGGAGGATTTATGCTGGGGGGGGGGGGAGATGGGGAGGATTTATGCTGGGAGAGGGAGATGGGGAGGATTTATGCTGGGAGAGAGATGGGTTGGATTTATGCTGGGAGAGAGAGATGGGGGAGGATTTGTGCTGAGGGGGATTTATGCTGGGAGAGAGATGGGTTGGATTTATGCTGGGAGAGAGAGATGGGGGAGGATTTGTGCTGAGGGGGATTTATGCTGGGAGAGAGAGATGGGGTGGATTTATGCTGGGAGAGAGAGATGGGGTGGATTTATGCTGGGAGAGAGAGATGGGGTGGATTTATGCTGGGAGAGAGAGATGGGGTGGATTTATGCTGGGAGAGAGAGATGGGGTGGATTTATGCTGGGAGAGAGAGATGGGGTGGATTTATGCTGGGAGAGAGAGATGGGGTGGATTTATGCTGGGAGAGAGAGATGGGGTGGATTTATGCTGGGAGAGAGAGATGGGGTGGATTATGCTGGGAGAGAGAGATGGGGTGGATTTTGTGCTAAGAGGGGGGATTTGTGCTGGGAAAGGGGAGATTGAGGCAAGGGTTTGTGCTGAGAAGGGGTTATATGAGGGTGAGTAATTTGTGCTGAAAAGGGGTATTTTTGCTGCTAGGGAGAGATGGAGGGTCGGGGGTCTGGAAGGGGTGTGGTTTACAGATGGTAGGGTGGGTCTTAAATAGGAAGGGGTGTGGCTTCGACAGGAAGGGTGGGTCGTATTTAAATTAGGGGGTGCATGAATTTAGTCAGGCCTAGGGCAGCACAAAACCTAAATACACCACTGAGCTGCGCTGTCAGTTTTTCTAGAGAGAAGGTTGTTATTTCTAGACCCTTTTGATCATCAGATTTTTTTTTTTTTTTTTTTAAGGCACTAACTAGGGCTAGGCCGGTTCCATTTAAGTTTTTCCTCAAATGGCATTTATCAGTGGTTTTGCAAGGTCTGGCTAGAAGACCTTTTGAACCACCAGAAGAAGCCACAATTAAATATTGGTCATTAAAACTAACACTGCTGGTAGCAGTCACCTTGGCTAGAAGGGTCAGCTAGAAGGCATCTATCATTGAGGCTTTTTTGACTGTTTTTCTGGACCGAGTAGTGCTGAGGACAGACCCAGGGGGTTTTGCCAAAGGTCGCTTCAGTTTTTCACAGATTCCAAGAAATGGTTCTACCAACATTCTGTCTATTTCAAACATGCCCTAAAGAGGATTTCATAGTCTGTATGTAAAGAGATGCGTTTTACGCTATCTGGAGGAAGCGGGAGTTTAGAAAGTCCAATTCTATGTTTTTTGGATCTCGTAAGGGTTACGGAGCTTCTAAAAACACGATTGGAAGGTGGCTTCGGATGGCTATCCACAAAGCCTATAGGGCTGCGGAAGTAGAAACAACCCCCCCCAAGAGTAAATACTTGCTTGTCTCCAGGTGCTGTCCTGAAAGACGAGGTGAGAAAACCTTAGTTGGACTTACCGGTAGCGGTATTTCTACGAGTCTTTCAGGACAGTGGCGATGACCCTCCCTTGTTTATGAATATTAATGTGGTGTTATTGCTATGTTCTGCTTATATAATTGCAGCTCCAGCCGCTGTCTCAGGTCCTCATTGGACAGATTGATAGCAGCAGGAGCCATTTGCTCCCACTGCTGTCAATCAAATCCAGTGACACGGGGGGGAGGGGGCCTGCAAATGTCCCCATGGAAAGCAGCTCTCTGTGGGGGCACTCCATGAAGAGGAGGAGCCAGGAGCACCGGCAGGTGACCCCTGAAGAGGATTGGGGCCGCTCTGTGCAAAACCCTTGCACAGAGCAGGTAATTATGACATTGTTTAAAACATGCAGCACAAGGTCAGTTTGGGGGTTAACCAATTAAGCTAAAGAATATGAATTTAGAATTTTTTTTCCTTTTAATGTCCAGACCATAATAAACTGATTTCTACCTAATTATAGTGTCTTGATAGGAGTTGAAAGGTACAAAAACTAAGAGTGATGGACAGATGATGCACGATTATCCCCGAACTAACGGTAGAACATTGGGAGGAATTGTTGGTATCATATATGCCCATAGTTATTTCTACCAGAGAGAAGATGATACAATTAGGATATTTACATCAAATGTATTATTCCCCCCTTAGATTATATAAAATGGGGAGAAGAGTCACCCGCATGTCATACATGTTTTACAGAGGAGGGATCTTTTCTACATATGGTATGGGAGTGCAATAGGATTCGCCCCCTATGGTCCCAGGTCACTCAGTTTATTGCAGATGTTTTTGATCTTCCAAATATGTAGTCCGCTGTTGGGGCTTCTGGGCATAAAAGAGGATGAACTTATGAGCAAAAATATGAGTAAATGCTGTAAACTACTGTTAGTAGTGAGAAATAAACATCCTGCACTCACACCTCAGATCAGCCCCAATTCCTGCAACTCCACACTTCAGATCACTGCCCCCCCTGTACATCTGCCCCACCACTGTAACCCCCTGCTCATCTGCCCCACTAATGCACCTCCTTTCACATCTGCCCCACTGCTCTACCCCCTGCTCATCTGGTCCAACACTGAACCCCCCCCCCGCTCATCTGGTCCAACACTGAACCCCCCCCGCTCATCTGGTCCAACACTGAACCCCCCCCCGCTCATCTGGTCCAACACTGAACCCCCCCGCTCATCTGGTCCAACACTGAACCCCCCCGCTCATCTGGTCCAACACTGAACCCCCCCCGCTCATCTGGTCCAACACTGAACCCCCCCCTGCTCATCTGGCCCAACACTGAACCCCCCCCCCTTGCTCATCTGGCCCAACGCTGAACCCCCCCCCCCCCCCCCTCTCATCTGGCCTGTGTGCAGGATCATAAGTTGGGCCCTTGCAGCTGAGAAAAAGTGGGTGTGATTCTCATTGCACTGAATACTGGCTGTGGCCTAAAGGGACACAGAGTGCAGGGGTTCAGTAGTAAGTGACACAAAAGTTCAGGAATAATTTCAACAAAGTTCCCAGAAACTCAACAGTAAAACAGTAATTCCACAAACTGTCACTGATGAGATTGGTAGTGACAACCAAGCAAGTCATCTTCCTCCCAGATGGTGGACGGGGCTAACAGGACTGTGATTGGCTTTAGCAGTGGCCAAGACAGTCCTCCTGGAAACGGGGACTGCCCCCCCCCCCCCCCCAGCAGAACTGCACGCAATCTCTTCCCCCCTCACAAAAGCTGACTATCACAGCTACAGCAAAGTTGGAGAACCAAACTATATTTCCCATCTTTTACAATGTGTGGGGGCACTGTGCCTTCCCCTCAGTGCAAGGGTGGTGTGGGGAATTCTGAAATGGGAATGCATTAGTGTCTCACTGACACTTCCCTGCGCTGCTCTGCTGATGGGGAGGGAGTAGAGTGTCGGCAAAAGAGGGTTTGTGTGCCGCTTGCGGCACCAGTGCCGGGGGTTGCCTAACCCTGACCTAGTAACTTAGAGAATGCAAAATATATACCAACCTACTAAACGTTCTCTTTAATACACTTGTGAGCTCTTTAAATATTTGGTAATGGGTGCGCAGTCTCTATTTTTCCAAAATGAAAACTTTTATGACTGTATCTATCAGAGGATATCTAGTGTTTCTGCCATACCTTTCTAGGGAATGTTTTATAAGACCAGCTTCAAACCATTCTTTAATTCTTTAGACTAGGTTTCCACCGAGTAATTTGTGAGATCTTCTAGCGAAATCAAACATCCTAATTGTCCAGGACAAAGGCGGCATATTCATACACTATGGGTTATAGCTGTGTACTTTCAGGTGATTGGACACTAGTAGAGCTTTAGAGGACAGAGGACATGCCCCCTGCGCACCTCTCCTATAACCATTCCTGACTCCGTGAACCCTCAGTTTTGTGCTACTGTCTGAATGTGGTGAACCCCTTTTTTTTTTTTTTTTTTTTTTTTTTTTTTTTTCCTTCATTTAGAAAATCACCCTTAGCTTAAATACTAAAGGCTTGTGCTTTTATTTTTTTAAATAACAAATGTGTTATGCTGGCCTGCTCTGTGCAATGAGGATTCCCTCTTCTCGGGTCCCCCAGCTGACACTCTTGGCTCCCCCCATTTCCAGTTTGTCACACTGCCCTTTGGCCTGTCCTCTGCTGAGTGTTCACTAAGGACTTGGCACCTCTGCTTGCCCTGCTCAGGACACGAGGCATCCAAGTTACAGGCTTTTTAGACAACCTTCTTAACCACTTTAAGACCAGCCTCGTTTTGGATTTTAGGTGTTTACAAGTTTAAAACAGGTTTTTTTGCTAGAAAATTACTTAGAACCCCCAAACATTATATATTGTTTTTTTTCTAACATCCTAGAGAATACAATGGCGGTCATTGCAATACTTTTTTTTGCACCGTATTTGCGCAGCGGTCTTCTAAGCGCACTTTTTTTGGAAAAAATTCACTTTTTGGAAAAAAAAAATAAGACAACAGTAAAGTTAGCCCAATTTTTTTTTATATTGTGAAATATAATGTTACGCCAAGTAAATTGATACCCAACATGTCACGCTTCAAAATTGCGCCCGCTCGTGGAATAGCGTCAAACTTTTACCCTTAAAAATCTCCATAGGCGACGTTTAAAAAATTCTACAGATTGCATGTTTTGCGTTACAGAGGAGGTCTAGGGCTAGAATTATTGCTCTCACTCTACCGGTCGCGGCGATACCTCACATGTGTGGTTTGACTACCGTGTTCATATGCGGGCGCTACTCACGTATGCGTTCGCTTCTGCGTGCGAGCTCGTCGGGACAGGGCGCTTTAAAAATTTTTTTTTTTTTTTATTATTTATTTTATTTTATTTTATTTATTTTTTCACTGTTTTAAAAAAAAAAAAAATTTGGATCACTTTTATTCCTATTACAAGGAATGTAAACATCCCTTGTAATAGAAAAAAGCATGACAGGTCCTCTTAAATATGAGATCTGGGGTCAAAAAGTCCTCAGATCTCATATTTAGACTAAAATGCAAAAAAAAAAAAAAAAAAAAAGTCGTTTAAAAAAATGACATTTAAAAAATTTGTGCCTTTAAGAGAGTGGGCGGAGCCATCGTTATGACGCCGCTCCGGCCGTCACATGGTATGGAGACGGGTGGGCGCCATCTTGGCCTCACTCGTCTCTATACCGAAGCACTGACAGGACCCGATCTCCTCCGCCGTTACCGACGGCTCCGGTAAGCGGCGGAGGGTGCGGGAGAGCGGCGGGAGGGGGGGTGGCACCTCTCCCGCCGCCGATAACGGTGATCTCGCGGCGAACCCGCCGCTGAGACCACCGTTATCTTGTAGAGAATCGCTCACTGTAAAGATGGATATCTCGGTTGTGGCAGCAGCTGCTGCCGTTACCGAGATATCCATCTTCAAAAAAAGGACGTATATATACAGTGAGCGGTCGGGAAGTGGTTAAGGACTTGTCTCCATTTTGGCTATTGGGACATGTCCACTTGACAATTCAGATGCTCCAGGCCTTTGGCTGGGTGATCAGTTTCAACAAATCTGCTCTCCAGCCTTTCCTTCACCTGGAATACTTGGGTAAGAGCACATGCTTGAGAATTGTGAACCAAGACCTCCCACATCATTTCTCTGAGTTCTTGGCCTAATGGTAGCCTCCTTTGAAGTATAATTTGCCCGCCACCGTTCAAGAACTCTCCAACAAAATATCTTGCTAACCTGCAAAAAGATTGCGGTTTCTGACTTGAACTTGCTCCTGTCCAGCCAAGTAAGGCATTCTCTATCTTGGGGGATCCCCTCCTCTGCCCTAACAGTGGGGAAGGCCTTTCCTATCACTGAAAAGTAGCGGGACAAATGCAAGTCTCTCAGGTTGGAGTGTTCCAGTCCCTAGGGGTCCAAGGAACATGGTCATTGAGGGAAACAAAGCTCCCCATCAACATCATGGGGCTCAGCAGTCAGGCTGGCTTTGCAGCACTGTATCCCCCTTCTGCAGTCAGACAATGTCACGGCGGTGGCCTATGTCAGCCATCAAGGGGGCACCAGGAGTCTGTCTGCCTTGAAGATAGTGAACCAGATCATCTCTTAAACTGACACTCAGTGTCCAGTGATCTCTGCAGCCCACATCTTGGGACTGGATGACTGAACAACACAAATTATCTCTGCTGTTATCGTCTGGATCAAGGGGAATGGGCTCCTCTTCTAGATGTCTTCAATCTAACATGCCAAAAAGGGGAGATTTCAGATGTGGACACCCTAGCCTCCAGGTTCAACAACAAACTACCTTGAAGATGTATCTTCTATTGCCTGTTGCAGCACCCTGTGCTTTCTTCTGATCTCAACTTGATAATCGCTGTCCTGCAGAAACACTTTGAACCTATCAAGAATATCCCCTACAGGTTCTCATGTAAAGTGCCCCTTTTGATCACTATCAGGTCTGCCAGACCAGTTTCAGAACTGGAGGCCCGTTCCCGTATAGAGCCTTTGTCATACTTCACAATGACAAGTTTGTCTTGTGTGCAAGGGCTTTTTTTCTCTGGAATGTGGTCTCAGCATTCTGCCTCATTGAGGATTTTGTCTTCCCATCCTTGTGCCCTACTCCTAAGCATCCAAAGGAGTAGTTGGGAGCCGTTGGGGTATACCTCAAAACTACTGTTCAAATCAGACGGATGGATTCCTTGTTTATCCTGTGTTCTCTGGACCTTACAAGGGACCCTATGCTTCAGAGTCTACTATTGCATGATGGATATGAAATCTTGACTGAAAGAGCTTACATTCTCAATGAGATCTCCTGCGCTTTTACGTGCCTATTCCACCAGGTAGGTGGGATTTTTGAGGACATTTTGGCACCAAACCTCTCTTGCTCAGTTTGAGAAGGCAACCACATACTTTTTCAAAAAGTTTTACCAAGTAGCCTTCCAATACTCCAGCTAGTGCAAGTTTCTTGCAGCAGCTCTGTGGCTGCCTCCATTTGTTGCCCACCATTCCTGTTAATTACTTGGACAACTCATGGTGTATGACTATTTTGCCTGTAACCTATACTGTACAATGTAAGGTAAGACATTTTGACTTCCCTGGAAATTCCATATCTTGGAGTACACGATACATGCCATGCTCCCTTCCCTTCCTTGCTTGCTACAGAACAGAGTGTTCAGAGTGGCATAGTGTTATAGTGGCACCCAAGGAGCGTGTTCTCTAAAGCTTTGGAAGTGTCCGGTATCCTCAAGGAACATGCCTATAACCCATTGGGTTGTGACATTTTTGCTTTCATGCTGGGGTAAAAAGTACAATTTCTTTCTTGTACATCATGGGACACAAAGCCACAGTAATTACTGATGGGTTATATAGGGTATCAGTAGGTGATTGGACACTGGCACACCCTAGACAGGAAGTTCAACCCCTATATAATCCCTCCCCTTCCTGGGGATACCTCAGTTTTTTCGCCAGTGTCTTAGGTGTTGGTCACGAGTAAAGATGTGCTGTGCTGAGTTCCAAAGGAAAATCCTATACTGGGGCAAGCCATGCAACCGGATCCATTCAAAGTGTCTTTTCCAGGCCGAATTGGATGGTACCCAGGCCTCGTGTCCGAAGAAACAAGGTTTTACCTGTAACGCTTCTCTTTTTATAGAGCTGGACCCCCGGGATCCAGTAATTGTTTTTTTCAGCTATATCCCTGGCGGGGTGCTTTACGGGGTCAGAACTGTGGATCCCCCTATACATAGGGGGCTCCAGTCTCTAAAGGTTTTTCTCTAAACAGAGCCCACCGTGAGAGGTGAAGATTGGGTCTGTTACAACAGAACCCTGCAGCTGGATAAGGTAAGGGAGACTCCTTTTTAAGAATTTTTCCAGTTCTTATAAGGTTTCTCCTTTAAGTAAATGTATGCTATGCCTATAGTCGCCACCGGGGGCTGTCAAGAGCACATACCTTTTCATGCTTGATCTGTCTTGTCTCGGTGTCCACGCTGTACGCTCCTCCAAGCCATGCTCCAGGTAGGATGTGGGAAGGGGGGTTTTTTCCTACAGGGATTCTAAACCCCCCCCCCCACGGCTTAGCTAAAGGCACAGGAAAGCGGTAGTATGCCCCCCCCCCCACCTCCATGCTAGTTCCGAGGATCAGAGCCTAGGCTCGC
This sequence comes from Lithobates clamitans, assembly GCA_037952925.1. Classification (NCBI taxonomy): domain Eukaryota; kingdom Metazoa; phylum Chordata; class Amphibia; order Anura; family Ranidae; genus Lithobates; species Lithobates clamitans. The sequence continues at coordinate 13,751,850 of JBBGZY010000353.1, read as the reverse complement.
ACGGGAAAGTTTTTTTTTTCTTTAAAAAGACAGGGGGGCGGGAGGGGCGGCGGAGCATTAACGCATTGTCGGTGTGTTGAAACGCTCACATTGCAGGCTGCACACAGGCTATAAGGTGCACTCTTTTTAGATGCACACGGCCTATGGAGGGACACAGAGCAGACGGGCGCAAGTGAGGTGGGAGACACAGGCATTCCCAGTCAAACATTTACTTGAGCACCAGACTGAGACTTGGTAGCAGCGGAAGTTGCTGAACTACATTGCTCAGCAGTCAGTGCATTCTGGTAGTGCCTCTGCTTTTTGTGTTCTTCACTATGGGCTGAAGAGGTACATATACCCTGAAAAATAGGGGCTCTAAGGGACTCCCTCAGGCTCTGAGGACCCCCCTTCTGCAGCACCTTCCCCCCCTGAAGGAACGGGGGAAGCTGGCCAGGGTGAGCTGTTTGGGTCAGGGGCTGCAGCTGCTTCTGGCACTTCAGCCCCTGTATACATTACACAGGAGGTTTTTTTCCTCAACCATTAATGGATTCGAGGAAAGACTGGTGGCCTTAATCGCATCTTCACTCTGTGGAATAAAACGCACTAGGTCCCCCTCTGCCACCCAGGACCCTCAAACAGAGGAACTGTGGGGGGAAAAAGGAGAGGAATCCCTCTCAGAGGATCAGGATGAGACTGATTCCTCTTCTGAGGTATCAAGTGGAGAAGGGCCCTCTTCAGCTTCTCAGGATGAGAAAGTGTTAGTGCAAATTTTTGCTGGATTGGTCTGTTCCACATTCAAGTTACCCGTATCTGAGTCAGTTAAAGAACCCTCCTTTGGTTTGGGTTCACTGAAGCCTCCTCAAACTACACATGCTTTTCCTGTTTATGGTTACTGGAAAAGCTTATTTATTCTGAGTGGGATCACCCAGATAAACATTTTTTTCCGCCTAAAAAGTTTGCAACACTTTATCCTATGGAGGAAAAGGCAGTTGATGCCGCCATTCCTCCGTAAATAAGTCTGACTTGTCTTGTCGACAACGCTCAGATACTTAGGGATCCAACTGATAAGAAATTGGAATTCCTGTTAAATGTTTTCTCCTTGGCAGGTTCAGTGGCAGAAGGTCCTAATAGCTCAACCTGCAGTGGCAGCAATCTGAGTCTGTCAATGCTTGAGAGACCATGTTAAACAGGTCCTCAAAGTTTTACCTGAATAGCAAGCCCGGGGGTTTGCCAACCTACCGTGTGTGTGTGTGTGTGTGTGTGTGTGTGTGTGTATATGTATATGTATGTGTATATATATATGTATATATATATATGTATATATATATATATATATATATATATATATATATATATATATTTACAGTGCCTTGCAAAAGTTATTCACCCCCTTGGCTTTTTACCTATTTTGCTACATTACAGCCTTTTAGTTCAATGTTTTTTTTAATCTGAATTATATGTGATGGATCAGAACACAATAGTCTAAGTTAGTGAAGTAAAATTAGAAAAATATATACATAAACTGATAATTGGCATGTGCGTATGTATTCACCCCCTTTTGTTATGAAGCCCATAAAAAGCTCTGGTCCAACCAATTACCTTCAGAAGTCACATAATTAGTGAGATGATGTTCACCTGTGTGCAATCTAAGTGTCACATGATCTGTCATTACATATACACACCTTTTTTGAAAGGCACCAGAGGCTGCAACACCTAAGCAAGGGGCACCACTAACCAAACATTGCCATGAAGACCAAGAAACTCTCCAAACAAATAAGGGACAATGTTGTTGAGAAGTACAAGTCTGGGTTAGGTTATAGAAAAAAAAATATCCAAATCTCTGATCCCTAGGAGCACCATCAAATCTATCATAAGTAAATGGAAAGAACATGGCACAACAGCAAACCTGCCAAGAGACTGCCCGACACCAAAACCCACGGACCGGGCAAGGAGGGCATTAATCAGAGGCAGCACAGAGACCTAAGGTAACCCTGGAGGAGCTGCAGAGTTCCACAGCAGAGACTGGTGTATCTGTACATAGGATGACAATAAGCCGTACGCTCCATAGAATTGGGCTTTATGGCAGAGTGGCCAGAAGAAAGCCATTACTTTTAGCAAAAGACAAAATGGCACGTTTTGAGTTTGCGAAAAGGCATGTGGGAGACTCCCAAAATGTGTGGAGAAAGGTGCTCTGGTCTGAGACTAAAATTGAACTTTTTGGCCATTAAAGAAAACGCCATGTCTGGCGCAAACCTCACATCACCCAAAGAACACCATACCCACAGTGATACATGGTGGTGACAGCATGATGCTGTGGGGATGGTTTTTCAGCAGTCGTAACTGGGAAACTGAGTTGAGGGAAAGATGGATGGTGCTAAATACAGGGATATTCTTGAGCAAAACCTGTACCACTCTGTGTGATTTGAGGCTAGTACGGAGGTTCACCTTCCAGCAGGACAATGACCCCAAACACACTGCTAAAGCAACACTTAAGTGGTTTAAGGGGACACATGTAAATGTGTTGGAATGGCCTAGTCAAAGCCCAGACCTCAATCCAATAGAAAATCTGTGGTCAGAATCAGATTACTGTTCACAAGCACAAACCATCCAACTTGAAGGAGCTGGAGCAGTTTTGCCAGGAGCAATGTGCAAAAATCCCAGTGGTAAGATGTGGCAAGCATATAGAGGCTTATCCAAAGCGACTTGAAGCTGTGATAGCCGCAAAAGGTGGCTCTACAAAGTATTGACTTTAGGGGGGTGAATGGTTATGCACATTGACTTTTTCTGTTATTTTGTCCTATTTGTTTGCTTCACAATAAAAAAAAAAATCTTCAAAGTTATGGGCATGTTCTGTAAATTAAATGATGCAAATCCTCAAACAATCTATGTTAATTCCAGGTTGTGAGGCAACAAAACACGAAAAATGCCAAGGGGGTGAATACTTTTGCAAGGCACTATATATATTTTATTTTTATTTATTTCAGGTACTTGTATAGCGCTATCAATTTACGTAGCTCTTTACATATAGACATTGTACATTCACATCAGTCCCTACCCTCAAGGAGCTTACAATCCTAAGGTCCCTAACTCACATTCATACGTACTAGGGACAATTCAGACAGGATCCAGTTAACCTACCAGCATGTCTTTGGAGTGTGGGAGGAAACTGGAGTACCCGGAGGAAACCCACGCAGGCACAGGGAGAACATGCAAACTCCAGGCAGGTAGTGTCATGGTTGGGATTCGAACCAGCGACCCTTCTTACTGCTAGGCGAAAGTGCTATCCACTACACCACTGTGTCGCCCCCATCTATATATTTATTTTTTTTTTCCTATACTTTTTTTTTTTTTTAACCAGCTCTTTTGCTTCCTTTTCAGGGTATGAGTATTATAGAACAACTAGATCCTGTGCCATTTAGTAATTACTTGAAGAAGTATCATAATACTATATGTGGAAGACACCCTATTGGGGTGTTATTAAACGTGAGTATCATATTGTTTGCTGATCTATTTATCAATATCTTGCTTATATAGTGAATCTACGCTATTGATATCTCCTGTTTTCTGTTATACTCTACATCATATTAACATGTCAGGTTACAGAGACCTATCTCTTTTCCACAAAATTAATGAAAAACTTGATCTGGATTTCTTTATATTGAAATTATTCCAAATCTTTATTACAGCATTAGTATGTTTCCATCAGATTTCAGCCAAGTATTTATTTTCTTTCGAGATTTAATAAATGCGAACTACTAGCCTCTAGGAGACTGTTTTTTAACCACTTAAGGACCGAAAAAATGTTCCCCCTTAATGACAAGGCCATTTCTTACAATATTACACCGCGTTGCTTTAACTGACAATTGTGCGACGCTGTACCCAAACAAAATTGATGTCTTCTCCCCCCCACAGAGAGCTTTCTTTTGGTTGTAGTTGATCACCTCCTGCGGTTTTTATTTTTTGTGCTATAAGCAAAAAAGAGCAACAATTTTGAAAAACTAATTTTTTTTTTTTGCTATAAAAAATATCCCCCAAAAAATGTAAAACTTATTCTGTTTAGGCCAATATGTATTCTTCCACATATTTTTGGTAAAATAAATCGCTATAAGCGTATTTTGATTGGTTTACGCAAAAGTTATAGCGTCTACAAAATAGATTTATGGCATTTTTATTTATTTTTTTTACTAGTAATGGTGGCGATCAGTGATTTTTAGTGAGACTGTGACATTGCAGCGGATAGATGGAACACCGAAGTGACTTTTTTTACACTTTTTTTGGGAACCAGTGACAGAGTAATCAGTGCTAAAAATATGCTGCTGTTGTACAGACACTGGCAGGGAAGGGGTTAACATCAGGGGCGATCAAATGGTTAAATGTGTTCCCTCAGTGTGTTTACTAAATGTATGGGGGCCTGTGTGACTGGGGAAACATACAGATCCGTCTTCCTGCCTAGCAGAAAGACAGGATCTGTATGATCTCCCCTGTCAAAATCGAGATTTGCCTTGTTTACACAGGGAGATCCCCATTCTGTCACTGCAGGGAACGATAGTGGGTGGCAGCCCCACCTGCTGATCCCGTTGGCGTGTGCACCCACAAATTGCCGTGTACGAGCCGACATACAATGACGGCGATTCGCGGGAAGCAGCCGAACTGCCGCAGTACAACTGCAGCGGCTGGTCCTTAACTTTTTAAAATAGTTGAATTATGGGTGTCTTAGGCAATGTTCGTTCTTATGGTTTATTCACTCCAATCGAATGTGATGAAGTAACTAGTGTTACAACACCAATAATCTTCCACCACAGTGATGTGTACCACTTCTGCTCCCTTAAGAAAAAAGCTCAACAGATGTTGCCATTCACTCTCGTGTCTGACAATTCTTGTGTGTGTTTTTATATTTGAGAGCTGCTAATGGTTGCCAAACTCCATCCAGATACTAACTTCAAAAGGAAAAAACTTCCAATGAGAGTGACTGAATATTTTTTTTTTTTTGGCTGGAATGGCATCTATAATGTGCATCAGCTAGGATCATTACGCAGGAGGATAACTCACTCCTGGTTGTCACATTTTTGGGGAACATTCCACCAGAGTTTGCAAATCCCCCTTTTTTTTTCTTTTTTTTTTCCAATTCTAATTTTATTGAAAAGAAAATTTTTAAATTTACATAAAGAAAAAATAAAGACAAACCTTAATCTCATCCAATAGGTACCAATAAAAAAAATACCACATTATAATATATAAAACATAAACATATACCAACATACTGCAGGGGTCTCTGAAACAAGAGAAAAAATAGAATAAGATAAACAAGGAAAAGAGAACCCATGGTGATACTCCAGACCCATGATGGCGGACCCGGAACCCCAGACATCCTGGCCTCATCCCCCCCCCACCACCACCCCCGTACTCTACAGAGTAGTTGCACATCAAGGGAGGTGCCGCTCCAAAACATCCGGGGCACCAAGGCCCGCCACCACCGCCCAAGATCATACATCCTTAATCCCTAATAAGAATATCCCTGCCTTATCTTCCTTCATCTAATAAAATAATCTTCATCTCCCACAGTAATGTTAGATATATCGCAACACACACACACACACACACACACACACACACACAAAAATGAAAAGGAGAGAGAACAAAAAAAAGGGGGGGGGGGCAATAATACTCAAAATAAATAACTACCCGAAATAGCTACTCAAACCAGACCCGCCTCACTCAAACCAACTCCTTTCACTGGAGCAAATCCTTCTTGATGTTGGGGAAAAAAATTATTTTAGGTCTTAAATGTTTGGTTTCTGTCTCGTCACGATGTTTGGCCTGGATGGGTTGTGTCTTGGAGGTCACCTCCAAGACATGCCCACCCGGCCCAACGTTGGGACGAGACCGAAACTGAAGGACACTGAAGGCACGGCTTCACTTCCTTATTCCCTTACCGAGGATGGCGGCGGCAGCAGCAGCAGCCGAGAGCCGAAGGACTGATTGGCTTCGGCTGCCGACACTGCAGGCTCCCTGGACAGGTAAGTGTCCATATATTAAGTCAGCAGCTGCAGTATTTGTAGCTGCTGGCTTTTAATATTTTTTTTTTCAGCAAACCTCCACTTTAACCTCTTCACCATCTTAGTTTTAGTCCACCCTCCCCCCACCCCCCACCCCCCCATTAACCTCTAATACAAGACCAGATCTTACTGTAATGCATGTGCTGGTCACATGCATTCACACATAAGCAGAGCATTCTGTAATAAGAGCAACCCTTCAAAGTACACCAAACAAATTGAAGTTCCTACCTGACACAACCTCTACGTAATAAGTTGTGGATGAAGCATAACCATTCATAACACCCTACTTATCACCCTTGACAGTCTTACTTTGTTACTCTTTACTTCTCAATTGAAACATCACTGTTGTATGGATAACTTTTCAAATCATCTAAATTTTTTTGGTGTAATTAACCAATGTTAACTATTATTCATGGTCTAATGTAATTTGATAATGCTCTTGTTCGTGTAATATACCCTTCTAATGTTCTGCACTTTTGCAAATAACTTTTATTTGGAAAAAAAATGAACATCTATTTCAACCAAGAGAACCATAATCCATCATGTGAAAATATATAATCTAAATATATAAACTTGCGCTGATGCGAGTTTACACATAATGGGTAAAAACCAAAACGTAAAGTCCATATAAACTTTAAAAGTGCTTCAAATCTGGTGTGCAAAAAATGCAGAAAATGATTCACATCTGGTGTGCAAAAAGTGCAGAAGAGAATATTGCAGAAGAATTTTCAGGTGTACCAAGACAACCCCCACATGTGTCCCCACTCACCAGATCACAGCGACACCCAGCTTTTCAGTCTGGGGCAAGAGAATACAGCAAACGCCATCAGTGGCGTTCTTTCCACTAGACCGGAAATGACGTCAGTCATGCCGGAAGAGCGTCGCGTCAATGCATTTTGCCCTCCCACAGGGCATCATCAAAGGACCTGGGAGGGCGAAATGCATTGACTCGACGCACTTCCGGCTCGACTGACGTCATTTCCGGTCTCGTGCAAAGAACACCACTGACGGCGTTTGCTGTATTCTCTTGCCAATTCCATGCCTGTTTTTTAACTTGCGTCTGTAAGTATGCACTTTTTATGCGCAATAAATATCTGTTCTTCGCATACTTCACTATTGGTCCCCTTTTTTTTTTTTTTCTTTTGGTACCTGGTTTTTATGGCTGAGAAATAACATTAAAGGATCACTCATCAAATTTCATCACTGAACCTGGCATCCTGTGACATCCTTTGGATATCGTTTTAAGTCTGTACTGACCCCCAGACTGAAAAGCTGGGTGTCGTTGCGATCTGGTGAGTGGGGACACATGTGGGGGTGTCTTGGTAAGCATGAAAATTCTTCTGCAATATTCTCTTAGCACTTTTTGCACAACAGATGTGAATCATTTTCTGAATTTTTTGCACACCAGATTTGAAGCACTTTTATAGTTTATATGGACTTTACATTTTGGTTTTTACCTATTATGGGTCTATGGTTGTGAGCGCTGTGTTTATGTATTGTCATTATAATCCATCATGGTCTGAGCTTATGAAGAAAAAATATTTTTTTTTTTCCTTATGTTTTGTTTGAATAATAATAAATTCTCCATTCTTTACCTTTTAAGGCTGCAACAGAACTCCGAAGGAATGGAGTTAACATGAGCTTCTCGTTTTTGAACTATGCTCAGTCTAGCCAATGCCGAAGCTGGCAGGACAGTTCAGTGAGTTATGCTGCTGGAGCACTTGTGGTGCATTGAAGCACTGAGCTCTCAGGGATGCCACCTTGAAACACAATGCTGACACAACGTTTTCTTTCTGTCCATGGGGTCATAGCCAAGCAGTTGCACATCGCTGCTCTGGGGATTAAGAGGAAGCTAAACCCAGTTTGTATCCCCCCCCCCCCACACACACACACACACACACACACACACACTCTTTTCCTTTCTTTTTTAGGTGTAGTCCTATCATGATTTTCTTTGTTTCCTTCCATTCGAAGCAAGAGTTGCTTTCTTGGTTATAGTATCAGAAGTTGTGTCAAACTGTTTGTGACCTTGAGGACTAATGGCAGGTGGTGGCAGAAGATTATACAATGTTAGTTACATGGAATAAGTTAGCCTTTTACCATAACCTAAATTTGCACTGTTTGCAGATATGTGCACATGTATTCAGCTTTCAGAATAGTTTTGCAAGTTGTAAAACGAAACAAAATTATAACAAAAATAAAGGGTGGAAGCTTTTTAATAAAAATAAATAAATAAAAAAAATGCATTTATAAATTATCCTTTATCCTGTATTAGAATATAATACAACCCATGTATAGTTGGTTATTACCAGTGTTGTACAACAAATACCTTCTATTTTAGTTGCTAATAAAGGGCTACACAAATCGGTTAATATGGTGTTTTCTTTCCCATATGGCTCATGTGACCAATTGTTTGTACTACATATATACATGATATAGGTCAACAAATCTTCATTTGCTTTTATGTCTAAATTTTCTAGCTGAAACAGTGTAGCGTTGCCATCGGTGCTTTTGTACTTCTATATACAAGTGCAGCAGATCCGGGTATCTCCTGTTGCGGTCTGGTACAGTATGCTTAGTTGAGGAAAGGCATAAAATGCGAGCCTGTAGAAAAGTTCTTTTGTGGAACCATTATTGTGACAACAGTGTGATTGAACAAACCCACCACTTCTATGTTATTTGTGAATGTGCACATCACCACAGCAACACTCAACAGACGACCTGTGATGACAGGGGCTCAAAACCCAAATCTTTGCTAGTAGGCATTAAGAGTCTGTAAAGCCCTCCCCTGCTTGTGTCAATACTGAAGTATATACTACAACTCATGGGGAGGAGGTCATTGAAACAATTTTAAACCAAAGTATACATATGTGAATATAAAGTCTATTAGCTGCACTAGGGCAAAAGGGATTTAACCAAAGTTACCAACACATATAGCATGGTAGCAATAATCTAGTAGGCATTTTAACACGAAAACTTGGCAAAATAAATGATCATACATAAGACATGTAGGAAAACCCAATATCAAATGCCCAATCTGTTCAGACTGCACACACCATAGCTAACGCTATTGCTATGCAAGTTCCTGGGCACGTTACTACAACACATGCTGGAGCACTACAATGCCATTCATTTTGACTGGAACCACAATGCATGGTAACATACCTGCGTTACAGTATACCACGATACACTGTCTTGCTTAGCTAAAAATGCATTTTTTGCGTATTGGTGCATTTGGCACCCATTCAAATAAATGGGCTGCCTAAGCACAACCCACAATACTATGTGAGCGTTTTTATGGAATGAACCAGAATGCAATGGTGTAAAATGGGCACATGAAGAATTGAATCCCCTATTTATGACATTGAGATATTGTTTTTTTCTTTGGAAGCAAATCCATTGTTTGCTTTGCAAGGGAATATATGTTTGAGGAATGTGGTGAAAATTCACTTTGCAAAGAAAACCAATTGGGGGAGAAAACTGCAATTTCCCTTGAAAAGTGAGCAGCCTTTTAGTAAATCGACTCCAGTATATCCAAAACGTATGCAATTGCCTTCTCTGAGTAAACTGTTAGAAATAGTCATAGAACATGTAAGCAAACTAAAAACCAAATGTCTGTTCTGATCAATGGCACAACCATCAACCTATACCTGCATGCCAGGGTGCTAGGTGTTATCCTGGACTCAACTCTCCCGGCCCCACATCCAATCACTTTCCAAATTTTGCTGCCTCAACCTTGAGAACCTCTTAAAAATATGCCCCTTCCTAACCAATGACACCACAAAGCTCCTAATTCACTCCCTGATCATCTCTCGCCTCGACTACTGCAACTCCCTTCTCATTGCCCTACCTTTACATAAGATATCCCCTATTCAGTCCATGAATGCTGCTGCCAGACTCATCCACCTTACAAACCACTCAGCGTCTGCTAACCCTCTCTGCCAGTTCCTCCATTGGCTGCAAATCGCCCAACAAATTAAATTTAAAATACAGTAAATCCTTTTAATTGCGGGCGTAACTTGTTCTGGAAACATGCTTGTGTATCAAAGTGAATTTTCCCATAAGAAATAATAGAAAATCAGATGATTTGTTCCACAACCATTTATTCATAAATCCTTCAGTCTATAATCCATATAAAAAGATTATAGCAATGTGACTTCAAGGCAACTTCAGGGAATACCTGGGTATTCTTCCTGTAAAGCTGGATCCAAATCGCATCAATTAAGATGATCTGATTTAGGGCTCATGCACACTGCAGCTCAAAAAAAGAAACTGCTTTTACAGGCATTTAAGCTTTTATTTCAGCTTGAAGAAGCTTGTGCTTTTTTGTGCTCTTGTGCATGTTTTTTGAGCATAAGCATTCAGCCCCACCACCACAAACCCTCAAAGTCTATGGGCAAAAGTTGGATAGCAGTTGCCTTGAAGTAGTACAGGAAACTTTTCTAAAGTCGGAGCGACTTTATTAGTGCTAATTAAGATCTCTCATTGGCTAAAATGGGATTTCACATGTCACGTGACTTGGAATCTTACAAGCAGATCCCAAGCTACTGGTATTGCTGGATCTCGCTCATTTATCAAGTTTAAGATGTATAAAAACATTTTGCTAGTCATGTAAATCACATTAACATACCAAATAGAAGATTATTAAATATTATATTTAATATATATACTATTCTAATTTATTGATATTATGTTTCTTAAAATAATGGATTATCTTATGTGATTGTGACATTAAACTGTAATAATTTTATATTTGTATACATTTGATGTATCATCATTTGCAATGACATGCCTCATTTAAAGTCCCATCACCTTTCCTTCTTTTTTGTACTAACCTATCAGGGATGGAGGCATGCCACTACTGGTCGTGTCAGGTCACATCTATTTTTTAGTTGTTCATATAGCTGGGTGGAAGATACCTGTTTTTTCAGTGACTGGCCACACCTATTACTGACTAATCATCAATAACATATATATATAATTCCCCCCCCCATACAGCCTTAGTTAATTACCTGTACTCCTTAGCTTACCTACCCAGACACACTTGAACCCCCCCGTTATCCCTATATTATTTGTTAGCCCAGCCCATGGGTGGTGAGTTTGGGTATTTGTCTTTTTCACTTCTGGGGTTGCAATGAGCTTCAGCTCTTTCTCCCTCTACATCCCTGTCTTGCTATGGGGGGGGCGGTGATCGACCTCAGCGCATCTGGGTCATGTAGACACGCCCCGCTCACGGCGCTGTGTGACGCCGTGGTGCAGGGACGGTCCTCCATCTCACACCGCAGCTGAAGTGGGTGGGTATCCATTGCGGGCGTATGTTCCGTAAGTGGGCCGGTCCCCTCGCCTCTTCCTTGCTGCAGTGACATCAGCGGAGACCTGCCCTCAACCGGAGGTATATCAGCCAGAGCCAGCCAGCAGATCACCTCACATGTTCCCATGACCACCAAGGGACACCATTCACGCCACCTTCACCCAATTCGTGTAACTGGGGCGTCACTTAATGACTCCGTATATACACACTGCATTTGACTCTATTGATTGTGCACCCCTACAGAAATGTGTCAACACTTATTTATTTACAATTTTATATATTCTTTAGTTGTACATACCTTTTTGTTTTTTTATTTGTGAGATACACCCACATACACAGTACCCCCTTCATGGGAACACATAGGTGGTTCACTCAATAGATATACCAATTTCCTTCACTCATTTTTTTTTTTCCCATTTATTTTGCTTTCATTCACCTATGCTTGGTTTTATACATTTTTTTGCAGGACTGGTGTGTATGTTGAGTGCACACACATCACATTCAGTGACGGTTAGGCATGTCCCATAGCTGTTCCCCTTGGTACCCTTTTTCTGGGGGGGTCTCCCGCTTCAACCCTGGGTGAGACATCGTATCCAAGACCACTGATTTTTTCCATTTAGAAGCTGGACACAGCTTATGAGCTGAATTGTAAGTTATTGACCTATTAGCAGCGGTGGGATCTGATGCACTCGTCTCAAAAAAGGCCCACACCAAAGAACTTTTAGAATAACGCGCAGAGACAGCAGCGCCCTGCACATGCGGAGCTCTGCGGTGTGATGCAGTTGGTGTGCTGCCCTTAAGCTTGCCCCTGGAGGGCATCCTGCCTCATTGGAGATGTGCCTCCTCCTCTCTCCAATCAGGCACCCACATGGAGTCAGTGACCTCATCATCCCCTTTCTCATCACTGGAGCAAAGCTGGCAGTATGCTGCAGCTGAGGGAACATGACTGCCAGATTGCTGTCCTTCTTGGGCACCCCCTCTCTCTGGGCTCACGTTACTTCCTTCCTCTAGCTGGGTACCATCATCAGAGCCTTCAAAACGCTGGGCATCCTCCTGGAGCATGTACCCAACACTGTGGTCAAACAGTTTGGGGGACTCCTCAGGAGGACATTGTGGGGCTAGGGAAGGAGTGACTGATGCCATTGAGCTGAGGGAAGAGGCCGCGTTGGCAGCTGCTTTACCAGACAAAGTACCCTGTGACTGGGTGAGAGAGGATGAGGACGGCTTGGTCATCCACTCTACCAAGTCTTCCGCATGTTGCGGCTCAACACGGCCAGCTGCCAAAAAAAAGGACAAGCCTGTCCCACGGCCATGTGCTGATGAGAATGCACTGTCCCCACGACCAGCACTGTTGCCTCTAGACACAGAGCCAGCTTGCCCTCTTTTATTGGCTTGTGACTGTCTGCCTCTCCTTGTTGGCCTTCAAGACATACTAATGGCCTGCAGTGAGATGCACAAAGCTGGGATGTATGTGTATATATATATATATATATATATATATATATATATATATATATATATATATATATATATATATATACACACACACATACACATACATATATATATATATATATATATATATATATATACATACATACATACACACACACACACACACACACACACACACACTCTGATACTGCAGCTAGCAGTATCAACTGCCTGCCTGTAGTATTATTAGTATGAGAACACCAGCAATTGTCTTCAGGTAGCTTTAGGTGCACACTGTGCAGAGGACACAGTACACTAACTGTACAAACTGCAGCTGCCTGCGGTACTAATAGGATCAGAAGAACACCACCAATTTTCTTCAGGTAGCTTTAGGTGCACACTGTGCAGAGGACACAGTACACTAACTGTAAATACTGTAGGTGCCTGCCTGTGGTACTAATAGGATCAGAAGAACACCAGCAATTTTCTTCAGGTGGCTTTAGGTGCACACTGTGCAGCGGACACAGTACACTAACTGTAAATACTGCAGCTGCCTGCCTGTGGTATTAATAGGATCAGAAGAACACCACCAATTTTCTTCAGGTAGCTTTAGGTGCACATTGTGCAAATTACACAGTACACATACTGTAAAAACGCCTGCCTGTCAGTAGGAAGAGAATAACAGGAACGGATCTAGTTAAACTGAATACAGTGTGTGTGTGTGTGTGTGTGTGTGTGTGTGTGTATATATGTATATATATATATATATATATATATATATATATATATATATATATACACATACATACACACGCACCAGCTAGGATGCATATGTATACACAATACACTGTAAGTGCAGCTAACTGACTCGCCTGCCTACTCTATCTAACTTAAATTAAATGACACTCTGTCTCTCTCTCTCTCTCTGCCGCAACACACTACACAAGGCCACCACGCAGGCGTGTACTAAACCCCCTCAGCCATAATTGGCCAAAGCCACCCTGGCTTTGGCCAATTACGGCTCTCTGTACAGACGGCGCTGTGATTGGCCAAGCCTGCGGGTCATAGTTCATGCTTGGTCAATCATCAGCCAGCAATGCACTGCGATGCCGCAGTGAATTATGGGCCGTAACGCGCCACTTGAATTTAGCGCGAACGGCCCGTAATGTTCGCTATTCAACGAACGATCGAACAGGCGATGTTCGAGTCGAACATGGGTTTGACTCAAACTCGTAGCTCATCCCTACTCACAGCCAGTGTGAAAAGAAGAAGACCTTACCTGCCACTTTTCATGGTTTTCCACACAGTTTTAGCACTCCTGTAGCACAGTCCCGGACCTTGAGACATTAAATGCTCTGATAAGGCAGCGAGCCCCTTCTGTGGATCTTTTGGAGTGAAAAATTGGGTGCTAACTAGCCCCACACACAGCAGTGCAGCCAGGGCTATTTTCCTCAAAAGAGTTGTCCATGGCTAGAGCCTGCCTCCCAGAAGTGAGTGGATCCATGGAACTGTGACATCACATTTCCAAGATAAGTATTGTAAGGGCTCAGTAGCAGAGTGTGCAGGACCCCCTGGATGGGTCACAGCACATTGAAGTAGGCACTGACAGACAGCAGGATCTTTGTGAAAACAAAACAGTGGTTCATTTCCAAGTTTGTGGTTACAAGTGCAGGTATCAAAAACAGCAAAAAATAAAACAAAACAGAAAAAAAACCCTTGCCACTTTGGGCGTCTAACTGCAAAACACAGGAACCTATCTACCTTTCCTGGAACAGCCTACCGCTGCCCAAAAACCTGTCTGACACACAGAAATCATACAGGAATCTGCTTCCAGGGTGGAGCCCATTGTTGAAGCAACCTGGGAGTTTTATAGAGTCCTGAGTGCTTCATCTGTTACAACTGAGCTTGTTAACCCTCATTGAGCCCCAAAAAGGCTCACTACCCAGCAGATACCCAAAAGCAATTAGCGTACAGCATAAACCTGGGACAAATATGTCTCCCATCTTGGACACAACCCATAGATTTTCCTGGCTTCCTGTCACAGTATGTTTTCTAATTGTTTGGAATTTATCTGTGAGAGGCCTCATAAGTTGTGTGCTACATCTCCTCTTGGATGGGCAGCAGCTGTGCCATGTTTCAGTATACATTCTAGTGGAAATTGTGGAAGAGAAAGCTAAGTGTCTACATTCAAGGGAAGGATTCATTATGCTGAACATGTGACGTGGATAGAGCAAACACAGGGGCCATCTTTGGTTTGGTCAAGTACTACCCCAGTGGCCATCTTGGAGTTGGGCAAGACTGCCTGGAAGCCATCTTGGAAGTGGGCAAGGTGAGAAGATTGCCAGAAGTGGGGGAGGCAGGCAGATGAGTTGAGGAACAGGGGGTTTAAAGACCCAGCGGCTTACAGATAGGGCGTTCACAGGATAGAACTGCATGCCAGCACACCTATAGCCACAAACCCTGCATCAAGGGCCATTTCCTGCTACCTAGCGAATGTCCTTCCTCATGTCTCAGTGTGGCATTATAATTATACCCATCAGTGTTCCAATTACCCATGAGCTCACTGCATAACAAAGATCCACATGGTTCATATAGGTAAGGGTCATCAGACTAGGTAGGTATTTTTCTGCTAAAGAGTGCATTCAGGAGCTCAATGGTCTCTCCCTTGGCTAAAGAGTCCAACCTGTCCAACTGACAGGAATATGCGTGAGAGGAGCACCATAAATCCAGCACAAGGTATAGAAAATCCACTTCCATACTGCAAATGCCAACACTGTGGCCTGAAGAATGTGTCAGGACTGCCTTAAAGAGGCAGACAGAAGCTCTCCAGCCCATTATGCTTAGCTGCAAGGAATTGCTGTGAATCCTGGGTGAAGCTGCATTTACAAAGTAAATAATGTGTCAAGATTGCCTTAAAGGAGTAGACAGAAGCTCTCCTGCCCACTATTCATAGCCACAATTACAAATTCAAAGTTATTGCGAATAACTGAAGCTGCATTCCAATACTGTTGATACCAACTGCAAAACGCCTCCCTCAGCAGAGTGCAGGTCAACACTATCAATCTGTGATCCTGCTCATTGTTCATTGGTCTGCACCTCGTATATTAGGATGCTGGACCCAGTACTAGCCTTATTGCCTTCCTGAAATATTCTCACAGAGAGATCCTTACAGTGCCTTGAAAAAGTATTCATACCTCTTCAAATTTTCCACATTTTGTCATCTTACAACCAAAAGCGTAAATGTATTTTATTGGGATCGTGTGTGATAGACCAACACAAAGTGGCACATAATTGTGAAGTGGAACGAAAATTATAAATGGTTTTCAAATTTTTTTACAAATAAATATGTGAAAAGTGTGGCAGGCATTTGTATTCAGCTCCCCTCAGTCAATACTTTGTAGACCCACCTTTCGCTGCAATTACAGCTGCAAGTCTTTTTGGTATGTCTCTTCCAGCTTTGCACATCTAGAAAATGACATTTTTGCCCATTCTAGTTTTCACAATAGCTGGACTTTGACTGGGCTATTCTAATGCCGCGTACAGACGATCTGAATTTTCGACAACCAAGCCGTGGATTTATTTCCAACGGACGTTGGCTGAAACTTGTCTTGCATACACACGGTCGCACAAATGTTTTCGGAAATTCTGATCGGCTAGAACGCGGTGACGTACAACATGTATGACGGGACTAAAAAAAGAAAGTTCAATAGCCAGTGCGCCACCCTTTGGGCTCCTTCTGCTAATCTCGTGTTAGTAGAAGTTTGGTGAGAGACAATTCTCGCTTTTCAGCCTTGTGCTTTTCCGATCATTATTGCTCTTCAGTTTGTGCTTGTGGGTTCGTATCTGGTTTTCAGTGCGTGTAGTCAGTTCGCATCTGGTTTTCAGTGCGTGCTATTTCTAGTACGTATCTGATTTCCAGTGTGTTCTTGTCCACTCGTTTCTGTTTTTCAGCTCGTTCTTCTCAGGTTCTTTCTGATTTTCAATGCGTTCTGTTAGTTCGTTCTGACTAGACGACCGTTTTGAAGCCATGTTGCGGTTATGTACTCATCATAGAGTTTGTGCTATGCGGGGGCTTGGTGTTGGGGTTCTTACTTTGACCCAAGCCCAGTCCATGAACAGGGCGGGGAGGAGTTCATGGACAAAGAATTGGTTGCTCCAGCGTGACCAATTCTCGCACATGCCTCCCATCGTGGGGGATCAATGGACGTGTTTCGGGGGTGCAACCCCTTACTCTCATCTACTTTAGTTGCGAGGAAGGGGTTGCACCCCCAAAACGCGTACCTTAATACCCCGTGATGGTAGATAGCACATGTTGACACACTGTGTGCATCTTCAAAATTTGGCTTCCTTAAAAATATTTAAAATGTGTGAAAATAATTCAAATACAAACAAATTAGAAGAATTTTGGGGTGTTTTAGATTCTGCCTAAAACATCAATGATGTTTTTGAGTCTTTTCTCCACATCATTGATGTCTTCCTTGATCTTCTGTAAATCACGATTGCACACCATGATCTCCCCGATGAGGAGTGCACTTGCACTTGTGAAATGAGATTCTTCTTCCACAACATCCACATTACCTAGAATAAAAAAAACACACCATGTATTATAAATATGCAGGCATACATCTATTACCTGAAGCTGTGGCCTCAGACACTCACCTGTTGTGGTCACTATTTCGCCCACTTCATAAACCTCTCCTTCCTCCACATCCTGAGGTTGTGGTGTTGTGAGTTCCCCTTTCTATCGGAGATTGGGGGTCCCTGGTGACCTCAGACGTCCCGAGTCTTTTCTCCCCTATGTGAATTAAAAAATAGGTATACTTAGCACACAGATATTTGAGGCCAGAAATAGGAATATGAAACATTGTTTGAAGTGTTGTACAATCGTCTGTTTTGGCAGAGTTCCAATTTGCTATTCCGGTGGCTTTTGTATTGGCCTTTTATTGAGCCCTCAGGGTGGGTGAGTTAGTGCGTCCAAGGCTGCCCAAGGGGGCTTGTCAGCGGCAGATGTCCGCTGCAATGGCTCTTCTGTCATGCTTTTTATCCGTTGATCTAAGTCAGATCAAGCGGGAAAGGGGGTGCACGTTAGGTTGCTGCAGATTCCTGGTTCGCCCATCTGCCCTGTTTCCTTGGTGGTGGAGTGCTTACAGCTTTGCCCTGTAGTGGCTGGTTCATTTCTTGTCCATTTGGATGGTTCGGCCTTGTTCTACTTTTCAGTTCGTGTCAGTTCTGCGGTGCAGCTTCACTGCTGCCGGTCTTGAGACCAGTAGCTATTCTTCTCATTCTTTCCGCATTGGGGCGGCCACTGAGGCTGCCCGGTGGGGATTGGATAACGCAGTTGTAAAACATATCGGCAGGTGGGAGTCAGACAGGTTCAACATTTATGTTCGTCCACACATGATTTAATAACCCTGGGTTCACTGGGGAGTCTTGATGTTTTTCCTATTACATGTGTAGTCATGTTTGTTGTGGTTATGTTTTGTGTTATGTTTTATGTTTTATATATCTCTTTTCAGATCATGCTTGCCTCCTGTGGATCTTGGGACACTCATTGGGGGCCAAGAGGGCTGATGTCAGGACTAATGGTCGTCAGCTAGGCTTCCCCAGATCTGAGGCTAGCATTAGGTGGATAGATGTTCCAGGGTTGTTATGGAGCAGGGTGGTCCCGGAGGTAAATAGGGTCACGAGATGGGATAGGCCCCCCGACATTTTAGTCCTACATGCTGGAGGCAATAATCTGGGGGTGCGGTCCAGCCGACACCTCATACGTGACGTCAAGTTTGACATGCTCTGACTGCAGTTGGCCTTTCCTCATACGGTGGTGGTGTGGTCTGACATGGTAGGTCGCACGACCTGGCATTTTGGCAGGTCAGTCACAAAGCTGAACAGGGCCAGAGTAAAGGTTAACAGGGAGGTTGGGAGGTTTATAGCACGAAACAGTGGTTTCATAGTGAGGCATTGGGAGGTGGATATGTGGCGGTATCTCCACAGTGATAGGGTCCATCTGAATGCGGTGGGCATGGATCTGTGGTCCCTGGGTTTGCAGGATGGGGTACAGCGGGCTTTGCGTTTTTGACGTAGCACAAAGGTGTGAGGCTTCACACTTTGCTCTGTGGCGGTTGGATCTTTGGAGGCATTTTTAAATAACCTGCTGTGATTAGATGATTGGGACACATCTAAGGTATGGGTCCCCGGTGGAATGCCAGTTATGGTGGATTAAATGGTAGTTACAATGGTGTATCTGCAGAATGTGGTTCGTCCCTGAGTTGGTACAGTGGGGCAGGAACCGTGGAAGTAGTTTACGCAGATACAAGGGAAAATTTTGTTTTTGTTTGGTAATATTGATTGTAAACGGCCATTTTGCTCCTACCTTTTTGTCAGTATATTTTTTGGTAATTATAGTTGGGGCAATAAGATGGGTGTACAGTAATTTATGAGACAAAGAGTCAGGATACATCTGGGGTACCCCTTTTAGGTATAGCCCGCAGCAAAAAAAAAATAGCATACGGCTATCATGAATGGGAACACAGGGAACCTGGGCAAGTAGGGGTTAAAACATGTTCTCAGGCAACATGGGGCTGCAGGGGATTGGGCAGTCTGCGTGGGGGAGGGACTGCAAGAAGCCAGGAGTGAGGGAGACAAGGGGGAACCGGACATCCGGGGAGTACACGAGGAGGAGAAGCATTCCCGCCCGCCTGCCCTACATCGGTTGGTTCGTTTTATGCTTGCTTGTTTTTGTGTTTGTTTGTTTTTCATTTTTATAAGGTACGTTATTTTTTAAATAACATTTTTACCTTTCTGCAAGGCCTTCCGAAGATGTTTCAT
This sequence comes from Lithobates clamitans, assembly GCA_037952925.1. Classification (NCBI taxonomy): domain Eukaryota; kingdom Metazoa; phylum Chordata; class Amphibia; order Anura; family Ranidae; genus Lithobates; species Lithobates clamitans. The sequence goes on along the minus strand of JBBGZY010000353.1, from coordinate 13,732,245 downwards.
CCTCTGCTCCCTCTGCGACGGCAAGATAAGGTCCGCAACCTTACCCTTGTAACATGGATCAAGGGGGTTTGCCAGCCAGTAATCATCCCTCCCCTTGATACCACGAATACGAGGATCCTTCCACAGGCTTTGCAGGATCAGGGAGGCCATGCAGCGTAGGTTTGCTGAGGCATTCGGTCCAGAGTCCTCTGGGTCACTAAGGACGACATGATCAGCAGCCACCTCCTCCCAGCCACGTACAAGTCCATGGGTTTCTTCGGACTGTAAATGATCCCTTGAAGACTGCTGCTGATGCTGAGTGCCAGGCTCCACCTCCATGCTGACACAATCCTCCTCCTCCTCTTCCTCGTCCTCTTCTTGTGTGATCGGCGGGCACGCAGAAACACTGTCTGGATAAAGGGGGCCTTGAGAGGTAAGAAAGTCCTCCTCTTCCTCCCTCTGTTCTGCCTCAAGTGCCCTGTCCATTATTCCTGCTCCAACAGGTGGACAAGAGGGACAGTGTCACTGAAGCATGCACTGTCACTGCTCACCATCCTTGTGGCCTCAAATGGTGACAGGACAGTGCATGCATCCCTGATCATAGCCCACTGGCATGGGGAAAAAAAACAAGGTCCCTGACCCTGTCCTGGCCCTCTGCTGCGTGTGCAGCCGCTGCAGCATGGCCAACCTTGAGATCCACCTGGTGGGCATGTCACAGATTAGGCGGTTCTTGGGCAGGTTAAATTCCTTTTGGAGGTCAGCCAGCCAAGCACTGGCATTATATGACCTGCGGAAATGCACACAGACTTTCCTGGCCTGCCTCAGGACATCCTGTAAGTCTGGGTACCTGCCCAAGAACCACTGCACCACCAAGTTAAGGACGTGAGCCAAACAGGGCACATGGGTCAGTTGTCTCTGTCGGAGGGCGGAGAGGAGGTTTTGTGCCATTGTCGCAAACCACCATACCTGGCTTAAGCTGGCGTGGCGTCTACCACCTCTGAACCTGCCCCTGCAGAGCTGACAGAATCTCTGCCTAGTATGGCTTCTGTCCCCCAAGCACACCAGCTCAAGCACCGCATGGCATCTTTTTGCCTGCATGCTTGCATAGCCCCTTGAACGACTACGGAGCACCGCTGGTTCTGAGGACAAATCAGCACAGGAAGAGGCCATGGAGGAAGAAGATGAGGAGGGAATGGAGGAGAGAGGTGTGGCAGAATCACCACTAGTAGAATTTTGGAGGCATGGTGGCAGAACAACCTCCAACACTACTGCACCCTGTCCTGCATTCTTCCCAGCTGCCAGAAGAGTCACCCTGTGCGTGGTGAAAGATAGGTAACGTCCCTGTCCATGCCTGCTGGACCATGAGTCAGCGGTAGAAAGCCTTCCACATGCCGGTAGAGAGCCAGAATCGCCTTCCGTGAGAAAAAGTGGCGTTTGGGAATCTGCCACTGAGGAACCGCACATTCCACAAACTCATGGAAGGGGGAAGAGTCTACCAACTGAAAAGGCAGCAGTTGAAGTGCTAGCAATTTAGCCAAGCTAGCATTCAACCGCTGGGCATGTGGATGGCTGGGAGCGAACTTCTTCTGGCGGTGCAGCAGCTGAGGCAGGGAAATTTGCCTGGTACAATCTGATGTCGGTGTACCGATAGCAGATTGTCCGCAAGTACTTGGCTGTGACACACCTAATTCTACACCTTCATTCCTCTCAGTGCAGGTTTCAGAGAGGACTGAAGGTATAGTGGGGTTGGAGATCCCAGCTGATGAGGAGCAAGGAGAGGTCCGCTTTGTTCTTTGGTGTGGGTCTTTTAGGTACGCTTGCCAACAAACTGCATGGCAGGTCGACATATGTCTGGTCAAGCATGTGGTGCCCAAGCGGGTGATGTTTTGGCCATGCGAGATACGCTTGAGACATATGTTGCAAATAGCAGCGGTGGGATCTGATGCACTCGTCTCAAAAAAAGCCCACACCAAAGAACTTTTGGAATAATGCACAGAGACAGCAGCGCCCTGCACATGCGGAGCTCTGCGGTGTGATGCAGTCAGTGTGCTGCCCTTAAGCTGGCCCCTGGAGGGCATCCTGATTCTGAGATGTGCCTCCTCCTCCTCCTCTCAGGCACCCACGTGGAGTCAGTGACCTCATCATCCCCTCCCTCCTCATCACTGGAGCAAAGCTGGCAGTATGCTGCAGCTGGGGGAACATGACTACCAGATTGCTGTCCTTCTTGGGCACCCTCTCTCTCTGGGCTCACGTTATTGCCTTCCTCTAGCTGGGTACCATCATCGGAGCCTTGAAAATGCTGGGCATCCTCCTGGAGCATGTACCCAACACTGTGGTCAAACAGTTCGGGGGACTCCTCAGGAGGACATGGCGGGGCTAGGGAAGGAGTTACTGATGCCATTGAGCCGAGGGAAGAGGCTGCGTTGGCAGCTGCTTTGCCAGACAAAGTACCCTGAGCTTGGGTGAGAGAGGATGAGGGGGATGAGGACAGCTTGGTCATCCACTCTACCAAGTCTTCCACATGTTGCGGCTCAACACGGCCAGCTGCTAAAAAAAAGGACAAGCGTGTCCCACGCCCACGTGCTGATGAGGATGCACCGTCTCCACGACCAACACTGTTGCCTCTAGACACAGAGCCTGCTTGCCCTCTTTTATTGACTTGTGACCGTCTGCCTCTCCTTGTTGGCCTTCCAGACATACTAATGGCCTGCAGTGAGATGTAGCTGCACAAAGCTGGGATGTATATATATATACTGATACTGCAGCTAGCAGAATCAACTACCTGCTTGTAGTATTGTTAGTATGAGAACACCAGCAATTGTCTTCAGGTAGCTTTAGGTGCACACTGTGCAGAGGACACAGTACTCTAACTGTAAATACTACAGCTGCCTGTCTGTGGTATTAATAGGATCAGAACAACAGCAATTGTCTTCAGGTAACTTTAGGTGCACACTGTGCAGAGGACACAGTACTCTAACTGTAAATACTACAGCTGCCTGTCTGTGGTATTAATAGGATCAGAACAACAGCAATTGTCTCCAGGTAGCTTTAGGTGCACACTGTGCAGAGGACACAGTACACTAACTGTAAATACTGCAGCTGCCTGCGGTATTAATAGGATCAGAACAACAGCAATTGTCTTCAGGTAGCTTTAGGTACACACTGTGCAGAGGACACAGTAGACTAACTGTAAATACTGCAGTTGCCTGCCTGTGGTACTAATAGGATCAGAAGAACACCAGCAATTTTCTTCAGTTAGCTTTAGGTGCACACTGTGCAGAGGACACAGTACACTAACTGTAAATACTGCAGCTGCCTGCCTGTGGTATTAATAGGATCAGAACAACAGCAATTGTCTTCAGGTAGCTTTAGGTGCACACTGTGCAGAGGACACAGTAGACTAACTGTAAATACTGCAGCTGCCTGCTTGTGATACTAATAGGATCATAAGAACACCACCAATTTTCCTCAGGTAGCTTTAGGTGCACACTGTGCAGAGGACACAGTACACTAACTGTAAATACTGTAGCTGCCTGCCTGTGGTACTAATAGGATCAGAAGAACACCAGCAATTTTCTTCAGGTAGCTTTAGGTGCACACTGTGCAGAGGACACCGTACACTAACTGTAAATACTGTAGCTGCCTGTGGTACTAATAGGATCAGAAGAACACCAACAATTTTCTTCAGGTAGCTGTAAATACTGCAAAACACCTGCCTGCCTGTCAGTAGGAAGAGAATAACAGGAATGGATCTAGCCAAACTGAATACATATATATATATATATATATATATATATATATATATATATACAACACCTAGGATGCATATATATATATACACAATACACTGTAAGTGCAGCTAACTGACTCGCCTGCCTACTCTAACTTAAATCAAATGACACTGTCTCTCTGTCTATCTCTCCGCCGCCGCAACACACTACACAAGGCCGCCATGCAGGCGGCCTTATATAGTGTGGGGCGTGTACTAAACCCCCTGAGCCATAATTGGCCAAAACCACCCTGGCTTTGGCCAATTACGGCTCTCTGTACAGACGGTGCTGTGATTGGCCAAGCATGCGGGTCATAGTGCATGCTTGGCCAATCATCAATCAGCAATGCACTGCGATGCTGCAGTGAATTATGGGCTGTGCTGCGCCACTTGAAGATGGCGCTAACGGCCCATAACGTTCGCAATTCGACAAACAGTCGAACAGGCGATGTTCGAGTCGAACATGGGTTCGACTTGAACTCAAAGCTCATCCCTAGCTGTGATGCGTACCACGGGATATCCCCTCTCCCTGTTTGGAGCGGGTGGATACTTCCGCGCTACGCATCGACGCAACGTGACACACGCCATGCTTGCGGCGCTCCTTCGAGCGTCGTCACCCTGGTAGTGTCTTTCCATCTGCGGCTAGTAAGGTGGATCACTGACGCCTATGCCTAGTGACATAGTCGCTCTGGCAACGGCTCCACAGGTTGCGGGGCCATGTTGGCAGGCCTGCTTGTGCCATACTCTGCCACAGCTCCCGGACAAGATACCCTCAGGGGAGTCTCCAGCTCTCAAGATTGCATCTCCATATGGCGGTTGTGAGTACTACTCAGAGTCTATTTTTGCATAACACATCTTTTCCCTCGGTGTAACTTCCCCCTTAAGGAGTGACTTAGACACTCTTCATTGTCACTTTTTCAGATCAAAGACATTGCCGCTCCTGATGAGTGGATTAACACACTCCACGAAATGTGTAGAGCCGTAGTACATGCAATGCCTAAATCGTTTAATCTTTTTCATGTATTTTCATTTGTATGGACATTTGCAATGTTATCAGCAATTTCAAACAAATAGGAAGTCTCTCAGTTAATGTAGCATAAGGGCCTACATACTGTCATGTTATTTATGTTCCTATATGTATATATATGAATTTTGCTGTTTTATCATGTATCTCATTGTACAAATTTTTTATCATGATTTACATGAAATATACCGCTTTTTACACCCACCACTGCTGACTGCATGTCTCATTTAAAGTCCCGCCACGTTCTCCCCTTTTTTTTTCCTATGAAACCGGGATGGAGGCACCCACCTCATTTAAAGTCCCAAATTTTCCCTTTTTTTCCCTTGCTATTGCAATAAAGGATGGAGACATGCGGTCCTCATGTGGTGTATGCTTTTAGAGCAGTTATCGATTTACATATTATGTCAAGCTCTAGCTGGCTACTTCATGCCAGTTATAAAGGTTTATTCTTTGTTTCCTATCTTAGGTCTACTTTACATCCCCTCTGGGGAATAGACACCCATGGGCTTTTTCCGTTTTTATTCAATCCACCACTCTTTGGCTGACTTATACTGCGATGAATATGCTTTCTGACCTAGATCTGTGAGCCAACCGGCTCACTTGTATGTCCGGGAGCTGCGATGCGTACCACAGGATCTCCCCTCTCCCTGTTTGGAGCGGGTGGATACTTCCACTTTTTTTTTTTTTTTTTTTTTGTTTTGAAAAGCCAGTGGCGTGCAAAACACACCTCAAAAACTTCCACCCAGTGCCAAAAAAAAGTGCCCACACATAGAGAGTGAAACACAAAAAGTGCAACGGGTGTACAGAGTCCTCCACTAGGGAAGGACCTTACCCTGATCCCCCGGGGCGTTAGGCTCCAGACAGGGACTGAGGTACTCAGACAAAGGGTCCATCCGGCCGAAACCAGGCGGACCCCCACAACTGGAAGGACTGCCGAAGCAGACCAACCCAAGTACAGTGGGGCTCTCCCGAAGAGAGACCCCTCAAAGGAGAGGGCGAACCAAGCCAAAAGGCCTATGGCCACCCCCTCCCAAGACTTTCAGAGTAGGCCCGAGGACCCACACCCTACTCGCCACACAGTGACAAACGTGTATACAAAACAACCAAAAAAAAGACAAAAAGGTGACAAACAGGGGTAAAAGAAAGAGTGGGGAAGATAGTGAGATGGGAGAGTGAAAGTGGCCATTGTGCTATACAATGGCCGGCCCTCCGGCCAGGCATAAAAATTTCCCCTGATCCTGGCCAAAAGGCCCGGCCCAAGAGGCAGGTGCGAAAAACGTGTGTTGTGGTGAAGTGACCATGGTGCCATAAAATCAAGTGCTTTCACACCGTGACTATACGGCACCCCTGAACTGCCACTTCAGGGGCACATTCACCACTGGCTTTTCGAAAAAGCCCTGACCCACAGCCCAGACCACAGCAGTCCCCACCCCAGGCAGAAAGGTATGGAGTTCTGGAAGCTTGGAGAGAGCCCTTGCCATCAGGCTTCACCATCGTTCCGTCCCTTCTACCTAATTACATTCGGGAAATACTGGCCGCTCCCCCGGTGGGAGCAAGGGGAGCCAGCGTTCTCTCCCAAATAACTGTCCAGAGCTAGAGCTGCCCCAATCCAGGCCAGAAGGCCAGGATCCCAACCCTCCGGCAAGACCGAATGGTTCTCCGTCCCCATCAGAAGGCTTCCCTTTCGGCTACAAACCGCTCCGGGTTACCTTCACTCCAGCAGGTTTTGCATAGCAACCGCAATCCCATCTCTATCTCGCCATAGATCAGGGACAGAAGCAAGCGCCACCTCCTGGAAACTGATAAGAACAGATACTGGATTCGATCTTAGCCAAAGGGCCGAGAAGCAATTAGCAATAATCACGCCTCAGCTGAACCTCATTGGCTATGATACTTCCACGCTACGCATCAACACCACGTGACACACGCCATGCGTGCGGCGCCCCTTCAAGCGTCGTCACGCTGGTAGTGTCTTTCCATCTGTGGCTAGTGAGGGGGATCCCTGACACCTATGCCTAGTGACGTTGTCGCTTTGGCAATGGCGCCATTCCCTCCTCTTACACACTTACATGTCATTAGGTGGAGTTGGGCGCGAGAGCCCCTATATTGTCCCCACCTGGGGCGGTCTGTCCACACTCTGGCTCAATTTTCATTGTTTGGTTGGCATTCATTGAATACACATCCTGGTTGCTTCAAGCCCGATATCAAGTAACAAAGGCAGCTATATTGATTTAATCATACCATTCTGTTCTCATTCAATCACAGAATTTGTCTATTCGACAACTATATATATTTAGAACTTATAGTTTTAGAAACCACTCAAGATCTTTGTTAGCCACCATTTGCTATTGGTGCAGATGAGCCACTGGTGTCTGATAGTTTTCCTCAGGTTGTAGGGCCATGTTGGCAGGCCTGCTTGTGCCATACTCTGCCACAGCTCCCGGACAAGATACCCTCAGGGGAGTCTCCAGCTCTCAAGATTGCATCTCCATATGGCGGTTGTGAGTACTACTCAGAGTCTATTTTTGCATATCACATCTTTTCCCTCGGTGTACCTTCCCCCTTAAGGCAGTGACTTAGCCACTCTTCATTGTCTCTTTTTCAGATCAAAGACATTGCCGCTCCTGATGAGTGGATTAACACACTCCACGAAACGCGTAGAGCCGTAGTACATGCAATGCCTAAACCATTTAATCTTTTTCATGTATTTTCATTTGTATGGACATTTGCAATGTTATCAGCAATTTAAAACAAATGGGAAGTCTCTCAGTTAATGTAGCATAAGGGCCTACATACTGTCATGTTAATTCATGTATATATATGAATTTTGCTGTTTTATCATGTATCTCACTGTATGAATTTTTAATCATGATTTACATTAAATATACCGCTTTTTACACCCACCACTGCTGACTGCTTGTCTCATTCAAAGTCCCGCCACATTCTCTTTTTCTTTCTTATGTAACCAGGATGGAGGCACCCGCCTCATTTAAAGTCCCAAATTTTCCCCTTTTTTGCCTTGCAACTATGGACAATATTCCTGCCTGCTGCCTGGACAATTCCATTCACTGTTGCTGACCACGTCCCTGCCTGCTGCCTGGATCAGGGCTCTCCTCCTGTGGACAACTGCACTACTAATACCACAGGTAATCTTTGTTGACCCTTTGCTCAGCAGAATGTATTTTAGGGTGTAATTCTTGGTATGTTCATGCTATGTGTTAGAAATATGAAGGGCCTTCAAAAATATGATAGATTGTAAGGAAATTAGATGTGTAATTTATGCTCCTAGAACGCCTGAATGTGCTACTTCAATGTTGGGCCTCTGTATATGGCCAGGCTGTTTAAAAGTCTCACGCATGTGGTATGCTCAGGAAGAGTAGCAGAATATATTTTGGCATGTCATTTTTGCTATGTAAATGCTATGTGTTGGAAATATCTTAGATATGGATGACTTTGTGTAAAAAAAATGCGTTTTCATTATTTTTCCACATTTTCCAAAAACATCTGGAAAAAAATGAACCATTCAAAACACTCATTATGCCTCATAGATTATACGTTGGGGTGTTTGCTTTCCAAAATGGGGTCACTTTGTGGGCGTTTCCATTGTCCTGGTGCTCCAGGGCCTTCAAAAGTGTAATAGGTGGTTGAGAGATTAGATGTGTAATTTATACTCCTAGAACGCCTGAATGTGCTACTTCAATGTTGGGCCTCTGTATGTGGCCAGGCTGTGTAAAAGTGACACACATGTGGTATCTCCATATTCAGGAGGAGTAGCAGAATATATTTTGGGGTGTCATTTGTGGAATGTACATGCCATGTGAGAGAAATAACCTGTTATAATGACAATTTGGTGTAAAAAATAAAAATAAAAAAAATCTTCATTTTGCAAAGAATTGTGGTAAAAAAAACAACTTAAAAAAACTCACCATGCCTCTTAATTAATACCTTGGAATGTCTACTTTCCGAAAAGGGGTCATTTTGTGGGTATTTGTACTTTCCTGGCTTGTTAGGGTCTCAAGAAATGAGATAGGCCTCAGTAAATCAGGTGTGATCAGATGTGATAAATTTTCAGTGATTGACACCATAGCTTGTAGACTCTATAACTTTCACACAGACTAAATAATATCCACTAATTTGGGTTATTTTTACCAAAGATATGTAGCAGTATAAATTTTGGCCCAAATTTATGAAGAAAAATTACTTATTTGCAAAATTTTATAATCATTTATAGCACAGAAAATAAAAAACCCAGAGGTTATCAAATACCATCAAAAGAAATCTCTATTTGTGTGAAAAAAAGGACAAAAATTTCATATGGGTACAGTGTTGCATGACTGAGTAATTGCCATTCAAAATGTGAGAGCACCGAAAGCTGAAAATTGGTCTGGTTAGGAAGGGGGTTTAAGTGCCCAGTGGTCAAGTGGTTAAATCTGTCCAAACAAGAGTCTAGTAGATATCCCGTGTATGATGAAGTTTGAAACACAAAATCATAAATTATAATATAATAAATAAATATAAATAATTATAAAAAATAATAATATAATAATAATAAAATAAATTTCCCCATGATTCACTATCGCTCAATTCTGCAAGTGTTCTAAGTTACTATCGCTGTTTTCTAGCTGGTCTAAAGCCACTTTTGACGTAAAGGGACACTTTTTGTTTGCTATGGACATTCTCCAGTTTCCAGGCAGAAAGAACAGTATATATCATATAAAACTGCATGCAGGGCATTGGACAAAGCACTGGGGACAAAAGGGATGTGAAATAATTTCATACAGTACTGTAATCTGTAAGATTACAGTACTGTATGTGTTATGAATTTTCACTTTTTTGAATTTGCCGCCAGGCTCCGCCCCCGTGCGTTGTGACGCTCGCAGGGAACAGAGCTCGGCACAGAGAGGCTTCGGGAGGAGGACAGAGCCCACGCACACAGCAGGGGGACATCGCAGGATCCTGGGGACAAGGTAAGTATACCGCACCAGGATCCTGAGATGTAATCCCGAGTGTGGCTCGGGGGTTACTGCTAATGGTGCTGAAATTTAACCCCGAGCCACATTCGGGAATACCGCCAGGGAGGCTAACTATTAGCTTATATAAAAGCTTTTGAGATACCCTCTTTTCTTATTTTTTTATGCATACAATTCTATCCCAGCCGATCGTGGGCTTCCAGTAGATACCCTGAGGAAGCACATTACAGTGATCCTGAAGCCTGGTAAGGATCACACCCAGTGTGGGAATTATTGGCCTATAGCCCTTCTAAATGTGGACTTAAAACTGTTCTCAAAAATCCTAGCAAATAGGCTGTTGCTCCATATCCCTCAATTAGTTTCTGATGACCAGGCAGGCTTCGTCACCCAGAAAGAACCAAGGAATAACACCACAAGGGCGATTGACCTGATCCACGTCACCTGCTCGATGGATCGACCTATGCTGCTTTTTTCAACCAATGCCGAAAAGGCTTTCGACCGGGTGGACTGGAAATTTTTAAGGTCTACTCTACTGCATATTGGTCTAGGCGTACACATGCAGTCTTGGATTCAGGCATTATATATACGACCTACTGCGACTGTCCAAATTAACAAAACACATTCAGAGTATTTTCCCCTGTCCAATGGGATGAGACAGGGTTGCCCTCTTTCTCTATTAATGTTTATTTTAACCCTTAAACCTTTTTTGTGCCAAGTCAGATCGATCCCAAAGATTTGGGAGATACAGATCTCAGAGGTGGAACACAGGATTGCTGCACATGCAGATGACCTCCTATTCTTTCTTACAGAGCCAGACTCTTCTGCCGCGTACACACGGTCGGACTTTCTGTCCTACTTGGTCCGGCACACTTTCTGATGGACTTTGTCCGCCAGGTGCGCCGGACTTTAAAACGGACGGACTTGCCCACACACGACCGGACTTTGCGGCGGGCTATGTCCGCCCGTTTTTCCGACGGACTTTCGCCGGAGTTACGGCGGACTTTCAGAATGAACGAACTTGCCCACACACGGACAAGTCTGTTCATTTTGAACGTGACCCAGGTGCGACGGGAAAGGATGTTAATCTTGCCGCTTTTATCGGCGAGATTGACACCTTGCGAGCCCCGTCGCGGGGCATACCAGGCCCTTAGGTCTGGTATGGATTATAAAGGGGAACCCCCCTACGATGAAGAAACGGCGTGGGGTCCCCCCTATAATCCATACCAGACCCCGATCCGAGCACGCAGCCTGGCCGGTCAGGAAAGGGGGTGGGGACGAGCGAGTGCCCCCCCCTCCTGAACCGTACCAGGCCGCATGCCCTCATCATGGGGGGTGGGTGCTTTGGGGGAGGGCCCCCCACCCCAAAACACCTTGTCCCCATGTTGATGAGGACAAGGGCCTCTTCCCGACAACCCTGGCAGTTGGTTGTGGGGGTCTGTGGGCGGGGGGCTTATCGGAATCCGGGAGCCCCCTATAATAAGAGGACCCCCAGATCCCGGCCCCCCACCCTATGTGAATGAGTATGGGGTACATGGTACCCCTACCCATTCACCCAGGGAAAAAGTGTAAATAATAAAACACTACACAGGTTTTTAAAATATCTTATTAAACAGCTCCGGGGGGGTCTTCCTCCGTCTTCGGGGGTCTTCTTCCGGCTTAGGGGGTCCCTCCGGTTCATTTTCTCCCGGCGTCCGGTTGGTTCTTCTCCGCTCTCTTCTCCCGGTGTTCCAGTCCTTCGGCCGGCTCCTCTGCTGTCTTCAGGTAGCTCTCTTGCCAGCAGAGGTCCGGACTTCTGGGCTTCTTGTCTTCTCTTCTCTTCTCTTCTCCAGATGTTGACACGACGCTCTCTCCGGCTGGACTGTTCTCTGAGGGCTGCATTGTGACTTATATAGGCGGAGACCCCGCCCCCTTATGATGTCACAGTCCCTGGGCATGCTGGGACTGTGACATTTTAGGGGGAGTGGTCAACATCACCCATGTTGAGGGCATGCGGCCTGGTACGGTTCAGGAGGCGGGGGGCGCTCGCTCGTCCCCACCCCCTTTCCTGACCGGCCAGGCTGCGTGCTCGGATCGGGGTCTAGTATGGATTTTAGGGGGGACCCCACGCCATTTTTTCGCCGTAGGGGGGTTCCCCTTTATAATCCATACCAGACCTAAGGGCCTGGTATGCCCCGCGCTCGCAGCAAAAGGAAAATTTGTTTTTCCTATTGCAGCGAGCGCGAGATGCAATACCCTGCCCTCGCGTCGTATCTGGTCCGTTAGATCAGCATACACATGAGCGGGCTTTCCGTCGGACCAGCACACAGACGAGCGGACTGTCTGCCAGAAACTGAGTCCGATGGAAAGATTTAAAACTTGTTTCAAATCTAGGTCCAGCGGGCTTTTGGGAAAAAGTCCGCCGGAAAAGTCCGCCAAAGCCTACACACGGGCAGATTGTCCAGCACACTCTGGTCCGCCGGACCAAGTATGCCAGAAAGTCCGACCGTGTGTACGCGGCATTCCTTATCATGATTGCTAAAACTGTTTGCCCAATATGGGCAATTTTCAAATTTCTCTATAAACTACACCAAAGGATTTGTCTTTCCTCAGATTGAATTACCAGGTTACGACATTCTTATTTATTCCAGTGGGTTAAGTCTTTTATGAAATATTTGGGAGTCAAACTTACTTGGGACACTGCATTATTATACAAGGCCAACTTTCGCCCATTACTATCAAAAATACGTTCACACATTCAGTTGTGGCAGACCCTTACTCTTACTTGATTTGGTAGATGCAATGCATTTAAGGTGACAATACTCCCTCAGATATTATACCTTATGCAGGCTCTACCTATCAAACTACCTCAATCCTTTTTTCTCTCATTTCAGGTTTTGTTTTCAAAATTAATTTGGAGTAATAAAGTGGCTACAATTCACCACTCTCTGATAGTTCTTCCCAAGCAGCAAGGTGGAATTGGTCTACCCGACCTGTTATCATATTGTAGAGCTCTACATTTGTCTAAGGTGGCAATATGGTGTATATCTCCGCAGGTCAAATTATGGGCCCAAATTGAACAACATGCCTCATCGATTACCCTTCCATGGAGTACACCTAAACATTACCATAAGCTTAAGTCTCACCCAACCATTGGTGCCACGATTGCCATGATTAAACACACATTCTCTCTGAAAGGTCTTTCCCCGTATCCATCCCCACTGACAACAGTGAATCAGAACCCCGACTTTACGCCTGGTTTTGATAATAAACAGTTACAGGGGCTAATAGGTCTGGGTAGAACCAAATGTGTGCATTTTGTCACTGCACAGGGATAGCTGCCGAGTCCCGACTCAAGATATTCTTGCACTTACCCAGCCCCCTCTGAGCTCCTCGTCGGCCTACCAACCGTCAAACTTTTTGCGGTCTACTCCAGATGCTGGATTGTACGTCAGGCTGCTAACTGCTTTTGAACACTTTAATGCAGATAAGAACGTGCCACACTTGTTGTCAATCTTATATAAACAGCTTATCGCGCCCCTGGCTGGAAGGGTATACTCCTCCATACATTTGGCGGTGGGAGTCGGATCTACAAATTTATTTTTCAAGACAGCAAATCAACAGGATTATTTCCTATGCTCATAAATTGTCTATCGCAAATCTTTTTTTAGGAACAGGGAGGTTTACAATCTTTTATCCAGGTGGTATAGGGTTCCAGTATTACTTAACAAATTCTATCCCCAAACTACTGAACTCTGTTGATGTTGCAGTAAGGAACCTAGCACGCTCATACATATTTTTTGTCAGTGTCCTCTGCTTACACAGTTTTGGATAGAGGTGCGGAATGTGATAAAACAACTGACATGTGTTGACCTTGGCAGGGACCCCATGGGATATCTTTTACATTTAAACTCGGTGCCCCTACGCTATAGAAAGTCCTTGATAGTACACCTGCAGAATGCTGCCCAGGCTTGTATCCCTGATTTATGCAAATGTACCACCATGCCAACCTTAAAACAATGGTTCCCCAGGATAGATGTGCAATGATGTGATAATTTCTTTGCCCATTTGCCAAGGGTATACTCCTGGTATGCAGTGTTTGTTTTTCTCTTTTCCAAAATGGCAGCTATGCTCTCTCTCAGCACCGAGGATAAGGTCATCAAGAAGAGCAGAGATATGGCAAGGATTCTTGGGTAGGTGTGGGGGAGGAGCGAGCACCTGTGGCAGAGAGAGAACAGTGGATTCCTGCTGAGAGAGCACAGACTGTAAGTTGCTGCAGCTTCCCCTCACTGAGACATACATAGAGACTATTCATGATTTCATGTTCCTGTTTGGAAAATACCTCATGTTGGATGGTTTACCGAATGTTACTTCTTCAATACATGGACTTTCAAATACAATGCTGTGTGGATTACTTTCTATGTGGACAATACATTTCTCGATTGGGATTTTACTTGCTATTCACAAGCCCCAATTGAGTGGGGGCACTAGCTCTTGTTAGAGATCCTGTCCTGATCACACAGATTATAAAGACTCTGCTCCTAAATACTATACAGGTGGCGCCATCATACCCCAGTAGCCGCAGGTAGTGAAAAGAATAGCGCTACAGTTGAAGGCACTGCTGAGGTAAATATCTTGGATCAGGACATTAAGAAATGACCATGTCTCTGTTATCAACAGATAGGCAAGAAGAGCGACTGGAAGAGGGACTGCCACCTAAAAGGACATTTTCTATCTGGTATGTACCTATTAGGGATGAGCCGAACACCCCCCTGTTCAGTTCGCACCAGAACATGCGAACAGGAAAAAAGTTCGTTTGAACACGTTCGAAAAGTCTATGGGACACGAACATGAATAATCAAAAGTGCTAATTTTAAAGGCTTATATGCAAGTTATTGTCATAAAAAGTGTTTGGGGACCTGGGTCCTGCCCCAGGGGACATGGATCAATGCAAAATAAGTTTTAAAAACGGCCGTTTTTTCAGGAGCAGTGATTTTAATAATGCTTAAAGTCAAACAATAAAAGTGTAATATCCCTTTAAATTTCGTAGCTGGGGGTGTCTATAGTATGCCTGTAAAGGGGCGCATGTTTCCCGTGTTTAGAACAGTCTGACAGCAAAATTACATTTCGAAGGAAAAAACCCATTTAAAACTACTCGCGGCTATTGCATTGCCGACAATACACATAGAAGTTCATTGATAAAAACGGCATGGGAATTCCCCACAGGGGACCCAGAACCAAAATAAAAAAAAAAAAATATGACGTGGGAGTCCCCCTAAATTCCATACCAGGCCCTTCAGGTCTGGTATGGATATTAAGGGGAACCCCGGCCAAAATTAAAAAAAAAAATGACGTGGAGTTCCCCCTAAAATCCCTTCAGGTCTGGTATGGATTTTAAGGTGAACCCCGCGCCAAAAAAACCCCAAAAAAACGGTGTGGGGTCCCCCCAAAAATCCATACCAGACCCTTATCCGAGCACGCAACCTGGCAGGCCGCAGGAAAAGAGGGGGGGACGAGAGTGTGCCCCCCCTCCTGAACCGTACCAGGCCACATGCCCTCAACATTGGGAGGGTGCTTTTGGGTAGCCCCCAAAACACCTTGTCCCCATGTTGATGAGGACAAGGGCCTCATCCCCACAACCCTGGCCGGTGGTTGTGGGGGTCTGCGGGTGGGGAGCTTATCGGAATCTGGAAGCCCCCTTTAACAAGGGGACCCCCAGATCCCGCCCCCCCCGTGTGAAATGGTAAGGGGGTACTTACCCCTACCATTTCACAAAAAAACTGTCAAAAATGTTAAAAATGACAAGAGACAGTTTTTGACAATTCCTTTATTTAAATGCTTCTTCTTTCTTCTATCTTCCTTCATCTTCTTCTTCTTCTGGTTCTTCTGGCTCTTCTAGTTCTTCCTCCGGCGTTCTCGTCCAGCATCTCCTCCACGGCATCTTCTATCTTCTTCTCCTCGGGCCACTCCGCACCCATGGCATGGGGGGAGGCTCCCGCTCTTCTCTTCTTCTTTTCTTCTCTTCTTCTCTTCTTCATTTTCTTCTCCGGGCCGCTCCGCATCCATACTGGCATGGAGGGAGGCTCCCGCTGTGTGACGGTGTCTCCTCGTCTGACGGTTCTTAAATAATGAAGGGCGGGGCCACCCGGTGACCCCGCCCCCCTCTGACGCACGCTGACTTGACGGGACTTCCCTGTGACGTCACGGGGAATGCCACGGGGAAGTCCCGTCATGTCCCATGCGTCACAGGGGGCGGGGTCACTGGGTGGCTCCGCCCCCAATTATTTAAGAACCGTCAGACGAGGAGATGCCGTCACACAGCGGGAGCCTCCCTCCAATGCAGCATGGGTGCGGAGCGGCCCGGAGAAGAAAATGAAGAAGAGAAGAAGAGAAGAAGGAAGAAGAGAAGAAGATGAAGAAGAAGATGAAGAGCGGGAGCCTCCCCCCATGTCATGGGTGTGGAGTGGCCGAGGAGAAGAAGATAGAAGACGCCGCAGAGGAGATGCTGGGCAAAAACGCCAGAGGAAGAACCAGAAGAAGAAGAAGATGAAGGAAGATAGAAGAAAGAAGAAGCATTTAAATAAAGGAATTGTTAAAAACTGTCTCTTGTCATTTTTAACATTTTTGACAGTTTTTTAAGTGCCCCCTTACCATTTCACACAGGGGGGGTGGGGTCCCCTTGTTAAAGGGGGCTTCCAGATTCCGATAAGCCCCCCGCCCGCAGACCCCCACAACCACCGGCCAGGGTTGTGGGGATGAGGCCCTTGTCCTCATCAACATGGGGACAAGGTGTTTTGGGGGGCTACCCCAAAGCACCCTCCCAATGTTGAGGGCATGTGGCCTGGTACGGTTCAGGAGTGGGGGCGCACTCTCGTCCCCCCCTCTTTTCCTGCGGCCTGCCAGGTTGCGTGCTCAGATAAGGGTCTGGTATGGAATTTAGGGGGAACCCCAAGTAATTTTTTTTTTTAATTTTGGCCGGGGTTCCCCTTAATATCCATACCAGACCTGAAGGGCCTGGTATGGAATTTAGGGGGACTCCCACGTCATTTTTTTTTTAAATTTTGGTTCGGGGTTCCCCTGTGGGGAATTCCCATGCCGTTTTTATCAATGAACTTCTATGTGTATTGTCGGCAATGCAATAGCCGCGAGTAGTTTTAAATGGGTTTTTTCCTTCGAAATGTCATTTTGCTGTCAGACTGTTCTAAACACGGGAAACATGAGCCCCTTTAAAGGCATGCTATAGACACCCCCCAGCTACGAAATTTAAAGGGATATTACACTTTTATTGTTTGACTTTAAGCATTATTAAAATCACTGCTCCTGAAAAAACGGCCGTTTTTAAAACTTTTTTTTGCATTGATCCATGTCCCCTGGGGCAGGACCAGGGTCCCCAAACACTTTTTATGACAATAACTTGCATATAAGCCTTTAAAATTAGCACTTTTGATTTCTCCCATAGACTTTTAAAGGGTGTTCCGCGGCATTCGAATTTGCCGCGAACACCCCAAATTGTTCGCTGTTCGGCGAACTTGCGAACAGCCAATGTTCGAGTCGAACATGAGTTCGACTCGAACTCGAAGCTCATCCCTAGTACCTATCACTGTGAGCGCCCATAGACTGCAGGTGGTGCTAAAAGCAACTGAAACCTTGCAGTCTGACGCTCTTGTGGATAAAAGATTGGAAGGTGAGAGTTATGAACTGTGTACCTATTATCTCTGTCTCAGTGATGTGGATTTAAATCCAGTTAAAGGGCTCCTTTGCATATATCCAAAAGGGGCTGACGTAATTGGTTGTGCTGTAGTATTTCCAGTAATTTCACCTCCAGTAAGGTGGAAGTTACCAGCCCTGCCTGTAAAGTGTGAACCATTGAATACAACTGCTTCATCAGGAGAAAATGTAATGTTGACTGCTACAGCTACTAAGCAGGAAACAAATATTGAGCATCTGCTGCTAAAAGTCACTGAAGTCATTGCTCAGACTTTAAAAATTAAGTACAGCACTACGTTTAGAAAGAAAGTGAAAAGCAGCCAACACACCTATAGACTCAAGGTAGAAAAAAAATCAAAAGAAACAAAAGTGTGGCGCTATATATCACATCCACAGCCGTGTGTATTACAATGAAGACATATAAAAATGGTGAATACTACCAAAAAATGTATGACCATAAAATGGATAGTGTCAAATAATTAATCAGTGTTGATCACATATAAGGTAAATACATAATAATACTTAATCATCAGACGTGCCAGTGATTATTAAAAACTGTGCTGGTTCCATGAGCCAGAAACCAAACATAAAAAACATAAAACTTTAGAAGTCCATAAAAAATGTGTAGAAAAATAGTGAAGAAAACATCAATAGAGTTTAAAGGGGGTGATGCATGGCCAGATGGTATTCACAGAATTTTAGTCGCACCAAATCTGGCGAGTGGGCAGAAGGGAGACCACAAGTGTGCATAGATTGTACATCAGTGCCGGGGCCAACACCAGGAGTAGAGCTGAAAGTCTGCAGTTAAAGCTGAAAATTAAAGCTGAAAGTCTGCAGTTAAAGCACATCTTGTTTGTTTCATTTCAAATCCATTGTGGTGGTGTATAGAGCCAAAAAGATTAGAATTGTGTCGATGTCCCAATATTTATGGACCTGACTGTATATATATATATATATATATATATATATATATATATATATATATATATATATATATATATATATTGTTATATATATTGTTATATATATTGTTTGTTTGTTTTTTTTCCAAAACATTTTTATTGAGTTTTACAAATTCACCAGTAATACAGGGCATACAATGCAGTAAGCAGAGGTACAGGTGATTGATGTGTACAACAAACATTTGTAACAAGTTAATCATAGGGGGAAGGAAGCAAAACTGGTAAACGATTGATAGGAATTCTTGAAGAAAGGCTTCAATAATAAAGACCGTATGTGGTCGAATGTTGCTGGAAGCCAGCGGGATGTTGTAGGGGTGTGTCAACAGTGACTGAAGAGGATGAGAAAACCTTAAATCTGTCTTATGCTAACGAAAACGACGCAATGTGTGTCCCAGTATCCACTAAGTCTGATATTGGGTAAAACGGGAGAGTATGGAGAGAGCTGCTTCACCTTTAGGGTTCTACCCCCAGTCCGTCCACCCCTAACGGGACCTTCGCTGTGAACGGAGCTGGGTGTAGGAAGATATAGTTGGTACGTCCAATGAGGTGACGGTGTGTCAGGTGTAAGTCTTGGTTCCCGATAACAGGTCAGATTGAGGATGTGGTTGGATAGGTAGAGGTTTGAGTGTGGAGCTGGGGATGGGGCTCACACTTGTAAGGTACTATGTGGATGAGTAGAGTTAGGATAGATACGTGGGGTTACAGAAGGCATTATCAGTTCAATGTGGTGGGGAGGAGTGATGTGGGGGAGGGAGGAGGGAGGGGGGGTTGGGGGTGGCGAGAGAATAAGATGGTGGGGGCCCGCGGTGGAAGACCGTTCTAAGCATTTAGGGAGCAGATGTTGACCTAGGAGAGAAAGTGGTTTGTGTTTGGGATTGCCTGTAGTGTACCCAGCAAGCCCAGGTAGTGTTATATTTGGTCGAGTTGTCATTAGCCTGGCATATTAGTTGTTCCATATCAGCTATCCTGTCTACCTTACAGATCCAGTCATTCACAGTGGGGGGGGGCGGTGTTCCACCATAGGGCGGGGATGCAGAGATTGGCAGCGTTGATGAGGTGTAGAGTCAGGGATTTTTTATAGGAGTTGCAGGGCATGGTGGTGTGGTGTAGAAGATAGCTGGCAGGGGAGAAGGTTGGTGTGTAGGTGGTGATGTGGGATATCAGTCGGTGAATTTCTGACCAGAATGGTTGTAAAAGGGGGCATTCCCACCAGATGTGAAGTAGGGTACCGCGAGCTGCATTACATCTCCAGCAGGTTGGGGGAATAATGGGGTGAAAGTGATGGACCTTATCCGGCGTCCTATACCATTTGGAGAATAGTTTGTATCTATTTTCCTGGGTGGAAACGTTGATGGAGCCCTTGTGCATGATGGTGAATATGCTTTCCCAATCCGATGGGGATAGGTCTATGGATAAGTCATGCTCCCATTTTCTCACGATTTTGTCATCCTTTATCTTGGTTTGGGAAAACAGGAGTGAGTAGATTGTCGAGATTAGGTGGCCTTGGGGTTCTGTGTTGGAGCAGAGGATTTCGAGCTTTGTAAGATCCCTATGCCACGGGGGGTTGCGGTGGTGTGATTGGAGGAAGTGTCTCAGTTGTAAGTATTTATAAAAGGGTATGTCGTGGTTAGGCAGTTGTGCCGCTAGAGTAGGGTAGGGTAGGAGGGTCCCATTCATGAAGAATTCCTGAGCTCTGGCTCTTGAAGAGAGCGTCTCAAGGGTGTAATCTTTCAGTTGCAATCCTGGGAGGAAGTCTGGGTTGTCAACCAAAGGGGTCATTGGTCCTGGTGCGGGGATGAAGGCGAGCTTTTTACACGCTAGTTTGAAAATCAATAATGTGGTACCAATGAGCGGGTGTGCTAGTAAGTCTCTGGGTATGTGAGTCGGGTCAATCCAGGGCAAGTCAGCTATGGAAGGGTTCGTCAAGGAGTCTTCAAGTTGGATCCAGTCTTTGGAAGAGCGATGAACATGCCAATCTACCAGTCTGGTCAGTTGACAGGCCCAATGATACTTTTGAAGGTCTGGGAGACCGAGGCCTTCCAGACGTTTGGGGAGAACCAACCTCTCCCAGCTGAGACGTGGGCGTTTAGCATCCCACACAAAGGACCTGCAAATATTTTTATAAGAAGAAAAGAAGGAGGCCGGTATCTTAATCGGTATGGCTTGGAGGAGGTCGAGGATTCTGGGCAGAATATTCATTTTGATCACCGCTATTCTACCCATCCAAGAGAAAGAGCCTAGGTGCCATTTCTGGAGATCACCCTGGATGGTCTGGAGCAGCGGCAAGAAATTTTTGGAGTATAAGTCCTTTAAGTTGGTGGTGATTTTGATGCCAAGGTAGGATATTGCAGAATGTTCCCACCCAAATGGGAAGTTACGCTTGCACAGGTTGACAGTTTCGGTTGGTAGGGTTATATTGAGGGCTTTGGATTTGTCGAAGTTGATTTGAAGGTTGGCTAAAGATTTGAAAAGGGCGAAGTCGGCTAGAAGGTTGGGGAGGGTCGTGATCGGGTCTGTGAGGAAGAGTAGGATGTCATCGGCATAGGCGGCCATTTTATAATGATTACGATGTATGTCTATGCCTCTGATAGTGGGATTAAGTCTCAGTTTACGGAGCATGGGTTCCAAAGTCAGTATAAATAGGAGGGGTGACAAAGGGCATCCCTGGCGTGTCCCATTGGATACAGAGAAGGCGTCCGACAGACCCCCATTTATCCGGAGTCTGGCCTTCAGGGAGGCATAGAGGGCCAAGATCATTTGGAGCATGCGGGGCGGTAGTCCGACCTCCCGAAGCGTGACCTCCATGTAGTCCCAGGCCACCCTGTCGAATGCCTTCTCTGCATCCAACGAGAGGAAGAAGCCCTGTGTGGATGATTTAGATAACCAGTAGTGAATGTTAAGGGCTTTCGTGGTGTTGTCTCTGGCCTCCCGGCCAGGGACAAAGCCCACCTGATCAAGTGAAACCAGAGTTGGAATGAAGGGGAGAACGCGATTAGCTAGTGCTTTGGCATACAACTTTAGGTCCACATTGAGTAAGGAAATGGGGCGGTAGTTGGTGACTACGGTGGGGTCCTTTCCCTGTTTAGGTATAAGTGTGATGTGGGCTTCAAGTAAGTCATTATGTGCGGCCGAGTCCAGTGAGAGGTTGTTGAGGGCTTTGGTTAGGTGTGGGAGGAGAATGGTCGGGAAGGATTTGTAATAGCTGGCCGAAAAGCCATCAGGGCCCGGGCTTTTGCCCGTCTTCATCTGTTTTAATGCAGTGAGGAGTTCGTCAGTAGAGAGGGGAAGGTCAAGGGTTTGTGAATCCTCCGAAGAGAGCGGGGTCAGGCCAAATTGTGTTAAAAAGTCGTTAATGGCCGTTAGACGGTTAACGGTAGAGTCAGTGGGTTGAGACTTGGGAAGGTTGTAGAGTTTGGAGAAGTACTGTATGAATTGGGACGAGATGCCTTCATTAGTAACCACTGCGTCGCCCCTGGTGTTGTGAAGTTTGTGAATGGCGTGTGACGCTTTTCTGGATTGAAGGGCCCTTGCCAAAAGTTTGCCGGCTTTGTTGCCAAACTCGTAATATAGTTTGTGTGTCAAAGCAAACTTGCGTTTTAGTTTGGCGTTTAATACATCCAAAAGATCTTCCCGAGCCTGAGACAGTTCGGATAGAGCGGAGTTAGCGAGGGAGGCTTTATGTTTTTGTTCGAGTGAGCGAATGCGTGCGGTTAAATCAGCTATGCGGGCGGATTGAAGTCTATTTCGGTGAGCTGCCATCGCCAATAGTTCGCCTCGGATGACGCATTTGTGTGCAGCCCAGGTGACTTCGGGTGCAACGTCTGTAGAACAGTTTTCCTGAAAATAGTTTGTTAGGCATGTGGTCAGCCGTTGAACGTTGATCTCGTCAGTGAGCAGGGAGTTGTCTAGGCGCCATATATGCGTCCTCCTATGGTGGGAGGGTAGTTGAAGGGTCATGGAGATGGGGTTGTGGTCCGAAAGGATTTCTGGGTCAATGGTAGCTTTGGTAAGGTGCGAAAGGTCGTTTTGTGAAAGGAAGAAGTGGTCCAGTCTAGAGTATTTTTTGTGGGGCGGAAAAGAAAGTAAAATCTTTATCTTTGGGATGTAACGTGCGCCACGTGTCGTGAAGTAGTAAATTACTGAGTTGTTGTTTGATCGCCCTTAAGGCCCTGTAAGGTAGAGAAGATGTGCCGTTCGATGTGTCAACCGTAGGTGTCAAGGGGATATTGAAATTGCCACCAAGAATGAGGGTTCCTGTTTGGAAGCTGGTGAGTAGTTGAAGGGTATTGCGAAAGAAGGTGACTTGGCCTGAATTAGGGGCGTATATGTTGGCAATCGTGAGGGGCATGTGATGTAGCGTGCCTTTAAGAAAGAGGAAGCGTCCCAGCGGGTCCCTTTGGACATCTATCACCTGGAAGGGGCAGTGTTTTGAAATGAGGATAGATACTTCTTTAGATTTTGCCTCTGAGTTAGAGGAGTGAAAGGCTGTGGGGAAATGTTGGTCTTTAAGTTTGGGGATGGAGTCGGTGCGGAAGTGGGTTTCCTGTAAGAGGGCGATGTGTGCTTTAGAACGTTTTAGAGAGTATAGAAGTTTAGACCGCTTTTCCGGTGTGTTGAGGCCCCTGATGTTCAGGGAGTCTAGTTTAAGAGTGTGGTGTTGAGGGTGTCTAGCCACCGGAGGTGGGTGCATGGCTTGTAGGTTCGCCATAGGTGGAATGCGGGCGTGATAGGACGGAAGGGGGGGTGAGGGGAGAGGGTAGGGAGGACAGGGGTTAAGTAAGGGTCAAGGGTGTGATCAAATAGATCTGATCCGAAGAGGTGTGGAACAGAGTGTCCAGCAGCCTCGAGGGTTTGTGATCGGAGTGGTACAGAGCGTGAGTGGCGCACGATCCCCTGTCAAGGGGGTCGTGCACCTACGTGGCTCCGTGTAGGGGTTGACCTTGACGAAGGCAGGGAGATACTAAAAAAAAAAGAAAAAAAGTAGGGGAGGTTATTAAGAACGTGAGCAGTGACCATAGGATTGTCATATAGCAGCAAGAAGAGGTAATTCAGACGTATGTTGTTAAGCTGTGTCCTGCGTATGTTGCGGTGGGGGATAAAAAGTATGGGCGGGGGAGTTTTGATACTGTAGCCCTTTCCTGCGTCCCGGCAGCGTATTGAGTGGGCCATCTGAGAAAAAATGGTACGTGCGTGAGTGGTTCGCTATCGATCACCCGACCCCAGGGGGAGCAGACCACCAGGTGTCGCCCCCCTGCACAGCGAGTAACGGTAGCCGTACCAAGGGGAGGGCCGTGGCGGGTGGTGTGTGCCAAGGAGGGGGGACGGAGAATGGTGAGAGCGTGGCTCTAAATGTAGCCCAACCACAAGGGGCGCATCGCCCCTATTGCGACCCTCAGGGTTAGTTTGTCAAACCTTAACGCGTGTCACCTTCATTACTGTAGGCAATGCAGAAGTAGATATACAGATCAAACAAGCAAAAAGAATAAACAAATATTAAGCAGAAAAAGGTACATGGCATGTTAACCTGGGTGACACTGGGATGTCATCTGAAAGTTCCAGCCGGGACAAACCAGCACGGGCGTGCCATTTGAGAGTTCCGGTAGTAGCAGGCAGGAGGGGTATCGTACAGGTGCGGTATGCGGATTGTTTCTTCTGTGATCTCCGGGGAGTCCGAGAGAGGTTTAAGTCCGGTTGTGGCAGCGTCGAGGTGGTCCATGTGACGGTTGAAGGGAGATGAGGTGATGTGATTCGCTCGGGCAGAACAGAATCTGGCGTAGGCTTGATAGAGGAATCGTTCTATGGTAACCATTAGGGTGGGTGTACCGGTGGGGCTGTAGTGGAGGGGGCGGGGCGGAGTCCAGTGCCGCTATGCCTCTTGGTTGATGTAGTATCAGGCAGCGTGTTGAGCAGTTCAGTGGGTGTGTGTTATATATGTAGTGATCCGAGATCGAGAAGGGGGGTGGATCCGAGAGTGTGGGAGGCGGTAAATTCTGGCCCAAGCAGGCAACTGAACTGAGTAAACAGTGGGTCGTCAGTGTTCAGAGGATATGGAAGAGGGGCACAACAATAAAAGTCAGAGCCCTAAGGTGGAAAGTTCAAAACGGGCACTGAAAGATCAAAAAGAACAATGTGCCTCAGTAGTAATTATGAAAGAAACAACAATAAGTAAAAAAAGGAAATCGAAAAATTCAAAGCTTCCAGGAGAGTGCCGGTTTCGGTTAGGCACTGACGGGCGGTAGTGGCCCTGTTAGACGGGTATTAGCGGTCTCTGCGTGTTCTTCTGTACCGCGGTGCGGACATGGGGCTTGCATCCCTGGGGCCATTGCGGTATCCGGAGTGGTTGCGGATGGTAGAGGGTGAGCGTCTCCGGCGGTATCTGGATGGTTGAGCGTCCACGGGCTCTTCACGGAGTGTGTCACGGTGTGAGGCTGTGTTGCGGAAGGCTGCGTACCAGTCCGGTACCGGGACCTCCTGGATGCCCAGCGTGCTGCAGAAGTGAGGCAGGTCTTCAGGCACCCTAAGGAGAGCGGTGCGGCCGTGCGCTGTGGCCGAGAGGCAGAAGGGAAACTTCCATTTGTATGGGATACGTTTCCCTCTGAGGGCATCCAGCAGGGGTTTCAGGTCTCTCCTATGCTGCAGAGTGATACCCGATAGGTCTTGGTAGATCTGAATGGGGGCTCCCTCGTGAAGGATTTGTTGCTGATCCCTGGCTCGCTGCATGATTTCCTCCTTCAACTTGTAGTCCACGATGCAGCAGATTATGTCCCTCGGGGGGTCACTGTCTCTGCCTTTGGGACGGAGAGCGCGGTGGATTCTTTCCATAGCGATGGGGGTCTGCGGGGGCTGGTGGAGGAGACCATTAAATATGCTCACTGCTGCTTGCTGGATGCGGTCTCCCTCAACGGATTCCGGTACGCCTCTGAGCCTTAAATTGTGCCTCCGACCCCTGTTGTCGAGGTCTTCGAGGTGTCTCTGCATGTCCCTCATCTGCATCGTGTGACCGTCTATGCGATCAGTATTGGAGATGATGGCTGCGTCATGGTTGTCAGTCACCTTCTCTACAACCTGTACGCGGTCATTCAGGGCGCGTAGATCGAGCCTAAGCTCCGATATGGCCGCAGATAGGGTCTCTTTGATATCTTCCGCAATCAATCTCAGATCCTGTATGTTTAGTGGGGGTTGGGGGGTGAGAACAATCTCCCCGTTTCCCGCTGCGGGTTGCGTAGCGCTGGCAGTTGAGGAGGTAACGTTATGCTGTGAGGACAAGGGTAGTGGCTGTGAGTGAGCAACTCCGTGGCGGGACGGCACCATATTGCCTCGCCCGGCCCTGAACATCTCCGGGATGTTTTGGGATTGTGAGCCAGTTAGATCTCTGGGGGAGCGGGAACGAGATGCCGAGGAGTTCCTAGATGCTGTCCCCATGTTGTGAGCTCAGTGTGTGGGGTCAAATACCTTAAAGTTTAGGTAGCTTCTCCTATGGCAGACGGAGCTCTGGGATTATGCGTCCTTCTCCATGCCAGGTCAGGCCACGCCCCCCATATATATATTGTTATATATATGCATGCTGCGCCATGTGCTTTTCTTTACTGTTGTACAGTTTAAAATGGCGACTTTCATATTTGTGGACACAGTAATCGGTCATAGGAAACATTGTTCGCTCATTAAATACGATGTTTTGAGCAGATACAGGTTAAATACATTTGGTCATACCTATTTGTATAAAATTAAGTTTTGTACATTGCTATCTAGTTGTGTTTGTAACTAGAATGAAATGCAAGCTTGATTCAGTGTAATGTAAGGAGAGGACGCTCAGCAGCTGTTTACACATCTGGACTCAGGAGCACTAGTGTGGGACACAGAACAAACTTTTTAAGGTGTCCCACACAGGTGCTCCAGTGGATGCTTGGGGTGTCTCCATGTGAAAATTGTCACAAAAAGGTAAGTATTCCAGCTTTGGTAAGGTCAAAAATCATGTCTTCAGCTTGGAACTCTGCCCAAAACAAACAATTGTACCCCACTTCCCAGCAATGTTTCATATTCCTATTTCTGGACTCAAATATCTGTGTGCTAAGTATACCTTTTGTTTCATTCTCATAGACACCAGGGACCCCCCACATCACCAAGAAGGGGAAATCAGCCCAAGACCCCCCCCCAGGATCTGGAGGAAGGAGAGGTGGAGGAAGTGGGCGAGATTGTCACCCAAACAGATGAGTGTCTGACACCCCAGCTTCAGGTAATCTATGTACAGTGGAGACGGAAAATATTCAGACCCCCTTAAATTTTTCACTCTTTGTTATATTGCAGCCATTTGCTAAAATCATTTAAGTTCATTTTTTCCTCATTAATGTACACACAGCACCCCATATTGACAGAAAAACAGAATTGTTGACATTTTTGCAGATTTATTAAAAAAGAAAAAGGGAAATATCACATGGTCCTAAGTATTCAGACCCTTTGCTCAGTATTTAGTAGAAGCACCCTTTTGATCTAATACAGCCATGAGTCTTTTTGGGAAAGATGCAACAAGTTTTTCACACCTGGATTTGGGGATCCTCTGCCATTCCTTCTTGCAGATCCTCTCCAGTTCTGTCAGGTTGGATGGTAAATGTTGGTGGACAGCCATTTTTAGGTCTCTCCAGAGATGCTCAATTGGGTTTAAGTCAGGGCTCTGGCTGGGCAATTCAAGAACAGTCACGGAGTTGTTGTGAAGCCACTCCTTCGTTATTTTAGCTGTGTGCTTAGGGTCATTGTCTTGTTGGAAGGTAAACCTTCGACCCAGTCTGAGGACCTGAGCACTCTGGTTTTTGTCCAGGATATCCCTGTACTTGGCCGCATTCATATTTCCCTCGATTGCAACCAGTCATCCTGTCCCTGCAGCTGAAAAACACCCCCACAGCATGATGCCACCACCATGCTTCACTGTTGGGACTGTATTGGACAGGTGATGAGCAGTGCTTGGTTTTCTCCACACATACCGCTTAGAATTAAGGCCAAACAGTTGTATCTTGGTCTCATCAGGCCAGAGAATCTTATTTCTCACCATCTTGGAGTCCTTCAGGTGATTTTTTAGCAAACTTCATGCGGGCTTTCATGTGTCTTGCACTGAGGAGAGGTTTCCGTCGGGCCACTCTGCCATAAAGCCTCGACTGGTGGAGGGCTGCAGTAATGGTTGACTTTCTACAACTTTCTCCCATCTCCCGACTGCATCTCTGGACCTCAGCCACAGTGATCTTTGGTTTCTTCTTTACCTCTCTCACCAAGGCTCTTCTCCTCTGATAGCTCAGTTTGGCCAGACGGCCAGCTCTAGAAAGGGTTCTGGTCGACCCAAACATCTTCCATTTAAGGATTGTGGAGGCCACTGTGCTCTTAGGAACCTTAAGTGCAGCAGAAATTTTTTTGTAACCTTGGCCAGATCTGTGCCTTGCCACAATTCTGTCTCTGAGCTCTTCAGGCAGTTTCTTTGACTTCATGATTCTCATTTCCTCTGACATGCACTGTAAGCTGTAAGGTCTTTTATAGACAGGTGTGTGGCTTTCCTAATCAAGTCCAATCAGTATAATCAAACACAGTTTGATTCAAATGAAGGTGTGGAACCATCTCAAGGATGATCAGAAGAAATGGACAGCACCTGAGGTAAATATATGAGTGTCACAACAAAGGGTCTGACTACTTAGGACCATGCGATATTTTAGTTTTTCTTTTTTAATAAATCTGCAAAAATGTCAACAATTCTGTGTTTTTCTGTCAATATGGGGTGCTGTGTGTACATTAATGGGGAAAAAATGAACTTAAATGATTTTAGCAAATGGCTGCAATGTAAAAAAGAGTGAAAAATTGAAAGGGGGTCTGAATACTTTCCGCCCCCACTGTATGCCTGCATAGTTATAATACATAAAAAAAGGAAAAAGTTTTGGGACTTTAAATAAGGCTAGCACCAAAGGGATGCTCGCCTCCATCCCGGTCATTGGTTATAAAAAAGGAGGAGAAATGGGACTTTAAATGAAGCACACAGCAGCACAACGCAGGCCAAGTGACCAAAATTCATTTATTTGGTATAATCCATGGTGTATAAAAAATATTTCGGGCATCCAACCTCTAAAATGCTGTGGGCATCAAGCCTCTATATAATAAACCATGGATTGATTATACATAAAATACACATACGTTGCACAATAAGTCATGATCCATTGTCACACAGAGAGCAAAGATAACAATCAACATACATGTGTACAAATGTTACTGTGATTAGACCCAAAGAGAGCCATAAAAATTAGGACAAATAATGCAAATAATAAAAAGGATATAATGCCATGACAGATACTTATGGAGGTAAATGGAATCATTGAAATCTTGGTATTCCATGATATGTGAAGATTGGTAATAATCAAAGCTCTACGCGTTTCGCGATATAGCAACCGCTCATCAAAAAAAAAAAATTTAAAAATATATATATTTTCAGTAAATAAACAGGAAATGAAAAAAGGTTTTGTATACAAATATTTTACTTGTATAAAATGAATTAAAGGTTGTGTGTCCAAACTCACGTCTGCATCAGCGATCCAGTGAAACAGTATCTAGAATCGCAGAGAGCTGCAATGCAAAGCCGCCCGACGCCAGGGTGGTCTGCGGGAATGAGAACAACAGCCACAGGCAAATCCAAGTTATAATACATGTTTTTTAACCAATTTTTAGGTGATGTGCTGGTTGTTGAAGAGCAAGCTGAACCTTTCACACGTGATAGCCCTCAAAGGCTCATCCATGACATCACGGAGTGGAATGGTGAAATAGACATTATAAGGAAGAAACTGAATGTTATGGAACAACAAATGAAGACCATGATAGATGTGTTGGGGAGAATATAAATTTCTTTCAAATCTCATCCATTTTCCCATTTGTTGGACTAAACCAATTGTTTTTTTGTACATTTTAAAAGCCAAATTTTGAAGATGCACACAGTGTGTCAACATGTGCTATCTGCCATCAGGGGATCTCAATGTACGCATTTTGTGGGTGCAACCCCTTCCTCGTAACTCTAGTAGGTGAGAGTAAGATGTTGCACCCCCAAAACATGTCCATTGATCCCCCATGATGGGAGATAGCACATGTTGACATTAGGCATGGGATCAGGAGGGAAATACCCATTTGGACTCCCACTTTGTGTGCATCTTCAAAATTTGGCTTTTACAGGGGTGATATCACCCCATCTGATGAAGGCAATATCAAGACATTTTTGACACTATAATGTCTGATATTGCCTTCAGTTTTTATACGTTGAACTTTGTAAGTTCCAGAGTTGTGTATGTTATGTTTTGAAACATGCCTGTTTCTAAAAAAATAAATAAATAAATAAAATAAATGAGAAAAAAAAAGATATATTTTTCTAAAAAATTTTATAACGCACATGTGAATGTGCACAGATAAAAATGTTGATAATCAACAATGTGTGGCTTCTTCTTTCAATGCTCAATACCAGTTTTGGAAGTAATTTTGTGTTTACAGTGACAATGGGGCTTATTTACTAAAGGAAAATCCACTTGGCACTACAAGTGCACTAGGAGAACCTAGGAAACAGCCAAAAAGAAACACAAGCAATAAAGAAAATGCAAGATTTTATCAGATATAATTTTTTTATTTGTAAAAAAATATTTAGACATTGTCTGGCATTGCAATGGCCCCCTACCTGTAAAATAATTGACAAATTTATCCTGAACTTCACGGGCGCTTTGGGGTACCAAGCCAGGGCGGCCAGTATCCAGGCCTGTCAAGGGATTCGCAGGAAGTCCGGCCTCAGGCCCAACTGAGGCAAGTTAATTGTGGGCATTTTTTCTTAAAAAATTGTGCAATATGCAGCAGGATAAAACGATGTGGTTGAGTTTGTATTCCGCCATGTGTAAGGCTGTCAGAAACAGACGGAACCGGCTGGCCATTATCCCGAAGACATTCTCAACCACTCTTCTGGCTCTGGCCAGCCGGTAGTTAAAAACCCTCCTCTCCGGGGTGAGGGTCCTCTGGGGGAATGGCCTCATCAGGTGCTCGCCCAAACCGAACGCTTCGTCAGCAAGAAAGATGAACGGGAGTCCTTCAACGTTGTCCGCATCAGGTGGCAATCCCAGGCCACCACTCTGGAGCCGTTGGTAAAACTCCGTATGGGCGAAGACTCCTCCATCCGACATCCCGCCATTCTTCCCCACGTCCACATAAAGGAACTCATATTGTGCCAACACCACCGCCATCAACACTATACTATTAAACCCCCTATAGTTATAATAGTAAGACCCCGAATGGGGTGGTGGCACGACGTGGACGTGCTTCCCATCTATAGCCACTCCACAGTTGGGAAAGTCCCAATGGTCGGCAAAATGGGAGGCCACAGTCTGCCATTCCTGTGGCGTTGAAGGAAACTGTGGAGTCAAAAAAGAAAAATATATATTAGTACTTTTGCACATAACATTGCAAGCAGATTAGACACAAACATTCTTGGCCAACATCAGTATAACATTCATTTTAAGGAGTATTTTAAGACAAAAATATAAGGCCCGCTTTTCAGATTCCTCCCCCCTCTGATGGCTATTGTAAAAATTTTAGGGGGGGAAGGGTTCAAGTTGAGTTTGAGACCCCAAAAATAAGCCTATGGCACTCTGTCTGAATTTAAGGACAACAATAACATTTGGACACATTTTAGGGGGTGTTTAGGGTAAAGCACTACAATGGAACTGACAAAATACATTGTTAAGTGACTAGGCTATAGGTGTATATGGGCCCAGGATAGCATGCCGGGCAGGTTAGTGAGGCAAATATGCATGAAGGACAAAAAAGGAGCATTAAAAGATCACAGCATGCATGAGAACAAAGGGGACATTCAGAGTATATTACAATCAAGGTAATTATGGAATGAGGAAAGAAATACAAAACATTAGCAAACATTAAAAACATAGAATGTGATGTTAAAGGAGAACACTTACCTTAATATAGTCCTTCTGCAGGACCTGGATGATGGCAGAACAGGTCTCTGGGATAATGATCCCCAGAGCCTGGGGGGAGATGCCTGTTGAGAACTTGTGGTCCTGCAGGCTTCTCCCAGGCGCCAAGTACCGCAAGGTGGCGACTAGCCTCTGCTCCGAAGTGATGGCTTGGTGTCCTGCCTGTTAATATAAGGGGTCAGCAAAGCCAACAGATGGTGAAAAACGGGGTCCGTCATCCTGAGAAAGTTCCTGAAATCATCAGGATTATTCTCCTGGATCTCACGAAGCAAAGGCATATGAGAGAATTGGTTATGCTGGAGTAACCAATTCTTGGTCCATGAATTCCTCCCCACCCACTTCATGGACTGGGCTTGGGTCAAAGAATGAACCCCAACACCTGATAAGGAGATTTTTATACCTACCTCACTTATATGGAGTGAATAAACCTTTTCCTATATAAGAATTAAAAACGAACGATAACAGTGCGAAAAGATAAACATTTACATTTATTTTGCTATATATATAAATATTGCTATAATGGTCATACACATGCTAGCTAGAGATTAATAATATATTAAGGCAAAATCCTACAGTAGAAAAGGTTACAGAAAAGAAAAGAGACAGAAGATAATAGAGATACATTGTATAGAGAAGTCTTACGTAACCATCCTTCATCTAGACGGTCAGCACAAGAGAATGGGCAGTGATCTGTGTTGCAATATATACCGCATTTGTAAACCCCCCCCTCCTTCCATATGCTAAGGTATGGCCACATTCTTTCAAGGGTGGGGGGTTGCACATAACACTTGGCCAACTGGAGGTCTTTACATGTCATAAACCCCTCTCTGCCCAACCCTATTTAAGTAAAATAAGTTTGGTAACACGACTGCTCCCAGTCAGCCTTACAACCCCCAAGTGTTTCCCTTCAGGCAAGGGACAGTACAACTATAAACCAGGTGGTAAACTGACACTATAAACAGAGCTTAAACCAGAGCTGTTTTATGATGTCAGCTGTTCTCAGAATGTCCAGGCAATTTCATGACACACTGCTTTAAGTCATATTGCATGTCCATTTATGAATGTTGATTATCATTAAAGGTAAAAATCATAGGTCTCACATTTCCACATCAGTTCCCCCTGAAGTTCATTCTTGAACTTATGTCCTCCTTCAATGATCTTGCACCCACCCACAACAGCCCAGAAGCCCCGACCCTTCCCCACCACCACTGCGGCCTCCTCTTCCTTTCTTGAACACGCCGGAACTCCTCAAGGTAGGCTTAAGACAGCAAAGAAATCCTGGTGCTTTTGAGACTTCACATCCAAACCATGAGTGGCTGTAACTGCAATGTTTCATCGCCCCTCTGCCTTGGAAGAGCGGAACTCCAACATTGATGGCGGGGTCCTGGCATGTCTAGTCCTGTAACTTTGTAAGACCATGTAATGGTTGCACCAATTGGATCGGACCGCGAGACAGCACTTTTCAGCATGGTGAAGGAAAGTTCAGGAAAGTCTTTTGCTTCTTCAGGTGGGGGTCGGGCGGGCCTCCAGACAGTCGTGCATGAATACAAAAAGAGAGGGGAGAACGTTAGTGTACAGATATTGGAGGAATGCCGGACAGGAGCAGAGTGTTGGCCATTAAGACTAAATACTTATAAGGGGTGTAATGTGAATGAGTAAAAAGGGATCCCCACAGGGTACAGAGTCCGAGCAATAGCCAGTATCATCCATGGCCCTTGATGGTAGGGATAGTCAACACTGCCTGTTATTGCCAGGTCCCTGGGTTCACCACACCTTCTCACGGGGCTCAGATTAAAGCAGTAGGTAGACTAGGGGAGGTGGAATTACATTAAGACATAAAAACTGGATGTTCAGGGATACTTTAGTTAAAATATGATACTTGCGGGCAGGCAAGGTTTTTTTTTTAAACAAAAATGATATGACATTATCTTGAGAAGATAGATGATAGAAAGAAGGAAAAGGAACGGAAGAGAGGTGAGTAATGAAAATGACCAGGAAAAATAGTGGGAATAATAATAAAAAACACAAAAAAAACAAAAAACTACAGATTGAACGCTGCTTCAACCAAGACTGTTAAAGAGCCTTGAATCTGTATTAAAAAAAACGAATACATCGGTTGAAAAAAATAATAACACAAAAAAATAAATAAAAAACAAAAAAACAAAAACAAATGTTTTTCTTTAAAAAAAAAACTCCTCTCCCAATAACAGTATTTTTGCAGGTCAGGTACACAGATATTAACAACAAAAGGGAGAAAAAAAATAATAATAATAAAAAATGATTACAACTTTTAGAATTTAGGTAAACCTGACTGCACTTTATTACTAACAATTGAAGAGGCTTATCCCTAGAACAAGAAAAATATAGTTCTAGGGTCCTCTCTTAAATGTGCAACTTCTGTGTACTGATCTGGATTGGATCTGGCTTCCTCAGAGATTTGTTTCTGAGTTAGTGGCCTTTCTGTTCCTTGAGAGAAGATACCTCGTTGAGGTGCACATTCTCATAGCTTTGGCGTTCATTCTCCTGATAGTAATGCACATTATTACCTGCATCAGGAAAAGCAATAAGGCTGCACAGATTAGGACAACAACAGGGTGGAGCAAAATGTTTAGGAAAGCTGTAGCGTTAGGACTGTACTCAAATAAACTTTCCCACCAGGAAATCTTAGCGTCTGTGTCTAAAGCGTGGGATACTTGGATCAATCTATTTTGATCATGGGTGAGTCGTATGGTGGCTTGTTTCTCAGCATCTCTTAGTACATTTAATATTTCATCCTGTTGTCCGAAATCCATCAGCCAAGCTTTTAACTCAGCCCCAAATCCCAGAGGAAGTTTCTGTAGGTGTAAGGGAATGGCAGGTTTGCTACAAAACCTTTCTTCAGGGGTGATCGGGGTATACAACCCGGTGTTCCTGCTATATCCATGCCACGGGCCAGAGGAGGTGTACCATAGACTCCTTGAGGTAGTGTACCATGCTGAGTACCATTTAACCTGATGCTGAAAACAGTGCATCATTAGACATGTGATACTAGCACCAGTACCCTGGTCTCCAGTGTCAAGTATTTTTAACTTTGTTTAGTACCAGTTGGGACACTACCCCGGCATCTATTAGACATGACCCCCTCCTGTGCCAGCATTGTTGCCTTTTCCAATAGCACAACCCTTACCTTCCTCTAGCACTCATCAGTACCAGTCATCTGAGGCTGTCCATACTCAAACCATCAGAACAAGATGGACTCCAGGGTGTAACCCAGTAGAGTCTGATAGGATAGTACCCAGATTGACCATGATATCTGCACAATGTTCCATCCCTGACATTAGGGATGAGAACGGTGCAAGTAAGATTTTTGACGATCCTGGAACTGAGTCATCCACCAATCTATTACGACTCATAGACAACCTGGATACTACGCCCACCTGCCTGTGCCTGCACAGTGATGCTGGACAGAGCAAGTTTTCTTTCCTAACCCCTTCCCTGATATGTAGCACAAGACCCCACCCAATGTGATCCTGAGTATCTCCAGCTCCATAGTGTTTTAAGGTACCCAGTGCTCCACCTCCAGGTCCAAAGACCATCACCATTAAGCCTCTCTTTCCTAAGGATGGGAAATATTCAAAATACCCGGATTGAAAACCACCTGCCACCAGGTACACTAGTTTCTTTATAGAGGCTGCACACCTTATGGGGCACTGGTCTTCCTGTCATGCAGGACACAGACCACTAGTTAAGGTACACAAGGAGTCTAGGACAGGAAGGACAACTATGGGTATCCACTGAGGAGAATACAGCGTGCCCACACAACTCCATCCCTGTGCCTGGATTTCAGAGACCATGCCCAGGGTATACAATGCACCTCTACCTATGGTTAGGTTCAAGGAACCCTCTAGTTCCATGACTAATGTTAAATCGGTATTCTTTAGGACACAGAAACAAACTCGTCTATGTCCCAAATAATACCCAGGTGCTTCCTTCCCAGCAATGACCTCTCCATCCAGAACACAGAGTGAAATATCTTCCCAACATTTTTCGCTCACCACTATGTATTGACCTGGCCTATAAAGGACATCATGGTCATGCTTTCGGCAGAGGGAAGTGTCACCCTGCCTCCAGCTTCCATCTTCTCTGATCCCATGTGGGTAATTTAGCCTCAAATGCAACAAGATAGAATCCTCAGTCAGTAAGCCCATTGATGCCACCAAATATCTGCAGGTACATCTAAAGGACATTGGAAAACAAAGATTGCATAATGTGTATCCAGCTCGAGGAACTGCTGCTAACAAACACAAAGAAAAAAAAAATCCCTTACAGCACTGAGGCGCCGGGATCACTGAACAGTAGCGGGTAAATGAGCCGACCGCTGTGCCTTGAAACACACAGATATTAGTGACAGATACGCCACAGACACATTAGAACAGTGTCACTGGGCCGAAAGCAGGTTTCAAATACACTTGGGGACACACAGATTGCTAGGGACATTAACATATCTTAGCCTAAGGCAAAGAGCCACTCTTGAAAAGAAAGCCCTGGCTGGGTGTGTAACTAATTACCATAACTGCAGGGGGGTTAAGCAGTCTTAAACAAATCTACACAAGTCAGCATAGCCACTGATTTTCTAGAATTGGATCAGAACATACACTTAGGTAGTCAAAAAAAACACAGCCAAATGGGCTGAGAAATAGAAGCAAACTAAATAATGGTGCTGAAACCAGAAAAAGAAATAAAAAAATTGTCTATGGAGGCTGTGATCTTCTTTGTTCTGAAAGCCATGAAACCCAATTATCGAATCTGAGGGATAAAACACCAATAAAATTTAGTAATAAACATTCAATTTTTTGCCTAGAAACAACTAATCAATTATTATATACCTGTAACAAGACATTAGCATATGAAACACAAATATACATTATTTTACATTACAAAAAAGTGTTGAGCTCAACTTATCATTAATATGTATTACTTAATACACATTAATACCGTGGATTTTTTGTTTTATGGTATACCAATAATTCCCCCAAAAAAATTTATTCACCATGGTTGAAAAAAATTAGCAATCCGTAATAAACATTTTAGCAGTACCATTTATGAACAGTTCATTATACCTCACCACAAAGAACCTCTCCAGTACTGTTTTCCTGAAAAACAAACCCATTTTAGTATATGTATCTTTCAATTCACTAGTCCTCACACGGGGCACCATCTGATAAGGAGATTTTTATACCTACATCACTTAGATGGAGTGATTAAACCTTTTCCTATATAAGAATTAAAAATGAACGATAACAGTGCGAAAAGATAAACATTTACATTTATTTATACAGAAAAGGAACGTTAGAGATTACCAAATACAACGTGGAGGATACAACCGTAAAACAGAGACCAATGATACAAAATATTGCTATAATCGTCATACACATGCTAGCTAGAGATTAATTATATATTAAGGCAAAATCCTACAGTAGAAAAGGTTACAGAAAAGAAAAGAGACAGAAGATAATAGAGATACATTGTATAGAGAAGTCTTACGTAACCATCCTTCATCTAGTCTGTCAGCACAAGAGAATGGGCTGTGATCTGTGTTGCAATATATACACATTTGTAAACCCCCCCTCCTCCTTCCATATGCTAAGTTATTGCCCCATTCTTTCAAGGGTGGGGGGTTGCACATAACACTTGGCCAACTGGAGGTCTTTACATGTCATAAACCCCTCTCTGCCCAACCCTATTTAAGTTAAATAAGTTTGGTAACACTACTGCTCCCAGTCAGCCTCACAACCCCCAAGTGATTCCCTTCAGGCAAGGGGCAGTACAACTATAAACCAGGTGGTAAACTGACACTATAAACAGAGCTTAAACCAGAGCTGTTTTATGATGTCAGCTGTTCCCAGAATGTCCAGGCAATTTCCTGACACACTGCTTTAAGTCATATTGCATGTCCATTTATGAATGTTGATTATCATTAAAGGTAAAAATCATAGGTCTCCCATTTCCACATCACACCAAACCCCCACACAGCACAAACTCTACGACGAGTACGTCCCCGCAACATGGCTTCAAAACAGTCGGCTGGTCAGAACGAACTAACAGAACACACTGAAGAACAGCAAGGCCTGTGAATAGCGAGCTGAAAATCAGAAATGAGCGGACAAGAACACACTGAAAAAACAAATGCGAACTGTCTACATGCTCTGAAAAGCAGATACAAACTCACAAGCACAAACTGAAGAGCAGTAATGGACTGAAAAGCACAAAAACTGAAAAGCATGAATCGTCTCTCACCAAACTTCTACTAACACGAGATAAACTCGAGATTAGCAAAAGGAGCCCAAAGGGTGGCACGCTCGCTATTGCACTTCCTTTTTCTAGTCCCGTTGTACGTGGTGTACGTCACTGCGTTCTGGACGGTCGGACTTTGGTGTGACCGCGTGTAGGCAAGACCGCTTGAGCGGAATTCCGTCTGAAAAACCTTCGGAGTTTATTCCGACGGCAAAACCGGTCGTGTGTACAGGGCATAAATGTGACATGATCTGTCATTACATATACACACCTTTTTGAAAGGCTCCAGAGGCTGCAACACCTAAGCAAGAGGCACCACTAACCAATCACTGCCATGAAGACCAAGAAACTCTCCAAACAAGTAAGAGACAATGTTGTTGAGAAGTACAAGTCAGGGTTAGGTCATACAAAAAGTTGGAACTATGTAAATTCCTCCATAAGAAGAAAACAGAAAAATATTTAAATGTCAATGGCCATCCCTAAAGATAAGGTATTTTGATTGCATTTAGTAGTGAAGCAAGGAAAAAAAGGGAGCTTCATGTTACTCACTATGAATGTGTTGCATCAGGTATCAGCATCTCCAGATACGTCTCCCCAGTCACCATGTCTGTTTGCCTGTAAAACTGGGGTTTAAGTATCTGTGTAAAAATCATTCAGTGCCGCCCATCTAATACACATCAGCTGCGTGTGGCCTGAGACTGCCCAGGGCTCCAGACGGGCCCCCTGAGTCGCGCCCGCGCCATGCCTCCCTGCGGCGCATGAGTGACATATGTCATACGCACGCACCACAGAGTCACGCGACGCATCCACGTCCCACCGGCACGGCCATATCTCCAGGAAGAGGCATGGGATGGCCCTCTGGAACTGTTGTCTGTGTCTGGATAGAATGAATAGGAACGATTTCAATTTGACATTTACTATGTCCTCCAGTGAGAGTAAAATTTCCTTCCTTGACGTTGAGATATCTAGAAACAGCAATGGCACCCCCTGCAGTGGTCTGTATCATAAGGCCACATCTGGCAATGCGATATTGCGCGCCTCAAGTTTCCACCCACAGACTTTAATAAGATCTATACCTTACAGTCAGTACCTCAGAGTAAGACGAAACTGCACTAATGATACTACTTTTGTAAAAGAGGCCAGCAAATTGCGTGACAGACTGCTGTAGAGGGGCTATTCCCATACTTTGCTCAAGAAGTCCTATAGACGTGCCACTTTACGTACTAGGCAGAATCTTTTGTATTCCCACAAACCCCCAGGTCAGGACAATTCCTTGACAATCAGTACCAAATATTGCAACCAGCATGTCGAAATCAAGAAAATTGCTTCCAGATTTTGGCACTTTCTAACAATGGACCCATCTTTGGGCTGTTTAATTCCAGAGGTACCTCTTTTCACTTTCAGGAGAGCTACATCCATTGCCTCTAGACTAGTGAAAAGTGAATTTAACGGTGACTTGGACGTTGAGCACTGCAAGTACACAGGTACATATATGTGTGACTCTTGTGGCTACTGCAAATATATGTACACAAAAAGAAAACAATCTTGCCTGATGGCAGTGTTTTTAAGCCTAGACATTTTGCAAATTGCAGGGCGTTTGGTGTGATCTATATGCTAAGATGCGACTGCGGCTGCTTTTGTGTAGGCAAGAGCAAGCTCGAATTCTGGAAACGAGCTTACCAACATATCAGGAGCATGCAGACATGTGATCCTGACTTACCCTTGGGAAGACATACCACCCTGGTCCACCGGGGTGTGTTCCCCAAGATCAAATTTTTGATCTTGGATCATATCCATCCCAATCCAAGAGGAGGTGACTGAAACAAATGTCGCCTCCAACTTGAATTAGGTTGGATTTATACTTTGAGGGTTACACCCCCCCCCCCCCCCCGGACTTAACAATGCAGTTTGCTTTAAGCCCTTTTTAGAGAGCTTTTCTTCAGGTGGGATGGAAAAGTAATGCTATTGATGGACTCATTTACAGAGTCCAAGAATGGAATCTATATATTCCTATTCTTACTGAATCAATGTCTCATTTTGTTCCTTTTGTTGGCCCTTCTTGTCCCTGCATACATATATACAGGCCCTGAATTACTTGAAAACTCTTTCCCTTTGCTCTTTCTCCCTTTTTTCCTCTTTGTGACATTTTTTCTGTGATTGATGGGCTATGGTATCTGTCTGTGTACAGTGTTTTCGGTATATGTTGGTCTTTATGCTCTCTTGATGTCAACGCTGTCACATGCATTCTCCACCGCACTGCCATGACTCAATTTGACTGCGATTCTCCTCCATTTGCATTTACACTCTTTGGGGTTACTTTATGATTGTGTTTTATTGCTAAAAACAGTAATTGTTCAGTATACATGTTCTTATTCATACATATATATTTTTTAATCAAAACAAAAGTTTCCCCTTTTTTTCTTTATATACCAATGCGGCAATGTGTGCCCGGCACGGCAAAGACGCTCTCTTTTGAGCGCTCTATAGGAGTGACTCGCACTGTCACTTGCCTTGTTCACTCCCATCTGTCACCTGGACCTAGGGCGCAGGCGCCGTGTACACCTGATTGAAGATTTTGAGCTTCGGCTATCTTCGGCGGCTCATAGTAGTTCGTACTGCGCAGGCGCTGCGCCTGCGCAGTACAGGGGGGGTCCTTATCTGCCGAGGGAACTTTCTCAGCAAGACACCGGCAACACGCAGCTGATGTTTATTAGATGTGCGGCACCGACTGATTTTTTACACAGATACTTAAACCACAGTTTCACAGGAAGACAGACATGCAACAAATTCATAGTGAGTAACATGGAGCCCCCTTTTTTTCCTTGCTTCACTACTAAATGCAATCAAAATACCTTATCTTTAGGGATGGCCATTGACATTTAAATATTTTTCTGTTTTCTTCTTATGGAGGAATTTACATAGTTCCAACTACATCAGTGAATATCCGATCGGACTTATTTACAGCATCCCCTGATTTTTTCGTTCTCCCCAGCATGTCTGCCAGTCTGTGATGTGACTGTACATTCTGGGTATGTTTAATCAAAGTCAATTGTTTTTAATGATCAGAGATATACAATTATTTTTTTATTGACATAATTTTTTTATTTCTTAAATTCAGTGCATGTTGGTCCCTCTCTTCCTAGGCTTCCGTCCTATGGGCCCCAGTACACGTGATCTTTTGCTGCATTTAGGAATACAATTGCCCCTCTTCATTGATCTGGGGTTCAGTCCACATACATATATAGATCTTTTTCTATTATCATCATATCTTGGGCTGGAGAATTTTCCACCATGGAGGTTTTGGGCGAGCAGTCATGATGTGGGTAGGACAGGTGGAAGACTTCATGTAACAGCGTTTTCCCCTTTTTTTAAACGAATGTGGATACTTCTATGTCTATGCAACTAATCAAGATGTAAGTTATTAAGCATTTATGGTCTTTATTTTGGTAATTCTGACTGAATGGAGATATTAACTCATTGTAACAGCGTTTTCCCCTTTTTTAAACGAATGTGGATACTTCTATGTCTATGCAACTAATCAAGATGTAAGTTATTAAGCATTTATGGTCTTTATTTTGGTAATTCTGACTGAATGGAGATATTAACTCATTGTTGACCATTTATATTGGAATCTTTTAGATACTATTTGTTCTGTGAAACCCCTGATGAAGGAGAATACACTCATCTCCGAAACGCTTGGTTATAGGAGTCTGGATCCTCAATTTGTATATTCCTGATTTTTTGTATCCATCATCATGTTTTATATTCTATGTATTTTTCTACAATAAATTTATATTATATTTGTAAATGTCTATTTTTTTGGTAGTGCCTTTAAAATCCCACCCTAGGGGTTTTCTCTTTTTCATGTTCTATATGGAATGTGGCACACATTTGAAATCTTTCTACATCTGAATCTTCCTTTCACTCTGTTTAACAGGGGCATGTAATTCCTGTGCCCAACAAGAGTAACTGTGAGGCCTTACAGTGTTCTGACGCCACTCTGTTTAACAGGGGCATGTAATTTCTGCTAGGGATGAGCCGAACACCCCCCTGTTCGGTTCGCACCAGAACATGCGAACAGGAAAAAAATTAGTTCGAACACGCGAACGCCGTTAAAGTCTATGGGACACGGGGGCGTGACCGGATGCCGTTGTGAGAGGGTGTGAGTGAGAGCTCCCTCCTAGCTCCGGACAGCATGCTGTTTAGTCCTGTCTCCGCTGTTCCTCCCCTCCCCGCCATATAAGCTGGCTGCTGGCTTGGTCTGTCCCCTTGGCCCTTAATGCCTGCTGCCTGTACCGGTTGGACGCTGAGATAGATGCCTCTTACCGCTGCCGCTCCCGCAAACACCGCGCTGAAAGACAGGCTCAGCATAGCCCTTACCTTACACGGACTGTGCGGCGAGCTCCCCCCTCCTTCGTGGCGGCGTGGGCTGGATGCCTAGCAACCTCCGGGAATCTCGCGAGATCTGCGGGAACCGCCGGAGCCTGCTGCCAGTGACTTGGGATCTCGAGATAGAAGCGCTTGCTTCAGCCTCAGCATTTCTCCTATCCTGCTTTCGCTGCGGCTACAGCTATAACAACAGCAGCAGAAGTGGACCCCAGCTAACGCTGAAACGCTCACCAGACGCACCTGGGAGAAAGTGGCCTCGAAGCACCGACAGGTCAGGTATGAGCACCCTGGGGACTTAGTTTACAAAGGACACTTTTCCTAGCAATTTTTGGTAGTTTGCAAATTCGCTAGCCTATACCTTGCAATACTCCAAGCCTTGTGCCTCCTACAAACGGCCGGTATCTAAGCCTAGGATAGGGGAGAAGAAGTAAGAAGCAGGGACTTTGGGATCAGAGATTTTGGGACTGACACGACCCCTTCATAGGGTGCGGGGCAGTTCTTCTTTTACCCTCGCTAAATACCCCAATGATGACCAGAAAAAAGGGAGAGGACCCCCAACCGTCTAATGAAAATCTAGCAGCACAGGCAACTCGCTCTACTAAGGACAGGGGGGGCTCGGCAGCGCCGACACCCCTAGCGGCAACAGCTGCTGCAAAACTGGAAAAGTTTGCACATACCTCTGCCCATACCCCCGTTAAAGGCAACCAGCTCCCCCACGAGAAAACACAGACAGGGCCGCCTGGTGAGCGAAAGAGTGTGGGCAGAATGTCAACAGCTCCGGCAGCAACATCGGCGGGTATTAAAAATGCACCAAATAAAAAAAGCCCAGAAATAGCCCCCCTGGAGAAGGTATTTCCTCAAAATAACGGGGCCTCAGTTGCCCCTACAAATATAACTGAACCAGAGCCCACATTAAAAGAAGTTCTGGCTGCGGTGAACCTTTGTAAGGGGTCCCTGCGGGATATGTGCGATCAATTGGGGGGCCTCAAGGTTGAACTTCGCTCTATGAGCCAGGAGCTTCAGAAGGTTTTG
The DNA here is from genome assembly GCA_037952925.1 of Lithobates clamitans. Lineage (NCBI taxonomy): Eukaryota > Metazoa > Chordata > Amphibia > Anura > Ranidae > Lithobates > Lithobates clamitans. The sequence goes on along the minus strand of JBBGZY010000353.1, from coordinate 13,689,184 downwards.
GAGAGGACTGTCCTTATAGAGGAGAGACTGAGCCAACTTGAGGATACAGTGGCCCCGATGCAGCGGGAATTTAAGAACATACAAACGCAGTTTGAAATGTATAGAGTTAAATTGGATGAAATGGAGAATAGGATGCGCAGATGCAATGTTCGGGTCCTGGGTCTCCCGGAGGGAAGTGAAGGCCCTTGTCCTGAAACTTTTATGGAAAAGCTGCTTAAAGACTTTTTCGGGCCCGATTCATTCTCACCCTTTTTTGCCATCGAGAGGGCGCATCGAATCCCTACTAGACCAACTGCAACGGGGGGACGCCCTAGACCAATGATCCTGAAACTGCTCTGCTATAAGGACAAAGTGGTGCTTATGCAAAAATCAAGAGCGATAGGGGATATCTCTCATAATGGTAGTAGGATCTCCCTGTACCCCGACTTCTCCCCGGATCTGCAAAAGAAAAGGGCTGGTTTTCTGGAAGTTAAACGAGCTCTAAGGGCTCAAAAAATTCCATATGCCTTACTATACCCAGCACGATTGAGGGTGGAAGCTTCGGGGTCAGTTTATTTTTTTGACACAGCTGACAAGGTCGCAGCATGGCTGGAGGACCATCAAGGGCCCACTCAATCTTGAGAAGTTAAAAGGGTTGCAAACGAAGAGTATACAAAGGACAGATTAAAATGCTGTAGTATTATAAAGCGGATGGTGGGGGGGGATGGATGGGTGGGGGGAGGGTTGATTGTATTTCTTTTGCTTATTTCTAATTAGGGAGGGCCGGAGAGGGGGGGGGGGCGTGATGTAGTGGTTGTGCTAGTCTTAAATGTGGGATGGTGCACAAATTGGGATGTGGGGAGTACTGGTTTGTTTTTTATTTTTGCACTTGCTTCAGCGCTTCGGGGTTTTCCCTGAGGATTTTGTTGGGGGTGGTGGGTGGGGGGGTGGAGAGTGGGAGAAGGGTGAAGGGAGGGAATGGCTGGGAGTAGGAATGAAAGGGAGGCACTGGGTAGATAGGGTCACTACAAAAGCCCCCAGGGCGAGCCGAAATAGGCATGGGGGGATAAAGGGGAAGTCACTGGATAAAAAGCCATGTAGTCCCTATCTGGGACCTAAACACATTAATAAAATGAGTCAGGGGGGGCGGGAGGGTAGTAATGAAAATATGGGGTTGGAGTTTATCATTGTGCACATGGAAGAGAGGGGAGTAGAGGGGGCTCGTGGGGGGTGGAGAGAGAGGGGATTTTCCCCTCTTCCCCCCCCCCGCGACCCCCCAAAACACTGTCGCAACATTGACGGTAGGCCTGGGATTCAGAGCGTAGCTAGGACAATCATTAAGAAGCTGGGTGCCCCGGGGCGGGTACTAAAATGTGGGAAGCGCTGTACTTTGAACAAAATGGCTACTGCCTGTATATCTGCTAAAAACATCTTTTTTATTTTCCTTTTTTTTGATGGTTAGTACGATCGGTATTTGCTCATGGAATGTTAGAGGTCTGAGTGATCCCGACAAAAGGTCTGCTGTTCTATCAGAATTGGAAGCCCAGGGTGTCGCTCTGTCCTGTCTGCAGGAAACGCACCTAACAAATGAAACTAAGACAAAATTGGGGGGCAGGAAATTTCAAGCGCAATATCATGCGGTCTATTCCTCTTATTCGAGAGGTGTAAGCATATTGATTAAAAAAGGGGTAACGTTTACCTGCAAGAATGTGCGGATTGACACGCTGGGCTGTTATATTTTTCTACATTGCCTATTAGGTGAGAGAGAATTGGTTTTAGCAAATATATATATTCCTCCACCTAGTAAGTTGGAAATTCTATACTACTTACTAGAATACATGGAGAACAAGGCTGGGATCCCATTGATCTTGATTGGTGACTTTAATACTGTTCTTGACAGCCGGCAGGATAGACTCTCATTGGGTACTCGGACAGGGAGAGTAAGGGCAGGGAGACTTAAGCAGCTCCTAGAGGAAGTGGGGTGGTGTGATTTATGGAGAATCCGCAATCCAAACGCTAGACAGTTCTCTTGTTACTCAGGGACGCACTGTACACTATCCCGAATAGACTTAGCTATAGGTAATAAGGAAGCGTTCCCTATAGTACATAAAATAGAATACGACCCGAGGGGATTATCAGACCATTCACCCCTAAAACTGCTACTATGCACTGGGGACAGACAGATATACAGGCCTTGGTCAGTAAATCCAGTATGGCTGGAGGTAATTGGGAACCAGGAAGAAATCTCTACCAGCCTAAAGGAGTTTACTCTGTGCAATCTGGGTACGGCGGCAGGGGGGGTGGTTTGGGATGCACTAAAGGCCTTCCTCAGAGGACTCCTAATTCAGCAAATAGCAAGGGCAAAGCGAAAAACAAAAACGCAGGAGGACCGTATTAGAAGGGAGGTTATAGATCTGGAAGGGCAGTGTGTTTTGTATCCTAATATAGTAGTAAGGGAGGCATGGGTTAAGAAGCATCAGGAATATAAAGCGGTAATAATGAGGAAGGCAGAAAATAAAAGGCTCTTCCAGAGGCGGAGATTTTTTGAGGAGGGGGAAAGAGTGGGGCGCACGCTTGCTGTGGTGGCTAGCGCCAACTCCCCGTCCTCAACAATCTCCGCGATTAGATCCCCTAGGGGAGAAATAGTTACGGACCCTGGGAAAATAAGGGATATATTCTTTGACTACTATAGCTCCCTGTACAAAACAAAGCAGCTTGCAGGTAATGGGGGGTTAGACAAGTTTATGGGGGGAATTACACTACCAACACTAACCACAATAGACAAGATGAATCTAGAGGCCCCTATCACCCTGGAGGAACTTAGGAGCGCGGTGGCAGCTATGCCCAATCGTAAAGCCCCAGGCCCAGACGGACTCCCCCTGGAGATTTATAAATACTACGGGGGGATCTTGCTCCCCACTCTCCTGAGGACATTAGAGGAGGCACTGGCGGACGGAGGCCTCCCCTCTTCAATGTCAGAGTCTAATATAATACTGATACAAAAGGAAGGGAAAGACCAACTAGAGGTGGCCTCATACAGGCCAATCTCCTTGCTTTGTTCGGATATCAAAATCCTTGCAAAGGTTTTGGCAACCAGGTTAAGCAAATGCATCGACAAATTGATTCACCCAGACCAGACGGGATTTATTCCCCATAGGTCTACCAGCGTAAATATCAGAAGAGCATATCTGAATCTGCAGACCCCAGTAGTAGACGGGGACTCTAGAGCAGTTGTTTCGCTGGATATTGCCAAGGCCTTTGACAGCCTGGAATGGGGCTACCTCTGGGAAATAATGGATAAATTTGGGTTTGGCCCGGTCTTTGTTAAATGGGTAAAAATTCTATATAGCCACCCATCAGCTAAGTTAAAGATCAATAATGAGTATACAGACAGCCTGACGTTGGAGAGAGGTACAAGGCAGGGATGTCCGCTGTCCCCCCTCCTGTTTGCCCTGGCGATGGAACCGTTGGCGGAGGGCATGAGGAGGGCACTGGATATACAGGGGTTCAGGAGGAGGGGCGGGGAAGAAAGAATAGCACTCTATGCGGACGACGTCCTGGTATTCCTGGGAGACACGGGCCCCTCTCTGGATGGAATGATGAGACTGGTGGAAAAATTCGGGAAAGCGTCGGGCCTAGTAGTTAATTGGGATAAATCTGCACTGCTGCAGTTGGATTCAATCAATAGTCCCTCCATTGACGGCCTCCCCGGGCTAAAAATAACTGATAAAATAAAATATCTGGGAATAGAGCTGGCCAGTGACCCTAATGTTTATATTCGGGATAACCTGGTCCCTCTACTCGCGAAGCTTAAAAAGAAATGTGACATCTGGTGCCGGCTCCCCCTGTCATTGGCAGGGCGTGCAAACTTGATCAGAATGATCTGGCTACCACAGATCCTTTATATTCTCCATAACTCCCCGGTGTGGATCGGGAGAAAATGGTTTATAAAAATAGACTCCTTATTTAGGGACCTCCTCTGGAAAAAAGGCCAGGCCAGGATCAAACTGCAGGCGCTGCAGCGCCCCACTTGGGAAGGAGGACTGGCAATTCCCCACCCGTATGGATATTTTTTGGCTGCCCAACTGCAGCACCTGGGAGGCTGCGAATCCAGCAGCGAAATAAGCGCTAGTAATAAAATAATGCTGGAAGGCAGCCCACATAGATGCTTGACAGAGGCACTTGAGGCAGGTTCTCTCCAGAGAAAATTACCAACATCTAAATTAGTAAGTAAAGTTTGGCAGACAGCCAAGCGGATTATGGAGTACAGGGGTATCACGGATTATTCGCCAATATGGTCTAATGAATCCCTGGGGGAACTAAGGGCCATAGAAAAACATCCCGTTTGGGAAAACCATGGAATCTACAGACTGCTGCAACTATATGCTGGTAGCAGTCTGAAATCTTTCACGGACCTTAGAATAGAATTTGGTATCCCAAGCAATACGTTCTATAAATATCTTCAGATAAGACACGCGTTAAGTACCCAATTCAGGTCTATCCCTATGGAGCAAAGTAAAACGCCTCTCCTTAACAAAGTTGTTAAAACAGCAAATGCCAAGGGACTGATTGGAGCTGTGTACACACAGCTAGTAGATAAAATACTACCCCAAGGTGTGGCAGCCGGCCCCAGAGTGGGTTGGGAGGCAGATGTGGGAAAACTGTCAGATGCCCAGTGGCAAAAAACACTGAAGCTGGGTCAATCGGTATCAGTCTCCCCATCGCAGAAGGCCTCACATTTATTTCTTATACACAGAGCTTATTACACTCCTAGAAGACTATTTAGTTTTGGGGGCAGGCCGGATGATAAATGTCCTAGATGCAATAACACAGGGGATCTTATACATATGGTTTGGAGATGTCCAAAACTGGCAAGATACTGGACTGAAGTGGTCAGGACGATCAATCGCAGATTTAAAATTAAATTGGCGTTAGATCCTAAGGTATGTGTGCTGGGGTTGGTGGGAGATACCGCGGGCCACACCAACTCAGCCACAACCGCGGCTAGATGCTTATACCAGGCCAGAAAGCTGATAGCACAGTCCTGGCTCTCGAGAAAACCTCCAACTATAGAGGACTGGATTAAAACAATGGATTCCCTTGTTTGGACAGAGAGGGCAGTTCACATTAGAAAAGGGAACTATAGAAAGTTCATTGACTTGTGGAAACCCTGGCTGCAGGAACTGAATACTCGCCAACTACTCTGAATCAAACTCCCCTGAACCTCAGCTGCTTGGTGAGGGGAATATATAGCTAGAGCCGTAGAAGCCCAAGAGGCGGGATAGCCCCATAGGGGGTTAGATAGATATAACATACTGCGACTGTTGAAGATATCTCTTCTTTCTCTTCCTCTGCATGCTTGGCTTGCTGGTCCCCTCCCCTCCTCCTCTCCCCCCCTCTCTTCGCCCCCCTACTGTTGTGGGTTTACCGGCTGTGGTGCTGGTGGGGCGGGGGGGGGGAGGAGGATGGCAGGGGGATCAGTGCACAATGGAGGGTGGGGTAGCTTGGGGTTTAGAGGGGAAGGGTAATAAAAAAAGGGGGATAAATGTGGCACAAATATAAAATATGGAGATGCATCTATAAGAGTACACCTAAAAACACTTTGGAGTATAAAAAGCACGTGAAACAGAGGTTTTTAATATATTGACATGTCTATATCATTTGCACTAGGCTGTACTATTACAATGTATGCACTTTAAATGCACCTTGTTATGCAAAAAATGTAACTCTGTTGCTATTTTGATGTCACGAAAAGGTAAAATAAAAGTAATTTAAAAAAAAAAAGTCTATGGGACACGAACATGAATAATCAAAAGTGCTAATTTTAAAGGCTAATATGCAAGTTATTGTCAATAAAAGTGTTTGGGGACCCGGGTCCTCCCCCAGGGGACATGAATCAATGCAAAAAAAAGTTTTAAAAACGGCCGTTTTTTCAGGAGCAGTGATTTTAATAATGCTTAAAGTCAAACAATAAAAGTGTAATATCCCTTTAAATTTCATGCCTGGGGGGTGTCTATAGTATGCCTGTAAAGGGGCGCATGTTTCCCGTGTTTAGAACAGTCTGACAGCAAAGTGACATTTTGAAGGAAAAAACACATTTAAAACTACCGCGGCTATTGCATTGCCGACAATACACATAGAAGTTCATTGATAAAAACGGCATGGGAATTCCCCACAGGGCAACCCCGAACCAAAATTAAAAAAAAAAAATGATGTGGGAGTCCCCCTAAATTCCATACAAGGCCCTTCAGGTCTGGTATGGATATTAAGGGGAACCCCAGCCAAAATTTTTTTAAAAAATTGACGTGGGGTTCCCCCTAAATTCCATACCAGACCCTTCAGGTCTGGTATGGATTTTAAGGGGAACCCCGCACCAAAAAAAAAAAAAAAAACGGCGTGGGGTCCCCCTAAAAATCCATACCAGACCCTTATCCGAGCACGCAACCTGGCAGGCCGCAGGAAAAGAGGGGGGGACGAGAGTGCGGCCCCCCCCCCTCCTGAACCGTACCAGGCCACATGCCCTCAACATTGGGAGGGTGCTTTGGGGTAGCCCCCCAAAACACCTTGTCCCCATGTTGATGAAGACAAGGGCCTCATCCCCACAACCCTGGCCGGTGGTTGTGGGGGTCTGCGGGCGGGGGGCTTATCGGAATCTGGAAGCCCCCTTTAACAAGGGGACCCCCAGATCCCGGCCCCCCCCCTGTGTGAAATGGTAAGGGGGTACTTACCCCTACCATTTCACTAAAAAACTGTCAAAAATGTTAAAAATGACAAGAGACAGTTTTTGACAATTCCTTTATTTAAATGCTTCTTCTTTCTTCCTTCATCTTCTTCTTCTTCTGGTTCTTCTGGCTCTTCTGGTTCTTCCTCCGGCGTTCTCGTCCAGCATCTTCTCCGCGGCGTCTTCTATCTTCTTCTCCTCGGGCCGCTCCGCACCCATGGCATGGGGGGGGAGGCTCCCGCTCTTCTCTTCATCTTCTTCTCTTCTTCATCTTCTTCTTCTCTTCTTCCTTCTTCTCTTCTTCATGTCTTCTCCGGGCCGCTCCGCAGCCATGCTGTGGCATGGAGGGAGGCTCCCGCTGTGTGACGGCGTCTCTTCGTCTGACGGTTCTTAAATAACGGGGGGCGGGGCCACCCGGTGACCCCGCCCCCTCTGACGCACGGTGACATGACGGGACTTCCCTGTGGCATTCCCCGTGACGTCACAGGGAAGTCCCTCAAGTCACCGTGCGTCAGAGGGGGGCGGGGTCACCGGATGGCCCCGCCCCCCGTTATTTAAGAACCGTCAGACGAAGAGACGCCGTCACACAGCGGGAGCCTCCCTCCATGCCACAGCATGGCTGCGGAGCGGCCCGGAGAAGACATGAAGAAGAGAAGAAGGAAGAAGAGAAGAAGAAGAAGAAGATGAAGAAGAAGATGAAGAAGAGAAGAAGATGAAGAGAAGAGCGGGAGCCTCCCCCCCCATGCCATGGGTGCGGAGCGGCCCGAGGAGAAGGAGATAGAAGACGCCGCGGAGAAGATGCTGGACGAGAACGCCGGAGGAAGAACCAGAAGAGCCAGAAGAACCAGAAGAAGAAGAAGATGAAGGAAGAAAGAAGAAGCATTTAAATAAAGGAATTGTCAAAAACTGTCTCTTGTCATTTTTAACATTTTTGACAGTTTTTTAGTGAAATGGTAGGGGTAAGTACCCCCTTACCATTTCACACAGGGGGGGCCGGGATCTGGGGGTCCCCTTGTTAAAGGGGGCTTCCAGATTCCGATAAGCCCCCCGCCCGCAGACCCCCACAACCACCGGCCAGGGTTGTGGGGATGAGGCCCTTGTCTTCATCAACATGGGGACAAGGTGTTTTGGGGGGCTACCCCAAAGCACCCTCCCAATGTTGAGGGCATGTGGCCTGGTACGGTTCAGGAGGGGGGGGGCGCACTCTCGTCCCCCCCTCTTTTCCTGCGGCCTGCCAGGTTGCGTGCTCGGATAAGGGTCTGGTATGGATTTTTAGGGGGACCCCACGCCGTTTTTTTTTTTTTTTTTTGGCGCGGGGTTCCCCTTAAAATCCATACCAGACCTGAAGGGTCTGGTATGGAATTTAGGGGGAACCCCACGTCAATTTTTTTTTTAAATTTTGGCTGGGGTTCCCCTTAATATCCATACCAGACCTGAAGGGCCTTGTATGGAATTTAGGGGGACCCCCACATCATTTTTTTTTTTTTTATTTTGGTTCGGGGTTGCCCTGTGGGGAATTCCCATGCCGTTTTTATCAATGAACTTCTATGTGTATTGTCGGCAATGCAATAGCCGCGGGTAGTTTTAAATTAGTTTTTTCCTTCCAAATGTCATTTTGCTGTCAGACTGTTCTAAACACAGGAAACATGCGCCCCTTTACAGGCATACTATAGACACCCCCCAGGTACGAAATTTAAAGGGATATTACACTTTTATTGTTTGACTTTAAGCATTAATAAAATCACTGTTCCTGAAAAAACGTCCGTTTTTAAAACTTTTTTTGCATTGATCCATGTCCCCTGGGGCAGGACCCGGGTCCCCAAACACTTTTTATGACAATAACTTGCATATAAGCCTTTAAAATTAGCACTTTTGATTTCTCCCATAGACTTTTAAAGGGTGTTCCGCGGCATTCGAATTTGCCGCGAACACCCCAAATTGTTCGCTGTTCGGCGAACTTGCGAACAGCCAATGTTCGAGTAGAACATGAGTTCGACTCGAACTCGAAGCTCATCCCTAATTTCTGCGCCCAGCAAGAGTAACTGTGAGGCCTTACAGTGTTCTGACGCCACCAAATCCAAAGGCCCAATTTTTCTAACCCTGTTTAACAGGGGCATGTAATTAAAATTTTTGATATAATATTTCACAGCAGGGACCGTTCCTGCGCTCAACAAGAGTAGCTGCGAGGGCTTACAGTGTTCTGGCGCCACCAAAACCAAAGGTCCAATTTTTATGCCCCTGTTTAACAGGGCCATGTAATTTTAATTTTTGATATAATATTTCACAACAGGGCCCATTCCTGCCCCCAAAAAGAGTAACTGTGGGGGGTTACAGTGTTCTGGTACCACCAACCCCTAAGACCCAGTTTTTATGCAGAGTATATGCAGGCCATATAGTATATATACTGCTATTCAGAGTATACAGTGCCTGGGGGACCCCCACACCATTTTTTTACAGATTTTGGTGCGGGTTTCCCCTTAACCTGAAGGGCCTGGTATGGATTTGGGTGGGGACATCAATGCCATATCTTTGGCATTTTTGGTATTTTTATCTATATTGCCGGGATCCGACAATACATTACAGCTGCGAGCAGTTTTAAATGACATTTTTTCCCTTAGAAATGTAATTTTGCTGTGGTACTGTTATAAACAAGGGAAAGATGCGCTACTTTACAGGCATACTAAGTACACAACCCAGGCATGATATCTAAAGGAATATTTCATTTTTATTGTTTCACTTTAAGCATTATTAACCCTTTCATGACTAAGCCTATTTTTGAAATTTGGTGTTTACAAGTTAAAATCTGTATTTTTTGCTAGAAAATTACTTAGAACCCCCAAACATTATATATATTTTTTTAGCAGAGAGTCTAGAGAATAAAATGGAGATTGTTGCAATATTTTATATCACACGGTATTTGTGCAGCGGTGTTTTAAACACAAATTTTTGGGAAAAGGGACATTTTCATGACTTTTAAAAAATCTAAACAGTAAAGTTACCCCAATTTTTTTGTATAATGTGAAAGATGATGTTACGCAAAATAAATAGATACCAAACATGTCACGCTTTATAATTGCACGCACTCGTGGAATGGCGACAAACTACGGTACCTAAGAATTTCCATAGGCGACGCTTTAAATTTTTTTTACGGTTACCAGGTTAGAGTTACAGAGGAGGTCTAGTGCTAGAATTATTGCTCTCCCTCTGATGATCGCGATACCTTTTGTGTGATTTGAACACCATTTACATATGCAGACGCGACTTCCGTATGCATTTTCTTTGCTACGCGAGCTCGCGGGGACGGGGGCGCTTTTTTTTTTTTATTTGATAATTTTTATTCATGTTTAAACACAGTACATCACATTACTCAATATACAAATTTCCAAATAGTAATAAAACTGCTTAATACCCGATGTGGTGTATAAATTCACACTATAAAAGGTACATTTCTACTCCCCCCCCCCCTATTGCACCATTATATATACCTTGTACCAAGCTCTTTTCCTTATGTATAACAACAAACATATTACTACTACTCCTATCTTAAGAACAACATCCTCCCTATCTTCTTCTTACTCTGTTTACTCCGTAGGGTGGGCCACCTTCATCAGCCAGGGATTCCAGATTTTTTTAAATTCTCTTAGGTTTCCTGCCCTTACAAACACTGTCCTTTCTTTCCCTATTGTTTCCGACACTTCTCTACGCCAATCAACTACCGAAGGGGGTTTCTCAGCTTGCCATCTCTTGGTTATTCCCTTTCTTGCCTGATATAGGCATCTCCGCACTGCGGACGGGGGCGCTTTAAAAAAAAAAAATTTTCCTATTTATTTTATTTAATTATATATTTAAAAATTGTGTTAAAAAAAAAAACATTTTTGATGACTTTTATTGCTGTCACAAGGAATGTAAACATCCCTTGTGACAGTAATAGGTGGTGACAGGTACTCTTTATGGAGGGATCAGGGGTCTAAAAGACCCCTGATCCCTCCTTTGAACTTCAAAGTATTTAGATCGCCGAAAACGGCGATTCTGAATACTGTGTATTTTTTTTAAAACCGGCGCCATTGGCAGCCGAGTAAACGGGAAGTGATGTCATGACGTCGCTTCCGCGTTTACAACTAGAGGGCTGGAACGAAGCCGCCCACAGCTTCGTTCCAGCCCGCCCTCAGCCGCCATAGGCAGCCGATTGGTCACCGGGCCTACAGATCGAACGGGAGGCTCGGTAAGAGCGGCGGGAGGCGGCGGGGGGCGTCCCCTCCCACTCCTCCGGTATAACAGCCGAGCGGCTTTTAGCCGCATCGGTTGTTATATTCGGATAGCCGATCGCCGGCTCTAAACAATGGTACCGAGATGATGCCTGCAGCTGCGGGCATCATCCCGGTATAACCCCCGAAAGCCGAGTACGCACATCTGTGTACGCTCGGCGGGAAGGGGTTAAAATCGCTGCTTCTGAAAAAACTGCCTTTTTTTTTGCATTGGTACATGTCCCCTGGGGCAGGACCCAGGTCCCCAAAAACTTTTTATGGCAATAACTTGCATATAAGCCTTTAAAATGAGCACTTTTGATTTTTCACGTTCGCGTCCCATAGACTTTAACAGTGTTCACGTGTTTGCACAAATGTTTTGCCTGTTCGCATGTTCTGCTGCTATCCGAACCGGGGGTGTTTGGCTCATCCCTATTTAAGACCACCAATATCCATTATCATCAAAGCTTACTAGGACACTCATGTGAGTACCAGTGCTCAAGAATAGGGATGAGCCGAACACAACCCGGTTCGGTTCGCACCAGAACCTGCGAGCGGACCGAATGTTTGCACGAACTTTAGAACCCCATTGAAGTCTATGGGGCTTGAATGTTCTAAATCAAAAGTGCTAATTTTAAAGGCTAATTTGCATGGTATTGTCCTAAAAAGGGTTTGGGGTCCCGGGTCCTGCCCCAGGGGACATGTACCGTATCAATGCAAAAAAAAGTTTTAAAAACGTCCGTTTTTTCGGGAGCAGTAATTTTAATGATGCTTAAAGTGAAAAAAAAAGTGAAATATTCCTTTTAAATATCATACCTGGGGGGTGTCTATAGTATGCCTGTAAAATGGCACGTGTTCCCTGTGCTTAGAACAGTCCCTGCACAAAATGACATTTTTAAAGGAATAAAAGTCATCTAAAACTGCTTGCGGCTTTAATGTAATGTCGGGTCCCAGTAATATGGATGAAAACCAGTGAGACAAACGGCATGGGTACCCCCCCATACCAGGCCCTTTGGGTCTTGCATGGATATTAAGGGGAACCCCGCACCCAAATAAAAAAAAGGAAAGGCGTGGGGCCCCCAGGCCCTATATACTCTGAACAGCAGTATACAGGCGGTGCAAACAAGACAGGAACTGTAGGTTTGTTGTTAAGCAGAATCTGTTTGTAATTTTGAACTGGTACATTTTTAAAGTGTAACTCCAGACAAAAAATCTATTTTAAGCTTTTTGGAAAACATAGGGAAGGGTTATCACCCCTGTGACATTTGTTTTGCTGTCTGTGCACCTCTTCAGAAGATTTCACCTCACTTTCTGTCCCAATGACAAATGTTTTTTGACAATTTGGGGTTTTTAGTGAAACAAGGATTGGTAATAAAGCATCAGTGGAAAGGAGACACATTTTTCCCATATTAACTCTTACAGGAGAGAATTTCCCTTCCTAGGGGTAGATTTCATCTCACTTCCTGTTGTCTGCTTCCATTTGCAAGTAGGAGTCGTTTGTAAGTTGGATGTTTGAAAGTAGGGGCCTGCCCCATATACTCTGCAGAAATTGGGGCCTTAGGTGTTGCCACAACACTGTAAGCCCTCACAGTTATTCTTGGTGGGCGCAGGAACAGGCCCTGCTGTGAAATATTAGATCAAGAATTGTAATTACATGCCCCTGTTGAACAGGGTCAGAAAAATTGGGCCTTTGGTGGTGGTGGTGCTGGTGCCACAACACTGTAAGTCCTCACAGTTACTCTTGGTGGGCGCAGAAACGGGCCCTGCTGTGAAATATTAGATCAAGAATTGTAATTACATGTCCCTGTTGAACAGGGGCAGAAAAATTGGGCTTTAGGCACTGGTGCCACAACACTGCAACCCCTCACAGATACTCTAGTTGGAGCGCAGGAATGAGCCCTCCTGCAAAATAATGCACCAAAAATTGCAAATTACACGCCCCTGTTTAACAGGGGCTGAAAAATTTAGCCTTAGGCACTGGTGCTGGTGCCACAACACTGCAACCCCTCACAGATACTCTAGTTGGTGCGCAGGAACAAGCCCTGTTGCAAAGTATTGTTTTAAAAATTGTAATTACACGCCCCTGTTAAACAGGGGCTTAAAAATTGGGCCTTAGGCACTGGTGCTGGTGTCACAACACTGCAACCCCTCACAAATACTCTAGTTGAGCACAGCAACGAACCCTCCTTGCAAAATATTGCATCAAAAATTGTAATTACACGTCCCTGTTAAACAGGGGCTGAAAACTATGGCCTTAGCCACTGGTGGCGGCGCCCAGAACCAAAAATATTCTTACAAGCTATCAGCATGATCATTGAGGAGGAAAAGGATAGTCACTCAGCATAACAGAATAGTCACTCAGCATCAGCATAGGCAGTCTTAAAGGGATCTGACATTTCAAAAAAAATTATTCGGTTACATCAGCATCAGGTGCTTGGTAGCTGGTGGTGATCCAAGACTGATTCATTTTTATGAAGGTCAGTCGATCGACCGAGTCGGTGGACAGGCGCACCCTGTGATCGGTTACAAAGCCTCCAGCAGCACTGAATGTGCCTTCCGAAAGAACGCTGGATGCAGGACAGGCCAGTATCTCAATTGCATACTGTGCAAGCTCTGGCCAGTGATCCATCCTCAAGACCCAGTAACCCAGAGGATTTTCGGTGGGAAAGGTGTCCAAGTCAGATCTTGCCCCTAGGTATTCCTGCACCATGTAAAACAGACACTGGCGATTGTTGCTGGAACTGATCATACCTTGGGGCTGCGGACTAAAAAATTGTCTGAACACATCGGTCAGACGGCCACCTTCTCCACCGCTCCTTCTTTAACTGACCGAAGCCTCGGCAACACGTTGTCTAGGAACAGGAGTTTGTAACCTCCCAGTCTCTGTGAACGCATTGCACAGACCTTTCTGCAAGGCCTCCCGAAGATGTTTCATCCTCTGCTCCCAAGATAAGGTTCGCAACCTTACCCTTGTAATGTGGATCAAGGAGGGTTGCCAGCCAGTATTGATCCCTCTCCTTGATACCACGAATACAAGGATCCTTCCGCAGGCTTTGCAGGATCAGGGAGGCCATGCAGCGTAGGTTTGCTGAGGCATTCGGTCCGGAGTCCTCTGGGTCACTAAGGATGACATGATCTGCAGCCACATACTCCCAGCCATGTACAAGTCCATGGGTTTCTTGGGACTGTAAATGATCCCTTAAAGACTGCTGCTGATGCTGAGTGCCAGGCTCCACCTCCATGCTGACACAATCCTCCTCCTCCTCCTCGTCCTCTTTCTGTGTGATCGGCGGCCACGCAGCAACACTGGATAAAGGGGGCCTTGAGAGTTAAGGAAGTCCTCCTCTTCCTGCCTCTGTTCTGCCTCAAGTGCCCTGTCCATTATTTCATGCAGCGTGTGCTCCAACAGGTGGACAAGGGGGACAGTGTCACTGATGCATGCACTGCCACTGCTCACCATCATCGTGGCCTCCTCAAATGGTGACAGGACAGTGCATGCATCCCTGATCATGGCCCACTGGCGTGGGAAAAAAAAACAAGCTCCCCTGACCCTGTCCTGGTGCCATAGTCTCATAGGTACTCATTGATGGCCCTCTGCTGCATGTGCAGCCGCTGCAGCATGGCCAACGTTGAGTTCCACCTGGTGGGCATGTCACAGATTAGGCGGTTCTTGGGCAGGTTAAATTCCTTTTGGAGGTCAGCCAGCTGAGCACTGGCATTATATAAAAGTCTGCGGAAATGCACACAGACTTTCCTGGCCTGCCTCAGGACATCCTGTAAGCCCAGGTACCTGCCCAAGAACCGCTGCACCACCAAGTTAGGGACATGAGCCAAACAGGGCACATGGGTTAGTTGTCCCTGTCGGAGGGCGGAGAGGAGGTTGGTGCCATTGTCGCAAATCACCATTCCTGCCTTAAGCTGGCATGGCGTCAACCACCTCTGAGCCTGTCCCTGCAGAGCTGACAGAATCTCGGCTCCAGTGTGGCTCCTGTCCCCCAAGCACACCAGTTCAAGCACCGCATGGAATCTTTTGGCCTGCGTACTTGCGTAGCCCCTTGAACACCTACGGAGCACCGCTAGTTCCAAGGACAAAGCACAGGAAAAGGCCATGGAGGAAGAAAAAGAGGAGAGGGTGGAGGAGAGAGGTGTGTCAGAATCACCAGTAGTAGCATTTTGGAGGCGTGGTGGCGGAACAACCTCCAACCCTACTGTACCTTGTCCTGCATCCTTCCCAGCTGCCAGCAGAGTCACCCAATGCGCAGTGAAAGATAGGTAACGTCCCTGTCCATGCCTGCTGGACCAGTCCAGCGAGGCCAAGACATTGCCTTCCACATGCCGGTAGAGAGCCGGAATCGCCTTCCATGAGAAAAAGTGGTGTTTGGGAACCTGAAACTGAGGAACCGCACATTCCACAAACTCATGGAAGGGGGCAGAGTCTACCAACTGAAAAGGCAGCAGTTGAAGTGCTAGCAATTTAGCCAAGCTAGCATTCAACCACTGGGCATGTGGATGGCTGGGAGCGAACTCCTTTCAGTGGTGCAGCAGCTGGGGCAGGGAAATTTGCCTGGTACAATCTGATGTCAGTGTACCGATAGCAGATTGCCTGCAAGTACTTGGCTGTGACACATCTAATTCTCTGCCTTCATTCCTCTCAGTGCAGGTCTCAGAGAGGATTGAAGGTATAGTGGGGTTGGAGATCCCAGCTGATGAGGAGCAAGGAGAGGTCCTTTTTGTTCTTTGGTGTGGGTCTTTTAGGTGCGCTTGCCAACAAACTGCATGGCAGGTCAACATATGTCTGGTCAAGAATGTGGTGCCCAAGCGGGTTATGTTTTGGCCACGCGAGATACACTTGAGACATATGGTGCAAATAGCAGCAGTGGCATCTGATGCACTCATCTCAAAAAAGGCCCACACCAAAGAACTTTTGGAATAATGCTCAGAGACAGCAGCGCCCTGCACATGCGGAGCTCTGTGGTGTGATGCAGTCAGTGTGCTGCCCTATAAGCTGGCCCCTGGAGGGCATCCTGCCTCGTTGGTGATGTGCCTCCTCCTCCTCCTCTCTCCTATCAGGCACCCACGTGGAGTCAATGACCTCATCATCTCCTCCCTCCTCATCACTGGAGCAAACTTGGCAGTATGCTGCAGCTGGGGGAACATGACTGCCAGATTGCTGTCCTTTTTGGGCATCCCCTCTGTCTGGGCTCACGTTACTGCCTTCCTCTAGCTGAGTACCATCATCGGAGCCTTCAAAACGCTGGGCTTCCTCCTGGAGCATGTACCCAATACTGTGGTCAAACAGTTCGGGGGACTCCGCAGGGGGACATGGTGGGGCTAGGGAAGGAGTGACTGATGCCATTGAGCCGAGGGAAGAGGCCGCATTGGCAGCTTCTTTGCCAGATGAAGTACCCTGAGCCTGGGTGAGAGGGGATGAGGAGGATGAGGATGGCTTGGTCATCCACTCTACCAAGTCTTCCCAATGTTGCGGCTCAACACGGCCAGCTGCCGAAAAAAAGGACAAGCATGTCCCACGGCCACATGCTGATGGGGATGCACCGTGTCCACGACCAGCACTGTTGCCTCTAGACTCAGAGCCTGCTTGCCCTCTTTTATTGGCTTCTGCCTCTCCTTGTTGGCCTTCCAGACATACTAATGGCCTGCAGTGAGATGCAGCTGCACAAAACTGGGATATATATATATATATATATATATATATATATACTGATTATACTGCAGCTAGCAGAATGCCTGCCTGTGGTATTAATAGGATCAGAAGAAGCACACCAACACCTGTCTTCAGGTAGCTATAGGTGCAACTGTGCAGGGTACATAGTACACTAACTGTAAATACTTCAAGCTGCCTGCCTGTGGTATTATTAGGATCAGAAGAAGAACACCAGCACTTGTCTTCAGGTAGCTATAGGTGCAACTGTGCAGGGTACACAGTACACTAACTGTAAATACTTCAAGCTGCCTGCCTGTGGTATTAATAGGATCAGAAGAAGAAGACCAGCACTTGTCTTCGGGTAGCTATAGGTGCAACTGTGCAAGGGTACACAGTACACTAACTGTAAATACTTCAAGCTGCCTGCCTGTGGTATTAATAGGATCAGAAGAAGAAACCCGCACTTGTCTTCAGGTAGCTATAGGTGCACACTGTGCAGGGTACACAGTTCACTAACTGTAAATACTTCAAGCTGCCTGCCTGTGGTATTAATAGGTTCAGAAGAAGAACAGCACTTGTCTTCAGGTAAGCTATAGGTGCAACTGTGCAGTGTACACAGTACACTAACTGTAAATACTTCAACCTGCCTGCCTATGGTATTAATAGGATCAGAAGAAGAACAACAGCACTTGTCTTCAGGTAGCTATAGGTGCAACTGTGCAGGGTACACAGTAAATACTGTAAAAACACCTGCCTGCCTGTCAGTATATTAGAAAGAGAATAACAATAACGGATCTAGCTAAACTGAATACAGTATATATATATATATATATATATATATATAAACACCTGGGATGCATATATATACACAATACACTATAAGTGCAGCTAACTGACTCGCCTGCCTACTCTATCTAACTTAAATCAAATGACACTGTCTCTCTCTCTGTCTAATTCTCTCCGCTGCCGCAACACACTACACAAGGCTGCCACACAGGCAGCCTTATATAGTGTGGGACGTGTATTAAACCCCTCTGAGCCATAATTGGCCAAAGCCACCCTGGCTTTGGCCAATTACGGCTCTCTGTGCAGACGGCGCTGTGATTGGCCAAGCATGCGGGTCATAGTGAATGCTTGGCCAGTCATCAGCCAGCAATGCATTCCAATGCTGCAGTGAATTATGGGCCGTGACGTGCCACTCGAATTTGGCGCGAACGGCCCATAACTTTCGCAACGGTCGAACACGCGCTGTTCGAGTCGAACATGGGTTCGACTCGAACTCGAAGCTCATCCCTACTCAAGAATATAATGATATTTTGACAGATGCTTATGGACTGCACCGTGACCCTGATCAGATGCTTGCTGATTTTAAACAGACAAAGCATAAAAAGGAGAGGATGTTTCTGTGTTTGTGAGGAGGCTAGAAGTGCTTCTAGGGAGATTGCTCACTGACAAGTTAATCTCTCCTACAGATATTGACAAATTAACAACTTCAGCCCCTAAAGGATTTACCCTCCTTCCTGACCAGAGCACTTTTTACAATTTGGCACTGCGTCGCTTTAACTGCTAATTGCGTGGTCATGAAATACTGTACCCAAACAAAATATGCGTCCTTTTTTCCCACAAATAGAGCTTTCTTTTGATGGTATTTGATCACCTCTGCGATATTTATTTTTTGCGCTATAAACAGAAAAAGACTGAAAATTTTGGAAAAAAATTATATTTTCTACTTTTTGTTATAAAAAAAATCCAATAAACTCAATTTTAGTCATACATTTAGGCCAAAATGTATTCGGCCACATGCCTTTGGTAAAAAAATGTCAATAAGCGTATATTTATTGGTTTGCGCAAAAGTTATAGCGTCTACAAACTAGGGTACATTTTCTGGAATTTACACAGCTTTTAGTTTATGACTGCCTATCTCATTTCTTGAGAATGGCAGGGCAGTGCAAACCCCCCCCCCCCCAAATGACCCCATTTTGGAAAGTAGACACCCCAAGGAAATTGCTGAGAGGCATGTTGAGCCCATTGAATATTAAATTTTTTTGTCCCAAGTGATTGAATAATGCTAAAAAAAAAAAAATTTACACAAAGTTGTCACTAAATAATATATTGCTCACACATGCCATGGTTATATGTGGAATTGCGCCCCAAAATACATTCAGCTGCTTCTCCTGAGTATGGGGATACCACATGTGTGGGACTTTTTGGGAGCCTAGCCGCGTACAGGGCCCCGAAAACCAAGCACCGCCTTCAGGATTTCTAAGGGTGTAAATTCCACTCTTCACTACCTATCACAGTTTTGAAGGCCATAAAATGCCAAGATGGCAAACCCCCCCCCCCCCCAAATGACCCCATTTTGGAAAGCAGGCACCCCAAGCTATTTGC
Source organism: Lithobates clamitans (assembly GCA_037952925.1). Classification (NCBI taxonomy): domain Eukaryota; kingdom Metazoa; phylum Chordata; class Amphibia; order Anura; family Ranidae; genus Lithobates; species Lithobates clamitans. Next base: position 13,670,190 of record JBBGZY010000353.1, on the reverse strand, counting down.
TGAAAGCCATGTTGAGTCCATGGAATATTTTATATTTTGCCACAAGTTGCAGGAAAATGACAAACGTTTTTTTTTTTGCACAAAGTTGTCACTAAATGATATATTGCTCACACAGGCCATGGGCATATGTGGAATTGCACCCCAAAATACATTCTGATGATTCTCCTGAGTATGGGGATACCACATGTGTGGGACTTTTTTGGAGCCTAGCTGCATACGGGGCCCCGAAAACCAATCACCGCTTTCAGGATTTCTAAGGGCGTAAATTTTTTATTTCACTCCTCACTACCTATCACAGTTTCGAAGGCCATAAAATGCCAAGATAGCACAAACCCACCCCCAAATGACCCCATTTTGGAAAGTAGACACCCCAAGCTATTTGCTGAGAGGCATGTTGAGTCCATGGAATATTTTATATTTTGCCACAAGTTGCGGGAAAGTGGCAAACTTTTTTTTTTTTTTTGCACAAAGTTGTCACTAAATGATATATTGCTCAAACATGCCATGGGCATATGTGGAATTACACCCCAAAATACATTTTGCTGCTTCTCCTGAGTATGGGGATACCACATGTGTGGGACTTTTTTGGAGCCTAGCTGCATACGGGCCCCCGAAAACCAATCACAGCTTTCAGAAATCTAAGGGCGTGAATTTTTGATTTCACTCCTCACTACCTATCACAGTTTCGAAGGCCATAAAATGCCAAGATAAAACAACCCCCCCCCCCAAATGACCCCATTTTGGAAAGTGGACACCCCAAGCTATTTGCTGAGAGGCATGGTGAGTATTTTGCAGCCCTCATTTGTTTTTGAAAACGAAGAAAGACAAGAAAAAATTTTTTTTTTCTTTTTTCAATTTTCAAAACTTTGTGACAAAAAGTGAGGTCTGCAAAATACTTACCATACCTCTCAGCAAATAGCTTGGGGTGTCTACTTTGCAAAATGGGGTCATTTGGTGGGGGGGTTGTGCCATCTGGGCATTCCATGGCCTCTGAAACTGTGATAAGCAGTAAAGAGTGAAATAAAAAATTTACACCATTAAAAAGCCTAAAGGCGGTGCTTGGTTTTCGGGGCCCCGTACGCAGCTAGGCTCCCAAAAAGTCTCACACATGTGGTATCCCTGTACTCATGAGAAGCAACAGAATGTATTTTGGGGTGTAATTTCACATATTCCCATGGAATGAGCAATATATCATTTAGTGACAAATTTGTGCAAAAAAAAAAAAAATTTGTCTTTTTCCCCCAATTTATGTCATAATATAAAATATTCCATGGACTCGACATTCCTCTCAGCAAATAGCTTGGGGTGTCTACTTTCCAAAAGGAGGTCATTTGGGGGGGGGGGGGGGGTTGAACTGTCCTGGCATTTTATGCACAACATTTAGAAGCTTATGTCACACATCACCCACTCTTCTAACCATTTGAAGACAAAGCCCTTTCTGACACTTTTTGTCATGAAAAAATTATTTTTTTTTGCAAGAAAATTACTTTGAACCCCCAAACATTATATATTTTTTTAAAGCAAAGGCCCTACAGATTAAAATGGTGGGTATTTCGTTTTTTTTTTTCACACAGTATTTGCGCAGCGATTTTTCAAATGCATTTTTTTGGAAAAAACACACTTTTTAAAATTTTAATGCACTAAAATACACTATATTGTCCAAATGTTTGATGAAATAAAAAAGATGGTTCTTAGGCCGATTACATGGATACCAAACACGACATGCTTTAAAATTGCGCACAAACGTGCAGTGGCGACAAACTACATACATTTTTAAAAGCCTTTAAAAGCCTTTACAGGTTACCACTTTAGATTTACAGAGGAGGACTACTGCTAAAATTACTGACCTCGATCTAACCTTCGCAGTGATACCTCATATGCATGGTGCAATTGCTGTTTACATTTGACGCCAGACCGACGCTTGCGTTCGTCTTTGCGCGAAAGCAGGGGGGGACAGGGTGCTTTTTTTTTTTTTTTTTCCTTTTTTTTTTTTTTGCTTTTTTATCTTATTTTTAAACTGTTCCTGACATTTTTTTTTTTTATCATTTTTATTGTTATCTCAGGGAATGTAAATATCCCCTATGATAGCAATAGGTAGTGACAGGTACTCTTTTTTGAAAAAATTGGGGTCTATTAGACCCTAGATCTCTCCTCTGCCCTCAAAACATCTGACCACACCAAGATCGGTGTGATAAAATGCTTTCCCAATTTCCTAATGGCGCTGTTTACATCCGGCGAAATCTAAGTCATAAAATGCTCGTAGCTTCTGGTACATTAGGCCATAGAGATGATTGGAGCCATTCTGGTCTCTGATCAGCTCTATGGTCAACTGGCAGAATCACCGCCTGCAATCTCAGGTTCCCGGTTTGGACAGGAGAGCCAGAGAAAAACATGGAAAATGGTGGGGGGGGGGCATTCCTTCCCACTGCTTGTAAAAGTAGTCTAGATGCTAATTAGCCGCTAGAATTGCTTTTACGTGAAAGACGACCGCTGGCTGAAAAGAATGATACCAAGATGATACCTAAACCTGCAGGCATCATTCTGGTATAAGAAAAAAAGGAAAATCACAGCACTGTGCAAAGAAAAAATAAATAGCAGCCAGCACAGCTATAGACCAAAGCAATTGTGTGAAAAAGTAAAAAAGTGTAGCGCTATAAACCATAAATTACCCAGTAGATTATAAATGGAGTGATATATTGGCACAATAGAGGATTCTTCTTGGTGGCAGCGGGACACTACTTGTGCTTGTCACCTCACCAGCTTGAACTGCACTTATGGGACTCGCCACGTCACCACGTGGTACTGCAGTGCTGGATTGACTACGACAAGGGTGTACTAGGCCGCTGGTGCTTGCCAGTTCACCAGAAGGAATAGCGGCGCTAGTACTGCTCTGCTCCATACGAGGGACCTGCGGTTCTTGCACATCAACGACAGAAGAAGAAGTTCAGGGTCTGGTACGCCTGACCTTGGCAGGGACCACAACTCCGTCGTCAGAGCTGTCATGGAGCCGCTGTCCTCTACAGGATCGTATTCTGAGCCTGAATCTGACAGATGTGTGACTTCCTCTTCACTATCTGTCATGCTCAGAAATGTGTAGGCCTCTTCACTAGTGTACCTTCGATTTGCCATTTTGGGCTCTAAATTTAGTGGTAAACTAATGAGACTCACAGGTAAAAAAGCTCCTGACTGTTAGCGACTATATCAAAACGCTACCAAAAAAACTGTTAGCGATCGCAGAGATCAGGCCTGACTCTGCGAACGCTGCAGTTATGTGTGTTTAGTGTTTTGTAAATGACAGTGATCGATCAATGCTGCACTTGGGTGGGCTGGGCGGAGGGGCAAAACGCAGGTGCTAGTAGGTATCTGGGCTGATCTCACTAACACTGCATTTTTGGGAACCCTAAACTGCTGGGGACGCTAGTATAGATCTGATCTGATATTGATCTGTTCAGATACTATAGCACTAAGGGAGGTGTATGCTGCGTGCGTGGGTGTTAGCGGTACTGGCACTAACCTGACACTGCCTGGGGCAACGCAGACCCTATCTAACCCTAAAACCTAACTTGTATCACCTGCCGGGTGATCAGGGGGTTAAACCTTTATCAGGTAATAAACGGCAGGTGCCCTGACACTATAAAAAATAAACTAACTAAACTAAACTAACCAGCGTCACCCGTAACAGTTATACGGTGATCACTGGTGAAAGGGTTAACTAGGGGGCAATCAGGGGATTAAAACCTTTACTAGGTAGTATATGGGGGTCCCTGATGCTATAAAATGCTGATGGTGAACCTAAATACTTACCTCCCTAACTAGCGTCACCTGTGACACTAATACAGCGATCGCTTAGTGACACTGGCAAAGGGGGGTGATCACGGGGTTAAACCTTTATTAGGGGGATACCCTAGACCTAAAGGGTCCTAACACTAACTGCCCTACCACTTATAACTGTCACAAATTACACCAATGCAGTAATCAGTAAAAAACAAACAAAAAAACTGCTATTGGTGTCACTGTGACGGGAGTGCAGGGGGGGTGATCGGGGGTGATTGGGGGGTGAAAAGTGTACCTAGAGTGTTCTACTGTTCATGTGGTGTTTGGTGCACTTACTTGGATGTCTTCTCTCCTCGGCGCCGGAACGAAAAGACAGACACGAGGAGAGATAACATCACTTCCTCTGCCGCTGCTTACATTACAGCAGCAGAGGAAGATTCTCATTCGTTGGGAGCAATCGCGAGGGGGTGGCCACGAATGAGTGGCCTCCCCCTCAGCACGGATCACTCCCCTAACGATGCAGACCGCAATGCGCCCCCCGCCTGTGGGAGGCAAATCACGTATCAGATACGTGATTTTGCCTGCCCGTGCCATTCTGCAGCAGTATATCTGCGTTAGGTGGTCGGCAAGTGGTTAAGGACTGCTCAAATAATAAAGGGGCTACTGCCACATCACCCAATGTCACTGGTTCTAAAAGTTGTTTTGAGATAGAGAAAACTTTACATTCACTGAAACTATGACTAAAGTAAAGAAACAGAGTCTGATATTCTTTTTAGTACCCTTTCTAAGAGTAAAGTTTTTTTTTGTTTAATTAAATAGTTTTTTATTACTTTTTTTATAATACAACAACACTTCAAAAAACAAACAAAGCATTTCCCACAAATAACCCCTTCCAAATACACCCATAACCCCCCCACACCTATGCTCACCAGTTTACTCTTCAATCTTTATTCAAGACCCTTCATCTTATTATTACTCCTATTTTCCTCAATATCATTAATTTACTCAACTGACTGAACAAATTGGAGACTAACCACCAATGCCAATTTTTGTAAAAAAATTTTAGGGCTCCTCCTATGTTTATATGCCAAGAGGAAAGTTAAACAGAGTTCTTTGGTCACGCACAAAAATTAGACTGTTGCTAAAAACAAGGAAGTGGGTAGACTCCCACACCCTAGAGCTCTTTCTGCTGATCTGCTGATAAAACCTCCAGTGATAAGCCTCTCTTCCACAGTTTCTGCCATGGACAAGCAGGCCACACAATTCATCAGTTTCCACTGCTGGCTGATTGTTCTGAAATTCACAGTAAAGCTGGAAATATGTACAAAAGAAAACAGGGCAAATCAAGAAAACAAATGTTTACCAAGCTACCTGGGGTAGGCCGCAGATGTACTTTCAATTTGTTTGTTAATGATTTACCCACTAGGGTGACCACATTTCCAAACTGCCATTCAGGGACAAACCCCCCCACCCCCCCACGCCCCCCAAAAAGGATGGTTTTTGATACTTTTTTTTTGCCAATTTTTTGGGAAAAAAAGCAAACAGGGGGACAGCAGCAGAACGGAGGGGGACACAGAGGAAGAACGGAGGGGGACACGGAGAAAGAACGGAGGGGGACACGGAGGAAGAACGGAGGGGGACACGGAGGAAGAACGGAGGGGGACACAGAAGAAGAATGGAGGGGGACACAGAGGAAGAACGGAGGGGGACACAGAGGAAGAATGGAGGGGGACAGCAGGACGGAGGGGGACAGCAGCAGAATGGAGGGGGACACGGAGGAAAACTGGAGGGGGACAGCAGAATGGAGGGGGACACGGAGGAAGAACGGAGGGGGACAGAAGCAGAACGGAGGGGGACATGGAGGAAAGATGGAGGGGGAGAGCAGCAGAACTGAGGGGGAGTGGGGGGGACAGCAGCAGAACTGAGAGAGAGTGGGGGACAGCAGCAGACTTGAGGGGGATTGGGGGGACAGCAGCAGAACTGAGGGGGAGTGTGGGAGACAGCAGCAGATCTGAGGGGTGTGGGGGACAGCAGCAGAACTGAGAGGGAGTGTGGCTGTGTGGGGGACAGCAGCAGAAATGAGGGGGATGGGGGTCTGGGGACAGCAGCAGATTTGAGAGGGAGTGTGCATTGCTCACTGCTGTAACTAGGTAGTGGACTGTGGAAGTTACACTAACCTGAAGTACTCTGGCGGGCAGACCTCGTGGGCGAGAGGGAGCCGGAGGGAGGACTCGGACGAGGCGGCTCAGTCAGGACTTACTCAGGATGGAGAGAAGTGAGAAGTTGAACTGTGGAGTGGAGACAGTCGAAGTCGGGCAGCTCGGAGTCGGCCCGGGTTGCGCTGCTGGCTGGCCGCTGGCAATGTGCGGCTGCTGGAGTAGTCGGCTCGGCGGCGGCTCCGGGTCCGGGATGGCAGGCACCACCACTGACTGGGGCTGGGCACAGGGCAGGATAGTAAGTGTGGACTGGCAGGCTGGCGGCTGCTCTCTCTCTCAGAGGCGCGCTGCTCAGCCGTAGCGTGTAGAGTCTAGAGTGCGCCGTGCGGGTGCCCACTGCACTGACTCCCATGTGACTGACGGTGCCAGCTGACGTCACTGGTTGCTAGACACGGGGCGGGCGGCCCTAGCCTAGCAACCAGTTAAGCTGCGCATATCTGTGTGTGTTACTTGTGTATACTGTACTGTATGATAAGGGTGGCAGACTCGGAGACGGAGTCAAACTGGTGCCAGCCGGCGGTGTGGTTTTTTTTAATTCCGGGACACTGTATTGTCCCGGAATGAAGGTACCCGGGACACGGGACAAAAATCTCAAATAACGGACAATCCCGGGCAATCCGGGACACGTGACCACCCTAGTACCCACTACTGCTCTGTTTGATACTGGTTCTCAGCTGACTATGATATACAGATCCTTCTATCAACAACACTTAAACTACCTCCCTTTGAAACCTGTGGAACCAGAAAATCCTGTTTTTATGGATGGTTGTGTAGAAGTTGAGTCTCGCATTCCTTGTGTGATAGCTGATGAGGATCCCCCACTTAAAGGGGAATTTTTTTTTTAAAAGTCAGCAGCTACAAACACTGTAGCTGCTGACTTTAAATAAGTACACTTACCTGTCCTGGGTGCCCGCGATGTCGGCTGCCCGAGGCCGACCCGTCCCTCGGCTCTCGGGTCCCGGCACTGCCATCCTAACTAAGGGAAATAGGCAGTGGAGCCTTACGGCTTCACTGCCCATTTTCTACTGCGCATGCGCGAGTCGCGCAACGCTTTGTGAATGGGACGCGATGTGTTATAGGACACACACAGTTCCCATAACACACCGCGCCCCAATTCCCCAGAAAACAATGCGGGGAGGAGAAGACAGAACATCACCGCGGCAGTGGAATAGGCAGATTAGGAAGACTGCCTAGCCATAGCCATTTCAGGTGAGTTAAAAAAATGTTTTATTTTTTTTCTTTCCTCCAATTTTTTAGGGATTTTTTGGTGCAATTTTTTTTGTGGTGAACCTCCACTTTAAAGTCATTGCTTATGTGAGCCCTCTACCTGGGGGTAATGAGTATGCTCCTATGATTTTGGGTTCCAATGTTGAAGCCGTTGAGGTTGCTTTCATATTGTTTCTTCAGCCCCAACAGGGAACTCCCCTACTTTCACTGCTGTTTTTCCAGGACTTCAAAATTTATGCCAAACCTATGCTCCTGATCTTGCTGGAGGGTGTGTGTGAAATCCATGGCATCCCAGAGAGCTTCCAGCAGGGGGAGTGAGAGTGTCGTGGGTTTATGTGGAAATTTTACCAAGTACAAACAGTAGCTTTTTCCTGCTAGAAACTGATACAAAAGAGGCTGCAAAGAGTGGCTGGGAGATAGTACCAGAAAGGAAAGACTATCGTTTAAAATGTCCAAGAATGGATGTTGTTACTGTTCAGAACATTACCACATACCCAGCTATAATGCCAGCAAGAGGTAGCCTATTGTTACTCAGTGGAAACCATTAGCTCCTACCCTGCCCAGGTCGAGGAGAAAGAAACCAAATTTAACTTTCACCTGAATGGTGCTGGTAGTCCTGCAAAGCACAAACAAGCACTAGAACAGCTAATGGAATATAATGAATGATGTTTTCTCCACTGATGACATGGATGTTGGGTGTGCTAAAAGTATTCAGCACAGTATTCGCCTAACAAATAGCACCCCATTTAAAGAAAGATCCAGGCGTATACCTCTTAAAGATCTGGATGATGTTCAAGAGTGCTTGCGTAAAATGAAAGATCAAAACATCATTGTTGAGTCTAAAAGCCCGTATGCATCCCTAATAGTGGTGGTCAGAAAAAAAATGGTGGAGTACAAATATGTGTTGATTATAGGACTCTAAATCGTCAAACGGTCCCAAATCAATACACGCTACCTCGCATTAAGGAAGCTCTAGAAGCTCTTGAACTATTTGCTGCAAGGCAGCAAATGGTTCACAGTAATGGACTTAAGATCTGGTTATTACCAAGTACCAATGAGTGAGGAAGATCAGGAAAATACAGCTTTTATTTGCCCCCTAGGGTTTTTCCAGTTTGCTCGCATGCCTCAGGGCATTAGTGGTGCACCTGCAACCTTCCAGCGTCTAATGGATCGGACACTGGGAGACCTTTGTCCCACTTAATGTATTGTCTACCTAGATGATATAATTGTTTTTGGCTCCACTCTGGAGGAGCATGACCAGAGACTGTTTAAAGTGCTTGATTGTTTTTAAAGGGCTTGATTGTTTGAGAAGAGAAGGTCTGAATCTCTCCCTGGACAAATGTAAGTTTGCTCGCTCTTCAGTAAACTTTGTGGGTCACATCGTATCTGCAGAAGGTGTAGCAACTGATCCTGCTAAAGTCCTACAAATCTGACATGACCAGTGTAGTCCAAATGACCCCCATATCTTATACTGTTATGCACCTATACTCCAACCCCCTTTATTACCCACCTAAAATAACTGAGACCACACCTTGCTTTGGAGTATAACTGGTCATAACAGCCTTTATTAAACAATCCAACCAAATAACTCCAATATCAAACATAAACATAAAACACACAACATGACATTTTACCCCAGTCTGTTGGTCTCTGACGGCGACCCACATTTTACCATACATATACCACCACGCACTGCGGGACCTTTTCCAACCTGTTAGGCCTCCAGCTTTAACTGCTCGGAGACACCCCTTTCCCGCAGTGCCACCATTACCATATTCCATCCACTTTTTGCTGGAATACACCGGAGGGGCTCATACTACCGATGAGCCCCCCACCCCTTTTTCATCACCTACGTTTTACTGCCACCGCTAGAGACCAACAAGCAACACCGCCACAGCCTGAAAGGGTGACAAACTTACTCTTAAGGGCACCTCCACACCCGCAAGGCCCGTTGGATCCCCTCCTGCAAGCCCATTGTCCAGAGATCAATCCCAACATCTGAAAGATGAACTCCATCCTTCCTCCAATAGAGACCAACATTTGTCTCCAATTCCTTATGCCTAATTACTAAGCCCCCATTCTTAACCACAAACCTCCCCATACGTATGCGGGTCTTATGAATGCTCATCACTGACCTAGCCCATCACCAAACTATCCGAGCGACGATGTCAGACCACAGCAATAAAGTACCAGGAAATTTTAATCGCAATTGTAGAAAATCTGATTTGATGTCCGCTATCAGATCCCTGACCGGATGGACCCCCAAGTCATTGCCCTCTGCATGTATTACCAAGACATCCGGAGGTCTGTCTAAGCTTGCATATCTCTCCACCTCCCATACCACTCTCTCCCACTTCATCCCGGGCATACCCAACCATCGCACATAAGCTTCCCTCCGTAATATGCCCAATTGTCTGCCATCCGGCCGAACATCTCCTCTTCTGGCCCCCCAACACACATAAGAGTGACCAAGGATCCAGACAAGGCGTGAAGAACCTCCATCTGAAACGAGATTACAAACAAAAAAGGTAGCAATACCCATCATACCGTAAACCTTACTGACAACCTCATTTTTTGCCATCATGCGAATCCTGCTTACCCCCACCATTTTTTATTTTTTTTATTCAACCACCATTTGAGGCCTAATATAGGTATGGAATCTCCTCGATTCCCACCTCCCGATCCTTCGCACAGCCGCCTCATCCAACCCACATCTGGCGGCTTTAGTAGCCGCCCCTATGCGGAAGGAGTGTGAAGCATATTGTGCCCTGTCCAAACCCGCCCTTGTCAGACATTTTCTGAACACCGAAACAAACTGAAATTTTGACAAATAGGACCCATCCTTATGCCTCAGGAATGGCCCACCCCCAGCCGTTCTGACCCTCAAAAATTCCCGCACAGCTACCATGGGGCATACTTCGGACCCCGGCAGTGCGAACAGCCACGCATCCACCTCTTTTCCTTGCTGGTCCATTTTCGACCTCTGCAGCCTACAACACACCCTGTCCTCCTCCACCCGTACATCCCGCTCCAGAATTCCCCCTGCCGCTACCCGCGACGGGCTCACCAATTCCCCGATCCGGAATGCCCCGTAAAACGCTAGCAACAACGCTGCCGTAAACAGCCGGACCTCATAACTTGAGGTACACACTGAACTTAACATCCCACAGATGGACATCAAATTAGCAAAAGTGACAGGCCGTCTCGTATCTAATTGTTTGTGTCCTTTACGGAAACCCTTTATTGCCTGTTTCACCAAAAAATCTTTTGTCGCGTCCTCTCCCCCCATCAGCTTGAAAAGGAATAACAGGCCTGCCATCTTCTGCTCGATGGCAGAGACCGATCACCCACTTTCCATGTTCCGAGACACGAAGTACAACACCAGCAACCTTACCTCTGCCCTGTCCTTGCCAATCCCGGCCTCCTGTACCAGCAACAACCATTCTTTCCATAGCTTATTGTAGTACACCCATGTGGACTCGCTTACCGACTGCCAAATTCATCCCGCGGCGACTCCAACGCCAGCTCCCAGATCCAATCTGGGCAAGGAAATCCTTCCTTTTCCACGCACGGGGCCAGCTCTCTGAACCTGTCCCACTGAAATCGAGACAATGCGTCAGCCAGCGTATTGTCCACGCCCGGGATATGCACAGCATATATGAAAATGTTCAATCGCAAGCACCACAACACCAACTGACGCAACAGCCTTATTACCCGTGGTAATGATGCCGACATCCGGTTGACCACCTGGACCACTCACATGTTGTCACAATTCAATCTCAATTTCAGGTTCTGACAAGCCTCCCCCCCACAGTTCCATTGCCAGTGCTACTGGAAAAAGTTCCAGTAGCACCAGGTTACGCAGGAACCCCGCTTCTTCCCATGACTGTGGCCAAGGATCCGCACTCCACTGTCCCTGGAAAAAAGCACCATAACCCGTGGATCCTGACACATCCGTAGCTAATTCCACGTCAAAGTTACTCTCCGGTCCCGACATCCACACCGATCTGCTGTTGTATGACTCCAGAAACTCATACCACACCTTCAAATCCTCCTGGTGTTCCTTGGTGAGCCTAACAAAATGCGTAGATGCCTTAACCCCCACAGTAGCCGCCGACAGCCGTCGGCAGAACACTCTCCCCATCGGGATAATCCTACAGGCAAAATTCAACTTACGCTGTAATGACTGCAACGTCCTCAACTGGACTTTCCTCAGTCCGTGGATCCCTTGAATTTCTTCTGTAATTCCTCCAACTTACTTCTGGGCAGGCGACACTCCATTGCTTCCGCATCTATCACTATTCCCAAAAACCTGAGTTCCGTCGTCGGGTCTTCAGTTTTTTCAGCTGCCCGCGATGTGCTACAACGTAGAGAGTAAAATCGCACACACAGCGGAGGCAAGGGGGACCAATGCACAAAAAGTCATCCAAATAATGAATGACCGAATCCAGGCCTGACACATCCCTAACCACCCACTCCAAAAGTAAACTAAACGCCTCAAACATGGCACAGGAAATGGAGCAACCCATAGGTAAGCATCTGTCCACATAGAACTGCTCCTGTCAACAACATCCCAGCAGCCGGAAACTATCCGGATGCACCGGAAGAAAGCGGAACGCAGATTCTATATTCGACTTTGCCATCAGTGCCCCTTTGCCATATCTCCTAACCCACCGTACTGCTGTGTCGAATGACGTGTAGGACACAGTGCATGCCTCGGGATCAATAAAATCATTAACCGAACCCCCTTTTGGAAATGACAAGTGATGAATAAGGCGGAACTTGTTCGGTTCCTTCTTAGGCACCACTCCCAATGGTGAAACCACCAGGTCCTGCAAAGGTTTGTCTGCGAATGCCCCCCCCCATGCGACCCAATGCCCCTTCCTTCGCTAACTTCTCCCCCACTACCCCTGGGTGTTGCAATGCAGATTTCAGATTCCTTGCCAGTGGTGGAACCACTGACAACAAACACAGTATGTGAAAACCCTCCCTAAACCCTGAGGCCAGTAGCCTCGCAGCTTCCTTGTCCGGATACCTATTTAGAAAAGGCTACATCCTTTCCCCCTTCACCGGAGTCATCCTTTTTGTGAGCAGGCTCACTGGAACGCTTCCCTTTTTTTAAGCAGCAGGACAAAGGGTGAGCTCCCCCACATCCTGAGCACTCGTGCTTAAATTTGCAGGAGCCCTCATTGTACTGCCAGCACACCCCCCACTTTTTTTCCGGCCGAAAGTCCTGAGGCATGTTCACTCCCGGCCCCCCCTTGAAGAAACTGTGGCGGGGCCCTTGCCGATGACATAAGTCACATCCAGAGGCTGATGTCCTTGTGGTCCCAGTGAATGGAAGGAAGAACCGCCCTGTGCTGACGAAACTGCTCGTCGTACCTTAGCCAAGCAGAACCACTGTATACTCTGTGTGACTCCCCTATTGCGTCCATGTAACAAAACAACGCCGAGCAATGCTCGGGGTTCTTTTTCCCAATTACACTTGCCATAATGGCAAATGCTTGAAGCCAGTTTACAAATATCCGCGGAATCAACCTATACCTCCTTTTCTCCTCGTCCTCTTTCTTGGAGTCATCCAGTTATACCCTATTCAAGTTAAATTTCTCCAAGGGCAATAGCGAAACAATCTCAACGTACTCACCCTGGCAAATCTTATCTCGGACCTCCTGCTTTAAATGTGCGCCTAGCAGACCCTCAAAACACACTTACACCTCACACTTTGCCGCATCTGCAATCCTCACCACGTCCGTCCTGGCTGTTGGCTCCGCACCCCCTTTTTCTCCCACTTTCTCAGAGACTGTTCCTGCCGTCCCTGGGGGCTCCATCACAGTGTGCATCACTATACTATATGTCTCCGCACCTCCTTCCGCTGCCCCACTCACCAAACCCGTCCAAGGGGCCACCTGTGGTGGCTGATCCTGCCCTTTTTTGAATCTACCCACCGAGGTCCTCAATCCCTCCAATAATTCCTTTAGTTGTGCCCCTGATCCGGAACTAGCAGGCCCTTTTGCCGCAAACTGCTGGTCAGGCGCCCCCCTCGATGTCCCCACTGTACCCGCTGATACGACCCCTAATAAATCATTTAAGGCATTAGACAAAGCTAAGTTAGTAGTGGACTTACTGGGCTGCCTGGGAGCTCACCCCACCGCCTCTACTCTGGTCTCCCGTGCTGGCACTTGTGGTTCCTCTGCTTCTGACACCTCCCCTTCTGACCACTCGTCCTCCTCCATGACGGGTGGCGTTGTTAGCCCCCTGGGTGAAGTGGCCCCGGAGGCCGTGGCATTCTGGCTGTTTGAAGGCTGACTCTCTCCTGCAGCTGCGCCCCCTGTTGGTACACCTCTTGCGGTCGCCCTGGCTGCCCTCAGACCAGCCTGCTTGCGACCACCACCGCCATCTTGTCCATGTGCCCGCCTCTCTGTTAGGTCCCGCCCACTCGTGGCCTTGCTGGCTGATCTGATTCCCACTCTAACGCCCCATGCTTGCTCTTTCCCCCTCCCCGCTTCCACCCGCGAGTCACCAATGTTCATAAGGGAGGTATCACCACTGTGTGTCCTGTGAGTCCCAGACAGTGAACTGGCGCCATAACGGCCCGTGGCCCTGCCCCCCGAAGTAGGCTGGCAACGTGCAGACCGCCCAGGCCCTGCAGCAGCATGCTGCTGGGTCCTCTTTGCTGGGGGTGGTGATTGGTCCTCCGGCGGGCTCCGTGGCTGCCGACCGGGCCGCGATGGCGGGCCGGGTGAAAAACGCACCGGAGGCCATGACCTCCGTGCGCCAGGGGTCTCCTCCACTAGTGCGGATCCGCCCACTTCTTCCTCTATAAGTGTCCCAACTTACCTGTACAGCCAGTCCGAGCCTCTCGTCGCCGCCGCAGCCCTCAGTTTAGCCAGGATGGTGTCTATCTTAGCCATTGTGGAGGAGCAGTGAAGAAAACTGCCTCCTCCTGGATCTTCCTCTTCTGACTGCCCCCTCCTGGCTCCTCCTTTCCTTTAAGTAATGCCACTCCCCTTGACTAAAAGTTCCTAGTTCCCCCTCCCCTCTAAACACTCCCAATACCAATTTCCTGGTTAACCCTTTATGTGTCTCCTTATCCACACTGTCATGCCCGGCCCTCCCCTATCATTCCTTTCTGTCATTTTCTCTCCGGGCCTCACTGAACTGATGTCCTTCTTGGGGTTTTGTGGCTATTATCGCCGCTTCATTAGAGACTATTTCAAGACTGCTCGGCCTCTTAATGACTTGCTCAAAGAAACCCCTGGCATTGACACAACCAGCAAAACTCCTTTCAGTGAGCGGTGGACTTCTGCTTGAGAGGAAGCTTTTCTACAGCTTAAGATAAGTCTTACAGAAGCACCAGTTTTGGCTTATGCAGACCTGCATACATTCTGCATGTAGATGCCAGCTATGATGGATTAGGAGGAGTTCTACATCAGGAGTACCCAGAGGGACTAAGGCATGTTGCTTATATCAGTCGCAGCCTTAGCCCAGCAGAAAATAATTATCTTGTTCACAAACTGGAATTTCTTGCTCTGAAGTGGGCTATAGTTGAAAAGCTGCATGATTACTTGTATGGGGCTCAGTTTGAGGTGAGAACTGACAACCCCCCCCCCCCCACTTATGTTATGACTACAGCTAAGCTGGATGCCACTGGTCATAGGTAGCTTGCTGCCTTATCTAATTACCAATTCACTCTAAAGTACAACCCAGGGCCCAAAAACATTGGGGCTGATGCTCTCTCTAGGCGTCCTGGGTTGCCAATGAACTTAAAAGAAAGTGAATGAAAGGAAATACCTGGGCCTGTTGTGGCTGCTTACTGTGCTACAGCTGCTATACAAGGAGACAATATTGTTTTCTCTGACTTACGAGTTATTGACTCCTTGGGAGCTGATGAAGAGTGTACCCCAAACATGTATTGCTGCCCCACTGCTTTAGGGGTACCAGAAAACATCCAGCTGCAAGAGAAAGATATGATCCTTCTACAAAAGAGAGATCCAGTAATCAAGCATGTTAAAGAATCTGTTTTCCGCAAAGATCCTGATTACATGAGAAAACCCAACCTGAGCAGAGTACCTACTATCTTAACCACTTCAGATCCGGGCCATTGCCAAATGACAGCAACAGCGCGGATCTAAATTGCCGGGACTACGTCTATTGACGTCTATGAGACTCGCCTGATCACAGATCAGAGTAAGGGGTCGGTCCTGACCCCTTACCACATGATCAGCTGTCAGCCAATGACAGCTGATCATGTGATGTAAACAGAGCCGGTAATCGGCTATTTTTCCTCCTCGCGCTGACAGTGTGAGGAGGAAAAAAAAAACCTGATCACCGGCGGCCGTGATTGGGACATCAGTCCCGGTCACGGCGCTCTTTTGATACAGAGCAATAGGCAGCAGTGCCGCCTACCAGTGCCCACCAGCATCACCCATCAGTGCCCACAGTGCCATCAATCAGTGCCACCCATCATTGCCCACAGTGCCGCCCATCAGTGCCCACAGTGCCACCCATCAGTGCCACCCATCAGTGCCACCCATCAGCACCCACATCAGTGCCACCCATCAGCACAACTTATCAGTGCCCATCAGTGTCACCTACCAGTGTCCATAAGTGCCTATCAGTGCCGCCCATCACTGCCCATCAGTGCCACCCATCAGTGTCCCCCATCAGTGCCGCCCACCAGTGCCCCCATCAGTGGTACCTATCAGTGCCCATCTGTGCCACCTACCTGTGCCACCCATCCATGCCACCCATCCGTGCCACCCATCAGCGCCCATCAGTGGCCATCAGTGCCGCCTTATCTGTGCCCATCAGTACCGCCTTATCTGTCCCCATCAGTGCGGCCTTAACTGTGCCTATCAGTGCCGCCTTAACTGTGCCTATCAGTGCCACCTTAACTGTGCCTATCCGTGCCCATCAGTGCAGCCTATCAGCGCCCACCAGGGCCGCCTCATCAGCGCATATCAATGAAGGAGAAAAATTACCTGTTTGCAAAATTTTATAACAAACTATTAAACATGATTTTTTTTTTTCAAAAATTTCCATCTTTTTTTGTTTGTTTAGCAAAAAATAAAAACCTAGCTGTGATGAAATACCACCAAAAGAAAGCTCTATTTGTGGGAAAAAAATTATAAAAATTTCATTAGGGTGCAGTGTTGTATGACCGCGCAATTGTCATTCAAAGTGCGACATCGCTGAAAGCTGAAAATTGGCCTGGGCAGGAGGGAGGTTTAAATGCCCAGTAAGCAAGTGGTTAAGGAATGGGATAAACTCAAAATAATCAATGGACTTTTATACAAGGTATATTTGTTCCATGATCATCCTGGAAGGAGACAGCTAGCGCTCCCTCAAGTCTACAGAAAATCTATTTTGAGAAGTTTGCATGACCAACATGGGCATCTAGGAATTGAAAAAACCTATGGACTAATCCAAGACCGTTTCTTTTGACCACGATTGAGGGAATCAGTTGTGGACTATTGACGCTTTGTGTGAGATGTCTGCAATGGAAAACTCTGCCTACTCGAGCTGCTCCAATGTAACATTTAAAAAGTTCTGGTCCAATGGATTTGGTGTGCAGGCACTTTTTGTGTATTGACAATAACAGCACTTGTGTGGGAAATATTTTGATTGTGACTGATCACTATACTCAATATGCTCAAGCCTATCCCACCATAGATCAAAAAGCAGTAACTGTAGCTAAAGTGTTGTGGGAGAAGTTATGTGCTCATTATGGATTGCCAAATCGACTTCACTCTAACCAGGGGTGGGACTTTGAAAATCGCCTAATTAAAGAGCTGTTAACATTGCTTTAACTTCGAAAAGAGCCGCACCACGCCTTATCATCCAGAGGGTGCTCTCCCCGAACGTTTCAATCTCACCTTATTGAAAATGTTGGGTACCCTCCCTAATGGTGCTAAGCAAACCTGGAGCCGACATGTTGGAGCTATGGTACATGCCTACAATTATACCAGACATGAATCAACTGGTTTCTCTCCTTATTTTCTCATGTTTGGGAGAGAAGCTCGTCTCTCTATTGACATTCAGTTGGGTGTGTCTACTAATGGAGTGGAACAAAGAAATCACTACCAGTATGTGGCACGACTTAAACAGAGTTTAACCCTATTGCCGCCAGGTCCGTACGTCGTACAGACCTAACGGCGGGGGCTATTACACACAATCCTGGTAGCTGCAGCCACCAGGATTGTGTGTGAAACTGACAGGCAGACTCTTGCCTGTCAGGTGAGAGCATTCGGGTGGCTCCACTGCCACCCCATCACTCGCACTCACTTTTAGAACAGGGAGATGGAAGAAGAGCTTGCTCTGTCCACTCCACGCATCATTCCCCCCTACCCCCCCTCCCACCGCCGCGCCCCTCCATGCTTACCGGGCTCCGCTTGACCATCCGCAGTTCTGGGATCTCCATGGTGGGTTTTTTGCAAAAAAATAAAGCCAAGCACAGAAAATCCCCCCCCAAAAAAATTTGAGGCCCCCCACCCCCACATATACCTATGCACAAACGTAAACGCATGCGTCGGGGCGCCTACAGAAAGACAGACATAAAGAAAAATCCTAAAACATTAGCAGTGCTAGTGCCATAGTGGCAAACATTTAAATAGCATTTAAAATAGCGAAAATTTGTTTCAGAGTCTGCTTAGAGGTGCAAAGTGGTAGCCCAAAAAGTCCATTAAAAAAAAGAGGTGAGTGTAACATAAACCATCATGGAGAAAAGTGTTAGCAACAATCCCAATATGGAACGATCTCCTTCACCACACCACCTGTGCCAGAGTCCTATAGGTAATCCACTTACCAGATTGTGCTGGTTTAAACGCTTATCAATCAGACAGGTAATCACTGTTCACTGGCCACTTTCCATCTATATTTTTGCTTATCACAAGCAATAGATAAAAGAATGCCACATAGTGTAATCCAGTACAACTCTTATTTATTGATTAAAAGTTATCTTACGATAAAACACTCAATGTATACGTAAAAAAAGGGCATGTAACAACAATATTGTGTTAGTCGTGCACTCCCACCTAACCTCTCACTGCTCCCGCGGTGTTCCCGGGAAGGAAAGACCAGGAGAAGCCCAGGCAGCAGTCTACAGTGTCGGCTTCTCCTGGTCTAAGAGTTGTACTGGATTACACTATGTGGCATTCTTTTATCTATTGCTTGTGATGAGCAACAATACAGATGGAAAGTGGCCAGTGAACAGTGATTACCTGTCTGATTAATAAGCTTTTAAACCAGCACAATCTGGTAAGTGGATTACCTATAGGGCTCTGGCACAAGTGGTGTGGTGAAGGAGATCGTTCCATATTGGGATCGTTGCTAACACTTTTCTCCATGATGGTTTATGTTACACTCACCTCTTTTTCTTAATGGACTTTTTGGACTACCACTTTGCACCTCTAAGCGGACTCTTAAGCAAATTTTCGCTATTTTAAATGCTATTTAAATGTTTGCCGCTATGGCACTAGCGCTGCTAATGTTTTAGGAATTTTTCTTTGACATATGATTGATGAACTCTATGTATGCTGCCCTATTGCATGGGTCATAGAGGTCAAAACCAGTGGACAATTACCTGTTTAAATAGGCGTCTATCAGGCTGACTGTTTGTCTATGCAGCCCTATTGCGCGGGTGACAGGCAGTCAGAACCAATAGGCAAATATCTGTCTGTAACTTGTCTCCTCGTACAAGTCAAACAGAGAAAACTTATGCACATATACACTTAGGTAGATACTAGGGTTGTCCCGATACCACTTTTTTAGGACCGAGTACAAGTACCAATACTTTTTTTCAAGTACTCGCCGATACCGATTACCGATACTTTTTTTTAATGTCACGTGACAGTGTTTTTTTTTTTGTTTTTTTTTTAGGGGAGGGGGGAGTGAATGGTGTCTGTGTGTTTTTTTTTCATTTACATTTATTATTTTTACAATTTATTTTATTTTTAATCTTTATTGCACTATGCATTATGTGTGTGTTTTTTTTTTTTAATCAGCCCTGTTGGGGGGCTTTGGTGAGATATCAGGGGTCTTAGCAGACCTCTGATATCTCCCCCTTGAGACAGAGAAAGAGACAGAGGATAGAGATTCCCCAGTCTCTTTCTCTGCAGCCTCAGCTGCACTGAGAATGAATGGAGAGAAGACAGCGGCTCCTCTCCATTCATGAACTGACACATCGTAATCACAGGAGATGACAATGTTTCAGTTATGTGAATGGACAGAGTCAGCTGACTCTGTCCATTCACACAGCGGAGAGAGACAGCAGAACGGAGGGGACAGAGGAAGAGAGAGGGGGACAGCGGAAAGCCGGAACAGATGGGGACAGCGGAGGGGGACAGAGCAAATAAGGAGGACAGCAGAGGGGGACAGAGCAACGGAGCAGGACAGCGGAGGGGGACAGAGGAACGGAGGGGGACAGAGCAACAGAGCAGGACAGCGGAGGGGGACAGAGGAACGAAAGGGGACAGAGCAACGGAGCAGGACAGCGGAGGGAGACAGAGGAACGGAGGGGGACAGAGCAACGGAGCAGGACAGCGGAGGGGGACATAGGAACGGAGGGGGACAGAGCAACGGAGCAGGACAGCGGAGGGGGACAGAGCAACGGAGCAGAACAGCGGAGGGGGACAGAGCAACGGAGCAGGATAGCGGAGGGGGACAGAGGAACGGAGGCGGACTAAGGGGGATGAGGTGACAGTCAGCGGTGATCGTGTGTGGGGGAGTTACAAGCACCGATCACCGCTGTATGTCACTAAAGCAGCTGAAAGCCGCTGGGGAGAAGCTTGTAACTCCCCCACGCGCCGATCACTGCTGACAGTCAAGGTATCGGCGGAAGCATCGGGAGCATTTGCCCGAGTACAAGTACTTGGGCAAATGCTCTGTATCGGTGCCGATACCGATACTAGTATCGGTATCGGGACAACCCTAGTAGATACTATATCTCTGTGGTATATAGGGAGCCCACTCCCACCATTTTAGGGAGCGCCACTCACCCCATACTTTCTTTCATTTATTCATTTATCACCCCTTACATCTGGGGGGGGTGCTATTAGGGGATACCTTTTTATCCTAAGCGCGGAGTTACTTCTATTTTTATTTTATAAACCTGTATGTTACCAGCTGTTAATAAACCTGCATTGCTGAAGTTCTGCCTGGTTCCATACGTTATTATTCTACTTCACTGCACAGGCTCAGTGCTTGCGCAGTACGGAGTTCAACGGAGCCCAGAAAATCTCCGAATATGAACAGCTGTTGATCAGCTTTACACGGCGCCTGCGCAATCAAGACGACATTGTGCCACACGCTGCCGCATGTTACCCGATGCTCGTGCAACTCTGCAAGGGGCGGATGCATACAGAAGAGGCCGCATGATGGGCAGAGCTCATACGATGAGGGTGGAATTCTCAAAGGTGTGGATGTATTATTGAGAAGCGTGTAAGGGGCGGATGCCTACAGAAGAGGCCGTATTTTACAATGATGGGCGGGCAGAGCTGATAAGGGCGGGTAGTTCAATGTTGATGGGCGGGTTACATACATAACACAAGCAATTTCAATACTTTCCAGAGTAAATTTTTATTATGCTTATATCTTAACCTTCACCACAGGATGGCTACAGGGGATGCATTTAAACATGTATTATGGATGGATGTATACAGCGGTCATGTATTCATGTATTGGTGGGATGGATGGATACAGTGGTCATGTATTGGCGGGATGGATGGATACAGCGGTCATGTATTGGCGGTAAAACATCAAAATCTGCACTGATACTGTGGCAAATTGCTTGTGTTAGGTAGTTAAATAGGTCCTGCAAACCCGCACATCAACATTGCAAAACCCACCCTTCAATTGTGTAAACACGCCCTGCAAAGACATGTAGCTTATTGAGAGAACCACCCCCAACTTATCATCTCTGCCCATCATTGTAAAATATGGACTCTTCTATAGGCATCCGCCCCTTACACGCTTCTCAATAATATACCTGCCCCTTTGAGAAATCCACCCACATCGTATGAGCTCTGCCCATCATGCGGCCTCTTCTGTATGCACCCGCCCCTTGCAGAGTTCAATGAATAATATACCCGCCCCTTGCAGAGTTGCACAAGCATCGGGAGCGTGTGGCACAATGTAGTCCTAATTGCGCAGGCGCCGTGTACAGCTGATCAACAGCTGTTCATGTTCGGAGACTGACTGCGGCTCCTACAGGGCGGGCATTATCCGACTGGGGACCTTTCTCGTTAGAACACTGGGTCAGAAGGATTTTCAGCAGGGGGAGAATGTAGTGATGTGCTCTCTCTCTGCACCGAGGATGAGGTCATCAAGAAGAGCAGAGATATGGCAAGGATTCTTGGGTAGGTGTGGGGGAGGAGAGAGCACATGGTAGAGAGAGAACAGTGTATTCCTGCTGAGAGAGCACAGACTGTAAGTTCCTGCATCTTCCCCTCACTGAGACATACATAGAGACTGTTAATGATTTCATGTTCCTGTTTGGAAAATACCTTATGTTGGATGGTTCACTAAATGTTATTTCTTCAATACATGGACTTTCAAATACAATTCTGTGTGGATTACTGTTTATATGGATGATACATTTCTCGATTGGGATTTCACTTGCTATTCACAGGCTCCAATTGAGTGGGGGCACTAGCACTTGTTAGAGATCCTGTCGTAATCACACAGATTATAAAGACTCTGCTCCTAAATACTATACAGGTGGCGCCATCATACCTCAGTAGCCACAGAGAGTGAAAAGAATAGTGCTACAGATGAAATTAAGACAATGGAAAACATGACAGCAGCTCTCTGTGGGAGGGGAAGATCAGTTCAGAGATATCTGATTGCCATGGATGACCTTCACATCCTCATCTCAATATACTATAATATACCCTTTGTACATAGTTGAATATGGTTCAAAAGAAACAATAATTGTAGGCTTCCTTTGGGGGAAGGGGGATGGGTGCGGACAATGCAGAGCTCAAACTTCTTTTTTTTTTTTGTTTATGTTGTGTTGTTTTTTGATGGTAAAGTTATAGGAAAAAGGACAAAGAAATAAAAAGCAAAAAACTCATTGTGCGATGCAGTCCATGTCTTTATTTGATATGATACTTGCTCCAGGTGCTTTGATTAGATATCCCTCTTTTGCAATTACTGAATATAAATAAGTGGCTAGATTAAGTTGAAATGTTTGATTAGCTGTAGCCCAGAAGTTTACTTTCTTTCGTTTTTTTTTTTCCTTCTGTTTTGAAGTTAGGGTTAATACAAGTATACATACCTGAAAAGGTCAGCCTGGGAATGCTTTTCTAAACTGTGACAATAGTTGATTTTCCAGATTCTACACTTTCTGCTGGTACTTGATACTCCTGTTTGACATGCAATGTTCTCCTGTCCTGCTTTAATTGTCAAATGATTGTGATTGCAGCCAAAGAGCCATACCTTCAACGTTGAAACAAGGTTTAAGCCCCGTACACACGGGCTGAATGTCGGGTGGCATCGGCCGGCTCAATAGAAAACACCCGACATTCAGCCCTTGAGCACTGCAGCCAATCTGACACAGGCATGACCGAAAAAGGTCTGCTGACCAGCTCCCATAAGCCAATGGCTGATAGCGCTGACCAGGGTGTTCTGGCGGGGGGCCATCCCCCTGTCAGAACACAATAGAACAGCAGGGGAGATCACTGTACTAACATCCGATTGTTAGTACAGTGGCTCTGATCTGAGCTGTCAGTTTTGTTTTGTTCAGCCCGCTGGGTAAACTAGCAGTGTGTACTAGACTTAAAGCGGGGTTCCACCCAAATGTTGAACATTATCTCTATGCATTCTCTTCCTTGCCTAGATGCTGACATGCTGTGTAAAAAAATTTAAATTGCCGTAATTACCTTTTTTTTTTCTAATCTTCTTAGCACTTCCTGGTTTTCTTCCCATGGGAGTAGGCATTTTTCCAGCCTCTCCCGGACCTCCCACAGTCCCCCGGGAGCTAGTCTCAGGCTTCCCAGCATGCATTGTGCAACAGCGTCATCACAACATCTCGGTGAATGCTGGGAGCACAGCATTCACCGCATCCAGGAAATACATGCTTGTGGGCTTCAAATGCCCACAATGAAGATGGAAACCGCCTTCAGTGAATTTCTTTACAACGAAATCGGACACAGGCGGATTTATTACACAGAACATGTGAGTAGATAATCATGAGAAGAAAAGTTTGTGAATGAACTCCCAAAAAAAAAAACGATAGATAGGTGGAGCCCCGCTTTAAGAGACTTAACTATGCATGAAAACATAGGAACTGGAGTTCAGAAAAATGGCAGCAGGTACTCTGGACTGATAAGTCAAAATGTATCATTTTTAGCTGTATCAGGAGGCAGTTTGTTCACTGAAGGGCTGGAGAGCAGTACCATAATGAGTGTCTGCAGGCATCAGTGAAGCATGGTGGAGGTTCCTTGAAAGTTTAGGGCTGCATTTCTGCAACTGGAGTTGGAGATTTGGTCAGGATCAATGGTGTCTTTAATGCTGAGAAATACAGACAGATACTTATCCATCATGCCATACCATTAGGGAGGTGTGCGATTGGCCCCAAATGTATTCTGCAGCAGGACAACGACCCCAAACATACAGCTGATGTCATTAAAAACTATCTTCCAAAGAAGAACAAAGAAGTAATGGTTTGGTCCCCACAGAGCCCATCAAGTCTGTCTGGGATTGCAGGAAGAAACAGAAGGATTTGAAGATCTGTGATGAGGTCTCCAAGATGTTTGGACAACTTATCTGCCAAGTTTCTTCAAAAACTGTGTGCAAGTGTACCTAGAAGAATTGATGCTGTTTTGAAGGCGCTGTTTTGAAGGCAAAGGGTGGTCACACCAAATATTGATTTGATTTGAATTTCTCTTCTGTCCATTTACTTTCCATTTTGTTAACTGATAAATAAAAAGATTAACCAGTGGGGGCTGGTGCTCAATTTTTCGTCCACAGAAGAGTCCTACAGAAGAGGCCGTATATTACAATGATGGGCGGGCAGAGCTGATAAGGGCGGGTAGTTCAATGTTGATGGGCGGGTTACATACATAACACAAGCAATTTCAATACTTTCCAGAGTAAATTTTTATCATGCTTATATCTTAACCTTCACCACAGGATGGCTACAGGGGATGCATTTAAACATGTATTATGGATGGATGTATACAGCGGTCATGTATTCATGTATTGGCGGGATGGATGGATGGATACAGTGATCATGTATTGGTGGGATGGATGGATACAGCGGTCATGTATTGGCGGTAAAACATCAAAATCTGCACTGATACTGTGGCTATTGCTTGTGTTAGGTAGTTAAATAGGTCCTGCAAACCCGCACATCAACATTGCAAAACCCACCCTTCAATTTTGTAAACACGCCCTGCAAAGACATGTAGTTTATTGAGAAAACCACCCCCAACTTTTCATCTCTGCCCATCATTGTAAAATATGGACTCTTCTGTAGGCATCCGCCCCTTACACGCTTCTCAATAATATATCCACCCCTTTGAGAAATCCACCCCCATCGTATGAGCTCTGCCCATCATGCGGCTTCTTCTGTATGCATCCGCCCCTTGTAGAGTTCAATGAATAATATACCCGCCCCTTGCAGAGTTGCACAAGCATCGGGAGCGTGTGGCACAATGTAGTCCTAATTGCGCAGGCGCCGTGTACAGCTGATCAACAGCTGTTCATGTTCGGAGACTGACTGCGGGTCCTACAGGGCGGGCATTATCCGACTGGGGACCTTTCTCGTTAGAACACCGGGTCAGAAGGATTTTCAGCAGGGGGAGAATGTAGTGATGTGCTCTCTCTCTCTGCACCAAGGATGAGGTCATCAAGAAGAGCAGAGATATGGCAAGGATTCTTGGCAGGGGCGTAGGGAGGGGGTGGCTAGGGGGGGCTGAAGCCCCGAACATGACCCCAAAAAGCCCAGAGTCTATGGAATGCTGCATTCCATTGTCAGCCCCGAGCGCCGGCGCCGGGACCGATCTGATTGTGAGTGCGGGCCGAGTGCGGCCGAAAGTAGCCGAGTCCCTGAGTGCCATAAGTAGCCGAGTAAGTCCCCAAGTGCCGCAGCTCCGCCTTCTGGAGCGGGACGTGTGACGTGACGTCCATCTTAGCCTGCAGGCTCGAGAAGGCGGGAACGCTACATCCCCGCTCGGGCGGGCGGCTTTCCTCTCCTCTACTCTCTGACGGTGACAACAAGTGACTGACTGCCTGCTGTGACCGCACACCACGGCTGAGGTAGGTCAGACACGCAGTGTGTGTATAGTGATCAGTGTATATAGGTCAGTGGTGGTCAGTGTATATAGGTCAGTGGTGGTCAGTGTATATAGCTCAGTGGTCAGTGTATGCAGGTCAAAAACTGTGTGCAAGTGTACCTAGAAGAATTGATGCTGTTTTGAAGGCGCTGTTTTGAAGGCAAAGGGTGGTCACACCAAATATTTATTTGATTTGAATTTCTCTTCTGTCCATTTACTTTCCATTTTGTTAACTGATAAATAAAAAGATTAACCAGTGGGGGCTGGTGTTCAATTTTTCGTCCACCCACCAGCCCTGCACTTACCCAATCTAGGTCGTGGGCACCTTCGGCTCCTTCCTGCGTCTCCTCCTCCTCTGCGGCTTCACCCTGCGTCTCACCGTCTTCATGGCTGTTTTCTCCTCGGTGGCTTCCGTCTTCCCTCAGCGGCCAATATAATCACTTCTCCTCTTGGCCAATTGAGTCTTAAGACCCACTTCCTGATTGGCCAGGAGGAGAATCAGGAATACAATAGCGAATAATAATTTGCTATTGTCACACAATTGGGTGGGCACAGGGAGCTCTGTGCCCTGAACTCACCCTTTTTTGAAGCCAATTAAAGCCTCAGGCTCTAATCATGTGCTGCTTTAAAAAAAAATAGAAAACAATGGAATCCATGTGTCCAGTGCCCTGTATGGAGATTAGGGGCCTGTTGCATGGATCAGGGGGTGGCGCCCCTGCACCCCTTATGGATGGGCTGCCACTGCTATTAACACTTCTATTTCTGAAAGCATTCTTCATTTACAGCATTTTTTGACACCTGCCTAAAAATTTCTGAATGACAGGAAGCTAGTCCATTTACACATTAAAATTGAGATCTTTAGGACTGGTACAATAGAACTTAAGAAGCACAAATAGAAGTTTCAGGGCCCGGTGCAAGAAGCCATGAAGAGCCACTGGTCCCGAGTCCCTTCCCTCTGAGCCCGGCCCCCTTTACTCTCATTGTTGGGCTCTTTATTAGGACCACGCAGTGGGACCTTTTCACATATTCTGTAGCAGACCCCCTTCCTGCCGTTTTGGAGCACCCTCAGGGTGGTGGAACACCAGGGCCCGGTCGCAAGTGCGACCTTTGCGATCCTGGTAGTTCCCCCACGGGGTGAAATACTCTGCAGTGTCATGGGATGGGTGGAATGCTCTGTAGTGTATCATGGGATGGGTGGAATACTCTGCAGTGTATCATAGGGTGGGTGGATTACTCTGCAGTGTGTTATGTGATAGGTTGAAATACTCTGCAGTGTGTCATGTGTTTGGTGGAATGCTCTGCACACATACTGTATACAGCCATACAAACAGATATAAAAACACACATATAAACACACACACACACACAATCACACATATACTATATATATATATATATATATATATATATATATATATATATATATATATATTAGTGCACCGCAATTTCAGTGGCTGAAGCATAGAAATTGTGTTTTCTGCAATTTGGCCGAAATAAAAAAAAAAAGGTGCCGATAAGGTGCTGATAATTGCGCATGCACAGTAGCAGTGGCTGCTCCACTGGGTGACGTCACTCGCTGTGTGGCCGGCGTGCACGTTCCCCGCGTCTGAGACTCAAGAGTCGGGAGCACTTTGCCCTCGGTTGGGACTCGAGAGCCCTTTCCCCGTGGTTGGGACTTGGGAGCACTTTCCCTGTGGTTGGGACTCGTGGGCACCATGGGCACCATCCCTTCTACTATTCGCTGGTGAGCATTGCCTGTGGAGATCTTTCCAACTCTCTCTCCTCCAACTTTACATTGACATCCAACTGAAACTACTAGAAATAAAATACAATACACAACATTGATTGATTGCATGCTATTTAGATATTTAGAGATATTTAGTAGCATGGTCCTAGTACTACTACTATACTAACAACAAGGTAGTGTGTGTTTAAAATGCTATTTAGAAAGAGATATGTTATACTATAAAGTGACTTGAAAAAATATTCATACCCCTTGAAATTTTACACATTTTGTCATGTTACAACCAACTTTTGTAAATGTATTTTATTAGGATTCTATGTGATACCCCAACACAAATTGGCACATAATTGTGAAGTGGAAGGAAAATGATAAATGGTTTTTAAAAGTTTTTACAAATATGTGAAAAGTGTGGCATGTATTTGTATTCAGCCCCCCTGATTCAATACTTTGTAGAACCACCTTTCGCTGCAATTACAGCTGCAAGTCTTTTTGGGTATGTCTCTACCAGCTTTGCACATCTAGAGAGTGACATTTTTGCTCATTCTTCTTTGTAAAATAGTTCAAGCACTGTCAGATTGGACAGCGAGCGTCTGTGAACAGCAATTTTCAGGTCTTGTCACAGATTCTCATTTGAATTTAGGTCTGACCTTTGACTGGGCCATTCGAACACATGAATATGCTTTGATCTAAACCATTCCATTGTAGCTCTGGCTGTATGTTTAGAGTCGTTCTCCTGCTGGAAGGTGAACCTCCACCCCAGTCTCAAGTCTTTTGCAGACTTTAACAGGTTTTCTTCTAAGATTGCCCTGTATTTGGCTCCATCCATCTTCCTATCAACTCTGATCAGCTTCCCTGTCCCTGCTGAAGAAAAGCACCTCCAAATCATGATGCTGCCACCACCATGTTTCACGGTGGGGATGGTGTGCTCAGGGTAATGTGCAGTGTTAGTTTTCCGCCACACATAGTGCTTTGCTTTTAGGCCAAAAAGTTAAATTTTGGTCTCATGTGACCAGAGCACCTTCTTCCACATGTTTGCTGTGTCCCCCACATGGCTTCTCATAAACTGCAAATGGGACTTCTTATGAATTCCTTTCAACAATGGTTTTCTTCTTGCCACTCTTCCATAAAGGCCAGATTTGTGGAGTGCGCGACTAGTAGTTGTCCTAAGCTGTGAATCTCTGCAGCTCCTCCAAAGTTACCGTCGTTTTAGCGGTGCTATTCGGCCGCTAGCGGTTTTAACACCCGCTTGCTGCCAAAAAAGGTTTAAAACTGCCCACAAAGCGTCGCTGCAGCGGCGCTTTGCCGGCGGGCTTGCGGCGCTGCCCCATTGTTTTCAATGGGAAGGGGCGCTTTATGAGCGATGAATACACCGCTCCTATAGCGGTGTAAAGATGCGGCTTGCAGGACTTTTTTTCCCGTCCTGCAAGTGCACCGCTCTAGTGTCACAGGAGAGGCACTTTACAGGCACTATTTTTAGTGCTGTAGAGCCTGTAAATGCCTCAGTGTGAAAAGAGCCTAAGGTTCTTTAACAAACCTATGAGGGCTATGCAGAACAGCTGTATTTATGCTGATATTAAATTACACACAGGTGGACTCTATTTACTAATTAGGTGACTTCTAAAGGCAATTGGTTCCACTAGATTTTAAATAGGGGGTATCAGAGTAAAGGGGGCTGAATACAAATGCACACCACACTTTTCAGATATTTATTTGTAAAAAAAATTGAAAACCATTTATCATTTTCCTCCCACTTCACAATTATGTGCCACTTTGTGTTGGTCTATCACATAAAATCCCAATAAAATACAATTACGTTTTTGGTTGCAGCATTAAAAAATTTGGAAAATGTCAAGGGATATGAATACTTTATCAAGGCACTGTACTTACAGCGTAGTGCATTTTAAACGTGCTACTAGTAGTAGTACTAGTAATCTACTACTGAATATCTCTTTCTAAATAGCATGCAATCAATCAATGTTGTATATTTGTTTCTTTGGTACAAAATGTACTGCAGTGCAAACATTACTACCTTGCATGGCAAGAAAGCTGCACTGTTATACAAAAAATAATTGGTTAGGCTTCTTTTTTTTAATTTATAGCTGCCTGGGGTTTAGTTTTAAAATTGATTTATAGTCCTTTTTTTCCCCCTCAGATTTCACTTCAACTATAGATCAGTCTATGCTATTCTTCTGCGCTATCAGCAAGGGTGGACCATGTCTGCAGTGTGGAAATATTTAAAATTTTCTGATGAAGACACCAAATTTGCAATTTGCAGTCTTTGCTCAGCAGAAATTTCAAGAGGGGAGAGAGAAAATTGAGTACTGTCCGTGATACTTTTTTTATTTGCACTAACATACAATTTTTCAGGACAAGCTTTCAGGGTATGTCCCCTTCTTCAAGGTCCAAGCAGTACTGATTCACAAATTTTTAAGCAGAATGTTAAAGAAGAAGAAAAAAAAAAAAAAAAAGAGAAAACCAAACACATACAAATCAATGGTAATAAAGATAGCAGCAGAGTTAGTGAGATAAGACAGAGGGAGAGCTAGGGGGGAATGCAGGGGGGGGATGCTAGTCAGAGCGGTCGTAAAACTTTAGCATAATGTGTAAGGAAACCAATATCTAAATTCAGGCCATTATTCTTTGTGTCAAAAAGAAGTATCATTCTTAGTTCAAACGTTTTCCTTTCCTGGATAGTTCTGAAATTCCCTTTAAGAATTAAGACATTGAGGTCTTCTATAGTGTGGTCCGATTGTGAGAAATGATGTCCCACAGGTGTGCATAAACTGTCTTCTTTATGTTCTTTGATGGTATGTCTGTGCAAATTCATCCTCGCCTGCACAAATAATGGTAGCAAACCCTGCAATAAAAAACGCTGCAAACTATGCAACCAGATAAATCTATCCAAAAGTGTTACACACACAAATAGGACCTTCAATATCATGGGATCTTACAGCTGTACCTCAAGTAATGTTTTGTACCTCATCCAATGCAAAAGGTGCAGCAAAGGATCTTATGTTGGTGAAACAGGACAGAAGTTGCAGGCGAGGATGAATTTGCAGACATACCATCAAAGAACATAAAGAAGACAGTTTATGCACACCTGTGGGACATCATTTCTCACAATCGGACCACACTATAGAAGACCTCAATGTCTTAGTTCTTAAAGGGAATTTCAGAACTATCCAGGAAAGGAAAACGTTTGAACTAAGAATGATACTTCTTTTTGACACAAAGAATAATGGCCTGAATTTAGATATTGGCTTCCTTACACATTATGCTAAAGTTTTACGACCGCTCTGACTAGCATCCCCCCCTGCATTCCCCCCTAGCTCTCCCTCTGTCTTATCTCACTAACTCTGCTGCTATCTTTATTACCATTGATTTGTATGTGTTTGGTTTTCTCTTTTTTTTTCTTCTTCTTTAACATTCTGCTTAAAAATTTGTGAATCAGTACTGCTTGGACCTTGAAGAAGGGGACATACCCCGAAAGCTTGTCCTGAAAAATTGTATGTTAGTGCAAATAAAAAAAGTATCACGGACAGTACTCAATTTTCTCTGTCACAATTGCACTAATACGGCTACAATCAAATCAAGTATGATGGAAGATACTGCATATAGCCGCATAAAGAAGCAGTTAACCAACCTGATCATAAAGGAAACACAGGTCAACAGCGACATCTTCTTTCTCTCAAGATGCAAA
The DNA here is from genome assembly GCA_037952925.1 of Lithobates clamitans. Lineage (NCBI taxonomy): Eukaryota > Metazoa > Chordata > Amphibia > Anura > Ranidae > Lithobates > Lithobates clamitans. Next base: position 13,639,254 of record JBBGZY010000353.1, on the reverse strand, counting down.
AAGAGGAATCTCATACCACAGGGTCTCCGGATTAAAAATCCTTGTGCAAATACACTGAACTCTCCTTATGCAGAAGGACTCTGCAGACGTACCAGCGAAAGATTAAGGAACAACCTCATTCATAAACTCTATGGTAAAAGGGAAACAATCCGGAAACAAAAGCAGTTGGTGTTTGAAACCTCAACACAATTGGACCCCACAAGCATCAACCAAATTAAGAATGAAATTGAAACCTTACAAAGACAACTGCAAAAACTTGCCATGAACAGGAAGCAAAAAAAACTCCAAAAGCTACACCAAGAGCAGACCTTTTGGATACAACCTAAACAACACAAAACAAACACAACTTCTATAACTCCTGCTATCAGCAACTTGGAAGCCAATCCAGAATCCCAAGGTATCCCTTGTGTAAATGCTGACTTTACAGAAAATGTGGATATAACAGAGGAACTCGGAATCATAAATTTGTCAAATCATCAACTTACTACACCAGAAACAACAGTCCTCTCCAAAGGCCTCACATTCTGCCCAACCACCAAATTGGATAAATTACAGGTATGGTCAGATATGGAGGAATTCTTTAGGAGACTAAGGCTCAAAGAATACTTTGACAGTAAGGAAAGGAATCCTAGGACAATAGGAGATTACAAAAGGAAAAAGAACAGCAACTTCACACCTCCACAAGGACGCAACCCCAAACTGGATACCTATATTGACAGCTTCAGGCTGCGAGTTACATCCCTGATATCCACCCAGCAAAAGAAAATATTATACAACCTTTCACCACTGGAGCGAAGAGCTGTACATGATCTGCGCAATAATCAGGCCATAACCATCAAACCAGCAGATAAAGGGGGAGCAGTCATTGTGATGGATACAGTCAAATATATACAAGAGGGCCAGAGGCAGCTGGCAAATACTACTTACTACAAAAAACTGGATTATGATCCGACCCAGGATTTTACTCAGCAATTAAAAGGTCTCATTGCGACAATACCAAGCCACCTACATTCAGAACTCATCAATGCGATTCTGGATAATCCAGAAATTGGAGACTTCTACATGCTGCCCAAGATCCACAAGCCAGGAAATCCAGGCAGACCCATTATAACAGGTATGAATACACTTACCGAACATATCTCAGGCCTTGTAGAAAACATGTTAAAACCTTTAGTCATGAACACTGCAAGTTTCCTGCAAGACACCACTGATTTTCTGAACAAGCTTAACAATATACAACAATTACCACCAAATACACTTCTAGTCACTATGGATGTAGAATCTCTGTACAGTAACATCCCTCACAAGGATGGGTTGGCGGCATGTCACAGATTCTTATCATCCTCACCAGACCACAAATACACTGCTGAGGATGTGACACGGCTCATTGAATTCATTCTTACACACAACTACTTCACTTTCAATAATGACATCTATCTCCAGTGTATGGCTACTGCTATGGGAAGCAAAATGGCACCCCAATATGCAAATTTATTTATGGCTGACCTGGAGGACAAATTTCTGAACAGCATACAACAAAAGCCATACAGATATTATCGCTATATTGATGATATATTCATGATATGGACTGAAGGTGAAGAAAATCTAAACCAATTCTTCTCATTGATCAACACTTTTCACCCATCTATCAAACTAAAAATGGACTATTCGAACACACATGTCAACTTCCTGGACACTACAGTATACATCAGGGATGACAAGCTACACACATCGATATACAGAAAACCGACTGACCGATGCAGCTATCTTCATAGTTCCAGTTTTCACCCCCAACACACCAAACGGGCCATCATACACAGCCAGGCCATCAGATACCACCGAATTTGTTCAGACCCAGAAGACAGAGATAAACATCTCAGAACACTGGCAGACTCCTTCCATAAGAAAGGTTACAAAGACAAAACCATCAACAACAGCATAAACACAGCCTTTAAAACCCGAAGAGAAAATCTCCTCCAATACACAGAGAAAAAAACAAATAACCGAGTACCTCTAGTCACCACATACAACCCAGCACTTGAAGGGATCAAAAAGATAATCAAAGATTTACAACCCATTATAACAGAGGATGAAACTCTGAAAGGAATATTCCAACAACCCCCATTATTGGCTTTCAGACAACCACCCAACGTCAGACACAAACTAATCAGCAGGAAACTTCACTCTGATTATGAAGTCACAAATAATGGTAGCAAACCCTGCAATAAAAAACGCTGCAAACTATGCAACCAGATAAATCTATTCAAAAGTGTTACACACATAAATGGGACCTTCAATATCATGGGATATTACTGCTGTACCTCAAGTAATGTTGTGTACCTCATCCAATGCAAAAGGTGCAGCAAAGGATCTTATGTTGGTGAAACAGGACAGAAGTTGCAGGCGAGGATGAATTTGCACAGACATACCATCAAAGAACATAAAGAAGACAGTTTATGCACACCTGTGGGACATCATTTCTCACAATCGGACCACACTATAGAAGACCTCAATGTCTTAGTTCTTAAAGGGAATTTCAGAACTATCCAGGAAAGGAAAACGTTTGAACTAAGAATGATACTTCTTTTTGACACAAAGAATAATGGCCTGAATTTAGATATTGGTTTCCTTACACATTATGCTAAAGTTTTACGACCGCTCTGACTAGCATCCCCCCCTGCATTCCCCCCTAGCTCTCCCTCTGTCTTATCTCACTAGCTCTGCTGCTATCTTTATTACCATTGATTTGTGTGTGTTTGGTTTTCTCTTTTTTTTTTATTTCTTCTTCTTTAACATTCTGCTTAAAAATTTGTGAATCAGTACTGCTTGGACCTTGAAGAAGGGGACATACCCCGAAAGCTTGTCCTGAAAAATTGTATGTTAGTGCAAATAAAAAAAGTATCACGGACAGTACTCAATTTTCTCTGTCACAATTGCACTAATACGGCTACAGTCAAATCAAGTAAGAGGGAAGAGAAGTGCCAAGGCATTTTTGCAACAGATTTGATACACCACCTGAACACAGGTCATCCAGTTCAGCATGCAGAATACAAGGAAATACAACTTACAAAAAGTACCCCAAGCACATCAAGTTCAACACAATCTGTGGGCACAATCTTTGAAAAGGCTAAACAATTTACAAGTGACAGTCTTAAAGCACGTTGCATTACAGATAAAATTATGGAATTTATTGCGTTAGACAACCAGCCATTTTCTGTAGTGGAGGACATTGGATTTCGTAGGCTCATGCAACATATTGAGCCACATTACACAAGTACCAAGCAGATGCCACTTTGCACCTGTCTACCTGAATTGTTTGGCAGTGTTACAAAACACATTCATGAGCTCATGACCACCGACATCCCAGCAATTAGTTTTACTACCAGATCTGGAGTTCATATGTCAGTCCAACGAGCATGCTTAGCCTGACAGTGCAGTGGATAGATACCAAATTTCAAATTCGAAAAAAATTCTACCGAATTAGAAAAAAACTATCAAATTCGAAAAAATTCTACCGCATTCGAAAAAAAACTATCAAATTCGAAAAAATTCTACTGCATTCGAAAAAAAACTATCAAATTCAAAAAAATTCTACCACATTTGAAAAAAAACTATCAAATTTGAAAAAATTCTACCGCATTCCAAAAAAAACTATCAAATTCAAAAAAATTCTACCATATTCGAAAAAAATTTGACCGAATTTGAAAAAGTAAACTATATATAACCATTTTGCGAAATTCAAATTTCCTATAGAATGAAATCGAATTCCAATAGAAAAAATTCAAATAGAATAGAAAATAAGAATAGCATGCAAAAACAATAGAACAGAATAGAAAAAATATAATATATTCTATTCTAATCTTTTCTATTCAAATTCAAATTCATTCTGTACAAATTCCAATTCCGGAAGATGTTTTATATATATTGTTCTATTGTTTTTTCTATTCTAGTCTTTTCTATCAGAATTCAATTTCATTCTATTTCTTTATAACCATTTTCCGAAATTTGAATTTCGTATAGAATGAATTTGCATTCAAATAGAAAAGATTAGAAAAAAATAGAAAATAATAGAAAAGAATAGCATAGAAAAACCATAGACCAGCATAGAAAAAAATAATATATATATATATATATATATATATATATATATATACAGATTGAAGTGTAGAGGAGAACCACACACAGCTTTCAATCTAGTGTCAGCAAACAGGTCCTCCCACCGACCTTGTATATATAAAAATAAGGTTCAGATGTGTTCTGACTGATCTAAGGAGGAAAGGTGCGAACAAATCAGCCTGAAACGTAATCTTTGAACAAAAGATTGTAATGATTCTGTTTGGAATGACTCTACTTGCTTTGTAATCTTTTTCTAAAGATTTGATGGAAAAAAGCAACAAAATTTTTAAGTGCAGCAACCTTTGGACCTTTATATATATATATATATATATATATATATATATATATATATTATTCTATTGTTTTTCTAGACTATTCTTTTCTATTATTTTCTTCTATTCTAATTCGATTTTCGAAATTAGAATTTCTAAAAATGGTTATATATATAATCAGATGCACTTTAGACTTATCAATGTGCCAAGTGTCAAGCATGGTTTTTAAAGTAGACATGTATAGCATATATATATATATATATATATATATATATATATATAACCATTTTCCTAAATTCAAATTTTGTATAGAATGATTTTGAATTTGAATAGAAAAGACTAGAATAGAAAAACAATAGAACAGAATAGAATAAAATACAATATATGTTTTTCTAGTTTATTCTTTTCTATTATTTTCTTTTCTATTCTAATCTTTCTATTCAAATTCAAATTCGTTCTATACGAAATTCTATCTTCAGAAGCCATGTTCCGAAATTCGAATTTCGTATAGAATGAATTCGAATTTGAATAGAGAAGACTATTAAAGAATAGAAAATAATAGAAAAGAAAAGAAAAGCATAGAAAAACAATAAAACAGAATAAAAAAAAATATTATATATATGTATTCTATTGCTTTATGATTTTATATTCTATTTTATTGTATTTTTTAGAAAATTGATTTCTATTGTTTTCAAATTTGATTCAAATTTGTTTTCAAATTCGATTATGTTTTCGAATTCGATTCGAATTTGTTTTCGAATTCGATTTGAATTAGTTTGCTTTTTTTCGGATTCGTTTAAATTCATCACTTTTGTAATTCGGAAATTCGGATGCATCCGAATTTCCGAATAATGAAAAATTCATCCGAATTTCGATTCGGAACGGAACGAAATGCACATGTCTACTTTAAAAACCATGCTTGACACTTGGCACATTGATAAGTCTAAAGTGCATCTGATTGTCCAAGATAATGCACGGAACATGGCAATCGCAATGAAGGACAGTGAACTTAAAAGCATACCATGCATGACACATGCTACAGTTGGCTGTGAATGAGGGATTACTGAGTCAGCGCACCTTATCAGACAAAATTAAATTGGGTTCCAGGTGCTACAGAATGCAAAGTCACCTAATTTTGGATTGGTAAGGTCTCAGCTGAACTGTGCTGATGTCCAGTGGCATAGGATTAGATTCTAGAAGACTGAAAACAAACAAGGCTGACAGCTCTCAGCTGGGATAATGGATTGTTACTGGTGGCTGCAATAAACCACAGTGTGTCTCCAGTAAACTTGCTGGCGATTTTATTCACACGATTATAAAAACAGTACAGTAGTACCTTGGATTAATAGCATAATATGTTCCATAAGCATGTTTTGTAATCCAAAGCACTCGTACATCAAAGCATGTTTCCCCATAGGAATCAATGGAAACTCAGATAATTCTTTCCAGTGTATGCAGTACCGCATGTGGCCAGAGGTGGGGGGTGCCGGAGACATTCTGAGACACTCGGAGATGCTCGGAGACACTTGGGAACGGAGTGTTTCCGAGTGTATCCAAGCGGCTCGGAGTGTCTCCGTGCGTCACCGGCGCCCCCGCACCTCTGGCCACATGCGGCACTGCACACCCCAGAGGCTTGAATCCTCCTCGTCTTGCGAGACAATGCTCACGTGTCAGGTTTTTAAAAAAAAACAGCCTGTATTGCGAAATGCTCGTAAACCGTGTTACTCGCAATCCAAGGTTTTACTGTACATAGATCATTAGGCATATATTAACAACGTTAAGACGCTGGCTGTAAGGCTGGCTTGGACACTGATGAAACACTGTGTCCAGACCGGGGAAATCCATGGGGAGGCGCCGAGCATCATGGCTGCAAGGTGGAACAAGCAGACAGTGTATTCCAAGCTGGACCCGCCTGCGTGTGGGGATGGCGTCACTGGAGCTCTGGACGGAACTACGGTGCCCGGAAGATTCTACACCGCTTAAACTGTTCCTAACTCCACCACAGACAACCATCTGCTCAGTCTTGTTATTCAGAGCGCCCTAAACACACACTTTTATCTCTTTAGAGGAAGCTGCCATGGCCGGCATGGAACGCATGCGTCTCTGTTGCCATGATACAGTGATCCATCAGTGAGCCAACCTTACAGCCAGCATGGTAATGTTGTTAATATAAGCCTAATGATCTGTGTACTGTTTTTAAAATCCTGTGAATAAATCGCCACCAAGTTTACTGGAGACACACTGTGGTTTATTGCAGCCACCATTTACAATCCATTATCCCAGCTCTTGAACACCTTATCAGACATAGTATCAAAAGGAAGAAAAATTGTGGGTCACTTTAAGCATTCTCCACTTGCTTATTCCAGATTACAAGACTTGCAGGAACAGTTTGGAATGCCACTGAAATGATTGCAGCAAGATGTAGCCACTCTTTGGAACAGCTCCCACTATATCCTTCAAAGTCTTCTTGAACAAAAGAGTGTTTTAGCTGTGTACATTGCAGATTACGAACTGCCGGCAACATTGAACGCAAATCAGTGGATGCTAGTTGAAAATAGTTTGTCTCTTCTAACTCCATTTGTTAACAGTTAGCCAAAGAAATAAGCTCAGCTAATGCTTCCATTGCTGAAGTTATTCCCTTTGATTGCTGTATTGAAGTGTCTGCTAGGAAAAGAGGCAGAAACAGACCATGGCGTAAAAAACATAAAAGTCCAACCCTCTGTACTGCATTGCAACAGTTTTATATTCTTGAATTTAAAGAACATTATTTTATTGCGGAGAAAAAGCAGTGTGCACAGATAGAGGTGATGGAAGCATCTGGTGAAGAAATTTCGAGGTGCAGCACAGAGGAAGGTGTACCAGAGAAACGGTCGCTTACAAGTGAAGAGGAACACACTCACTCGCTATCTGATTTGTTTGAAGAAATTTTACAGGAATGCACCCCGGTCCATAGCATATGCCACAACAATGGCAGCTACCCAAAAGCTGGAGATTTATTTAGCTGAACAGCCTATCGCCAGAATCGACAATCCCCTTGAGTACTGACGCATGAACAAAGAACGTTTTCCATTGCTTGCACAGATTGCACGCAGATATTTATCTGCCCCAAGCACCAGTACAGAGAGTGAGAGTTTATTCAGTATTGCATCTCATATTCTTGATGAGAAGAACAACTTTTGTTCTTAAAGAGAGAGGCCCGAAGCGAGAGAAATAAAGTGAAATTAGTGAAGGGCCGGCATGACAGAGTGAGAAGGGGAGGCAACTATTGGGTTAAAAGGAAGGAAAGGTGTAAAGAGGGGATAGGTAGGATTGGCTGGGAACAGCAGGGTAGGGAAGGATTTAGTTTATTTAAGGGGGGGCGGGTCTAAGGGCATCAGTAGAGGGGCAGCTGTGACAAGTAGGCACACTGCTGGGGAGTCACAACTCATGGACAAGATTCTGGCCCAGCTGCAGGCGGCTGCCACGACAAGGGGACCTGAGTAGCTGCACAGCCAGGTGTCATACCTCCTAGAAGACCAGGTGCCTAGGTCGGCAGCGGGGGCACAGGAACTCCAACGCACTCAGAGGTCTCCGCATGCAGAGCGTCTTTCACCTGGATCTTCCCCCGAGCTTTGCGCCAGGGAAGGAGTCCCACCCGGGACCCGTCAGGGCTATCGGCGAAGCGACCACCGGCTTCCGCGGGTGGTGCACCTGGACGGAATGCTCACCATAGGTGGAGCTCTGCGGGTGGGACACGCGGGCACACCTCTCCCACCCACCCGGCAGCACTGTCGGGAGCCGGCGGACTCCCCTCCCCCTCTGATGCTTCGGCGAGGGGGGAGTCTCTGCGTGGAAGACGTGCAGTGACGGCAGCCGAGCCATTACCAGACACGGTCGGCGGCTCCAATGTGATGGCAGGGCCCCCTGCTAGAAGAGAGGGAGGAAGAAAAAGCAGCAGAAAATTGGAGGCTAGTACATAGGGCCCAGGACATGTGGGCAATCAGAGTGACACTTTGGTGGGCAGATTCGGTGCTGGGATGAGGGTCCAGAAGCAGCACGGTTCCACAGCATCCAGGCCTTCCTCGTCTGGGATGCTTCGGATGGGGGAACAACAGTCTCCGGTAGAGCAGTCGGAGGGTGAGATGTCGTGCTAAGAAGAAGAGGAGTCACGGAGCCGTCCTGCACTGTAGATTCTGGAGCGGCGGCTGTTGGGGGCACCCCTGGTCAGCCTGGTAAGTCCTCTTATTTATCTACCAGTTCTTTTGGTGCTGCATTGGGTAGCTTGTTGGGGGTAGGGGATAGGAATGATTCAGTGGCTACCAGAGCCACACTGCAGGCTCAGCAGCCGGTACTTACTGGGGGGTCTGCGGGATTTAGTACAATGCTTTGTGGGGGGGGGAAAGGTGTACAAGCCCTGCAGGTGTCGCCGTGGGTTCCGTCGGGTGGCGGGTCATTTGCGGAATGTGCAGGTACAGGGTCCAGTGTGGTGCCCTCCCTCCAGTCATGGTAGTCGCCCCTGCCACCACAGGGCTTGCAGTATCGCCTCTGGCCTTTGGGGCTGCAGTTGCGGCATCAGGGGAGAAGGCCGGATCGTTGCAGGATGTCCCAGGAAAAACGGATTCTGTGCAGATTGCTGACGCAGCAAAATGCGTGGTTTACGTGTGCTTTGAAGGTCTGTTGGGGGCACATTTAAAACAAAAAGTCTGAGATAAGATTTGCAAGGGTGAGTATGTGGAGATCTTCCCCTTTGCTACTCCTAGAGAAATTTAACCTGGACATGCTCAAGCCCGATGACACTAAGGAGGAGGATGAGGAAAAGTGGTGATACAGATTGATTCCGCGAACTTTCGCTAACTGGCTGCAGGCGTTTGCCATTCTGGTGAGCGTCATTGTGGAGAAGAACCCAGAATACTGTTCAGAGCTCTTTTGTTACATGGATGCCATCGGCGAGGCTCACAGAGTTTAAGGGGGATCTGCTTGGCTATGGTACGACGAGTAGTTTCGGCAGTGTAGGGCCCTCCGTCCATTCCTCCGCTGGGACCACAAGGACATTAGCCTCTGTATGCGGCTCATGTCCTCGGCGCGGGCCCCGAACCAGTTTTTTTCAGGAGGGGCCGGTGGAACAGCTTCCCCCGGACAACCGGCCGATAAGAAATGGGGTTTCTGTTGGCAGTACAATGAGGGATCATGTAAGTTTGGGGGAACATGCTGTTTTAAACATGAGTGCTCTGGCTGCGGAGGTTCTCATCCCGTGTCCCGCTGCTTTAAAAAAGGCAAGGGCCGTTCTGGAGAGTTTGCAAACAAGAGGGATGATGTCGGTGAGGGGGGTATTTTATATTTTGCTGTTGTGTTTTTTATTTTTTGCATTATTGTGCAGCATATTTAAGTTTTCTTTTATTTAATTTTGTATTTATTTATTTTATTTTCTGTGTCCAATTTGTGTGTGTGTTACTTAATTAATGTGTGTGTGTTACTGTACTGTGTGTTACTGAAATAAAGTACTTATTTTACGTTACTTGTTGTATTTATAAGTTCATGAAATTTGTGATAATTAAAAAGTTTTATATATATATATATATATATATATATATATATATATATATATACAGTATATCACAAAAGTGAGTACAACCCTCAATTTTTTGTAAATACTTTATTATATCTTTTCATGTGACACCACTGAAGAAATTACACTTTGCTACAATGTAAAGTAGTGAGTGTACAGCTTGTATAACTGTAAATTTACTGTCCCTTCAAAATAACTCAACACACAGCCATTAATGTCTAAATGGCTGGCAACAAAAGTGAGTACACCCAAATTGGGCCGAAATGTCCAAATTGGGCCCAAAGTGTCAATATTTTGTGTGACCACCATTGTTTTCCAGCACGGCCTTAATCCTTTTGGGCATGGAGTTTACCAGAGCTTCACAGGTTGCCACTGGAGTCCTCTTCCACTCCTGCATTACGCCATCACGGAGCTGGTGGATGTAAGAGACCTTGCGCTCCTCCACCTTCTGTTTGAGGATGCCCAACAGATGCTCAATAAGGTTTAGTTCTGGAGACATGCTTGACCAGTCTATCACCTTTACCCTCGGCTTCTTTAGAAAGGTAGTGGTTGTCTTGGAGGTGTGTTTGGGGTCGTTATGTTGGAATACTGCCCTGTGGCCCAGTCTTCGAAGGGAGGGGGTCAAGCTCTGCTTCAGTATGTCACAGTACATGTTGGCATTCATGGTTCCCTTAATGAACTGTAGCTCCCCAGTGCCGGCAGCACTCATGCAGCCCCAGACCATGACACTCCCACCACCATGCTTGACACACTTGTCTTTGTACTCCTCACCTGGTTGCCCCCACACATGCTTGACACCATCTGAATCAAATACATTTATCTTGGTCTCATCAGACCACAGGACATGGTTCCAGTAATTCATGTCCTTAGACTGCTTGTCTTCAGCAAACTGTTTGCGGGCTTTCTTGTGCATCATCTTTAGAGGAGGCTTCCTTCTGCGATGACAGCCACGCAGACCAATTTGATGCAGTGTGCGGTGTATGGTCTGAGCACTGACAAGCTGACCCTCCACCCCTTCAACCTCTGCAGCAATGCTGGCAGCACTCATACATCTATTTCCCAAAGAAAACCTCTGCATATGATGCTGAGCACGGGGCACTCAACTTCTTTGGTCGACCATGGCGAGGCCTGTTCCTAGTGGAACCTGTCCTGTTAAACTGCTGTATGGTCTTGGCCACCGTGCTGCAGCTCAGTTTCAGGGTCTTGGCAATCTTCTTATAGCCTAGGCCATCTTTATGTAGAGCAACAATTCTTTTTTTCAGATCCTCAGAGAGTCCTTTGCCAAGAAGTGCCATGTTGAACTTCCAGTGACTAGTATGAGAGAGTGAGAGCGATAACAACAAATTTAACACACCTGCTCCCTATTCACACCTGAGACCTTGTAACACTAACGAGTCACATGACACCAGGAAGGGAAAATGGCTAATTGGGCCCAATTTGGACATTTTCACTTAGGGGTGTACTCACTTTTGTTGCCAGTGGTTTAGACATTAATGGCTGTGTGTTGAGTTGTTTTGAGAGGACAGCAAATTTACACTATTCTACAAGCTGTACACTCACTACTTTACATTGTAGCAAAGTGTCATTTCTTCAGTGTTGTCACATCAAAAGATATAATAAAATATATTCAAAAATCTGAGGGGGTGTACTCACTTTTGTGGGATACTGTATATCTCACTGCAGGCCGTTCCTGGTGTACTGTTTCTAATATACTTCAGGCAGGCAGGTGATTCAGTTAGCTGCAGTGTATTTAATATATATATACAGATAGTCTCATGTGTATATATATATATATATATATATATATATATATATATATCCACTGCATACAGTTTAGCTATATCTCACTGCAGGCCGTTCCTGGTGTACTGTTTCTAATATTCTTCAGGCAGGCAGGTGATTCAGTTAGCTGCAGTGTATTTAATATATATATACAGATAGTCTCGTGTATATATATATATATATATATATATATATATATATATATATATATATATATATATACACTTATCCACTGCATACAGTTTAGCTATATCTCACTGCAGGTCGTTCCTGGTGTACTGTTTCTAATATTCTTCAGGCAGGCAGGTGATTCAGTAAGTGTATTTAATATATATATACAACTCTCATATATATGTATATATATCCACTGTGTCCAGTTTAGCTATATCTGACTGCAGGCCATTCCTGGTGTACTGTTTCTAATATACTTCAGGCGGTGTACACAGTATACAGTGCTGTGCACCCATAGTGCAGTTGCTCATACTTTTCTGGTGTTTAATACAGTGCACCCATATTTGTTATTAAACTTATCTTGCTGTACACAGTACCGTGCACCCCTAGTGCAGTTGCTACTACTTTCCTGGGGGTGTACACAATACATACAGTGTACCCATAGTTGTTATTATACTTCTGTTGGTGTACACAGTACCGTGCACTCATAGTGCAGTTGCTACTACTTTCCTGGTGGTGTACACAATACATACAATGCACCCAGGGCCGGCCCTACCATGGGACCCGATGGAGCCATGGTTCCAGGTGGCACATTCAGGGGGGTGGCAAATTGCCGCCCGCCAGCCAGCCCTTTCCGCCCACTCCGCTGCGGATCCCACTGGAAAGGATCCGCCGAGAAAGGTCCCCCATCGAATACTGTCCGCCCTGTACTGCGCAGACGCAGCACTTGCGCAGTACGGAGGACAAAGGAGACGCCGAAAGTCAAGTGACAATCCGCAATGTGTGGCAGGTGGAGTCGTGGTAAATGACAATCTGCAATGTGTGGCAGGTGGCGTCGTGACAATCCGCAATGTGTGGCAAGTGCCAATCCGCAATGTGAGGCAGGTGGCGTTGTGGCAATCTGCAATGTGTGGCAGGTGACGTTGTGGCAAGTGACAATCCGCATCTGAAGGCAGGTGACATTGGCAAGTGACACGCTCGGGGCTCCCACTGATTCTGCATTATGGTGAGTTGAACTATTTTATGTAATATAACAATGTAATAATAGAAATATTGCACTTCAATCATTTTTTTTGCGATATGACACTGCATCGCTTAAACTGACAATTGCGCGGTCGTGCGACGTTGCACCCAAACGAAAATCCCTTTTATCCCACAAATAGAGATTTATTTCGGTGGTATTTGATCACCTCTGCGGTTTGTATTTTTACAGGTCCTCTTTATACTCCTTTACATGTATAGAGCCATGACAGGTCCTCTTTATACTTCTATATACATGTATAGAGCCATGACAGGTCCACTTTAGTTACCATGATATAAAATAATGGATGTGGGGGCATTTTTGGGGGGGGGCAGCATTTCATTCTTGGTACCAGGCAGCACAATGTCTTGGGCCGGCACTGAGTACACCCATAGTTATTAAACTTCTGTTGGTGTACACAGTACCGTGCACCCCTATTGCAGTTGCTACTACTTTCCTAGTGGTGTACACAATACATACAGTGCACCCATAGTTGTTATTACACTTCTGTTGGTGTACACAGTACCGTGCACCCCTAGTGCAGTTGCTACTACTTTCTTGGTGGTGTACACAATACATACAGTGCACCCATAGTTGTTATTACACTTCTGATGGTGTACACAGTACCGTGCACCCCTAATGCAGTTTCTACTACTTTCCTGGTGGTGTACACAATACATACAGTGTACCCATAGTTGTTATTATACTTCTGTTGGTGTACACAGTACCCTGCACCCATAGTACAGTTGCTACTACTTTCCTGGTGGTGTACACAATACATACAGTGCACCCATAGTTGTTATTAAACTTCTGTTGGTGTGTACCGTGCACCCCTAGTGCAGTTGCTACTACTTTCCTGGTGGTGTACACAATACATACAGTGCACCCATATTTGTTATTACACTTCTGTTGGTGTACACAGTACCGTGCACCCCTAGTGCAGTTGCTACTACTTTCCTGGTGGTGTACGCAATACATACAGTGCACCCATAGTTGTTATAACACTTCTGTTGGTGTACACAGTACCGTGCACCCATAGTGCAGTTGCTACTACTTTCCTGGTGGTGTACACAATACATACAGTGCACCCATAGTTGTTATTAAACTTATGTTGGTGTACGCAGTACCGTGCACCCCTAGTGCAGTTGCTACTACTTTCCTGGTGGTGTACACAGTACACAATACAGTGTAGTGTTTTTTTGCTAAACAAAATTTACAGCATGTCTGGAAGGCCACCAAAGAGAAGCAGACGCTCACAGACCACTAGAAGAGGGCAAGCAGGCTCTGTGTCTACAGTCGACAGTGCTGGTCATGGACATGGTACATCCTCAGCACGTGGCCGTGGGGCAGGCTTGTCCTTTTTTCCTGCAGCTGAGCCACAACATGCATAAGAGCTGGTGGAATGGATAACAAAGCCACACTCATCCTCCTCATCCTCTGTCACCCACGCTCAGAGTAGTTTGCCATCAATGCAGCTGCCAAAGCGGCCTATTCCATCGGCTCCACGTCAACAGTCACTCCTTCCCTAGCCCCATCATCATGCACGGAGGAGTCCCCCGAACTATTCGACCACAGTGTCAGGTACATGCTGTAGGAGGATGCGCAGTGATTTGAAGGCTCCGATGATGGTACCCAGGTTGAGGAAGGGAGTAACGTCAGCCTAGAGCAGTGGTTCTCAACTCCAGTCCTCAGGACCCACTAACAGGCCAGGTTTGCAAGATAACTGAAATACATCACAGGTGATATAATTTGCTGCTTAGTGAATGCAGTATTCTAGTCTGCATCTCCCCAAGGTAATACATAAAACCTGGCCTGTTGGTGGGTCCTGAGGACAGGAGTCGAGAACCACTGGCCTAGAGAGAGGGGGTGCCCAAGAAGGTCAAGAAACTGGCAGTTGTGGAGGAGATTTTGCAATCTATATTTCTATCTTCAGGGGAAGTCTCTAATAAAATGACTCTAATTAAATTACCATGCCACATTGGATATATATATATATATATATATATATATATATATATATATATATATATATATATATATATATATATATATATTGCCATTCATTAACACTTTATTTTTGATACTGTTTTTCCCAGTACACAGTGCACTTTACTTATATGCACTTAATACATTTTTTTTAGAACTGTTTGTTATTTATATCGTTGTGTGTGATTTTATATGACTGAGCAAGATCACTTTAATTTTTCATTTAAATAAATTAGATTGTTATCCTTTTCGCACAGGTATCGATTATCCTTAATTTCATGGGTTGATTCATATATAGATAAAAGGTTTTAATCACTTATGTATCATTAAGTATATAAGTGAAGTAGGTAGAAATAGCCTTGTCACAGTCATGCTCCCCCAGCTGCAGCATACTGCCAAGTTTGCTCCAGTGATGAGGAGGGAGGGGATGACTCAACTTGGGTGCCTGATAGAAGAGAGGAGGAGGAGGCACATCTCCAACGAGGTAGGATGCCCTCCAGGGGGCAGCTTAAAGGCAGCCACCCTATTGCATTACACCGCAGAGCTAAGCAGGTACAGGGCGCTGCTGACTCCCTACATATTTTGAAAAGTTCTTTGGTGTGGGTCTTTTTTGACACATGTGCAGCAGATAGCACCGTTGCTGTTTGAAACATATGTCTGAAGCGTATCAAGCGTGACCAAAGCAGCAGCCGCTTGGGCACCACATGCTTGACTAGGCGGACCTCTCCTTGCTTCCCATCAGCTGGGATCTCCAACCCCACTAGACCTCCAGTCCTCTCAGAAACCTGCACTGAGAGGAATAAAGGTATAGAAGTAGGTATCCCATGTATTTGTGGCCAATCTGCTAGCGGTACACCAACATCGGATTTTAGCAGACAAATTTCCCTACACCCGTTGCTAAACCTTCAAAAGAAATTCGGTCCCAGCCATCCACATGCTCAGCGTCTGAATGCTAGCTTGGCCAAATTGCTAGCACTGCAACTGCTGCCTTTCAGCTGGTAGACTCTGCCCTCTTTCGTGAATTTGTGGAATGTGCGGTACCTCAGTGGAAGGTTCTTAAACGCCATTTCTTTTCACGGAAGGCCATTCCGGCTCTCTACCAGCATGTGGAAGGCAATGTCTTGGCCTCGTTGGACAGGGCGGTCAGCAGTAAGGTGCATATTACCGCTAACTCATTGTCCAGCAGGCATGGACAGGGATGTTACCTTTCTTTCACGGCGCACTGGGTAACTCTGCTGGCAGCTGGGAAGGATGCAGGACAGGGTTCAGTATTGTTGGAGCTTGTTC
Organism: Lithobates clamitans; assembly: GCA_037952925.1. Classification (NCBI taxonomy): domain Eukaryota; kingdom Metazoa; phylum Chordata; class Amphibia; order Anura; family Ranidae; genus Lithobates; species Lithobates clamitans. The sequence continues at coordinate 13,623,074 of JBBGZY010000353.1, read as the reverse complement.
CCCCACCACGCCTCCAAAATGCTAGTGGTGATTCTGCCACAGCTCTCTCCTCCACCCCCTCCTCTTCCTCTTCCTCTATGGCCTCTTCCTCTGCAGATTTCCCTTCTGAAACAGTAATGCTCCGTAGGCATTCAAGGGGCTACTCAAGCACTCAGGCAAAAAGATGCCATGCGGTGCTTGAGTTGGTCTGCTTAGGGGACAGGAGCCACACTGGGACAGAGATTCTGTCAGCTCTGCAGGGGCAGGCCCAGAGGTGGTTGATGCCACGCCAGCTTCAGTCAGGAATGGTTGTATGGGACAATGGCACCAACCTCCTCTCCGCCCTCCGACAGGGACACTTGACCCATGTTCCCTGTTTGGCTCACGTCCTGAATTTGGTGGTGCAGCGGTTCTTGAGCAGGTACACGGGCTTACAGGATCTACTGAGGCAAGCCAGGAAAGTCTGTGGTCATTTCCGCTGGTCATATAATGGCAGTGCTTGGCTGGCTGACATTCCTGCGACATGCCCACCAGGTGGAACTCAACGTTGGCAATGCTACAGCAGCTGCACATGCAGCAGAGGGCCATCAATAAATACCTGTGTGAGTATGGCATCAGGACAGGGTCAGGGGAGCTTGGCTTTTTTTTGCCACGCCAGTGGCTACTGGTCAAGGATGCATGCACTGTCCTGTCATCATTTGAGCAGGCCACGAGGATGGTGAGCAGTGACAGTGCATGCATCAGTGATACTGTCCCTCTTGTCTTCCTGTTGGAGCATATGCTTTGTGGAATAATGGACAGGGCACTTGAGGCAGAACAGCGGGAGGAAGAGGAGGACTTCCTTACCTCTCAAGGCCCCCTTTATCCAGATACTAGTATTCCTGCAGGCCCGCCGATCACATAGGAAGAAGAAGGAGGAGGAGGATTGTGTCAGGATGGAGGTGGAGGATAACACTCAGCATCAGCACCAGTCTTCAAGGGATCGTTTGCAATCCCCAGAAACCCATGGAGTTTACGTGGCTGGGAGGAGGTGGTTGAGGATCATGTGATCCTTAGTGACCCAGAGGTCTCAGGATCGAATGCCTCTGCAAACCTACGCTGCATGGCCTCCCTGATCCTGCGAAGCCTGTGAAAGGACCCTAGGATTCATGGTATCAAGGATAGGGATCATTATTAGCTGGCAACCCTTCTTGATCCACGTTACAAGGGTAAGGTTGCAGAACTTATCCAGCCTTTGCAGAGGGAGCAGAGGATGAAACATCTTCGGGAGGCCTTGCAGAAAGGTTTGTGAAATGCGTTTCCAGAGCCTGGGAGGTTACAATTTCCTGGTGCTGGACAACATTTGCTGAGGCTTCGTTCAGTCACAGAAAGAGCGATGGAGAAGGTGGCCAGCTGACCGATGCCTTCAGGCAATTCTTCAGTCCTCGGCGCCCAGGTCTGATCGGTTCTAGCAACCATCGTCAGCGTCTGAATTAAATGGTGCATGAATATCTAGGGGCAAGATCAGACTTGAAGACCTTTCCACCAGAACATCCACTGGGTTACTGGGTCTTGAGGATGGACCACTGGCCAGAGCTTGCTCAATATGCAATTGAGCTACTGGCCTATCCTGCATCCAGCGTTCTTTTTGAACGCACAATCAGTGCTGCTGAAGGCTTTGTAACCGATCATAGAGTGCGCCTGTCCACAGAATCTGTTGATCGGCTCACATTCATAAAAATGAATCAGTCTTGGATCACCAGCTACTACAAGTACCTGATGCTGATGTAACCAAATTATTTTTCTATGGATGTGGGATCACTTGAAGACTGCATATGCTGAGTGACTATCCTATTATGCTGAGTGACTATCTTATTCCTCCTCAATTTTCATGATGCTAGATTCTAAGAATATTTTCAGTTCAGGGCACCACCACCACTACCTAAGGCCCAATTTTTCTGCCCCTGTTTAAAAGGGGCGCGTAATTACAATTTTTGATCAAACATTTAACAGCAGGGCTCATTCCTGTGCTCAGCAAGAGTATCTGTGAGGGGTTGCAGTGTTGTGGCACCACCACCACTGCCTAAGGCTCAATTTTTCTGCTCTGTTTAACAGGGGCGTGTAATTACAATTTTTGATCAAATATTTAATAGCAGGGCTCGTTTCTGCGCTCAACAAGAGTATCTGTGAGGGGTTGCAGTGTTGTGGCACCACCACCACTGTCTAAGGCCCAATTTTTCTGCCCCTGTTTAACAGGGGCGTGTAATTACAATTTTTGATCAAGTATTTAACAGCAGGGCCTGTTCCTGCGCTCAACAAAAGTATCTGTGAGGCTTTACAGCGTTGTGCCACCACCACCACCGCCTAAGGCCCAATTTTTGTGCCGTGGTTTAACAGGGGCGCGTAATTACAATTTTTGATCAAATGTCAATGACAATTGGATTTTGAAAATTTTGGGTTATTATGGAAACAAGCATCAGTGGGGAGACACCTTTTTCCCATATTAACTCTTACAGGAGAGAATTACCCTTCCTAGGGGTAGATTTCCTCTCACTTCCTGTTGTCTCCCTCCGTTTCTAAGTAGGAGTCTGTCACGAACGTTCGTTCCCTTCCAGAAGGCGTGCACCTATGCACATGCGCGAGTCACGGACCGCACGCAAGAATGTGCGCATGCGCGCGCATTAGACGCGCTTTGGCGCCCAATAGATGCTCAACCTTCTCCAGAGTGCTCAGGACCTCAGACTGGGCCAAAGGTTTACCTTCCAACAAGACAATGACCCTAATCACACAGCTAAAATAACGCAGGAGTGGCTTCACAACAACTCCGTGACTGTTCTTGAATGGCCCAGCCAGAGCCCTGACTTAAACTCAATTGAGCATCTCTGGAGAGACCTAAAAATGGCTGTCCACCAACGTTTACCATCCAACCTGACAGAACTGGAGAGGATCTGCAAGGAGGTATGGCAGAGGATCCCCAAATCCAGATGTGAAAAACTTGTTGCATCTTTCCCAAAAAGACTCATGGCTGAATTCGATCAAAAGGGTGCTTCTACTAAATACTGAGCAAAGGGTCTGAATACTTAGGACCATGTGATATTTCCGTTTTTCTTTTTTAATAAATCTGAAAAAATGTCAAGAATTCTGTGTTTTTCTGCCAATATGGGGTGCTGTGTGTACATTTAAAAAAAAAAAAAATGAACTTAAATGATTTTAGCAAATGGCTGCAATATAACAAAGAGTGAAAAATGTAAGAGGGTCTGAATACTTTCCGTCCCCACTGTATGAAGTACACGGGTTCTGAGGCTAATTTAATGCAGATAAGGCACCATTAATCAGCTATCTGTCCCACAGATTACCCACTTTTTATGGAGTAACCTTTTACATTTATCGATCTGTTTGTCATTTCTATGTTTGACCAGCTGTAATCTATGCCAATGGCTGAGAGCACTGATCAGAGTGTTTTGGCAAAAGACAATAGAACAGCAGTAGAGATCGCTATACCAATGTTGGATAGTTAGTACAGCAGCTCCTCCTGAGCTGTCAGGTTTTTTTTGTTCAGCTCTGCTGGGTTGAACGATAAAAAACCTATTGGTGTGTACTAGGCCTTACAGTCCCCCCCACACATACACACACACACATACACACACGCTTCAAGGGTTAACTGGTCATTACACAGATAAGGAGTGTTTGCCTAACTACATAATTTTTGTACAGATAAGCGAGTTTGTATGGAGACTACACAGTTAGATTGTATAGTGCATGGCTAGCATTATTCCTTGATCCTGTAGGTTCCCTCCATCCGTGTAACCGCTCCTGCAAAGCCTCTTTTCCTCTTTTCTAAGGCAGGCCATACACGGTTTAAATCTCGGCCTGTTCAACAGGAATCCTGTATGGGCAGGCTGAATGTACCAAGTTGATCGATCAACTTGGGTGCAACCAGCATGCTACGTTTTACAATAGCCGCTAGCAATAATAACTATCTTCTCCCAGTGGGAAAGGCTTCCCCCACTAAGGTTGCCACCTCATCCCTTCAAACCCGAATATATACAGTAGTACAGTACTCAGACCCCTTAAATTTTTCACTCTTTGTTATATTGCAGCCATTTGCTAAAATTATTTAAGTTCATTTTTTTCCTCATTAATGTACACACAGCACCCCATATTGACAGAAAAACACAGAATTGTTGACATTTTTGCAGATTTATTAAAAAAGAAAAATTGAAATATCACATGGTCCTAAGTATTCAGACCCTTTGCTGTGACACTCATATATTTAACTCAGGTGCTGTCCATTTCTTCTGATCATCCTTGACATGGTTCTACGCCTTCATTTGAGTCGAGCTGTGTTTGATTATACTGATTGGACTTGATTAGGAAAGCCACACACCTGTCTATATAAGACCTTACAGCTCACAGTGCATGTCAGAGCAAATGAAAATCATGAGGTCAAATGAACTGCCTGAAGAGCTCAGAGGCAGAATTGTGGCAAGGCACAGATCTGGCCAAGTTTACAAAAAAATTCTGCTGCACTTAAGGTTCCTAAGAGCACAGTGGCCTCCATAATCCTTAAATGGAAGACGTTTGGGACGACCAGAACCCTTCCTAGAGCTGGCTGTCTGGCCAAACTGAGCTATCGGGGGAGAAGAGCCTTGGTGAGAGAGGTAAAGAAGAACCCAAAGATCACTGTGGCTGAGCTCCAGAGATGCAGTCGGGAGATGGGAGAAAGTTGTAGAAAGTCAACCATCACTGCAGCCTTCCACCAGTCAGGCTTTATGGCAGAGTGGCCAGACGGAAGCCTCTCCTCAGTGCAAGACACATGAAAGCCCGCATGGAGTTTGCTAAAAAAAACACCTGAAGGACTCCAAGATGGTGAGAAATAAGATTCTCTGGTCTGATGAGACCAAGATAGAACTTTTTGGCCTTAATTCTAAGCGGTATGTGTGGAGAAAACCAGGCACTGCTCCTCACCTAAAAAAAAAAAAAACAGTGATAAAATTGCGCTTGCTCTAAAGTATGAGCTGCTAACACAGCAAAAAGAATAATTGCTAAGTGAACCAATAAAAAAACAAAAAGTATAGCGCTAAATAAAAATGAAAATGAAAATGCACCCTCAATATACAAATTGTGAAAAAAATGAGTGAGTGTCCGGTGCTTTAAATAAAAAATAAATGTCCATCAGAAGCAAATTGAATGTCCATCAGTGAACTAATAATTAAAGTCTGTAAACAATAAGGACCTTAATGGACACCACCTGTGAAGAATGTGCACAATGCCGTCACCGGCGTGTAACTCTATGCGGACTATTATAAAATAGTACACAGCTGGTTACTAATAAGTCCACTATATGTACATATTAGATCTTGTTGGATGGTAAGTAAAGAGACCAATTCGATACACCGCACCACAGTGTCTTCATGAAAACGTGCAATACCCAAAGCCAGTGAAGGTGGAGGCTTACCGGAGGGTTTGAACCCAAAACGTGCAATACCCACAGCCAGTGAAGGTGGAGGCTTACCGGAGGGTTTGAACCCAAAACAGCATATACTGTCAGGGTCAAACCAGCTTGTATTGCACACCGGCAATGGGGGGAAGACCTTGGCAACCTGGAAATGGAGGGGTCCCAGGGAGCTTCATGGAAGTGTCTTCTCCAAATATAGCGTTAACTATCCCAGCATATGGCTCATAAGAGATAGAAAAGGGGCCACATAGTGTAATTACGTAAACAAAGTACTTTTATTATAAAAAGAAATACACTTACATTTAAGAAGATAAAAAAGCGCTTGTAAATAAAATGAAGGCGGCAGTGGAATCCTCCCGACGCGTTTCGTCTAACAAGACTTCGTCTAGGGGTATCCATCCACTGCAGCCTGACTCCCTAATATAGGTACTGTAATCCTTATGATGTGACTCCAGCCCATTCAATTCCATAAATTGGCACTTCCGGGTTGCCCAAGATGGCGGACCCGCGTGCGTTCCAAGCCTCAGTCTCGCGGGTGTGCTTTGCGTTCCACCTCACTATAGTATAGCCCAATAATCCCAATGTAACATAATCCCACTTAAATCCATATTAATGTGGCAAGAAAAAGGTAGTATTATGTCCGATAGCAATATAGTTACAAGGAGAACTATTTCCTAGTATGTGCGGAGACGATTCCCAGCACATCTCGCGATATGATGTCTTGACGTCACGACGCAAGAACGGGAATGCGCTCAAGCCTCATTCTGAAGCGGCTTGCGTTTCAACTGTACTTGATTAGTAGGAAGCTTGCGTTCCACCGTACGTTGCATCCGCAAACAGTACGGCGTCGCCAATACTGAATATCAATTGAACCGTGTTTGGCCTGCCTTAGAAAAGAGGAATAGAGGCTTTGCAGGAGCGGTTACACGGATGGAGGGAACCTACAGGATCAAGGAATAATGCTGGCCATGCACTATACAATCTAACTGTGTAGTCTCCGTACAAACTTGCTTATCTGTACAAAAATTATGTAGTTAGGCAAACACTCCTTATCTGTGTAATGACCAGTTGACCCTTGAAGCGTGTGTGTATGTGTGTGTGTATGTGTGTGCGTGTGTGGGGGGGGGACACTGTAAGGCCTAGTACACACCAATAGGTTTTCTATCGTTCAACCCAGAGCAGAGCTGAACGAAAAAAACCTGACAGCTCGGAAGGAGCTGCTGTACTAACTATCCAACATTGGTATAGCGATCTCTACTGCTGTTCTATTGTGTTCTGCCAAAACACTCTGATCAGTGCTCTCAGCCATTGGCATAGATTACAGCTGGTCAAACATAGAAATGACAAACAGATCGATAAATGTAAAAGGTTACTCCATAAAAAGTGGGTAATCTGTGGGACAGATAGCTGATTAATGGTGCCTTATCTGCATTAAATTAGCCTCAGAACCCGTGTACTTCATACAGTGGGGACGGAAAGTATTCAGACCCCCTTACATTTTTCACTCTTTGTTATATTGCAGCCATTTGCTAAAATCATTTAAGTTCATTTTTTTTCTCATTAATGTATACACAGCACCCCATATTGGCAGAAAAACACAGAATTCTTGACATTTTTTCAGATTTATTAAAAAAGAAAAACGGAAATATCACATGGTCCTAAGTATTCAGACCCTTTGCTCAGTATTTAGTAGAAGCACCCTTTTGATCAAATTCAGCCATGAGTCCTTTTGGGAAAGATGCAACAAGTTTTTCACATCTGGATTTGGGGATCCTCTGCCATACCTCCTTGCAGATTCTCTCCAGTTCTGTCTGGTTGGATGGTAAACGTTGGTGGACAGCCATTTTAGGTCTCTCCGGAGATGCTCAATTGAGTTTAAGTCAGGGCTCTGGCTGGGTCATTCAAGAACAGTCACGGAGTTGTTGTGAAGCCACTCCTTCGTTATTTTAGCTGTGTGCTTAGGGTCATTGTCTTGTTGGAAGGTAAACCTTTGGCCCAGTCTGAGGTCCTGAGCACTCTGGAGAAGGTTGAGCATCTTTTAAAGGCTATTGGGCGCCAAAGCGCGTCTAATGCGCGCGCATGCGCACATTCTTGCGTGCGGTCCGTGACTCGCACATGTGCATAGGTGCACGCCTTCTGGAACGGAACGAACGTTCGTGACAGACTCCTACTTAGAAACGGAGGGAGACAACAGGATGTGAGAGGAAATCTACCCCTAGGAAGGGTAATTCTCTCCTGTAAGAGTTAATATGGGAAAAAGGTGTCTCCCCACTGATGCTTGTTTCCATAATAACCGCAAATTTTCAAAATCCAATTGTCATTGGGACAGAAAGTGAGGTGAAATCTTCTGAGGGCACAGACAGCAAAACAAATGTTACAGGGGTGATGATAAGCCTTCCCTATGTTATCCAAAAAGCCTAAAAATAGATTTTTTGGCTGGAGCTACACTTACAAAATGTACCTATTCCAAATTACAAACAGATTCAACTTAAGAAGATAACCTAAAGTCCCTATCTTGTTTGTAACCGGGGGACCACCTGTATACTGCTGCTGTTCAGAGTATATAGGGTCTGGGGGCCCCCACCTTTTTTTTTTAACTTGGGTGCGGGGTTCACCTTAATATCCATACCAGACCCAAAGGGCCTGGTAATGGGCTGGGGGGGCAACATTACATTACAGCCGCAAGCACTTTTAAATTATAGCATGGGGTCCCCCCAAAATCCATACCAGACCCTTAGCTGAAAATGCAGCCCGGCAGGTCAGGAAAGGGGGGGTGAGCGAGCGTCCCCCTTAAACCTTGCAAGGCCAAATGTCCTCAACTTGGGGAGGTGCTTTGGGGCCTCTTCCCCACAACCCTGGCCCGGTGGTTGTGGGGATACAGGGGGTGATATATCGAATCTGAAAGACCCCTTTAACAAAGGGCCACCAGATCCCGGCTCCCTATCTGAATGAGTATGGGGTACAAAAAACTACTCATCCACCAAAAAAGGGTACCAAAAAAAAAAAAAAAAAACTCTGCATCCAACGTAGCTTCCCCGTCTGACACATTTATGATGAATAAATTGGGTTACTATGTGCCCCATATTCACATAGGGAGGAGCTCGGATCTGGGAGCTCCCTTGTTAAAGGGGGCTTCCAGATTTGGATAAGTCACCCCCCTGCACTCCTACAATCACTGGGCCAGGGTTGTGGGGAAGCAGACCTTGTCCTCATCAACATAGCAACCCCCACCCCATGTTGAGGGCATGTGGCCTGGTATGGTTCAGGAAGGTGGGGTTGCAGGGAAGGAATTAGCTTGATTCCTCCATCAACATAGGCAGTGTTGATGTGGGAATCCCTCCTGCCGAGCCATTGTCTTCTCCCAGCGGGGGGTGGGAGAAGACGAGGGATAGGATTCCCCCCTACAATCACTGGGCCAGGGTTGTGGGGAAGAGGACCTTGTCCTCATCAACATAGCAACCCCCACCCCATGTTTAGGGCATGTGGCCTGGCATGGTTCAGGAAGGGGGGGTTGCAGGGAAGGAATTAGCTTGATTCCTCCATCAACACAGGCAGTGTTGATGTGGGAATCCCTCCTGCTGAGCCATTGTCTTCTCCCAGCAGGGGGGGGGGGGGGTAGTGGGAGAAGACGAGGGATAGGGTTGCCGCCTCATCCCTTTAAACCCAAACACATATTAATTACACAGGTTCTGTGGCTGATTGAGGTGGTAAAAAAACGAATTTGGTGCCTTATCTGCATTAAATTAACCTCAGAACCTGTGTACTTCATACAGTGGGGAAGGAAAGTATTCAGACCCCCTTAAATTTTTCACTCTTTGTTATATTGCAACCATTTGCTAAAATCATTTAAGTTCATTCTTTTTCTCATTAATGTACACACAGCACCCCATATTGACAGAAAAACACAGAATTCTTGACATTTTTGCAGATTTATTAAAAAAGAAAAACGGAAATTTTTTTTTTATTAAAAAAGTTCTATCTTGGTCTCATCAGACCAGAGAATCTTATTTCTCACCATCTTGGAGTCCTTCAGGTGTTTTCTAGCAAACTCAATGCGGGCTTTCATGTGTCTTGCACTGAGGAGAGGCTTCCGTCTGGCCACTCTGCCATAAAGCCCGACTGGTGGAGGGCTGCAGTGATGGTTGACTTTCTACAACTTTCTCCCATCTCCCGACTGCATCTCTGGAGCTCAGCCACAGTGATCTTTGGGTTCTTCTTTACCTCTCTCACCAACGCTCTTCTCCCTTGATAGCTCAGTTTGGCCGGACAGCCAGCTCTAGGAAGGGTTCTGGTTGTCCCAAATGTCTTCCATTTAAGGATTATGGAGCCCACTGTGCTCTTTTAGGAACCTTAAGTGCAGCAGAATTTTTTTGTAAACTTGGCCAGATCTGTGCCTTGCCACAATTCTGTCTCTGAGCTCTTCAGGCAGTTCATTTGACCTCATGATTTTCATTTTCTCTGACATGCACTGTGAGCTGTAAGGTCTTATATAGACAGGTGTGTGGCTTTCCTAATCAAGTTCAATCAGTATAATCAAACACAGCTCGACTCAAATGAAGGTGTAGAACCATGTCAAGGATGATCAGAAGAAATAGACAGCACCTGAGTTAAATATATGAGTGTCACAGCAAAGGGTCTGAATACTTAGGACCATGTGATATTTCAATTTTTCTTTTTTAATAAATCTGCAAAAATGTCAACAATTCTGTGTTTTTCTGTCAATATGGGGTGCTGTGTGTACATTAATGAGGAAAAAATGAACTTAAATGATTTTAGCAAATGGCTGCAATATAACAAAGAGTGAAAAATTTAAGGGGGTCTGAGTACTTTCCGTCCCCACTGTATATATTCGGGTTTAAAGGGATGAGGTGGCAACCTTAGCGGGGGAAGCCTTTCCCACTGGGAGAAGATAGTTATTATTGCTAGCGGCTATTGTAAAACGCAGCATGCTGGTTGTACCCAAGTTGATCGATCAACTTGGTACATTCAGCCTGCCCATACAGGATTCCTGTTGAACAGGCCGAGATTTGAACCGTGTATGGCCTGCCTTAGAAAAGAGGAAAAGAGGCTTTGCAGGAGCGGTTACACGGACAGAGGGAACCTACAGGATTAAAGGGGTTGTAAAGTTAATTTTTTTTTTTTTTTTAAATAACAAACATGTTATACTTACCTTCACTGTGCAGCTCGTTCTGCACAGAGTGGCCCCGAACCTGGTCTTCTGGGGTCCCTCGGCGGCTGTTTCAGCTCCTCCCCGCAAGCATTTACCACCTTAATGCGAGCTCCCTCGCACGGTGGTGAGTGCTTGCGGGCGCGCTCCCGTGATACAGCCGGCGGCTATAGCCGCTCGCTGTATCACTCGGCCCCGCCCCCGGCACGCCGCGTCATCGGATGTGATTGACAGCAGCGCGAGCCAATGGCTGCGCTGCTTTCAATCCATCCACTGCAGCCAATCAGCGACCAGGCTGAGCTGCAATGAAGATGACGAGGACGTGCAGCGAAGATTCGAGGCGTCAGGTAAGTAAAACGGGGGGCCTGGGGGCGGCGGTACTGTCAAAAGTTTTTTCACCTTAATGCATAGAAAGCATTAAGGTGAAAAATTTTTTACCTTTACAACCCCTTTAAGGAATAATGCTGGCCATGCACTATACAATCTAACTGTGTAGTCTCTGTACAAACTCGCTTATCTGTACAAAAATTATGTAGTTAGGCAAACACTGCTTATCTGTGTAATGACCAGTTAACCCTTGAAGTGTGTGTGTATGTGTGTGTGTATGTGTGTGTGTGTGTGTGTGGGGGGGGGGGACACTGTAAGGCCTAGTACACACCAATAGGTTTTTTATCGTTCAACCCAGCAGAGTTGAACAAAAAAAACCTGACAGCTCAGGAGGAGCTGCTGTACTAACTATCCAACGTTGGTATAGCGATCTCTATTGCTGTTCTATTGTGTTTTGCCAAAACACTCTGATCAGTGCTCTCAGCCATTGGCATAGATTACAGCTGGTCAAACATAGAAATGACAAACAGATCGATAAATGTAAAAGGTTACTCCATAAAAAGGGGGTAATCTGGGACAGATAGCTGATCAATATGAAATGAAAAAGGGGTATGTAAAAATGGTGTTGTATTCACAAGGTAGAAAAGAGCAATTGAATACTATAGTGTTTGTCACAGATAGGATAGGGAATCCCAGATCCTGTCAAAGGGGGTTTATGTAAATTTCAGGAAAGTTAAAGTGCAACTAAAGGCTCCTATTCATTTTTAGTGACAGCTCATAAAAATTACACAAATTAACAAATGTAATAAAAACAATTATGATGACTTCAGCCTACACCTGTAATTACTTACTGTAACCTGCCCTCTGAACCTGTGCTACTAGATTTTGTTAGTGATGCTTGGAGGAGTCTTGCAGAGCTAGCACATCATTGTCTTCCACTCTGCATCTCCCCCAGGGAACTACAGTTCCCATGATTCAATCGGCAGTGGACAGTGGCATAGGCGAGACATGGGCAGGGCATAGGCGGACTCAATGTATGAAAAGTGGGTGGAGCCATGGTAAGTCTTCTAGGTTGATTGGCATACTGGTGCTTTCTAAGGAAAGGAAGCAATGCCCCCTAATGACGTCATGCAGCCACACTGTAGTCTCTTAACAGCGGCATAACGCAAAAGGGGGCAACGGAATGATTTAGAAAACAAGGAAGCTTCGTTGTCTCCACAACACGGGTCTCAAACTGGTGGCCCTCCAGCTGTTGCGAAACTACAAGCCCCATCATGCCTCTGTCTATGGGATTCATGCTTGTAACTGTCAGCCTTGCAATGCCTCATGGGACTTGTAGTTTTGGCCCTCCAGCAAGTTTTGCAACAGCTGGAGGGCCACCAGTTTGAGACCCCTGCTCTACAATAAAGGAAGCTGACTAGCTGGAGGGGGAGCAGGTAAATTTTTCTATCTACTTGCATTCAGATTACAAACAAAGGCAGACATATTTTACATCCTTTTTACTTTTATCACATATTGATTTTTAATTTTTGACCTTAGTTCTACTTTAAGGGGAGAAGGAAAAGAGTAGGGAGACTCTTTTGTATCAGGATTCATTCAGGTCTCCTGTCTCTGACCATCTCTTATATCCTGTGTGTATTGTCTGACCTTCTCTTGTATCATGTCTGTAGTGCCTGACCATCTCTTGTATCATGTCTGTAGTGTCTGACCATCTCTTGTATCATGTCTAGTGTCTGACCATCTCTTGTATCATGTCTAGTGTCTGACCATCTCTTGTATCATGTCTGTAGTGCCTGACCATCTCTTGTATCATGTCTGTAGTGTCTGACCATCTCTTGTATCATGTCTAGTGTCTGACCATCTCTTGTATCATGTCTGTAGTGTCTGACCATCTCTTGTATCATGTCTGTAGTGCCTGACCATCTCTTGTATCATGTCTGTAGTGTCTGACCATCTCTTGTATCATGTCTAGTGTCTGACCATCTCTTGTATCATGTCTGTAGTGTCTGACCATCTCTTGTATCATGTCTGTAGTGCCTGATCATCTCTTGTATCATGTCTGTAGTGTCTGGCCATCTCTTGTATCATGTCTAGTGTCTGACCATCTCTTATATCATGTCTGTAGTGTCTGACCATCTCTTGTATGATGTCTGTAGTGTCTGACCATCTCTTGTATCATGTCTGTAGTGCCTGACTATCACTTGTATCATGTCTGTAGTGCCTGACTATCACTTGTATCCTGTCTGTAGTGTCTGACCATCTCTTGTATCCTGTCTATTGTGTCTGACCACCTCTTGTAAGCCGTGTACACACTATTCCTTCTTTTCTCTCTACCCTGTGGGTTGAATGAAAAAACTGTCAGCTCCGGTCAGAGCCGCTGTACTAACCATGCAAGGTTAGTTCAGTGATCTCCCCTGCAGAACTGTTGTGTTCTGACAGGGGGACGACCCTCCTGCAGAACACTCCAATCAGCGCTTTTTGCCATTGGGTGCGAGCGCTGATCAGGAGTCGGCCAGCTGGTGGTTTTCCAGCATGCACGTCCAGCAGAAGCCGTCCAAATGGCCAGCTTCTGTCAGGCAGACTGACATACACATGGGTCGAATGCCGGACTTTTTTTTATAACCAGCAGTTGTCTCCCGCCATTCGGCCCGTGTGTACCTGGCTTAAAGTGGTTGTAAAGCCTCAAGGTTTTTCACCTTAAAGTGTTACTAAACCCACAACAGTAAAATCAGTCTGTATATGCAGTAAAGCATGCTTGTTATACTCACTGTGGAACCTAAGGGGTTAATCCTCTGCATTGCGTAAAATGGCTGCTTGATCTTGTATGCACAGATTCTCCCCTCCCTGTACCGTCTCCCTGGACAAGTCCGAATAAGACAGAGCCTTTGGAGTCACTTTGCACATGCTCGGTTTGGTGTGTATTGCAAGAGAGGGTTTTTTTTTCTTGGGAGAGTGCATGTGATCAGCACAGGGTCAATCAGCACTGTCCAGACATGTACAGACAGAGGGTCAGGAGCCCTGCAGACTCATAAGACAGCTCAGTGCAGTATGAAAACTCCTCCTACAAGCTTCACCAGGAACTGATAGAAATCACAAGACTGTTATATACTGCTGGTGAGAAAAGGTATTTAGCAGTTTATACTTACTAAAATAATTGCATTTCCATGCCCTGTGTACCGTGGGAGACCAGATTTAGTGAATGCAGGATCCTGGGTTTAGTAACACTTTAATGCATTCTATGCATTAAGGTGAAAAACCTGTGTTATAGCTCCCCCTAGACCCCCCTTTTTCTTACCTGAGACTGATCCGATTCAGCGATGTGCACTAGCACAACAGCTCCAGCTGTCTCTCTCCTCATTGGACAGATTGATAGCAGCGGGAGCCATTGGCTCCCGCTGCTGTCACTCAAATCCAGGGACACGGGAGTGGGGGGTGAGGCAGATTCCCACTGTCTGTGTCAATGGAAAGGCTTCCCCCGCTAAGGTTGTCAATGTGCCCCAATGGAAAGCGGTGTTCTGTGGGGTAGCACCTGATGAAAAGGAGAGGCCTGGAGCACTGGCGGGGCACCCCAGCAGAAGAGGATCAGGGCTGCTCTGTGCAAAACAATTGGACAGAGCAGGTAAGTGTAGCACCATCTAGGCTGCTAGAAGTATGTATATAGATTTTCAGCAGAGTAGATAAATTTAGGCAGGTCTGGCTGGCAGCCAGGCCTGTTTGTTTTGATCTCAGCTGGGAGTGGCTCAGGGTAGTGCTGGGTGACTCACAGGCAGCATCACCAGGACCTCCTACTTTCCAGAACATTCTGTTGTTTCCTGGAAAGAGGTGGAGAGGGGAGGGGGAGTTGCCTGGGGTGTTCTTAGGAGCCCTGACCAATCCCCAATCTGTATTGGCAGGGGCAGGTCCCCTTAAATACCCTGGGTCAGCCCAGCTGGGGAGTGGTTGTTCGGGAGGAAGTTGGAGATGGAATGTTAGGCTGTTGTGGCCTTGGAGGGAGCCCCCCAGTCTGGGAGAGGTGACCTTGGGCCTGGACTCGGGTGCAGACGGGACCATCTTACAACACACAGAGGTGTCCTGGCCAAGAGGAGCAAGGAGAGGACAGCAGGAGAAAGCACTGCCAGGCAAGTCTCCAAGGAGGAGGAACAGGTTGCAGCCAGGAAGGCTGGTGAGTGGAGCACAGCTGAGAGGACTGTGGAGACACGCCTGAGAGGACTGGGGGATTGTAGTCTGAGGTGGGTGTAGAACCAGAACACTGATCTGGGGAGGCACGCCTGAGAGGACTGGGAGATTGCAATCTGAGATGGGTGCAGAACCAGGTGAGAGAACTGTGGAAACATGGGCAGTAGAGAGAGGCAACTGCAGCCAGGAGGGCTGGCAGGGCCTGAAGATGTGGCACTGGGCTCAATAGCCACGTGGACAGCTAGCATTAAAGAACTACCTTATTTTTGCTGCTACACTAAAAAAGGGGCCCGCTGTCCCTGCCTGCAAAAGGCATCTACCTTGGGCCTGGCTGAGCCAGTGTCAGGCCTACCAAATCAGTGCTAGTCTGAGAAGCAGAAGAGAGGAAGCGATGTGCAGGAGGAGTATGGAGTGATACTCAGAAGAGAGGAACCGATGTGCAGGAGGAGAAATGGAGTGATGTATATACTGGATGTATATATGGTCCCAAATTGAAATGTTCTGATCACTTGGGCATCCCATAAGTCCCCATCCCTATCCAAGTTTAATACCCCTCAATAAAATAAACAAAAACAAAATGCAAGGACTGCTTTATTGTCTCTGAGAAGTGTAAAAAGTATGTGCCTGGCTGGGCAGGGTGACAGGTGGACTACTATACTCAGCAGCCCTCACAAGGGTATCGCTACATAAGTATAGGCATGTTTATTATTTTTACTAAAAAAAAGAAGGGTTTACAAACCCTATCTCAGGAGCAAGCGAGAAAGGGCAGCTATGTTCCTACATACAGAGAAACCATGGAGAACGAACCTAGCCACCCTAACAGGAAGTCAGATCACAGCAGCAAAAAAAACGGAATTTGGAGGAGACTGAGAGCAATAGAAGGTACTTTTTGAATTAAGACTACATACATACATTTTAGTTTTTTTTAAACCAGAGTGTCATATTAAGCTAAGCAGTGTTTGTTTACTTTTCCAACAAACTTTTTAAAAATAATTGCATTTTCTTTAAAAAAAAAAATTACTTTTTTGCATTGTTTTAAATTATTATTTCAGACATCTTATTGGATTACTTAAAAAAATCTGTCCATGTGTAGCCAGCATTAGACTGAATATTGCGCATTAGACTGTAATGCTGCGTACACACGATCGGAAATTCCGCCAGCAAAACTCAGATGAGAGCTTTTTGTCAGGAAAATGCGACCGTGTGTATGCTCCATCGGTCTTTTGCTGGCAGAATTCCAGCCAGCAAAAGATTGAGAGCATGTTCTCTATTTTTCGGTCGGGAAAAGTTCCTATCCGAAAATGTGATCGTCTGTACAAATTCCGACGCGCAAATTTCCTACGCATGCTCGGAAACAATTAGACGCATGCTCGGAAGCATTGTATTTCATTTTCTCAGCTCGTCGTAGTGTTGTACGCCACCGCGTTCTTGACGGTCGAACGTACAGAGAACTTTTGTGTGACCGTGTGTATGCAAGGTAAGCTTGAGCGGAATTCCGTCTGAAAAACCATCCAAGTTTTTTCCAATGGAAAATCCCCTCGTGTGTACGGGGCATTTGTTTCTGCAGTGTATGTGAATGAAACCTGTACAGCCCCCCCCCCCCCCCGATGTGTAAATTAAAAAGAACAAAGCAAGGACAAATTAATCAGGGGCTGGGAGTTTTGCCAAAAGCATTTTACGTATAATAATATAATGTAGTTGAACAGGCGAAAAGCAATAGAAAGCCTTTTTATTTTAATTTCTATATTTACATTTACATATTTACATATTTCGTAGTATTACAATTCTGTTTTATACAAATGTAAAATGCTGACTGTTCCCATTGTCTACATACCCTGGAGGCTGTAAGCTTTACAGTAGTCATGGTCTGTACTTTGAACTGTGCACTGTAGTCTTGCCTTATGGGAGGGTACTATTACAGACATTCTTCCCAGCAGTTTACTAGAGATGTGTGAGTTTCCTCCTGTAGTGTTTATAGTGAATGGAGAGCTGGTTATGAAAACACCTCTGAGCGTTTGAGAAGTCTCCTCTGCCAGTGATCCTTAACCATGCAGTGCACACAGGACCTGGACTTTTATTTGAGTTCTACACTTATCATTGTTGGGCTATTGTTTCTTCTCCGTCAACTAACTGAACCAGCTCCATATGGCAAACATGTTCCTAAAAAGACTAAGACAAACTTTACTCTGATTTCAGCCAAATACGGCTGGTTTATTCAGGAATCGCCATCATTCTTTGTACCTGTATTGATTGTGCTATACAATCAACAATGGGACACTCTGGGATGTAAGATGCTCCTGATGATGTTCTGCGGACACTACTTTCAAAGGTAAGACATCAAAAAGTATTATTATGTAGGACAGGTAAGATATAAGTGTCATTAGAACTATTATGTCAGTGGATTACTTCCAAGGTATCATTAGAACGATTATGTAAGGTATATCATAATCCAGTGGGTGTGTTAAACTGATCTCCAAGGAAATTCCCAAGGAAATTTCAAAGGTGATTTTTATCTAAGGCTCGGTTCACATGTATGCATCCGATTCGCATAACATGTGAACCGGACCTGGCTTTCAATGGAGCCGGTTCACACATGTCTGAGGCGGCCATGGTCTGTTTTTGAAAGGGGTCCTGTGTGATTTTGGGTGCAGTTTAGGTGCAAATTCAAGTAAAAATCTGCACCTGAATCGCACCTGCACCGGTGAACAAAACGCACCGGGCCCCAGAATGCAACCTGCAGCTGGACATGTGTGACATAGCCTTAGAGATAATTTAAAGTAATTTACATTACTACTTGCCACCACAGGCTTCCTTCTCTCTTCAGCGCTCTATTGGTCGCAGGCTCTCTGGCATCGGGTACAATGAAGGACCAGCAGTCCTCGGTTGTAAATGAGGACACCAATGGCTCATCCACAACCCAAAGGGAGAGGAGAGCACAGGCTTCCAGGGAAGCAAGGGATAAACTATGTAAAACTGCCTCTTAATGGTACACTAGACAAAGATCAACATTTACCCTTGCAGTGCAGGGAGAGTCCCACTGCAAGGGTAACTTGGTATTTTCCTTGGAGTGAGTTCAGCTTTAAAGGAGAAGTATGGCTAAAGCTATTTTGGCCCTGCTTCTCCTATGGATCACGGGAATGCAGTTATGCCGCGTACACACGGTCGGACTTTTCAGCTACAAAAGTCCGACAGCCTGTCCAACAGACTTCCGGAGGACTTTCGGCAGACTTGCGGCGGACTTGTGGCAGACTTTCTAACGAACGGACTTGCCTACACACGACCACACAAAAGTCCGATGGATTCGTACGTGATGACGTACACCAGACTAAAATAAGGAAGTTCATAGCCAGTAGCCAATAGCTGCCCTAGCGTGGGTTTTTGTCCGTCGGACTAGCACACAGACGAGCGGATTTCGGGGTCCGTCGTAGTTACGACGTAAAGATTTGAAGCATGTTTCAAATCTAAAGTACGTCGGATTTGAGGCTAAAAAAGTACGTTGAAAGTCCGGAGAAGCCCACACACGATCGGATTACCAGCCAGCTTTAGTCCGTCAGCGTCCGTTGGACTTTTGTAGACGAAAAGTCCGACCGTGTGTACGCGGCTTTAGATCTGCACTCCTCTGACCCATTTTTGGCCAACAGTGAGTGTCCCTACTTTACAGTTGAGATCCACCCAGATGCCTGGACTGGCAGCTGGCTCAGCTTCTTAGCGAGCTACTGGGAGACTGAGCAAACTGCTCTCACCCCTTCCACAGCCCAACACTCCAGTAAGCGCTGTATGGGCAGAGTGGAGAGCCGGTGACTGACAGAGCAGAGGGGAGACTGAGCGTCCATCGGTGTTTGATCGCTCAGTTCTCAGGGCAAAGCCAGTGAGGGACAGATGCAGCATTGGATTGATGTTGTATCCACCTACGTGAGTATAAATGTTTTTTTTTTTCCGAACTCTATACTTCTCTTTTAAACTCAAACCAGACAATCCTGTAAGTTAGCAATCTTGACCCAACTAACCACAGGTTGCATGCATGAAATTCTGAAAATCTGAGGTATGCTGCAGGCAGAATCTTTTACTTGCTGTACATCAGAGGCAGCTCCTACTTAATTTTGAATTATGACTGCCATGTGTTTAGGTCCGATGTACTCTGATGTGCTGCAGTGCCATATACCGGTACTCATTTATCTAAGGGTACTATTAAGTTCCAAATATTCCTATATTTGACACGGCACGCAACACTTTTGGTTGAGGTTCTTCTAGCTTCTCAAATGATAATACTCTAATTATATGGTACAGGGTTGCTATATTATTTTGCACTCGTTCTAGTGAACAGTTCATGATTTGGTGCCTTATTTCATTTATCTTCAGTAATTTGATAACTTGACAATTGTTTATGTAATACATTCCTACTATGTATGCTATATTGCAGAGACCTTGTCTTTTCTATTCCTTTGACTGAATATGTATAACATAAGTGCTGTCTTTGTCAGCATTGGTGGTTGTTTTATGCCCATTTCAATATCTTGTCACAACAGACAAAATTACTTTGTCATTCAGTTTCTATAGGTTCAATGACCCTGTAAACACATTTTTTGAGTAGCTGTTTAATGCTGGGCATACGCACAATGATAAACATTTGATCAGTCATAGATTTCACCAAGGCAGGCTATACATGATTCCTTTTTTTTTTTTTTTTTATTCAACCAGCAGGTTCCACCACCTGCACATTTGAGGTGGAAGGGGGAATCCTTCCTGCTGTGGTATGGTATTCTGACAATGGGGAGCCCTCCCCGCCATCAGAATACAATGATCAGTTTTCCCGGCTACAGCCAGCAGCCCTGATCTTCCGGGTAAAACCTGACAGGCTGGTTGTACACAAGTCGATCTGTTGGACAACTTGTGTACAACTTGCCTGCCCACACATGGATCGAAATTCAGTTGGTTCCTACTGAACTGGACACATTTTGGATTTTCAGTTGTTTTTTACAAGGACTGTTCATTTCTTTTTCATAAACACGATTGTTATTTGATCAAACTATTTAAAGAGTGAAATTATTTTTCTCAAAGATTTTGTATTGCATGTGTATAGCCAGTATTACTCTTTGTATATTATATCAATAAGGATTATTTGAAATTACTCATATTTTTGGTTATATACAGTTGAGTAACCAAGCTTTGTGTTCAGCACATATTTGACGTAACTCTCCATGCCCACAAAACAATGTTTCAACTATTGTTCTGTATTACAGCACACGTGTTTTCAAGGACAGCATGTCTGCTTAAACCGTTTTAATTTCCTATCAAACACTGTAGAATTTGTGTTGTGCTCTGAATTGACAGAACTAGATCAAGTTGGGATTTTCTACTTTCATTTTATTACTTTCTGGCCATATTAACACACTAAGTTTGTTTAAATAATACCCACAAAACATATTAGGTTTAAACACTGCTAAAATAAGTATCACAGCATATCACGGAAACGCTGAACCAGTAGTCAGGAGATGCCATATACCACTGAGATCATTTCAACAGTAAGTGGGCTATTTAAATAGAAGTGAATGTCCCGGTAACATAAGTGTAGATGTAGGGTAAATTTAACAAAAGCTGAGATGTGGCATAACCTGTAAAATCAGTGTGACTGCAGATATATTTGAATTCAGTGGTATTAAAGATAGAGTATTTTCCTAATTCAGTAATCAATAGTAAACAGATGTTCCCAAATTAGAATTTGAAAGGAAAGAGCAGATCTGTAGACCAATATTGACACCAAGATGCTATAGACATTCTTATATCCTTGTAGATAAAGAAAAAGCTGGGTATACATGGACAGAAAATCATCCGTTTTGTATGTCCTTTAGCATTTTTTGTAATTCTTTTCTTTGTACATATTTTACACTGCCCACCTTCAGGATATTAAAGCATAAAATTAATAAATGGCATCTGTGTACTATGTTGGACTCATGAAATAGAAACAAAGGAAAAGAATGGGACTAGGTTGGACTCATATCCCTGGATAGATTGTTGCATTGTAGTGTCTATGTGCTTGGTCTAAGCTCTTCGCTGATCTGTATGCAATTGTACTGTGTGTTGGCAGATTGCATTTAGACTGCAAGCTAGCAGATCTGCCAGACAGAGATGTGTGTGTGTGCATGGTTGCCTAGCAGACCAGTCAGAGGACAAACTGCTAGGTGGTGGCAAGCTACCTTAGGTCATGTGCCTGGTGTGCATGGGCAGTGGGAAGAATGATGAACACAAGGATTCTAGTTTGTACGATAGCTTGAGGAATCCCAAAAGTGTGTGCTAATTGCTAGGCTGCTCCCCAACCCTTAAAGTGCTCCAGATTGCATGTAAGATTTGTACCTGCCCATGTGTTCTCATCCAGTTATATTGAAGTGGAGTCTCCTTTACTGGTGGCCAGAGGTAGTGCAGACTGTGAAAAGTGTATCACAGCCAGTAATATATGTGCAAAGCTCCCCCTCATTCTCTTCTACCCCAAACAAAACAAGGTCCTCGCCTCAGTTAGCTAGTTTCCATGGGCTTGGAAAGAACCTTGTTTGATGTAGGAGGGACTGAGGGGAAGCTTACATTGCAGGAAAAAAAAAACTGGCTGTGATACACTTTTCACAGCCTGCACTAACTATGGCCACCAGTAGAGGAAGACTCCTCTAATGGCCAATAGCTCCCGCTGCTATCAATCTAGCCTGTGAGAGGGGAGAGAGGAGGGGAGAGACGCTGCTCTTGTGCACATCACTGGATCAAGATCAGGCTCAGGTAAGTATAAAGGGGGCTGGGGGATCCCAGACAGAAAAAGTTTTTTACCTTAAGGCAGAGAATGCATTAAAGTTACCTTGAGGCTGGGTTCGCACCATGCAAATTGGATGTAGGGTCCAATTCGCAGAATTGGCCCGTTTCAGGTCCAAATTCAGCCCAAAATTCAGGCTGAAATCGGACCTGAAACAGTGAACCAGCGCACACCAGACCCCTGCTGTGAGCCGCATGCGGCTCATATGTGAACCGAGCCTAATGCCGCGTACAAACGAGCGGACTTTTCGACCGGACTGGTCCGACGGACTATCCGACGGACTTTTGGCGGACTTCCAACGGACTTTCCCAACGAACGGTCTTGCTACACATGATCCCACCAAAGTCCGACAGATTCGTACGTGATGACGTACTTCCGGATTAAAATAAGGAAGTTGATAGCCAGTAGCCAATAGCTGCCCTAGCATCGGTTTTCGTTCGTCGGACTAGCATACAGACGAACAGACTTTTCGATAGGAACTGGGTCCGGCGGAGTTCCGACGTAAAGATTTGAAACATGTTCCAAATTTAAAGTCTGTCAGATTTTCGACTGAAAAAGTCTGCTGCAGGTCCGATGAAGCCCACACTCGGTCGAATTGTCCGCCGGACTCAGTTCGTCGGACCAGTCCGGTCGAAAAAAGTCCGCTCTTGTGTACGCGGCATAAGGCTTTAAAACCACTTTAAGACTTACATTTCTGTTTTAAAAGGGACAGAATACAAGTAAATAGAAAATTAAAGTGTATACTCTTATCCACAGTCCTATGTACACAGAGGCAGGTCCACCAAATATGTGTCAACGTGGCAGTTTCCAAACAGCTCTTGAAACAAGTGGGCAAATAACTGGGAATATATTCCGCTAGGTTACTGGAGTAGAATACCACTGATATAAGACTTTTCAAGGGCTAACACATTTTTTGAGATTTTGGCAGTCACCATTCATATTTTCTGCCAGTCTTCAGGTGATGTACAGTAGTTTGTCCTAATTCTGTCTCGCACTGGGCTTGGTATAACATGGGGCTAGATGCATCAGAAGATGCTCTAGTAAATGTAGGGGAACATGACTGTTGCTTGAAAGTATTGTGAAGGAGAAGGAAAGACTTATCTTTCAACAACGATTTAACATAGTTGTATTGTTGGATTTCAAGGTAATGGTATTGCTCCCGCAATTAAATTTTGTGAGTCACAGGATTGCTGGAAGGATTTGAGTCCAGAGGGAGATAGCATAAAGTAGATGGTGGTAAAGCCATGGTTGGTCCAGGAGGTAGCGATTTTCAAAGCTTGATAAAAAAAGGGCACAGCGAAGTATGTCAACTATTGGTAGGTGAGGAGAAATCAATTTCCCAGAGTATTTTATACCATCCCAGAGTAACAACGAATGAGCTAGAATAGGGTTATGCTTAGGTGGGCATTTAGAGGGAGGTAACCAAAGATGTGTTAATATCAGAATCAAATGTCATGCTATTAGCTCCAAGAATGCCCTCAGTAGACATTTATGCAAAGCATATAGAAGGGCTAAAGGCACTACAGTGCCTTGAAAAAGTATTCATACCCCTTGAAATGTTCCACATTTTGTCATGTTGCAATTAAAAATGTAAATGTGTTTTATTGGGATTTTATGTGATAGACAAACACAAAGTGGCACATAATTGTGAAGTGGAAGGAAAGACATAAATAGTTTTCACATTTTTTTACAAATAAATATGTGAAAAGCATGGCGTGCATTTGTATTCAGCCCCCTTTACTCTGATACCCCTAACTAAAATCCAGTGGAACCAATTGCCTTCAGAAGTCACCTAATTAGTAAATAGAGTCCACCTGTGTGTAATTTAATCTCAGTATAAATACAGCTGTTCTGTGAAGCCCTCAGAGGTTTGTTAGAGAACCTTAGTGAGTTAACAGCATCATGAAGGCCAAGGAACACACCAGACAGGTCAGGGATAAAGTTGTGGGGACGTTTAAAGCAGGGTTAGGTTATAAAAAAATATCCCAAGCTTTAAACATCTCACAGAGCACTGTTCAATCTCAAGAGATGGCCGTTCCCCTAAACTGACAGGCCGGGCAAAGAGAGCATTAATCAGACAAGCAGCCATGGTAACTCTGGAGGAGCTGCAGAGAGCCACAGCTCAGGTGGCAGAATCTGTCCACAGGACAACAGTTATGCCGCATACACACGATCGGAAATGCCGACAGCAAAACTCCGATGAGAGCTCTTTGTCGGAAAATGCGACCGTGTGTATGATCCATCGGTCTTTTGCTGGCAGAATTCCAGCCAGCAAAAGATTGAGAGCAGGTCCTCTATTTTTTGGTTGGGAAAAGTTCCTATCCGAAAATGCGTTCGTCTGTATGCAATTCGGACGCGAAAAAAATCACGCATGCTCGGAAACAATTTGACGTATGCTCGGAAGCATTGAACTTCATTTTCTCGGCTCATCGTAGTGTTGACGGTCGAAAGCTCAGAGAACTTTTGTGTGACTGTGTGTATTCAAGGCAAGCTTGAGCGGAATTCCATCGGAAAAACCATCCATGTTTTCTCTGACGGAAATTCTGTTCGTGTGTACGCGGCATAAGTCGCGCACTCCACTAATCCGGCCTTTATGGAAGAGTGGCAAGAAGAAAGTCATTGTTGAAAGAAAACCATAAGAAGTCCTGTTTGCAGTTTGCGAGAAGCCATGTGGGGGGCACAGCAAACATGTGGAAGAAGGTGCTCTGGTCAGATGAGATCAAAATTTAACTTTTTGACCTAAAAAGCAAAACACTATGTGTGGTGGAAAACTAACACTGCACATCACCCTGAACACACCATCCCCACCATATAACATGGTGGTGGCAGCATCATGTTATGGGTATGCTTTTCTTCAACAGGGACAGGGAAGCTGGTCAGAGTTGATGGGAAGGTGGATGGAGCCAAATACAGGGCAATCTTAGAAGAAAACTGGTTAGAGTTTGCAAAAGACTAGAGACTGGGGTGGAGGCTCACCTTCGAGCAGGACAGCGACCCTAAATATACAGCCAGAGCTACATTGGAATGGTTTAGATCAAAGCATATTCATGTGTTAGCATGGCCCAGTCAAAGTCCAGACTTAAACCCAATTGAGAATCTGTGGCAAGACTTGAAAATGGCTGTTCACAGAAGCTCTCCATCCAATCTGACAGAGCTTGAGCTATTTTACAAAGAAGAATGCGCATAAATTTCACTCTCTAGAAGTGCAAAGCTGGTAAAGACATACCCAAAAAGACTTGCAGCTCTAATTGCAGTGAAAGATAGTTCTAGTACAAAGTATTGACTCAGGGGGGCTGAATACAAATGCACACCACACTTTTCACAAATGTATTTGTAAAAAATGTTGAAAATCATTTTCCTTTCACTTCACAATTATGTGCCACTTTGTGTTGGTCTATCACATAAAATCCCAATAAAATACATTTGTGGAAAATTTCATAGGATATGAAAACTTTTTCAAGGCACTGTATATGAGCTGCTTGATAATACGAATTTATATTTGGAAACACCAACTATATATACTCCAAGAACTTACTTTGGAAAATGTAAGTAAATCATCCACAGATAGAGACAGAGAAAACACAGAAGACATAGAAGCTTAGGAAGAAATGTCATTTTGACAGCATGGATCCTACAAATCCAAGAAATGTGGCAATGTTGGTTTCTAAAAGTTTGGTTAGTTCTAAGGAGTGGGGGGATATTGGCCAGGTATAGAGACTCACAGCTAGGGGTTAAAGTGAGAACTTTAGAGAGTGAGTCCATCAAAGGGGGTCAGATATTTGGACAGATAAGGTTGCATTTACTTCTTGGAATTTAGCTTGTATTACCTGTTAGCCAGAGGTTACTGTGACATTGTCAAGTGTTGTGAAAAAAAACTTGTGAGAGGTACATGGGGGGAGGCCAGCATTAGGAGAATGCTGGTATTGTCATAGCAATCAAAGACTCTTCCTCAGTGCCATTCTGATGCTAGATTGAGACTATCCTAGCCAGCAGCTGAATGAGGCCGAGGATGAGTCATTGGTTGTTATGAAGCTGGCAGCCACAAGCTTCATAGCAACCAGCGAGCCCTGCATGAGAAGTTGTCAGTCTTGACAGCTCCCAGCACAAAATGCCCCACTCTGAGCACTGGAATCTCTCTTTATGCCAACACTGACTTTATCTGTTTTATTCCTACTCCCGAGAGGGGGAAGTGGATACATGTGAAAACCAGGTACCCGCTCTCACTTCCGGGTACGACAACACAAGCACAATGATCATGGTGATCTACACAATTTCCGCCCCGCCTTCTGGGAAACACAGAGGTCACAGACAAGGGGGACCATTCAGAAAACCCGCGCATGCACAGTAGGAATTGTTTCACACGATTATAGGTGCTTAGTCATTACCTTAATCAGGTAATGACTAAGCACCTATAATTGCGTGAAACGCATTTACTGGGCACTCTGGTCTTGCGGTGTCACTTTGGGATGTCCCAATAAACGATTTTAGATCACAATCGTGGTGTGCAGCCTATTCTTTTTTTACACATTGATTGCGGAGGCGAGCCGAGGCGGCCACCCACTACATCCATCAGGCTTTCTCATCTCACCTGGAGTGGCAAGCCTTCTTTGTCTAAATTCCAAGAATCAAATGTTGGTTTTGTTTTAGTAGAACTCACCAGCTGGCAAAGTGGTACCTGAGCGTTTATTCCGTGGGTAGCAACTAGGGATGGGCCGAACGGACCCCTGTTCGGTTTGCACCAAAACTTTCGAACGCCACGAAAGTTCGGACCCAAATAACGAACTCCATTAAATTCAATGGGACCCGAACATCAAAAATCAAAACTGTCCATTTTGAAGGCTTATATGCAAGTAATTGGGCATACAATGGTTATATGGGTCCGGGTCCTGCCCTGGGGGATATGTATCAATAAAAAAAAAGTTTGTGAAAAACGTCATTTTTAAATGAGTAGTTATTTTTTTGATTTTTAAAGTGAAATCATAAAAATTAAAAAATCCTTCAAATATAGTGCCTGAGGGGTCGCCTTAGTCTACCTGTAAAGTGGCAGATCTGTACCATGTCTAGAATCTGCTGCAGAAATAATTGCATTTATAAAGCCAAAAAAAAGACATTTTCCCTGCAAGCTGCCTTTATTTTGCTCAGCAACAACTGGGGAGCCAGTGAGTATGATGAGGCCACAATGTAGTGCACTGGGAACAAGATTAGAGATTTTTTGGATACATTCTGGTGTCACTTTGACTTTGGATAGACGTAACGGGTGCGTAAAAATTGCGCCTTCCCACCGTAACCCTATAGAGGTAATCTTGATGAAAGCCTCGCTGTAAAAAACTGCAATGATATGCACCTGTCAAACAGGTACAGAAAAATTACTCTTTTGGTGTGGGGGCGCCTTCCCACCATAACCCTATAGAGGTACTCTTGATGAAAGCAAGAATTAGCCTTGCTGTAAAAAAATTGCAATGATACGCACCTGTCAAACAGGTGCTGAAAAATTGGTCTTTGGGTGTTAATTGTGCCCATGAAACCTATACCAAAAACATTCTTCCAGATGAAATGATTGAACGCCCTCAAAGCTAGGCAGCCTCGAAGTCCTGCAGAGATTCCACATCCCAAAAAGACTTAATCAGTGATATCGGCATCTGGGGCTTTATAGCTGGTAATCCAGGACTGATTCATTTTTATAAAAGTCAAACGGTCCACGGAGTCTGTGGACAGACGCTTTCTATGATCAGTAAGGAAACCTCCTGCAACACTGAATGCCTGTTCTGAAAGCACGCTGGATGCAGGGTAGCCCAACAACTCAATAGCATACTGGGCAAGTTCTGGCCAGTGGTCTATTCTCATGACCCAGTAAGTCAGTGGATCGTCAGCTGGAAAGCTCTCCATCTCTGTTTTGGCCCAGAGATAATCATCCACCATGTGATGCAGACGCTGCTAATGGGATGTGGAAGCTGACAGCCCTGGGTGGTGAGGACTAAAAAAATTCCGAAATGCCTCACTTAGGCGGACCCCTTGTCCAATGCTCCTCTCTTGACCAACAGAAGACTCAAATCGACGTTTTCCAGGAGGTGGTGGAGGAGGTAGAGCTCACAGGTCTGGCATAATCACCACGAGCTGTATGGTGGGGGCACAACAAGCTGCAGAAGTGAGCCCTGTCCTGCATCCTTTCGAGTTGCAAACAGCGTTATCCAGTGTGATGTGAACTAAATATATCGTCCCTGCCCATGCTTGCTGGACTAAGTGTCAGCAGTAAGGAGGATTTTACGGGTGACTGCCTTGCCCAAGGATCCCAGAACATTCCCTTCTAGGTGATGGTAGAGAGATGGAATAGCCTTACGTGAAAAGTAGTAGCGACTGGGAACCTGCCATTGTGGTACAGCACATTGTGCAAATTCACGGAAGGGGGCAGAATCCACCAGGCTGAAAGGCAGAAGTTGGAGAGCCAACAGCTTTGACAAGCTTGCATCCAGACGCTGGGCATGTGGGTGGCAGGGACTGTATTTTTTTTCTGCTGCAGCAGATGGGGCAGAGAAATTTGCCGGTTACAGTGTACAGCTGGTGGTGTGCTGCTGGCAGATGTGCTGCTAGGACCTGGGACACCCTGTGCTATACCATCATCCCTGTCAGTGGAGGCTGCTGCAGGGGCAGATTGACGTGGGTAAGGAGGAGGAGGGACAGACTTTTGACCCAATTTTTGTGACTTTTAAATGCTCTTGCCAACAGGCTGAGTGGTTGGACGTTAAATGCCTTGTTAGGCATGTGGTACCCAAATGGTTGGTGTTTTTGCCACGTTTGATGTGCCTGAGACACAGTTTGC
Source organism: Lithobates clamitans (assembly GCA_037952925.1). Taxonomy (NCBI): domain Eukaryota; kingdom Metazoa; phylum Chordata; class Amphibia; order Anura; family Ranidae; genus Lithobates; species Lithobates clamitans. The sequence continues at coordinate 13,594,378 of JBBGZY010000353.1, read as the reverse complement.
AGATAGCAACAGTGCGATCTGCTGCAGACGTGCTGAAAAAGGCTCAGACAGCTGAGCTTTTGGGAGTGGGCCGGGAGATAACAGCTGCAGAATGTGATGGAATAGGGTGGCTGCTCTCTACTCTTTCTTGATGTCGGCCTCCTTGGGGTTGTGCCGCCTCACCTTCAGTTTCCTCCTTTTCTCTATCTGGCACTAAAGTCGCATCAGTGACCTCATCATCATCATCATCATCTCCATCTCCTCCATCTTCATTATTACCACTGGAGACAAATTGGCAATACGCTGCGGCTTGGGGAACATGAATGCCAATTTGTCTACCAGTGTTCCTCCCTCTCTCTAGGCTTATGTTACTGTCATCCTCAACCTCAGAACCAACATCTGAATCCAGTAATGGCTGGGCATCATCAAGGAGCAAGTGGCAGACGCTGTGGTCAAATAACTCAGCTGACTCCTCAATGACTGATGTTGGGGCTATGGCAGGAATAGATGTGGACAAGGAAGCAGGTTTATCCACTCTGGCAACTGCAGGGGACTGCAAACTTGTCTCTACTGGTGTGACAGAGGATCACGAAGGTTTGGTAAGCCAGTCCACCACCTCCTCTGCATGCTGTGGCTGGATAGCAGGGGCAAACTCACTAAACAGAGGAAATTAAGCCCTGCCTGAGGACTGACCACCACATCCACCTTTGCCTGTGGACACATTTGTTGCTGGCCCCCTTATAGTGCCAAGGGAACATCTGCCTGTCCTTGTTGTCCTCTCAGACATTATTGGGAGGGAGGGGGCGGTGCTTATAAGCAAATGTAAAGAAGAAGTTGAAATCTATACGTAGATGCACTTTAATCAATGTAAAAAGGTGTTTGGTGCACTTTAATTTTAGTACTCACACTACACAGACACACTCCACGGATACACTATAATATACTGCAATATAATGCGCCAAATGTACAGTGACGCACAGAACTATATGGCGTTAAACTGGCAGTAACGCACACAAAATTATATGGCATTACACTGTCAGTAACGCACGCAAAACTATATGGCGTTAAACTGGCAGTAACACACACAGAACTATATGGTGTTAAACTGGCAGTAATGCAAAAAACTAAATGGCGTTAAACTTGCAGTAACCCACAAAACTATATGGCGTTAAACTGGCAGTAACGCACGCAAAACTATATGGCGTTAAACTGGCAGTAACGCACAAAACTATATGGCGTTAAACATGGAGTAACGCATGCAAAACGATATGGCATTAAACTAGCAGTAATACACACAAAACTTTTTGGCAGGGGTGTCAAACTCAAATTCATCGGGGGCCGCATCAGCAGTATGGTTGCCCTCGAAGGACTGGTTGTATCTGTAGGACTATGTATATACTCAGAGTGCAGGGTTCAGGAATGCGCTACGTACAGAGTGCAGGGGTCAGGAGTGCGCTACGTACAGAGTGCAGGGGTCAGGAGTGTGCTACGTACAGAGTGAAGGAGTCAGGAGTGGGCTACGTAAAGAGTGGAGGAGTCAGGATTGCGCTACGTACAGAGTGCAGGGGTCAGGAGTGGGCTACGTAAAGAGAGGAGGGGTCAGGATTGTGCTACGTACAGAGTGGAGGGGTCAGGATTGCGCTACGTACAGAGTGCAGGGGTCAGGATTGAGCTACGTACAGAGTGCAGGGGTCAGGAATGCGCTACATACAGAGTGCAGGGGTCAGGAATGCACTATGTACACAGTGCAGGGGTCAGGAATGCACTACGTACAGTGTGCAGGGGTCAGGAATGTGCTATGTACACAGTGCAGGGGTCAGGAATGTGCCCCAAGTTTCCTCACATCTTTTCTCTCTTCTACCTTCCTACCTAGCCCAGCTCTGGTACCTCCCTGTATAGGCGGCTCCCTCCTTTTGTATTGGGCTATAGTTAGTAGTTTCCTGTTTATTGGGCTATATATGGTACCTCCCTCTGTGGGCGGATCTCTGTGTTTAGTATCAGTACTCAGTTTTGCTATGTTTTTTTTCACCATCACTTCAAAATAATCAGCACACACTTCATCAACACAAGTGCTTAAAAAGCCCTCAGGACGCAGCCCGCTGGATGGGGAAAAAAAAAACAGAGCTGTCAGCAATCTCTGCCACTATGCAAAAAATGTCACTATGCACGAAAAATGTCACTATGCAAGAAAAATGTCACTATGCACGAAAAACGTCACTATGCACGAAAAATGCCACTATGCAAAGAATGCCACTATGCACGAAAAATGCCACTATGCAAAGAATGCCAGTATGCACGAAAAAAGTCCCCTATGCAAAAAGCCGGCATCGCTGGAGGGACTGGGGAGGCGAGGTGGAGGCGGGTACAGGGCAGTGGTGGAGGCGGAGACAGGGCGGCATCGTTGGCTGAGGAAAAGCTGAGGGAAGGGGAGACAGGGCAGAGGCGGAGACAGAGCGGCATCGTTGGCTGAGACAAAGCTGAGGGAGGCGGGGGTGGAGGCGGAGACAGGGTGGAGGTGGAGACAGGGCGGAGGCGGAGACAGAGCGGCATCTTTGGCTGAGACAAAGCTCAGGGAGGCGGGGGTGGAGGCGGAGACAGCACGGAGGGGGAGATGTTTACTTGTTCTCATGGAGACTGACCGGCCGCGCCGCTCGCGAGGGGGGGATGTTTTCTTGTTGCCTGGGATACCTGGCAGAGGGCCACATGACAAGGCCTGGCCGGCCTGGATTCGGCCCGCGGGCCTTGTGTTTGCCACCTGTGCTATATGGCGTTAAACTGGCAGTAACACACAGAAAACTATATGATGTTAAACTGGCAGTAACACACGCAAAACTATATGGCGTTAAACTGGCAGTAACGCACACAAAACGATATGGCGTTAAACTGGCAGTAAAGCACAAAACAATATGGCGTTAAACTGGCAGTAACACACACAAAACAATATGGCGTTAAACTGGCAGTAACGCACACAAAATGATATGGCGTTAAACTGGCAGTAACGCACAAAACTATATGGCGTTAAACATGGAGTAACGCACGCAAAACGATATGGCATTAAACTAGCAGTAATGCACACAAAACTTTTTGGCAGGGGTGTCAAACTCAAATTCATCGGGGGCCGCATCAGCAGTATGGTTGCCCTCGAAGGACTGGTTGTATCTGTAGGACTATGTATATTTTTAGAGTGCAGGGTTCAGGAATGCGCTACGTACAGAGTGCAGGGGTCAGGAGTGCGCTATGTACAGAGTGCAGGGGTCAGGAGTGTGCTACGTACAGAGTGAAGGAGTCAGGAGTGGGCTACGTAAAGAGTGGAGGAGTCAGGATTGCGCTACGTACAGAGTGCAGGGGTCAGGAGTGGGCTACGTAAAGAGAGGAGGGGTCAGGTTTGTGCTACGTACAGAGTGGAGGGGTCAGGATTGCGCTACGTACAGAGTGCAGGGGTCAGGATTGAGCTACGTACAGAGTGCAGGGGTCAGGAATGCGCTACATACAGAGTGCAGGAGTCAGGAATGCACTATGTACACAGTGCAGGGGTCAGGAATGCACTACGTACAGTGTGCAGGGGTCAGGAATGTGCTATGTACACAGTGCAGGGGTCAGGAATGTGCCCCAAGTTTCCTCACATCTTTTCTCTCTCCTACCTTCCTACCTAGCCCAGCTCTGGTACCTCCCTGTATAGGCGGCTCCCTCCTTTTGTATTGGGCTATAGTTAGTAGTTTCCTGTTTATTGGGCTATATATGGTACCTCCCTCTGTGGGCGGATCTCTGTGTTTAGTATCAGTACTCAGTTTTGCTATGTTTTTTTTCACCATCACTTCAAAATAATCAGCACACACTTCATCAACACAAGTGCTTAAAAAGCCCTCAGGACGCAGCCCGCTGGATGGGGAAAAAAAAAAACAGAGCTGTCAGCAATCTCTGCCACTATGCAAAAAATGTCACTATGCACGAAAAATGTCACTATGCAAGAAAAATGTCACTATGCACGAAAAACGTCACTATTCACGAAAAATGCCACTATGCAAAGAATGCCACTATGCACGAAAAATGCCACTATGCAAAGAATGCCAGTATGCACGAAAAAAGTCCCCTATGCAAAAAGCCGGCATCGCTGGAGGGACTGGGGAGGCGAGGTGGAGGCGGGTACAGGGCAGTGGTGGAGGCGGAGACAGGGCGGCATCGTTGGCTGAGGAAAAGCTGAGGGAAGGGGAGACAGGGCAGAGGCGGAGACAGAGCGGCATCGTTGGCTGAGACAAAGCTGAGGGAGGCGGGGGTGGAGGCGGAGACAGGGTGGAGGTGGAGACAGGGCGGAGGCGGAGACAGAGCGGCATCTTTGGCTGAGACAAAGCTCAGGGAGGCGGGGGTGGAGGCGGAGACAGCACGGAGGGGGAGATGTTTACTTGTTCTCATGGAGACTGACCGGCCGCGCCGCTCGCGAGGGGGGGATGTTTTCTTGTTGCCTGGGATACCTGGCAGAGGGCCACATGACAAGGCCTGGCCGGCCTGGATTCGGCCCGCGGGCCTTGTGTTTGCCACCTGTGCTATATGGCGTTAAACTGGCAGTAACACACAGAAAACTATATGATGTTAAACTGGCAGTAACACACGCAAAACTATATGGCGTTAAACTGGCAGTAACGCACACAAAACGATATGGCGTTAAACTGGCAGTAAAGCACAAAACAATATGGCGTTAAACTGGCAGTAACACACACAAAACGATATGGCGTTAAACTGGCAGTAACGCACACAAAATGATATGGCGTTAAACTGGCAGTAAAGCACAAAACAATATGGCGTTAAACTGGCAGTAACACACACAAAACGATATGGCGTTAAACTGGCAGTAACACACACAAAAGTAAATGGCGTTAAACTGGCAGTAACACACACAGAAGTAAATGGCGTTAAACTGGCAGTAACGCAATCAAATAGACGGTGTTCAACCGCCACTACACTGACGCTATCTGAATTGTCCCTACTATAGCTATACACTAGTGTCAAGATTACTGACACGGTCTCACTACACTACACTGAAACTATATGAGCTGTCCCTACTCTAATATATTTAGAAATGACACGGTCTCACTACACTACAGTGAAACTATCTGAGCTGTCCCTACTCTACACTAATGTATGTATGAATGACACGGTCTCACTACACTACAGTGAAACCAGACGGCTGCAGAAAAAAAACGCCTAAAGCCAAAAACAGCAGCTGTACAAACAACCAGTGTGCATGAGGCTATCATTATTATCTATTATCATATAAAGATACTGTTTTCACCTATTATTTATTTGCTTTGTCAACATGTCCGTGATCCAGCAGCAGGTGTATGTCATTGCCTCAGTTTGAGAAGAGAAGAAAAAATAGACCCAGGGTCGGCATGACTAAGGGAGGAACAGGTCTGGGGAAGGGTTAAATAAATAAGTAGTTAATGAGGGTAGGGGCGTAGCTTACCTGATTGGTGTATTAGGGGTCAGGTGGCCAGGGTGGAGCCGCAGGGGGTTTTGTCTGTGCAAAGGCTGATGGGTAATCACTCCGGAAAGTTCTGTTGATTGAAGAGTTCCCTCCCGCCCTGTATTCTGGTTTAGGGGGTAGTCGGGGGGGGGGGGGCAATTCTGATGTTTCATTTAAATAAATTAATTAATTAATTTAAAAAAAATTATATTTAAAAAGAAATAATAAAAAATGTTTTAATATTTTGCACTTTTGCCACAGCAGCTGGCGGATCAGGGGGTCTTTGAGGGGTCAAGGATTAACCAGATTGTAGAAGAATTGGGGGCCCATTTAGGGTATGGCGCTCCCACCTGGTTGGTTGTTGGTGGTTCTCCCAGGAGCTAGGTCCCCTGGGGTCAAAATGTGGAAGTCGCAACGTCTTCGAGCCAGGTGGGGCACGGCTGAGGACATGGTCGGTAATAATCAAAAATGTGATTTAAGGACACCCAAAGACCCGATCGTGGTGTTAAAATTGTTTTGTTTGTTGTTTATTAATTTGTTAAATAAAAGGGCTGTTGTGGCCGTTTAAACCCATGTCACGCAGTGTTGTGTTTTTATTATAAGTTTAAGGACCGTAAGTTGACGAATCCTATAGTCATGTTAGCGTGGCTGCTTATACAGTAGTTTCTACAATAAAGACTAATTCCACCTTTCTTATTGTGTTTCATGTTACACTCATAATGAGGGTATAACAAGAAACAGGGTTACATTCAGCAACCAACATCCTCAAATAATTTAAATCAGCTTTGCAGGTGGAGCCCGAATTTATAAGTGTAGGACACAGCACAGCAGAGGGGTAATTAGAGATCAGTGGAGCACCAGGGCAGCAATGTCACCACATTGGTATTCTATTTATTACTTCCTCCAGCTCCATAACTCCACACCTAAACTCCCCAGCATGTTATCCTATGTGTCTATGCACACATAGGCTTTTCCTGGTGCCTCCATGGCAGCATACCAATGGTTGGTTGCTCCGCTCCCGACCAACCCACAGGAGCACTTTAACTCTATAAATAAAAGAGTTGTTTCCCCCTGCCAGTATTCTTTGCTCTGTCCTCATTCCTGTAGGATCACAATCAGCCCTACCTCACCGCTTTATGGTGTGACTGTTGCAGGTTAATGCTCTCCTGCAGTAAGGAGTCCCATTACTTGGACTGCTAAAGGCACCAGATAAGTATGGGAGCCCATTTTTCTGTGGATCTTTTTAGGGCTTTTTAAGGGTTAACAGGAGCTTGTCATCCTCCTCTATGTTCCCTTGTTTGGCATGTCTCATATGTATATACTTGTACATTTCAACATAATAGGTTATTGCTACCTCCAGCAGCGTTCCCCGTGTCTGTTCGTTTTCTCCTTCCTTCAGGAGTGTGCAGCTCTTTGCGCGCGCCATTCAGCTCTGCTTTCCCGGCGGGGGGGCGGGGTCACGGCGTGACATTGCGGTGCATGCACAGTAGCGCATTAAAGCCAACGGTGACCATCTTGGTATACCCAGAACGCTCCCAGGTATAAAGGAGAGCTTGACTTCATTAGGGGGCCAGCTGTCAAAGGGAGACATCTCTAAAAAAGGTGTCTTCTCTACCGCTTCTTTTTTCCCCTGTATTATGGAGCCCAGCCAAGGTACCGGGGGGAGGGGTTATTATGTATATATAAATATATTATATACTCATGTTTGTTTGTTTGTATGTATATATATATATATATATATATATATATATATATATATATATATATATAAACCTTTTTTGTTTCTTCAAAGACCAATTTAATTCTTTTGTCTTTTTCCCAGCTGCCCCTAGTAGTCCAATGCCACATCAAAAAGATCCTCAACATACCACTAGGTAAGGGCAGCAACAGTCAGGTAAGTTTTTAAAAAAAAGAAAAAGAGCACCCCGGGCTAGTTGAAACATCTTTTTTGTTTCTATTTTTTACTATAGCCCACATCACGGATCATCCCGCAGGTCATCCCACAGAAACTCTCCAGATAGGAGATCAAGGGGTCATAGGAGCTCGGATCATTCTCACTCATCCTCGGCCCATGCTTTCCCCAGTGGTCAGAGATCACCCTGACATACCTCAAGTAGACATGACTCCCAGCGCAGACCTTTGTATCCAGAGGATAAAGCATGTTGGGTGTGTGGAAAACAAGCCCTACCTGATAAATTGGTATGTGGTCATTGCCTCCTAGAAGCCACAGGGGACAAGGAAAGAGACAATCAGACGTCCATGGAATCAATCAAAAACCTGATTAAGGATTCTATCCAGGATTTGGCCTTATCCCAAGACCAAGTAACCCCGCCCTCGGGCGAAACAGCAGTAAACACACCCACCCCTCAACCTGATCCAGGTGTTAATTCTGAAGGCGAGACAGAAGTGGGGAGGAAAGTGCTTCGGCCTTTGACTTTGCTCTAGTAGAACCTTTTATAATCGCAGTAAAGGACGCAATCCAATGGGAGGAAGATCCAGAGCCTCCATCTAAAACAAAGAGATATTTTCCACACCTAAAGAAAAAATTATCAGCCTTCCCTTTAATGGAAGAAGTTAAAGAAGTGGTGACGGATGAATGGCAGAAGGTGGACAAGAGGCCCTTAGCTTACAATCTCAAATTATACCCGCTGGCAGAGGCAGATGCGCAGCTTTTTGACTCTGTACTTACTGTAGACGCCTCAATCATGAGGTTAGCCAGAAATACAACACTACCTTTAGAAGAAGCAGTCTCCTGTAAGGATGTCCTTGACCGAAGGATCGATTTAGATCTAAAGAAATCTTATCAGGCAGCAGGAGGGGCATGTAAACCAGCGGTAGCTCTGACCTCGATCTCGAGGGCTACCAGGGTGTGGTCGGACAACATCGAATCAGCCCTCAGACAGGTATTGGGCTCTGAGGAAATCATCAAGGCACTGGATGAACTAAAGTTGGCCTTTGATTTCATGGCAGAAGCAGCCATTGTTTGAAAATGTTCCCCCAGAGCTATGCTATACTCCATCACTGCCAGAAGGGCGTTATGGCTAAAGACATGGTCAGCCGACCCAACATCAAAGCAATCGTGGTGTTGTATTCCATGTAATGGGAAAGCTCTGTTCAGCGACAAAATGAATGCAGCAATCACCAGAGTCACAGGGGGAAAAAGCGTTCTAATTCCCGAGGACAGAAGCAGGAGGAAGAGATTCGCTACACGTCCAGTTGTCCAGCAGAGAGCGAAGGATTCCAGAACATACCACCCAGGTAGGGAGTACAGAAGAGGCTGGAAGGGCTCGCAAGCCACTTTTTTGAAGATGGGAAAACCTAAAGCCCCAACATCCACCGTTGAGGGCCAGAAGTCTTTTTGACTCCCTATCCACCCAAACCGATCCAGTGGGAGCTCGACTCAAGGTGTTTTCCCAGGTTTGGGTGGAAAATTGCATAGATCAGTGGGCAGTTTCCACTGTCCTTCAAGGGCATTTCTGGAAATTCAGAAGGCGCCCCCCACCCTTTTCCTTCCAGCCCACCAAAATTCCAACCTTCAAGGAGAAGAGGGAGGTCCTTCTTCAGAATGTGCAAATTCTTATTCTTCAACAAGCAGTAGTGCCAGTTCCGGACTTTGCTCAGGATTTTATTCCCCAGTCTTTTTGGTCCCCAAGAAGTCGGGCGGTTGGAGGCCCGTGTTGGACCTGAAGAGGTTGAACAGACACATCCATGTAGAACATTTCAAAATGGAATCCTTAAACACAGTGATTCTATCAGTACAACCGGGGGATTGGATGGTCTCTATAGACCTCCAAGATGCATATCTTCATATACCTATCCAGCAGCAGTTTCAGCCATTCCTTCGACTCAAAGTAGGCGACTTACATCTCCAATTTCAATGCCTTCCCTTCGGAATCTCAACAGCTCCTAGGAACTTCACCAAGGTGCTAGTGGCAATCAAAGCTCCTCTCCGAGAGAAAGGGATTCGGGTGCTTCACTATTTAGACGACATCCTGATTTTATCCCTGCACAAAAAGAGCCTAGAAATACATGTGTGATTGGTCCTAGACACGCTGATCAGGTTCGGGTGGCTGATCAATTATTCCAAAAGTCATCTCACACCTACGCAGGAGCATATCTGGGAGCATTCTTCAACACTCCAGAGAAAGCAGTTTCTCTCCCATCAGCAAAAAATCCCTGTTCTGATAGGGAAAGTAAAAAAAGAGTACTGGTGAGCCATTCCATGTCAGCATCAGACTGTCTGAGCCTGCTGGGGTTCCTTTCTTCATGTATACCCATGGTAAAATGGGCCAAGTGGCATCTACGGGGGTTCCAGCTGGGTTTTCTGTCACAGTGGAGGAAGAATCACCTGGAACAGAGGATATTGATCACGCCCGCAATGAAGTCCAGTCTCTGGTGGTGGACAAGACCATCCAACCTTCTGGGTCACTGTTCCCTGGGGCCCATCTCGTCGACCATTCTTACGTCAGACGCAAGTCGGTTGGGTTGGGGAGCACACTACCAAGACCAGGTAGTACAAGGGAGATGGCAATTCAATTCGGAGGAAGTAGTTTTGAACATATTGGAACTAAGGGCAGCATGGATGGCAATCCTCCATTTAGCCACCTCCCTCAGAGGCAAATCCGTACTTCTTCAGATGGACAACAGAGCGGCAGAGGCCTATGTCCAGAACCAGGGGGGAACACACAGCAGGTCCCTATTCAGCGAAGTAACGCCCATTCTAAACTGGGCCAAGAGGAATTTAATCAACCTACGGGCATCATATATCCCAGGGCCCGAGTATCAGTTAGCCGACCATCTGTCAAGATCATTCAGCGACAACAACGAATGGTCCCTGAATCCGAGGGTCTTCCTCTGGATATGCCAGCAATGGGGCACTCCCCAAATAGACCTCTTTGCCTCCCCACTCAAAGCAAAGATGCCTCTATTCTTTTCAAGATTCCCATCTCCGAGGTCAGCAGGAGTGGATGCCCTAGTCCAGCCATGGAACTTTCAGAAAGGATATGCATTTCCTCCGACCCCTCTGATATTGAGGTTTCTCCAACATCTGACAACAGAGAAAGTCACAATCTTGGCAGTGATCCCGTATTGGCCCAAAAGACCATGGTTCACGCTCCTAGTCAGGATGGCCCTGTACAAACCGCTTCCCCTTCCATGCATGGATAACCTTCTGTCTCAGGACAATTTCTTTCACCCGCACCCGGAGATCCTAGACTTGAGGGCCTGGAAGTTGAGCGGAAGAGGTTGGGTGAGTTAGGATGCTCGCATAGTGTTATCCAAACACTACCACAGGCAAAAAAATCATCCACTAATTCCACCTATTACAGGGTATGGAGAAAGTTTACAGAGCTGGCAGAGGTTAACCATTCCAATCCCCTGGAACCTGGAGTCCAGAATATACTTCTCTTGCAGAGTGGTTTGGACTTAGGTTTGGGTCTAAACACACTCAAGGTCCAGGTCTCAGCCCTTTCAGCTCTAACAGATACACGATGGGCATTAAACCCTCTTGTCGAACACTTTTTGAAGGCAGTCCTAAGATTACGACCTCCCAGAAAAACGTTATACCCCAAATGGGACTTGACTGTTGTACTTAATGTCCTATCAAATCCTCCTTTTGCTCCCACAGAAGAGTGCACCTTGGAGGATATTTCCTTGAAGGTGATATTCCTGATCGCCATCACTTCGGGTCGCAGAGTGTTGGAGATCCAAGCTTTAGGATCACAGGAACCCTACATCACCTTTTTCCCAGACAGGGTGGTTTTGTAGCCTATTCATCAATTCGTTCCTAAAGTGCCTTCGGTCTACCATCTCAACCAGGAATGGGTTCTTACAGCATTCGGGGAGGACCCAGCCTCAAGACTTCATGAGTTAGATATAGCTAGGTCTCTAAGGAACTATTTAAGTTTAACACAACAGTTCCGTAAAGATCAACGACTGTTTATCATCCCAAAGGGCGCCAAAAAGGGAATGGCAGCATCCAGACGACCTTGGCAAGCTGGATCGTGAGGTTAATCCAAAGAGCATATCAGGCTAGTGGTCTTCCAGTTCCAGACGCGGTCAACGCGCATTCAACGCGGTGAGTGGCCTCCTCTTGGGCAGCCCCTGAGACAATTTGCCGAGCGGCTAGTTGGTTGTCCTTCAACACTTTCATGTCGCACTATAGTGTAGACCCAGCTGTTCTTACTTCCCGAGAATTTGGGGAGGGGACCTTGCAGTTATCTGTGCTGTAGTTTTCATTAAATTTCTTATTGCAGTACCCTCCCTGTAAGCGAGTTATTTACCATTGGTATTCTGCCATGGAGGCACCAGGAAAACGGAAAATTGAATAGTTACCTTTCCGTAATTTTCCTTTCCTGGTGCCTACCCATGGCAGCATACACCCTCCCTTTAATAATCCTTAATGTTCTGAGGTCTAGTTACAAGAATACCGGCGGGGGGGAAACAACTTTTTTATTTATAGAGGTAAAGTGGTTCTGTGGGTTGGTCGGGGGCAGAGCTACCAACCAATGGTATGCTGCCATGGGTAGGCACCAGGAAAGGAAAATTACAGAAAGGTAAGTATTCAATTTTCCATTGTATTAGTTTTTTTTTTGGCAGAGGTGTTTTCTGGCTGGAAACCCCCCCAGAACTACTGGGTTTGAAGAGGAGTTTTTCAGCTGTAAAAATGCTCTAACTCTAAAAAAAACACTGAAAAACATGGCTATTCTGCTTTTATGAGCATTTTTGAGTCATAAGCTTTTGTGGGAGTATAGTTTTGCTGAAAAACACAAACTCGAAAAAAGTTACTGCAAAAATGCTGCAAAACTCCAGCGTTAGGGGCAGGGCCGTCTTTAATATTGATTGGACCCTGGGCAAAAATATCTTGCCCCCCCCCCACAGAAATGTGCTGCCCTTTAGTAGATACACAGCAGTTCCATTAATTGTTAATGAAACCCTCACGCATCTGCTGACATGTGTCTTGGCACCGTGTGATTTTGAAAAAGGGTTAGGGACCTTCTTCCGCATTTCTAGAGCATAGAGCAAACCAATGAAATGAATGGGCTGCCCTACACGCTACCTACATCTTTATCCACCCTGACAGTACACCTTTGCATCATAAAACCCCCGCTAACCTCTACACCCCAAACTTCCCCCATCCTCTCCACTCTAATCCCCCCCTTTAACTCTACCTGCCTCCTCTACTCATCTTTGCACCCACCTTCTATACTCCTTCTTGCTCACCTGTGCACCCCAAACTGTAATTCCTTCTCTCCCTACCTCTGCACACCCCAAACTACCCTCCCCCACACTAAATTCCTTACCTTTGCAGAACAGGCTGATGTTAGGCTGAATGACCACAGTTGTAGGCAGGACTTTCAAGCATGCCCCTTCAGTGGGCAGCATTCAGCAGAAGTGATGGGGAATATGACCTCAGGGGGGCATGATATACATATGCATGCCACCTCTATTTACATATGAATGCCACCGGTCTGCCGCTATTTACATATGAATGCCGGTATTTACATGTAAACACAGGGTCTGCAGGTGAGTCATCTGTACACAACAATTGGGCTGGGCAGCTTTAGTAACAGAATGACCCTGGTTACAGAGAAACGCTTGTGTTGGGAGGGACCTCACACGTGACGTAATTCTGCAAGGGGTGGGGTAGGGGGTGGCAGGGCCCACTGCGCTGACACAGTGCACCCACGGATGTCCTAGGGCACCAAGATGGGGGAGCGGTAACATGGTGGTATGTTATATAATTTTGCATATAAATAAGGTGCTGTTGCATGTAAATCTAATTTTTGTTTTAATTATCATGATATAAAATAATGGTTGTGGGGGTCTTTTTGTAGGCTTGATTTTTTTTTGGGGGGGTGGGCAGCATTTCATTCTTGGACCCAGGCAGCACAAAGTCTTGGGCCAGACCTGGGTGTACGTTATCATTCCTTCTTCCTTCAAAGAAGAACTATTGAAGTTTAGAAAATCTGAGCACCTTTTTTTGCACCTTACATATATACAGGGCTTTTTTTCAGCGGGAACGAGGGGGAACACAGTTCTAGCACCTCCAGCACTGAATGTATGTAATAGCATGAGGTGTGGGGTGTGTTGGAGGGTCTATTGATGTTGGCTGCTGGGGGATCTATTGTCACTGGTGGGGATCTGATTTTGTGTGAGGGTCTATTGTTGCTGATGGGGAATCTATTGTTGCTGGGGGGTCTTATGTTGCTGGAAGGGATCTACTGTTGAGGGAGAGGTGTATTTTTACTGGATGCTGGAGGATCTATTGATGCTGGCTGCTGGGAGATCTGTTGTTGCTGCTGGGGGGGTCTAATGTTGCTTGGGTGGATATTTTGTTACTGGGTGTGATATTTTGTTGTGGGTGGCTCACTGTTGCTGCAGGGAATCTATTGTTGTTGGGGTATAGTCCATTGTTGCTGGGGGAGTCTATTGTTGTGTGGGGATCTTTTGCTGGGATTCTATTGTTCCTGGCTGCAGGGCATCTATTTTACTGTGTTTCTTTTTATCATTAACATGTTCCATACAAATGATTTAGCACCACAAAATAATACTTGGTTCTGTATTTTCTAAAAGGGGCAGTACTGGTAGGTGGAATCAAGGAACGGTGGTCAGAGGTGGGTAGGGACAGAGACAAGGGGTGACTCAGACTGGGGGGAGTTCCTGCACCCATTCTCCGAGAAAAAAAGCCCTGCATATATATATATTTTGTAATTTTTTTGCGCAGTATTTGCACATTTTATGTGGACTTTTTTTGCACAGATATGTCAATTTAGGATGAGTTCATCATATGTTTAACCACTTCCCGCCCAACTACGTCATATGACGTCATAGACATTGAGTGGGGATATCCGAATGATGCCTGCAGTTAGAGCATCATTCAGATATCTTCTTTTACAGCAAGCGATTCCCTTCACCATAAAAACAATCATAGCAACTGTTCAGCTGCTTGATTGTTTTTACAGGCTCCCGCCACCCTCCGGTGCTTCTATCGGCTCGCCTGTGTGATCGGCGAGCCGGAGAAGGAATCCGCCAGCGGTGGAAGTTCACCATAGAGAATACCATGAACCAGATGGTCCCCGGCAGTCTCTATGACCTTTTGGAGGCTGGGTGCAACATTATAATGTCACATCCAGCCTCGGCAGTTGTAAACACTGCCGTTGCCTAGGCTGGGAAGCTGAGATCATTTTTTTTAATTTTAGGATTTCCAGTCTAGAGGCGAGATCTGGGGACTTATAGACCCCGGATCTCGCTGGAAAGAGGACCTGTCAAGCCCTATTCCTATTACAAGGGATAAAACATAAAATATAAAATTGATGCGCTCTAAAAATTGACCAATGTGCAAAAAAACGACATCAAGTAAAATAAAATATGCTCAAATAAATAAATAAATTATGCATATAAATATATAAATACCTATAAAATAAAGGTATAAATAATCTTGGTGCTAATGCATATACACATATCCCCCAAAAATTGATATTGTGGCGGTGTGTAGAAATAAAAAGATAATTAGTGCCGATCTGATAAATAAGCAATCATAAAAAGTTCCAGCGGAGATAAGTTAGTTCAAAAAATATATACATATATAAAATAGACCCAGCAGTTCATTCCCTTAATCAAATTAATTGATTCACTGTGTTTAATCGTTGTTCAAGATTTTTGGCTTTTCTTACATTCCACTTCAGCCATGATACTGCTAGTAGTTCGGTTCTCAGGAGAATGATTTTATGAAAAGCAAGCAAAAAGGTATATCATTGCGCAGTGAACTTATAAGAAAGTACACAAGCAAACAGCTTTAAGAGATACACTCACATGCGCCCTGTATACTAGAGGCATTCAGGTATGCAGATTGCAGTCAGCCGCTGTGGACGAGGCTTTCCATATAGAAACCGCAGCGCCCCAGTCCCCGCGTGCTCGCTTGCAAAAGCGACCGCATGTGTAGGCCACGCCCACATATGTAAACGGCATTTAAACCACACATGTGAGCGTTAGAGCAAGAGCAATATTTCTAGCCCAAGACCTGCTCTGTAACTCTAAACAGGTAACCTGTAAAAATTTTGAAAGCATCGCCAATGGGTATTTTTAAGTACCAAAGTTTGGCGCCATTCCATGAGTGTGCGCAAAAGCGTGACATGTTAGGTATCTATTTACTTGCCGTAAAATCATCTTTTACGAAACAATCAGGCTAACTTTAGTAATTTTTTTTTTTTTAATGCATGAAATGCGTTTAAAAAATTGCTGCGCAAATACCACGCAGGATAAAAAGTTGCAACAACCACCATTTTATTTCCTAGGGCCTCTGCTAAAAAAACATATATAATGTTTGGGGGTTCTGAGTAATTTTCTAGCAAAAGAGCTAATGAATATTCTGGTTTGTTATTTTGGGAATACTGTATATTTAAAAGCAAAACTTTTTTAATTTTGCATAAATACACATCCCAATATACATACAGTTTTTTTTTTTTTCCGTTCAACCAGATCTTACAGATTCCTACATCAATACAAGTGATGTGAATGTAGAGATCTCCCTCGCTGTGTTATTGTATTATGATAGCAGGGAATCCCCCCCTTCACAATACACTGATCAGAGCTGCAGAGGCTAATTGAATGCTGGTTTTCAAGCAGAGAGGCTGACAATTTTTTCTATTGCTGTCTGTGACACTACTGGGAAATTCACCCCTCTATTTGTCTTGGAGACCATTGTCGGTGCAGTGACTGGCCTCAGGTGATACACAGAGATGAAAAAAAATCTTCCTACATAAGATGTACCTGTCTATCTGCAGTCTTTTCTTCCCTACATCAATTCCCAGATAGCAAGGATAACGTGCCACAAATTTGGGGCAGTGTTGAATTGTAACTTGCTACAAATTTTCATTGGCAAGTTGTACATTTGCAGAGCACTTGAGGCACAAGTTCTAGTTGGCACTTTTACAATTTGATGCAAATTTGCGTGTCAGGTCTCTAGCAAGAGCAAAAATGCGATGGTGAGTCTATAGCAAGAGCTTTGCGAGTCACAGTGACCCCTGTGGTGGGGTGACTATTGCACAATATAACTGAACCAGAACTTGCAGCAGACTTGCAGAATGTTTGCAAAGAAAGTTAGTCATGCAAAGCGGACTTGCTGCAATTGTGCAACAAACTTGTGAAGCCTGGCAAGTATAGCAATAGCTTAGCAAGTCTTTTTCAAATATGTAGCTTAATTGCGTGCTATCTGGGTTCAAAGTGCTACATTTTTAAAGCTTGTCTGAAAGGGGGCGGAGAGCTAAAATTACACACTTCAGAGCTCAGTGAGGAGAGCTCTGAAAACAGATTGGAGGGAAGAGACACACCCCCCTTCACACAGCACACAGGAACAGAGCTGAGGCTGTCAATCTCAGGCTGTGAGCTGGAGCTCTCTCTCCTGTCACCATTTTTCTCTTGGCATCAAGAAAACTTGTCAGATGTGATTCATGCTGATAGCAAAGGAATGAAGCAGCAAACAGAAATAACACTTAGTGCTCTTTACTGAGGCAAGTACAGGCTATCGAGGGATATGCTTTGTTCATATTTCATGTCTGAGGTTTACCCACTTTAAATGTTAAAGTGACACTTAAGGTTCAGGGTTTTTTAAAAAAAAATAACAAGCATATCAATACTTACCTCCACTGTGCAGCTCGTTGTGCACAGAGTGGCCCTGAACATTCTCTTCTGGGGTCCCTCAGCGGCTCTCGCGGCTCCTCCCAACATCAGATAACCCCCTGGGAGAAGCGCTCTCCCGGGGGGTTACCTTGCGGGCGTGCTCACGAGTCCAGCATTCAGTGTCCATAGATGCCGAATGCAGGACTCGGCCCCGCACCCCGGCGCCCGCGTCATTGGATTTGATTGACAGCAGCGGGAGCCAATGGCTGCGCTGCTATCAGTCTATCCGATTAAGAGCCGAGAACTCTGGGCAGAGAGAGAGTGCGTCCCCATAGGACAAGTTCAAGGGTTCAGGTAAGTAAAACGGGGGGGCTGGGGGGCCGGTCACTGACAGGTGTTTTTTCACCTTAATGCATAGGATGCATTAAGGTGAAAAAACACAAACCTTTACAACCCCTTTAAAGTTGTCATTGGGCATTGCTAATCTCCTTCTGAAAATGGTAGTTGCCTGGATAGAATAAAAACATATTGCTACAAGGCTCTATTTTAGGATCTCAGTATGCAGATCAGAAATGTCATAAGTGCTGATCAATACACTTCCAAGCAATGTAATCAACGTATTGAAGGATCTGCGTGACAGCCAAGCAACTAGCATTTGAAGAACAAGCGTTAATGAATGATAGGTTTCATGTTTCTATTTTGACAGATGAGCTTCAGCCCACGTTCACACTGAGGGCCGGTTTGAAATCGTGCGAGTTCAGATGAACTTTCACGCTTTCAAACCGGCATTTCAGTCCGACTTCGGAGGTGATTTGACAGACACCTGTGCAGGTTCCTGCACAGGTGTCTATTCAATAGGCCCTGAAGTGGCCAAAAGTAGTGCAGGAACTACTTTTGGGAATCGGTGCCATGGTGCCATTGCCAGCAATAGGATCTCATTTGGCATGCGATTTGACATGTGAAATCGTATGCCAAATCAGCCCTATGTGAACATGAGCTTATAGTTCCTCTCTCAGTCTACGGTTGCGCTTTATGCTTTGCTAGCTGGTTATCTGAAGCATGCATGCTGGTTCTTTGAAGTATGCAAGCTGGTTATCTGAAGTATGCATGTTGGCTATCTGAAGCATGGATGCTGGTTGTATGAAGTATCCAAGCTGCTTATCTGAAATATGTATGCTGGTTATGTGAGCTATGCATGCTGGTTATAGAGCCAAAAAGATTAGAATTGTGTTGATGTCCCAATATTTATGGACCTGACTGTATGAATTACACAGGTTCTGAGGATAATTCAATGCAGATAAGCTACCAAGTGAATTTAACCACTTGCCGCCCGCCCTATTACCAAATGACGGCAGCAAAGTGGTTTGATATTCCAGACCGGACGTCATATGACGTGATCAGGAGTATCGAGCCACTGCGCGCCCCCGGGGGCGCGTATCGCGGCGATCGTTGTTGCAGGGTGTCAGTCAGACACCCTGCAACACTGACCTAGGTAAAGAGTCTCCGACTGAGACTCTTTACCACGTGATCAGCCGTGTCCAATCACGGCTGATCACGATGTACATAGAAAGAGCCGGTGATCGGCTTTTCCTCACTCGCGTCTGACAGACACGAGTAGAGGAGAGCCGATCGGCTGCTCTCCTGACAGGGGGGGTCTGTGCTGATTGTTTATCAGCACAGCCCCCCTCGGATCCTACCCAGGACCACCAGGGAAGCCGCCCAGGACCACCAAGGAAGCCATCCACACTGGACCACCAGGTATGCCCTTAGACCCCCAGGGAAATGCCACTGTGTGCCCAGGCAGCTGCCACTCTGTGCCCAGGAAGCTGCCAATCAGTGCCCATTTCAATGCCTACCACTGCCAGTGCCACCAGGGATGCCCATCAGTGCCTCATATCAGTGCTGCGTATCAGTGCCTATCAGTGCCACGTATCAGTGCCCAGCAGTGCCGCCTACCAGTGCCCATCAGTGCCGCCTATCAGTGCCGCCTATCAGCGCCACCCTATCAGTGCCCAGCAGTGCCGCCTTTCATTGCCCATCAGTGTCGCCTATCAGTGCCCATCAGTGCCAACCAGTGCCACCCAGTGCCACCCATCAGTGCCCATCAGTGCCGCCTATCAATGCCCATCAGTGCTGCATATGAGTGCCACCCATCAGTGCCGCCTACCAGTGCCCATCAGTGCCGCATATCAGTGCCCATCGCCAGTGCCCGTCAGTGCCCGCTCATTGGTGCCACCTCATCTGTGCCACCGTATCAGTGCCTGTCAGTGCTGCCTTATCAGTGCCCATCAGTGAAAGAGAAAACTTACTTATTTACAATTTTTTTAACAGAAACAAAAGCAAAACTTTTATTTTTTTCAAAATTTTCGATCTTTTTTTATTTGTTTAGCAAAAAATAAAAACCGCAGAGGTGATCAAATACCACCAAAAGAAAGGTCTATTTGTGGGAACAGTGTTGTATGATCGCGCAATTGTCATTCAAAGTGCGACAGTGCTGAAAGCAGAAAATTGGTCTGGGCAGGAAAGTGTCCAAGTGCCCTGTATTGAAGTGGTTAAATTACCACATTATTCAGTCACAGAACCTGTGTACTTAATATGTGTTTGGGTTTAAAGGGATGAGGTGGCAACCCTATGCTGGTTAAATGACGTATGCAAGCTGGTTATCTGAAATATGCATGCTGGTTATGTGAAGCATGAATGCTGGTTAGGTGAAGTTTTGCCTGGACATGCTTGGCTAAGGAGGTTGTTATACGACATGAGGCTTTAGGATAATTGTCTATATAAATCACCTAGCGGGTAATTACACTTTAACATTATAGAGACTGGATATGTATGTAGACAGGATGAGTATTTTATTAAATGTTATCTGTAGAAGAATAAAGCTTTTATAATTAAGACTAGGCTTGGCAAGTAAGGCATGCCTGTTACTGGGCAATGGTGGTAGTTTACAGGGTATGTTACCTCAACATTTCATATCCCTGGTGTGTATGTGTTACCATGTACAGTACTTGTATTAAAACCTATCCTGCTCTTTTTGTATTGATTCCTTTGTGTGAAATACCTGGAGATCCTGCCAGTCCCTTGCTTTCCTATCTGACCATGCCAGAGCTGAGCATGATATTACCGCCATCACCTCCACTCCAAACCCTCCCCCCCCGGCCACGAACGGAATTGGTACAATACAGACTGAGAGGGCTGTTTACATGCTGCAGCTGTGATGCCTTGCATTTTTAACTTGGGTACACAGTTTGGCAGGCAGCACTGCCTGTCACACTCGCCCCATTAGTTCAAACACTCGCAGTTGCGTTTGGCGATAAAACATTTTTCGATAAAAACTCTTGTGTCAGAAGGCGGCAGTAGCACCTTCTGAATGCCTGTCAGCTGCTGCTACACCACCCTCTGAAAAGGTATTTACTGCAAATCGCTTTTCAGAGGGTGGTAAGCAGTACCGCTAATGTGAAAGAAGCCTTAGCTCACGTTCATATTGGGCCAGTTTGGCATGTCAAATCGCATGCCAAATCGGTGGCTTTTGCCGGTGTCTTGCCGAGAAAGTTCCCTTGGCGGATAAGGACCCCCTCTGTACTGCGCAGGCGCAGCGCCTGCGCAGTACGAACTACTGTCAGCCGCCGGAGATAGCCGAAGCTCAAACTCTTCAATCAGCTGTACACGGCGCCTGCGCCCTAGGTCCAGGTTCCTTCCCCACCATCCAAGTGGACCTAGAGGGGGAATCAAAAAGAGCCGAGCGAAGCGAGGCCGTGCCCGAAGCGTGGCGAGTGAAGTGAGCCCGCGAGGGGCCCTCTTACAGGCGCCGTGTACAGCTGATTTTCAGCTATTCACCTTCGGCTATTTCCGCCGGATCCTACTGCGCAGATGCTGAGCCTGCGCAGTAGAGGGGGGTCCTTATCCGCCGAGCGGAACTTTCTCGGCAGAACACCGGCAATAACACAGATTCCCAAAAGTAGTTCCTGTACTACTTTTGGCGACTTCGGGGGCGATTTAAATAGACATATGTGCATGAACCTGCACAGATGTCTATCAAATTGCCCCCGAAGTCGGACTGCATTACCGGTTAGAAATCATGTGAGTTCAGCTGAACTGGCATGATTTCTAACCCGCCCTCAGTGTGAACGTGGGCTTTTAGTCAGTTAACAGTTGAAATCTGAGATAAAAAGCCTATGTGAATGCTAACATTTGACTGCATTATGGCAAAGCCCCAGGCTCACAGATCAAGGAATGTAGAAAAGTAATATGGAAAGGATCTCTAATAGCACAAAAGTGTTTGGCACTGACAGTAGAGGTGATAAGGAACTGTGTACAGATTTATTTTTAAAAAATGACACAATCTACTCAGCAATGAAATGTTTTTATGGTGGGACATAGCCTAACTCCCAGAATTTTTAACCACTTGCTTACTGGGCACCTAAACCCCCCCCCCCCCTCCTGCCCAGACCAATTTTCAACTTTTAGCGCTGTCACTCTTTGAATTTTTATCATTTTTTTCCCACAAATAGAGCTTTCTTTTGGTGGTATTTGATCACCTCTGGGTTTTTTATTTATTTAAAACTGGGCTATAGTAAAAAAACATCCTTGATTTGAGTGTGGATATCTGAATGATGCCTGTAGCTACAGGCATCATTCAGATATCATTCTTTCCAGCAGGCGATTTTGTGCACGATAAAAATGATCATGGTGGCAGTTCCGCTGCTGGATCGTTCTTATAGGCGACGGGAGGGGACCCCCCCCTCCCGCCGCCATCCGGTGCTTCTCTGGGCTCTCCCATGCCATCGGGGGCCCGGAGAAAGAATCGTCCGGCGCCGGATGACGATGATAGAGATTTCCGGTGACCAGATGGTCACCAGTCATCTCTATGACCGTCGGAGGCCCGGGTGCGACATTATGATGTCACGCCCGGGATCCTGGATGTCAACAAAGCCGCGATCGCGGCTGTCAGCATGAAGATCGGTGAATTTTTTTTCACAATCTCATGCTTTCCAGCCTGGAGGAGAGATGTGGCATCTTATTGACCCTGCATCTCTCCATAAAGAGGACCTGTCAAATAGATTCCTATTACAAAGGATGTTTACATTCCTTGTAATAGGAATAAAAGTGATCAAAAAAATTAAAATTTAACAAAAAGTGTAAAAATAAAAAAAATTAACTAAAATAAAAAATAAAATAATATATATATTTTTTTAAAAACACCCCTATCCCCAGTAGCTTGCACTCAGAAGCAAACGCACACGCAAGTCCCACCCACATATGTAAACGCCGTTCAAACCACACATGTGAGGTATCGCCGCGTGCGTTAGAGTGTGTGCAACAATTCTAGCACCAGACCTCTGTAACTCTAAACTGGTAACTGGTAAAAACTTTCAAAGTGTCACCTATGGAGATTTTTAAATACCGAAGTTTGGCGCCATTCCATGAGTGCGCACAATTTTTAAAGCATGACATGTTAGGTATCTATTTACTCGGTGTAACATCATCTTTCACATTATCGAAAAAAATTGTGCTTTTTTTTACCTTACTGTTTTGTTATTTTTTAATTCATTAAACATTTGAAAAATTATTGCGCAAATACTGTGCGAGATAAAAAGTTGCAATGACCGCCATTTTATTCCCTAGGGTGTCTGCTAAAAAACATATATAATGTTCTGAGTAATTTTCCAGCAGAAAATGTGGATTTTTACATGTAGGAGAGAAGTGCCAGAATAGGCCCGGTATTGAAGACTGAAAGACCGAATGTAAAAAAAAAAAACATAACCGTTTTATATTTTGTTAATAAATTTTGCAAACAGGCAATTTTCCTCCTTCATTGATGTACGCTGATGAGGCTACACTGATGGGCACTGATAGGCTGCACTGATGGGCACTGATAGGCTGCACTGATGGGCACCGATAGGCTGCATTGATGGGCACCGATAGGCTGCAATGATGGGCACCGATAAGGCGACACTGATGGGCAATAATAGGCGGCACTGGTGGTCACTAATAGGCGGCACTGGTGGGCAGTGATGAGGTGGCACTGGTGGGCACTGATGGGTGGCACTGATGGGCGGCATTGAAGGGCATTGATAGGTGGCTCTGAAGGGCACTAATAGGTGGCACTGATAGCTGGCAGTGATGGGCACTGATGGGTGGCAGTAATGTGCACTGATGGGTGGCAGTGATGGGCATGGATCGGCACTGGTAGGCGACACTGATAGGCATCACTGCTAGGTGGCACTGATGAGACACCACTTGTGGGCATTGATAGGTGGCACTCGTGGGCATTGATAGGTGGCACTGATGTACTTGTGGGCACTGATTGGTGGGCACTGTGGGCACATATGAGGCGGCTTCGCCTCCCTCTGCTCGGGACCGATTTCCCTTCAACAGGAGCCAGTGATTGGCTTTTTTTTCTCCTCACGCTGTCAGCGTGAGAAGGAAAAAAAAAAGATTACCGATCTGTTTACATCACGTGATCAGCTGTCATTGGCTGACAGCTGATCACGTGGTAAGGGATCTGTAATCACCTGAGTCTCATTGACTCGGGTGATCACCACGCGCGCCCTGCAGGGGGGCGCGTTCAGCTTACAAAGGGGAGGACGTCGAATGACGCCCTCCTGGCAAAGCAGATCCGCGCTGTAGCCATCATTCGGCTATAGCGCAGATCTGAAGGAGTTAAAAGAAGAAAGAATATGCAGAGGCTTAGGCCTTATGCACACTGGACATTTTTGCAGCAGCTTCCAGGGGTGGCAGACGTTCTTTTTTTTTTCCTGCCTCTGAACTCCCTGCATGTACCCATGCACACATAGACTTTTAGCAGCGTTTAGTGGCAAAAGCTTTTATAGGCAGAAAAAACCCCACTGCCAGTGCGTCCAGGAGCAGCAGCATTTTGACAGAAAAAAGGCTCGTCACTTGTTAACGCTGGGCATGTTTAGCACTTGAGCGTCAATTAATTTCGGTGGCCAGAATTATTTATTATTCTGAAAAATAAAGTTTCCCATGTTTGAGGTGTCTGATGATAGATTTACAAAGAATTGGACTTTAAAGCGGTTGTAAACCAATGGTGATTAACAAAAAAAAAAAAATCCTGCAAGGCAATGTCATAATGTGCTAGTATACATCACATACTAGCACATTATGATAGACTTACCTTAGAAGGGAGCCCTCCAGTGCCGCGATGTCACCGCTGACATGGCTGACATCTTCCCTCGGTCCTTCTTCCAGGTTTGCGGCCTCCTGTGGTGTGGTGGAGTGGAGTGGTGTGGGGTCACGATGACGTCACTCCTGCAAATGCGCATGTAACGCAGGGGTTTGCCAAAGTCACCATACAGAACACTGTGTTGTTCCTTAAGTAAGGGAATTGCTCCCTCTAGTGCCCTTGTTCATGCTAATGCAGTCAAGACATTTTCTTTCTTCAATGCTTGAGAAACTGCAATGCATTGTGGACTGTGTAGTGAATGAGGAAGTGACTCATATGTCAACCAGTCAAGGAACTACCTACCCACAATGCCCACTCACCTACCCACAAGGCCAAGTTAAAGAACTGCATTCTGAGTAGGGAAATAAAAGGCACAGCGCAGCCATGCTTCTCTCTCTTCTTCCTGGAACGCCATTGGAGACCTGCCTGCAGGGAGCTGTGGGTGTGTGATCGAGAGCCTGTGGCCTACAGCAGAGAGCTGATCACTTGCCAGAGGGATCATTGTGGGCAGCCCTGCTGATCGAGCAAGAGGACCAGCCTGCGCTTCAGAGGTTTTGGAGCCTTCCAGCACACCGGGAGGAGGTGTCATCTACACAGATGGAATCTACAGACAGCAGGGATCCAAAGTGAGTCAGAAGGCATCTGCCTATACAAGTAGTGACTGTGATATGTGCTGCATCTGAGCCTTTTGCAATCAGATCTTGGGGCATTGTTTTCATTTTTAGCCATGCTGCAAGGTCAGTACTGTACTGTTCACTCTCACAAGGAATTACCAGTGGGAATAGCCCGCAGCTAAGTAATCAGTCTCACCATATTCTACAGTTACTGTTTCCTTTGCTACAAATACGTGCACCACTGTACACTGCAGTATAATTAAGCTAGCTGAAGAACAGACTACAACTGGAGGAACTTCCACTATTTCATTCTTCCACAAGGCTTTACTGCTATACAATTGTGTATCACTTGGAACTGCACTCTAGAGGGAGCCATTTGGCAACATATAGTTGGAACTTGTACTTTTATTATTGTGTTCACTGTCTGTGCATTGGTCTGCGTGCTGAGGCCTCAGTGGGAGGTGCTTCAATACAGGTATTAGACCCCTTTCACACCGAGCCGCCTATAGCGTCGGCGGTAAAACGCCGCTATTTATAGCGGCATTTTACCGTCGGATTTGCGGCGCATTTCGGCCGCTAGCGGGGTACTTTTACCCCCCGCTAGTGGGCGAGAAAGGGTTAAAACCGCCCGCAATGTGCCGAAATAGTGGCGCTTTGCCGGCGGTATCCCAGCGCTGCTCCATTGATTTCAATGGGGAGCAGCGGTGGAGGAGCGGTAAACACACCGCTCCTTCACCGCTCCAAAGAAGCTGCTGACAGGACTTTTCCTGACGTCCTGCCAGCGCAGCGCTCTGGTGTAAAAGCCCTCGGGCTTTCACACTGGAGACAATGCTGCAGCTGTTTAAGGGCGGATTGCAGGTGCTATTTTTAACGCTATAGCGCCTGCAAAACGCTCGCGGTGTGAAAGGGGTCTTAAAGTATTGAGGACTATTCCACTGTGCACCTGTTCACATATACCCTTTCAGGTTGCTATTGGATAAAGTGGTATAACGTTATTGCTTTGAACAAATGTTTCTGCCATTTAACTTGTGTTATTCATATGTTGTTCTTCACCATTCTTCATTATAGTAAACTTTTACAAGTGGTTCATTGCTACCTTGTGTGAGTTTTTGTTCATTATTACAGCTGGTGGAGTGGCGGATACTCAGGTAACGGTAAATATACAATATATGGTGTTATAACTGTTACTTTGTATCATTGGTTATTGCATTAACACTACCACACAGTTGTGCCTAGGGGGTCGAGTCCAATTTTCTGGGGTTGATAGGCAGAGTGCAGGCCCAATTAATTATCAGCAGCTCCTTCGGGGGTCAGTGCTGCATGCTTGGGAGCCGCCGTTTCCAACAGGGGCTCTGAAGGTCCGGCATTGTGAGTTCCAGCTCTTGTTCTGACTCCTGCACAGGTTCGTTTTGGTCGACCTTTTCTTCTGGTTTCCTTGATATATTTACTTCACAGCTTTCAGGGATCGGTGTTTCTAATGATGATCTCTCATCAAAATAAACACTACGGCTTATTGTCACTTTGTCAGTCTTTGGGTGTAGGATTCTGTAACCCTTAGTTTGCTTGTAGCCTACTAGAATGCCCTCTATGCTCTGTTCACCAGCTTGGATCGCTTTCGACTTGAAATATAGGCATATGCTTTACATCCAAACACTCTGATGTGCACTATGCTAGGCTTTGATCCATGCCACATTTCGAATGGAGTACTTTTAATGGATCTTGAGGGTAGTCTGTTCGGTAGGTAGGTTGCAGTCATGATTGCTTCTCCCCAGTACTTGTGAGATAGGGTGGCACCTAACAACATGCACCTGCCCATTTCTATGAGAGTGCAATTTGTTTCCGTTTTGTTCAGGAGTGTATGGTGTAAGCACTTCTTTGCTTATGTATTCTCCACCATTGTCTGTGCGTATTATTCCCGGTTTGCGTTGGAATTTGTTGCTAGACATGGCAACGAACGCTTGAAATTTCTCTGATTCACTCTTGTGTTTCATCAGATAAGTAGTTTTGTACCGGGAATAATCATCAATTAAAGTTAGTAGATATCTGTTCCCACCTGATGTGGGAGTTCTCATTGGACCGCATATGTCACTGTGTATGAGCTGCACGGGGTGGGTCATTTTTCTTTGAGATACCTGTGGAAGGGGAGCACGTGTGGCTTTTGCTTCAATACAGCACTTGCATTTCATGAGCACTTTGCAGGGCATTATTGTCAAATCTTCTGATAAACCTTTCTTTATAATGTCCTGTATAGCTTCTGGACTTCTGTGCCACAGCTGCCTGTGCATAAGCAGTGTTAATTTTGACAGAAAATTTTGATTTAGTTTTAGTCTTAGGACTAAAATGGCAATTTAATTTTAGTCCCATTTTAGTCTTTTGACTAAAATGCGATTTTAGTTTTAGTCGTATTTTAGTCATCTCAATTGTTTTAGTCGTATTTTAGTCAACTAAAATAGTATTCATTTAGTCGACTAAAATGTTTTAATCGTTTTAGTCAACAAAATTAACACTGGTCATAAGTGAATACATTTGCTGTATAGGTCATTAGAGACTATATTGACTTGCTGGCCTGTGGTGATGAGCCTGTATAGGTTATCATCCAGTTTTCCTTTTGCAAGGAATCGCTTATTAATGTGAATTGTGCATTCATCACCCTGGAACTTAACTGTTAGACCATTGCCTGCAAGACTTTTCACTGATAGAAGTCTGCCTTCTAGTTCTGGAATTCACAGCAGTTTCTTTACAAGGATGCTTGCCTTGTGGTGTGATACAGTTCAGGAAGCCCTGGCCTTTACCGTCTGAGGTAAAGCTTTTCCTGTTTGCTAGGAAAAATGTGTCTTTTATACTGTAATCAATGTTTTTTGAAGAAGATCTCATCACTAGTCATGTGGCTTGTCGCACCTGAGTCTATGCGCCAGCCGCGTGGCTTTTAAAGGTGCCACTCCATGATGTGCCTACAGTTTCCTTTGTGATTGCTTTGACTCTTTCTTTTGTGGATAGCTTTTAGTTTTCTCTTTCCAGATAGAACAGTCCTTTTTTAAGTGACCGGTCCTTTTACAGCGTAAACTGCTTTCTTTGTTGTGCTTTGTGCCTTTGTACATCTTAAGAGCTTTGTCATTACGGTGCATATTTTCTTTACTTCTGTCATATTAATCAATTAATTTGCCTTTGTCATATTCCAGTGTCAAGTTTGGAATTAAAGGAGAAGTCCAGCCTGAGCTTGTTTGGCTGGGCTTCTGCTATCGTTCACAGGAGTGCAATTCGTGTTGCACTGCTGTGACTCTTTTTCAGCAGAGAGCGGACTGAAGTCCGCTCTCTGGTGACCTCACACAGGTCAGTCCAGGCACCGTGTCATCATGACAATGAAGTCCGGATCTGCCAGGTGCCTGGACTGATGGCTGTCTCAGCCTCTCAGTGAGCCGCTGAGATGGATGCTCCCCACCCCTTCCACAGCTCAGCACTCCAATGAGCGTGGAGAAGCAGAACAGGAGAGCTGCTGACTGGCAGTCAGCAGCTCTCCGCTCGGAGCTGAGAGAATCGAGCCATCGGCGATGTTCGGTGGCTCGGTTCTCAGTGCAGAGGTGGCGGGGGACAGATTCAGCATCGGTCCAATGCTGCATCCACCCAGGACAGTATGATTAAGTGGGAAAAAAAATTCCCATACTTCTCTTTTATGTGTAAAGTGCGCTGTCATAACTAAATGTATAAGTTCATAGACTTATATGCAAATACCAAATGTGTATAAGCAATTGATAAAAAATGACAAAAAGCTTGAAACAAACCAGTGAAACAAAGTCTGAAAAACAAGAGTCCTGAAATGAAATAAAATGATGAGTGCAAAAAACCTCTAATAGGTAAGTTCAAAATTATGGTTATGTTAAGAACAACCTTAATAGCAAAAAATTGCGTGTATAAAAATGTGTCCATCTGTAAATCAATTGCTAGATCCAATACAAAATGTCCATCCAAAACAATACAAGAGTAAATGTTCAGTGCAAACATACCCAAAAATACTTCATCACCATACTAAGGAATAAATAGATGGCAGCTTACCAGATCCACAGATCCTAAATGGATCTATATGCGCATTTCTCCTCAATAGGAAATCAGCTGTTAATCAGCTGTCAATGATCACTTGCTGATCATCAGCTGTTAATCAGCTGTTAATGATCACTTGTTTAAATTTGGGCTGAACACCGACTCCCCCTGCTGCTGAAGAAATTCCAACAGGATCTTTGAGTGTGTGTCCTCACCAGGGTAATTCAGCTCCAATCCCAGTTTAGGCCTATTCAGGGGAAACGTGTCAGAGGTAGCAGTGTGGCATTTTAGTGCACAGACCGTACTGCAGGCGGCCATGCT
The DNA here is from genome assembly GCA_037952925.1 of Lithobates clamitans. Taxonomy (NCBI): domain Eukaryota; kingdom Metazoa; phylum Chordata; class Amphibia; order Anura; family Ranidae; genus Lithobates; species Lithobates clamitans. Next base: position 13,565,163 of record JBBGZY010000353.1, on the reverse strand, counting down.
CACACTATTGTGCCATTTTATCAAATTTTTTGTGAGTGCAACTTTTTATTAAACTTTTATCTGTTTAAAAAGTTAATGCACTATGAGCTTTTTTCTACCTCTCCAACACCCTTATTTTTGAGCACTTCAAGCCGGTGTCTAATGTGAATCCCAGTGACTGATCATAACTTGCTGAATTACCCTGGTGGGGACACAAGCACAAAGATCCTGTTGGAATTTCTTCAGCAGCAGGGGGAGTCGGTGTTCAGCTGGAATTCCAGCAAGTGATCAGCTGATTTCCCATTGTGGAGACACGCACATATACAGTATCTCACAAAAGTGAGTACACCCGTCACATTTTTGTAAATATTTTATTATATCTTTTCATGTGACAACACTTAAGAAATTACACTTTGCTACAATGTAAAGTAGTGAGTGTACCGCTTGTATAACTGTAAATTTGCTGTCCCCTCAAAATAACTCAACACACAGCCATTAATGTCTAAACCGCTGGCAACAAAAGCGAGTACACACCTAAGTGAAAATGTCCAAATTGGGCCCAAAGTGTAAAAATTTTGTGTGGCCACCATTATTTTCCAGCACTGCTTTAACCCTCTTGGGCATGGAGTTCACCAAAGCTTCACAGGTTGCCACTGGAGTCCTCATCCACTCCTCCATGACACCATCACGGAGCTGGTAGATATTAGAGACCTTGCACCCATTCACCTTCCTTTTGAGGATGCCCCACAGATGTTCAATAGGGTTTAGGTCTGGAGACATGCTTGGCCAGTCTATCACCTTTACTCCCAGCTTCTTTAGCAAGGCAGTGGTCGTCTTGGAGGTGTGTTTGGGGTCGTTATCATGTTAGAATACTGCTCTGCGGCCCAGTCTCCGAAGGGAGGGGATCATGCTCTGCTTCAGTATGTCACAGTATATGTTGGCATTTATGGTTCCCTCAAAGAACTGTAGCTCCCCAGTGCCGGCAGCACTAATGCAGCCCCAGATCATGACACTTCCACCACCATGCTTGACTGTAGGCAAGATACCCTTGTCTTTGTACTCCTCACCTGGTTGCCACCACACACGCTTGACACCATCTGAACCAAATACATTTATCCTGGTCTCATCAGACCACAGGACATGGTTCCAGTAATCCATGTCCTAGGTCTGCTTGTCTTCAGCAAACTGTTTGCGGCCTTTCTTGTGCATCATCTTTAGAAGAGGCTTCCTTCTGGGACGACAGCCATGCAGACCAATTTGATGCAGTGTGCGGCGTTTGGCCTGAGCACTGACAGGCTGACGCCCCACCCCTTCAACCTCTGCAGCAATGCTAGCAGCACTCATACGTCTATTTCCCAAAGACAACCTCTGGATATGACGCTAAGCACATGCACTCAACTTCTTTGGTGGACCATGGCAAGGCCTGTTTTGAGTGGAACCTGTCCTGTTAAACCACTGTATGGCCACCGCGTTCCAGCTCAGTTTCAGGGTCTTGGCAATCTTCTTATAGCCTAGGCCATCTTTATGTAGAGCAACAATTCTTTTTTCAGATCCTCAGAGAGTTCTTTGCCATGAGGTGCCATGTTGAACTTCCAGGGACCAGTATGAGAGAGTGAGAGCGATAAAACCAAATTTTACACTGCTCCCCATTCACACCTGAGACCTTGTAACACTAACGAGTCATATGACACCAGGGAGGGAAAATGGCCGATTGGGCCCCATTTGGACATTTTCATTCAGGGGTGTACTCACTTTTGTTGCCAGCAGTTTAGACATTAATGGCTGTGTGCTGAGTTATTATGAGGGGACAGTAAATTTACACTGTTATACAAGCTGTACACTCACTACTTTACATTGTAGCAGAGTGTAATTTCTTCAGTGTTGTCACATGACAAGATATAATAAAATATTTACAAAAATGTGAGGGGTGTACTCACTTTTGTGAGATACTGTAGATCCGTTTAGGATCTTTAGATCTGGTAAGCTGCCTTATATTTTTTCCTTAGTATGGTGATGAAGTATTTTTGGATATGTTAGCACTGTACCTTTACTCTTGTATTGTTTTGGATGGACATTTTCATTGGATCTAGCAATTGATTTACAGATGGACTAAGTTTTATACACACAATATTTTGCTATTAAGGTTCTTCTTAACATAACCATAATTTTGAACTGACCTATTAGAGGTTTTTTGCACTCATAATTTTATTTCATTTCAGGACTCTTGTTTTTCAGACTGTGTTTCACTGGTTTGTTTTAAGTTTTTTGTCATTTTTATCAACTGTTTATACACATTTGGTATATGCATATAAGTCTATGAACTTATACATTTAGTTTTGACAGCACACTTTACACTTAATACCACATTTACCACATCTCATCAATCCAGGGAATTTTTCAGCACTGCAGTCTTTCACTATATTGGCCAAGCACACCCTTTTTTAATTGTACAATATTCCAGTGTCAGCTCCTGCTCGGGTCTGGCTTCTAAAGCGTTAAAGAGAGCAGTATATTTTATAGGTTATATTTGATGTCCTCTCTGATGGTGCACAGCTGCTGCCGTGATTTCTAGCATAGCTTTCACATGGTTACACATTTGCTGGCCTTCTTCTAGTCTCATCTTATACAATTTTCTTAGTAGAAAGAGCTTACTGTTGAGGCTTGAACGCTCATGCAGTTTTTTTGTAATGAAGTCCACATACCTTTGGCCGTTTTCTCTGTTATGTGGAAAAGCTGGTCATCTTCCACTAGTAAGTTTATAGTTGCTTTTGCCTGTCTATTCTTCCTGTCCCAATTCTCCATCTCTCAGTTTGTGGGTCTGTCTGTATTCAGCACTTGCCACAAGTCATCCTTTCTGAGAAACATTTCTAGTTTAAACTTCCACAGCTGGTAATTGGCATTGTTCAGCTTTGCTATTGCAAACTTTGCATCTGGACTGCTTGCCATCTTTCAGTAGCTTGTATACAGTACTCACTGACTCACTGTAGAATTCTTTCCAGTGCCTAGATGCCTGGGTGTGCTGGGCGCATAACCTATCAGCTGAGTATTGAAATTATGCGCTGGAAGCTTCTTGTGATGCAGAGAATATTTTACTTTCATGAAGGATATCTGTCACATACCTTGTGGCAAGGCCTGACGTGTAGAGGGAGACCTCTCGTACAGCCCCAGCTCAAAGGCCACTGGCTGCGAGAGCGGTGAGGTAAGAGTGCCTGCAAGATTTTCCGTTGGTTGCAGAGGTGTGTGGCAAGTGCATTATCAGAGCTGGGCTGGATGAAGTAGCGGATGGCAGCAGGAACAGTAGATGCAGACACACAGCGGATGTAGGACCGATGTCACCAGGCACCCTGCAGATCAGGACCGACGGATAACTGGATGCAGGGTCAGACAAGCCAGGTCAGTAACGGATGAACAGAGACAAGCATAAACAGCAGGCAGAGAATAGTCAATATGCAGGCAGAAGTTGGCAACAGGATATCAGGCAGATGAGAGATATGACAACGTCTAAAGGCAAGCTGAGGTCAGGATATGTGGAGAGCAAGCGTGGTCAGGATAAGCCAGGTCAAACACAGTAATCAAGCAGGGATCACAGGGGCAGGTATACAGATAAAACTGCAGATCAGACAGCACTGCAGTAGTGCAGCTGCTATTCTTTAAAGGCCAATTGGCGCATAGCAAGTTTAGTGCGCGCTTCTGACCCGTGTTCCCGTGCATGCATGCATGCATACATGCGCCGCTGCCCGGTTCGTCGGGCACCCATAGGAACTCATGTGCACATGCGCGCACATACGCGCATATGCCCTGCTACAGTGCGTTCCTGACAATATATTTATCATGGAACAGGAAGAGAACACGAACAAGTGCATATAACACAATAAGCATGGTACTTCCTCTGATTACCTCATATCACAGAATACATAAACTATAATACTACAGTGCCACCTGCTGCATAGATAGGTATAATGCACACAGTATATAGTCAGTTTATGCAATCATGCTGTTGTTCTTTCAACACAATTTGTTGATTTATCCTGTATACTGACTTTATAAGTGCAAGTCACATCCCTCTGCTTTGACATATCACATGACATGAAAGGACATGGGAGGATTTCCCTCACTCTGCAGGTGCCACTGTTCTGAAGTCTTGTGAGTACATCTTCCCTTGATACCTTTGCCCCATTAAAAACTCAAACTGTCTCATTCTCCCATCTGACTCTGTGGTATAATTCTCACCTACGTTCAATGAAAGCAGTCTCCCAGAGATTGGAGCACAGGTGGCGCTGTTCTGGCCTGACTGTCCATTATCAGGTTTGGAAGGACCATTTGTGTGTTTATAAGGGTAAAATTGAGACTGCTAGATCAAACTTGTGGCAAAATATAAAATATTCCATGGACTCAACATGCAAATAGCTTGGGGTGTCTACTTTCCAAAATGGGTCATTTGGGGGGGGGGGTTTGTGCCATCTGGGCATTTTATGGCCTTCAAAACTGTGATAGGTAGTGAGCAGTGAAATGAAAAATTTACGCCCTTAGAAATCCTGAAGGCGGTGCTTGGTATTTGGGGGCCCCGCACGTGGCTAGGATCCCAAAAAGTCCCACACATGTGGTATCCCCATACTCAGGAGAAGCAGCAAAATGTATTTTGGGGTGCAATTCAATGGGCTCAACATGGCTTTCATCAATTTCCTTGGGATGTCTACTTTCCAAAATGGGGTCATTTGGGGGGGGGGGTTGTACTGCTCTGCCATTTTAGCACCTCAAGAAATGAGATAGGCAGTCATAAACTAAAAGCTGTGTAAATTCCAGAAAATGTACCTTAGTTTGTAGACGCTATAACTTTTGCGCAAACCAATAAATATACACTTATTGACATTTTTTTTTTACCAAAGACATGTGGCTGAATACATTTTGGCCTAAATGTATGACTAAAATTGAGTTTATTGGATTTTTTTATAACAAAAACTAGAAAATATCATTTTTTTCCAAAATTTTTAGACTTTTTCCGTTTATAGCGCAAAAAATATAAACCGCAGAGGTGATCAAATACCATCAAAAGAAAGCTCTATTTGTGGGGAAAAAAGGACGCAAATTTCGTTTGGGTATAGCATTGCATGACCGCGCAATTAGCAGTTAAAGCGACGCAGTGCCAAAATTTAAAAAGTGCTCTGGTCAAAAAGGGGGTAAAACATTCTGGGACTGAAGAGGTTAATTTGAGTGCATTTGTTCGTTTAATACAGCATTTTTATTCTGTAACCGATAAGGCCCAGATTGTCTATATTTTGTGAATTATTAAGCAAACTGACCAAGCGTGTGTATATAATTATAAGTCATCCATGTCATTATTAATGAAGCGCAACTTCAAAAACCCCACTCCCTCTATTTGTTCGAGTCCTGCATGAGTGGTCACTAAAGTTGTGGCAGTGCCTCAAGAAACATCACGGATAAACAGTTCAGCGTAGATCAAAAAGGTACATCTGAGCCAAAGGTAGTGCTTTACAATAATACAGACTACCAACATGATTACACGAGTCTACGTTATTGTTATTAAAGGTTACAGTCATCAAAGTATTAAAGAAATAACCTTTTAAGAAAAGGTCAAGCATTAAAACCAAGCCAACAATGCACATATCATTCAAATGCTTTGCGTGTTAAGAAAAGAACAGAGTAGGGTGTGCCTGCCGGATATAATAGGCACCAAATTTTAGGAGCAAAAAAAGGTGAAATATAACCATATTTGGTTTATTAAAGACACTTGGAAAATGTTTATTGGTAAAGTCTGTTGGGAAAATAATTCTTTACAGTGTGCACCTACCAGTGTTTCTTATGTAATACTTAAAGCCCACCTCCAACCAAAGTTGTTTTATTTAGGATATGGTGGGAAAGAGTTATAGACTGCATACCTTGGTAAATGTGCTTGGGCTGTAGCAACTATAAAACACTAAAGTCGTGCATTGACCTGGTATTGCAGTACCTCTACAATTAATTAAAAAAACATCTTGGATAAACGGGACAGTGCCAGTCTTGTTAAGAGAAAATAGTGTGCACTTTAGATCAGGAAACAAGAAAGATTATAGTGCTGATAGAAGCAGATTAAAATTGGAGAGGCTAAACAGAAATATCAGTTAAAGTGAAGTTCCAGCCCCCCCTACAAAAAATTTTTTGACAGTAGCTACAAATACTGCCAGGATTGCGTGTCAATACCTTTTGAGCTGTCCTAGAGGCATAAAACAATGTTCTGTGCTAATGTCCTGACCCTCTATGTAATGGGGCAAACAAAAAAAGACATGTTTTTGGTCCAGCCTGGGTGGCAACTATGGCACCCTTCATAGATAGTGGAGGAGTAAATGTATGTGTATTAAATAACTCAAGCGCTGAGAAGAAATATAAGAAATAATGGTGACCAAATTAGTAAAAAATAGGGATTAAGCTGCAATCAATCACAAGTGTTCAGACACTAATTATAAGATAGTAAAAAAATTATTGATGCGCTCTAATCAAAGAATCACCTTGTGCACAACTCACTTAAATAAAGTTAAAATTCTGTAAATACCACTAGGGATGAGCCGAACACCCCCTGGTTCGGTTCGCACCAGAACCTGCGAACAGACCGAAAATTCGCACGAACGTTAGAACCCCATTGACATCTATGGGACTCGAACGTTCAAAATCAAAAGTGCTCATTTTAAAGGCTAATTTGCATGGTATTGTCCTAAAAAGGGTTTGGGGACCTGGGTCCTGCCCCAGGGGACATGTATCAATGCAAAAAAAACTTTTAAAAACGGCCGTTTTTTCGGGAGCAGTGATTTTAATGATGCTTAAAGTAAAAAAAAAAAAAGTTAAATATTCCTTTAAATATCGGACCTGGGGGGGTGTCTATAGTATGCCTGTAAAGTGGCGCGTGTTTCCCGTACTTAGAACAGTCCCTGCACAAAATGTCATTTTTAAAGGAAAAAAAGTCATTTAAAACTGCTTGCTGCTTTAAATGTAATGTCAGGTCCTGGCAATATGGATGAAAATCAGTGAGACAAATGGCATGGGTACCCCCCAGTCCATTACCAGGCCCTTTGGGTCTTGTATGGATATTAAGGGGAACCCCGCACCCAAATTAAAAAAAGGAAAGGTGTGGGGCCACCAGGCCCTATATACTCTGAACAGCAGTATACAGGCGGTGCAAACAAGACAGGGACTGTAGGTTTGTTGTTAAGTAGAATCTGTTTGTAATTTTGAACTGGTACATTTTTAACGTGTTTAGCTCCAGCATAAAAATCTTTTTTTAGCTTTTTGGAAAACATAGGGAAGGGTTATCACCCCTGTGACATTTGTTTTGCTGTCTGTGCTCCTCTTCAGAAGATTGAACCTCACTTTTTGTCCCAATGACAAATGTTTTTTGAAAATTTGTTTTTTTTTGTGAAACAAGGATTGGTGATAAAGCATCAGTGGAAAGGAGAAATGTTTTCCCCATATTAACTCTTACAGGAGAGAATTTCCCTTCCTAGGGGTAGATTTCATCTCACTTCCTGTTGTCCCTTTCCGTTTGCAAGTAGGAGTCGTTTGTAAGTTGGATATTTGAAAGTAGGGGCCTGCCCTATATACTCAGCAGAAATTTGGGCCTTAGTTGTTGTTGTGGCCACAACATTGTAAGCCCTCACAGGGCCCTGCTGTGAAATATTAGATCAAGAATTGTAATTACATGCCCCTGTTGAACAGGGGCAGAAAAATTTGGCCTTTGGTGGTGGTGGTGGTGCTGGTGCCACCACACTGTAAGTCCTCACTCGCTCTTGGTGGGTGCAGAAACCGGCACTGCTATGAAATATTAGATCAAGAATTATAATTACACGCCCCTGTTGAACAGGGGCTGAAAAATTGGGCCTTAAGTGCTGGTGCCACAACACTGCAACCCCTCACAGATACTCTAGTTGGAACGCAGGAACGAGCCCTGCTGCAAAGTATTGCATCAAAAATTGTAATTACATGCCCCTGTTAAACAGGGGCTGAAACATTAGGCCTTAGGCACTGGTGCTGGTGCCACAACACTGCAACCCCTCACAGATACTCTAGTTGGAACGCAGGAACGAGCCCTGCTGCAAAGTATTGCATCAAAAATTGTAATTACACGCTCCTTTTAAACAGGCGCTGAAAAATTGGGCCTTAGGCACTGGTGCTGGTGCCACAACACTGCAACTTCTCACAGAAACTCTAGTTGGAATGCAGGAACGAGCCCTGCTGCAAAGTATTGCATCAAAAATTGTAATTCCACGCCCCTGTTAAACAGGGGCTGAAAAATTGGGCCTTAGGCACTGGTGGCGGCGCCCAGAAACAAAAGTGTTCTTACAAGCTATCAGCGTGATCATTGAGGAGGAAGAGGATAATTACTCAGGATAGTCACTCAGCATCAGCATAGGCAGTCTTTGAAGGGATCTGAGATTTAAAAAAAAATATTCGGTTACATCAGCATCAGGTGCTTGGTAGCTGGTGGTGATCCAAGACTGATTCATTTTTATGAAGGTCAGTCGATCGACCGAGTCGGTGGACAGACGCACCCTGTGATCAGTTACAAAGCCTCCAGCAGCACTGAATGTGCGTTCCGAAAGAACGCTGGATGCAGGACAGGCCAGTAGCTCAATTGCATACTGTGCAAGCTCTGGCCAGTGATCCATCCTCAAGACCCAGTAACCCAGAGGATTTTCGGTGGGAAAGGTGTCCAAGTCAGATCTTGCCCCTAGGTATTCCTGCACCATGTAAAACAGACGCTGGCGATGGTTGCTGGAACCGATCATACCTTGGGGCTGCGGACTAAAAAATTGTCTGAACGCATCAGTCAGACGGCCACCTTCTCCACCGCTCCTTCTTTGACTGACCGAAGCCTCAGCAACACGTTGTCCAGAAACAGGAGTTTGTAACCTCCCAGTCTCAGGGAACACATTGCACAGACCTTTCTGCAAGGCCTCCCGAAGATGTTTCATCCTCTGCTCCCTCTGCAACGGCAAGATAAGGTCCGCAACCTTACCCTTGTAACGTGGATCAAGGAGGGTTGCCAGCCAGTATTGGTCCTTCTCCTTGATACCACAAATATGAGGATCCTTACGCAGGCTTTGCAGGATCAGGGAGGCCATGCAGCGTAGGTTTGCTGAGGCATTCGGTCCGGAGTCCTCTGGGTCACTAAGGACGACATGGTCCGCAGCCACCTCCTCCGAGCCACGTACAAGTCCATGTGTTTCTTGAGACTGTTCCCTTAAAGACTGCTGCTGATGCTGAGTGCCAGCTCCACCTCCATACTGACACAATCCTCCTCCTCCTCCTCTTCCTGTGTGATCGGTGGGCACACAGGAACACTGTCTGGATAAAGGGGGCCTTGAGAGCTAAGGAAGTCCTCCTCTTCCTGCCTCTGTTCTGCCTCAAGTGCCCTGTCCATTATTCCACACAGCGTGTGCTCCAACAGGTGGACAAGGGGGACAGTGTCACTGATGCATGCACTGCTCACCATCCTCGTGGCCTCCTCAAATGGTGACAGGACAGTGCATGCATCCCTGATCATGTCTCACTGGCGTGGGGAAAAAAAAACAAGCTCCCCTGACCCTGTCCTGGTGCCATAGTCGCACAGGTACTCATTGATGGCCATCTGCTGCGTGTGCAGCCGCTGCAGCATGGCCAACGGTGAGTTCCACCTGGTGGGCATGTCACAGATTAGGTGGTTCTTGGGCAGGTTAAACTCCTTTTGGAGGTCCGCCAGCGAGCACTGGCATTATATGACCGGCGGAAATGAACACAGACTTTCCTGGCCTGCCTCAGGACATCCTGTAAGCCCGGGTACCTGCCCAAGAACCGCTGCACCACCAAGTTAAGGACGTGAGCCAAACAGGGCACATGGGTCATTTTTCCCTGTCGGAGGGCAGAGAGGGTTGGTGCCATTGTCGCAAACCACCATTCCTGCCTTAAGTTGGCGTGGCGTCAACCACCTCTGAACCTGCCCCTGCAGAGCTGACAGAACCTCTGCCCCAGTGTGACTCCTGTCCCCCAAGCACACCAGCTCAAGCACCGCATGGCATCTTTTGGCCTGCGTACTTGTGTAGCCCCTTGAACGCCTACGGAGCAGTGCTGGTTCCGAGGACAAAGCACAGGAAGACAGGAAGAGGCTGTGGAGGAAGAAGAAGAGGAGGGGGTGGAGGAGAGAGGTGTGTCACAATCATTAGTAGTGGCATTTTGGAGGCGTGGTGGCGGAACAACCTCCAACACTACTGCACCTTGTCCTGCATCCTTCCCAGCTGCCAGCAGAGTCACCCAATGCGCGGTGAAACTTAGGTAATGTCCCTGTCCATGCCTGGACCATGAGTCAACGGTAATATGCACCTTACCGCTGACCGCCCTGTCCAGCGAGGCATGGACATTGCCTTCCACATGCCTGTAGAGAGCCGAAATCGCCTTCCATGAGAAAAAGTGGCGTTTGGGTACCTGCCACTGAGGAACCGCACATTCCACAAACTCACGGAAGGGGGAAGAGTCTACCAACTGAAAAGGCAGCAGTTGAAGTGCTAGCAATTTTACCAAGCTAGCATTCAACCACTGGGCATGTGGATGGCTGGGAGCGAACTTCTTTCGGCGGTGCAGCAGCTGGGGCAGGGAAATTTGCCTGGTACAATCTGACGTCGGTGTACCGAAAGCAGATTGCCCACAAGTACTTGGCTGTGACTCACCTAATTCTACACCTTCATTCCTCTCAGTGCAGGTCTCAGAGAGGACTGAAGGTATAGTGGGGTTGGAGATCTCAGTTGATGAGGAACAAAGAGAGGTCCTCTTTGTTCTTTGGTGTGGGTGTTTTAGATACGCTTGCCAACGAACTGCATGGCAGGTCAACATATGTCTGGTCAAGCATGTGGTGCCCAAGCGGGAGATGTTTTGGCCACGCGAGATACGCTTGAGACATATGTTGCAAATAGCAGCGGTGCGATCTGATGCACTCGTCTCAAAAAAGGCCCACACCAAAGAACTTTTTGAATAACGCGCAGAGACTGCAGCGCCCTGCACATGCGGAGCTTTGGGGTGTGATGCAGTCAGTGTGCTGCCCTTAGGCTGGCCCCTGGAGGGCATCCTGCCTCGTTGGTGATGTGCCTCCTCCTCCTCCTCCTCCTCCTCCTCTCTCCTATCAGGCACCCACGTTGAGTCAGTGACCTCATCATCCCCTACCTCCTCATCACTGGAGCAAACCTGGCAGTATGCTGCAGCAGGGGGAGCATGACTGCCAGATTGCTGTCCTTCTTGGGCACCCCCTCTGTCCGTGCTCACGTTACTGCCTTCATCTAGCTCAGTATCATCATCAGAGCCTTCCAAACGCTGGGCATCCTCCTGGAGCATGTACCCAACACTGTGGTCAAACAGTTCGAGGGACTCCTCAGGAGGACATGGTGGGGCTAGGGAAGGAGTCACTGATGACATTGAGCCGAGGGAAGAGGCCACGTTGGCAGCTGCTTTGCGAGACAAAGTACCCTGAGCATGGATGAGAGAGGATGAGGAGGATGAGGACGGATTGGTCATCCACTCGACCAAGTCTTCCGCATGTTGCCGCTCAACACGGGCAGCTGCCGAAAAAAAGGCCAAGCGTGTCCCACGGCCACGTGCTGATGAGGATGCACCATCTCCACGACCAGCACTGTTGCCTCTAGACACAGAGCCTGCTTGCCCTCTTTTATTGGCTTGTGACTGTCTGCCTCTCCTTGTTGGCCTTCCAGACATACTAATGGTCTGTAGCTGCACTAAGCTGGGATATATATATATATATATATATATATGTGTATATATATATATATATATATATATATATATATATATATATATATATATATACACATATATATATATATATATATATATATATATATATATATATATATATACACATATATATATATATATATATATATATATATATATATATATATATATATATATATATGTACTGATACTGCAGCTAGCAAATCAACTGCCTTCCTTTAGTATGAGAACACCACTAACCTTCTACATTTAGCTTTAGCTGAACACTGAGCAGAGCACGCACTACACTAAGTTGTAGCTTATTTAGCTGCCTGCGGTAGTGATAGGATAAGGAAAACACCACCAACCTTCTACAGGTAGCTTTAGGTGAACACTGTGCAGAGCTCGCACTACACTAACCTGTAGCTTATTTAGCTGCCTGCGGTAGTGATAGGATCAGGAAAACACCACCAACCTTCTACAGGTAGCTTTAGCTGAACACTGTGCAGAGCTCGCACTACACTAACTTGTAGCTTATTTAGCTGCCTGCGGTAGTGATAGGATCAGGAAAACACCACCAACCTTCTACAGGTAGCTTTAGGTGAACACTGTGCAGAGCTCGCACTACACTAACTTGTAGCTTATTTAGCTGCCTGCGGTAGTGATAGGATCAGGAAAACACCACCAACCTTCTACAGGTAGCTTTAGGTGAACACTGTGCAGAGCTCGCCAAAAAATAACTTGTAGCTTATTTAGCTGCCTGCGGTAGTGATAGGATCATGAAAACACCACCAACCTTTTACAGGTAGCTTTAGCTGAACATTGTGCAGAGCTTGCACTACACTAACTTGTAGCTTATTTAGCTGCCTGCGGTAGTGATAGGATCAGGAAAACACCACCAACCTTCTACAGGTAGCTTTAGGTGTACATTGCACAGCTCGCCAAAAAATAACTTGTAGCTTATTTAGCTGCCTGCCGTAGTGATAGGATCAGGAAAAAAACACCAACCTTCTACAGGTAGCTTTAGGTGAACACTGTGCAGAGCTCGCACTACACTAACTTGTAGCTTACTTAGCTGCCTGCTATAGTGATAGGATCAGAAAAACACCACCAACCTTCTACAGGTAGCTTTAGCTGAACACTGTGCAGAGCTTGCAAAAAAATAACTTGTATGTTTAGCGAAACACTGTGAGGAGGACGCACTACACTAACTTGTAGCTTTAGCTGAACACTGTGCAGAGGTCACACTAAACTAACATGTAGCTTTAGCTAAAGACTGTGAGGAGGGCACACTACACTAACTTGTAGCTTTAGCTGAACACTGTGCAGAGGTCGCACTACACTAACTTGTAGTTTTAGCTGAACGCTGTGAGGAGGACGCACTACACTAACTTGTAGCTTTAGCTGAACACTGTGCAGAGGTCGCACTACACTAACTTGTAGTTTTAGCTGAACACTGTGAGGAGGACGCACTACACTAACTTGTAGCTTTAGCTGAACACTGTGCAGAGGTCGCACTACACTAACTTGTAGTTTTCGCTGAACACTGTGAGGAGGACACACTACACCAACTTGTAGCTTTAGCTGAACACTGTGAGGAGGACACACTACCCTAACTTGTAGCTTTAGCTGAACACTGTGCAGAGGTCACACTAAACTAACTTGTAGCTTTAGCTGAACACTGTGAGGAGGACGCACTACACTAACTTGTAGCTTTAGCTGAACACTGTGCAGAGGTCTCACTACACTAACTTGTAGTTTTAGCTGAACACTGTGAGGAGGACGCACTACACTAACTTGTAGCTTTAGCTGAACACTGTGAGGAGGACGCACTACCCTAACTTGTAGGTTTAGCTGAACACTGTGCACTACACTAACTTGTAGTTTTAGCTGAACACTGTGCAGAGGTCACACTAAACTAACTTGTAGCTTTAACTGAACACTGTGAGGAGGACACACTACACTAACTGTAAATAGTCTAGCTGCCTGACTGTGGTACTAATAGGATCAAAAGAACACCAGCAATTTTCTTCAGGTAGCTGTTAATACTGTAACAAGACAAGCCTGCCTGTCAGTAGGAAGATAACAGGAACGGATCTAGCTAAACTGAATACAGTGTGTATATATATATATATATATATATATATATATATATATATATATGTGTATATATATGTATGTATGTATATATATATATATATATATATATATATATACACCTGGGATGCATATATATATACACAATACACTGTAAGTGCAGCTAACTCACTGACTGTCCTGCCTAAGCTAGCTAACTCAAATGAAATGACACTGTCTCTCTCTCTCTTTCTAAGCACGCCGGAACACACTACACAGGGCCGCCATGCAGGCGGCCTTATATAGTGTGGGTCGTGTTTTAAACCCCCTGAGCCATAATTGGCCAAAGCCACCCTGGCTTTGGCCAATTACAGCTCTCTCTACCGATGGCGCTGTGATTGGCCAAGCATGCGGGTCATAGTGCATGCTTGGCCAATCATCAGCCAGCAATGCACTGCGATGCCGCAGTGAATTATGGGCTGTGACGCACCACACGAATTTGGCGCGAACAGCCCATATCGTTCGCAATTCGACGAACGATCGAACAGCCGATGTTTAAGTCGAACATGGGTCCGACTCGAACACGAAGCTCATCCCTAAATACCACCAAAAATCAGAACATATTATAAAAATTTGTGATAATATCAACAATCATGAACCACCAATTTGATGAGATGTATAGTAACAAGTGAGTATATAAAAATTGTGACTAAAAATTAGCTGAGATAGAAAAAGAAAAGTGGAATAGGTAGTTTAAATAAAATTAGTAAATCCTCTAATATGGTCATTTGACACCCATTCCTCCACAAGTCATCTAGCTTTGCATGGTGAGGTTAAACTTCTGTGAAGTAGAATTCCAGCCTAATCATCAGCCTGCAATAATCAAAGTCTTCAGAGTGTCTTTTGCCATATACAGGAAAGATAAATGGATACAAATGGTGACTTGCGCTTAGTTTCACTTTCTTTCGCTTTCAGTTGACAGACAAATCATGTGAATAGAAACAGGTATCATTGCGCAATGCTCAAAAGAATTGATACAGAAGAGAGATAACAAAAGATCGATACACTCACATAGCCTCGCAAATAATAGGCATGAATGAGAGCAGTCAGCCGCTGCGAGCGTGATTCCTCCTTTTTTTTTTTTTTCCCCTTCCACTTCAGCGAACTTTTCCGAGACATTATTTCAACTTTGTAGTTCAATGTTGTCCCATCTCATATTCACATCATAGTGGCTTATTCAAAATAATTATTTAAATATTAATCTATTCTAGTTTTTTTAAAAAAAAGGATGAGGTTTATAGGATCTAGATCTACTCTTACTGCCCTATCTATTTCCTATCTCTCTTTCTCACATCCCCTACTCCCCCCCCCCCCCCCCCATCTATCTGGTTTGCTTTTTCTTCAGGTCCCTTAGATTCCTATCTTATGGCCCTTCTCCTTTCATCTTATTTATATATGTGTCTGAGGTTTTAAATTGTTTCCAAGCCTCCCAGGTACTAATATGCTTATTATATTGTCCTCCCTCTCTACTACTCAACAAATCCATCTTACAGTAGTAGTCTATTTGTTCATACCACTCTCTTATATCTGGTTTTTCACTTTTTAACCATTTTTTTGTGATCAAACCCTTTGCGGCATTTAGAAGATTTGGAACTATTGTTCTCATATACTGTTTCTTTGGTTCCGTATGGTCGTGAAACAAACAGGTCCAAATATTCTGTTCCATTTTCTCATCTGTTCTCTCCTTTATATTGTTTACCACTTCTTGCCAGTAGTCCTTTATTATTGGACACTCCCACCATATATGTGTCATCGTTGCTCTTTGATTACAGTTTCTCCAACACAGAGGTGATTTTTCCTGTTGGTATCTATGGGTTCTCACTGGTGTCAGGGACCACCTTGCTAGAAATTTAAAATTCATTTCTATGGTATTCATATCCCAGACATTATTCTATCCCATTCCAATCGTCTTTTCCATTTTTTGATCATCTATCTTTAAATCCAGTTCTTTTTCCCATTGTTCAATTAAATCAGGTCTTCCCTGGCCTACGGCTACATCACCCTGAAAGCGCCCGATCTCGTCTGAGCATGATTCCGCTGCTGCTGTTCTCATATCTCGTACCAGCAATGCACGTCACTAGCTCCTCCCACGCATTACGTCACTGACCACGTGATTTTCTCAAGGATCCCAGGAACCACTAAAGAACAGAAAGTGTTTGCTACATTGACCTGGAATTCCCTCTTATGTGTGAGTGTCTGACGGGCTACACTTTGATGAGACTTTTCTTGTTTTTGTGAGGCAAATATCTCAGACTGAACTTCTAGCAAGCTACAGTCAGGTCCATAAATATTGGGACATCAACACAATTCTAATCTTTTTGGCTCTATACACCACCACAATGGATTTGAAATGAAACAAACAAGATGTGCTTTAACTGCAGACTTTCAGCTTTAATTAGAGGGTATTTACATCCAAATCAGGTGAACCGTGTAGGAATTACAACGGTTTGTATATGTGCCTCCCACTTTTTAAGGGACCAAAACTAATGTGACAGTTGGCTGCTCAGCTGTTCCATGGCCAGGTGTGTGTTATTCCCTCATTATTCCATTTACAAGGAGCAGATAAAAGGTCCAGAGTTCATTTCAAGTGTGCTATTTGCATTTGGAATCTGTTGCTGTCAACTCCCAATATGAGATCCAAAGAGCTGTCACTATCCATGAAGCAAGCCATCATTAGGCTGAAAAAACAAACCAAACCCATCAGAGAGATAGCAAAAACATTAGGTGTGGCCAAATCAACTGTTTGGAACATCCTTAAAAAGAAAGAACGCACCAGTGAGCTCAGCAACACCAAAAGACCCGGAAGACCATGGAAAACAACTTTGGTGGATGACCGAAGAATTCTTTCCCTGGTGAAGAAAACACCTTTCACAAAAGTTGGCCAGATCAAGAACACTCTCCAGGAGGTAGGTGTATGTGTGTCAAAGTCAACAATCAAGAAAAGACTTCACCAGAGTGAATACAGAGGGTTCACCACAAGATGTAAAACATTGGTGAGCCTCAAAAACAGGAAGGCCAGATTAGAGTTTGCCAAACAACATCTAAAAAAGCCTTCACAGTTCTGGAACAACATCCTATGGACAAATGAGACCAAGATAAATTTGTATCAGAGTGATGGGAAGAGAAGAGTATGGAGAAGGAAAGGAACTGCTCATGATCCTAAGCATACCACCTCATCAGTGAAGCATGGTGGTGGTAGTGTCATGGCATGGGCATGTATGGCTGCCAATGGAACTGGTTCTCTTGTATTTATTAATGATGTGACTGCTGACAAAAGCAGCAGGATGAATTGTAAAGTGTTTCGGGCAATATTATCTGCTCATATTCAGCAAAATGCTTCAGAACTCATTAGACGGCGCTCCACAGTGCAGATGGACAATGACCCGAAGCATACTGCAAAAGCAACCAAAGAGTTTATTAAGGGAAAGAAGTGGAATGTTATGCAATGGCCAAGTCAATCACCTGACCTGAATCTGATTGAGCATGCATTTCACTTACTGAAGACAAAACTGAAGGGAAAATGCCCCAAGAACAAGCAGGAACTGAAGACAGTTGCAGTAGAGGCCTGGCAGAGCATCACCAGGGATGAAACCCAGCGTCTGGTGATGTCTATGCATTCCAGACTTCAGGCTGTAATTGACTGCAAAGGATTTGCAACCAAGTATTAAAAGTGAAAGTTTGATGGATGATTGTTAATCTGTCCCATTACTTTTGGTCCCTTAAAAAGTGGGAGGAACATATACAAACTGTTGTAATTCCTGCACCGTTCATCTGATTTGGATGTAAATACCCTCAGATTAAAGCTGAAAGTCTGCAGTTAAAGCACATCTTGTTTCATTTCAAATCCATTGTGGTGGTGTATAGAGCCAAAAAGATTAGAATTGTCGATGTCCCAATATTTATGGACCTGACTGTAGATCCTGGTGGGATGATTCCTTTATATGAAGCAACTATTGTACACTTGGTGCAGGGCAACATTGGTACTTTTAAAAACTACTTTTGTGGGATAATTTTTGCAATACTATTAATAATGTGCACCTTATGTTTTATAATTAAATAAACTGTAATGTTTTTTATAGATTCATTGTATCCCTGATGATTCTGTTGCATTAAGCCCTTTCAGGGCCCGTCTCTACATGGGCTGGTTTACCATACCCATTTCCCCCTTTCCTTTCCCTTTTTGGTGTCTATACTTTTGTGGGAGCCTTATAAGTAGGGATGAGCCCGATGTTCGAGTCAAATGTAGGTTCGACTCAAACATCGCATGTTCGCAGAACAGTGTACAATATGCGGTCTTCGCGGCAAATTCAAAAGCCGCCGGAACACCGTTAAAGTCTATCGGACAATAACATGAAAAATCAAAAGTGCTCATTTTAAAGGCTTATATGCAAGTTATTGTCAAAAAAAGTGTTTGGGGACCTGGGTCCTGCCCCAGGGGACAAGTATCAATGCAAAAAAAGTTTTAAAAACAGCAGTTTTTTCGGGAGCAGTGATTTTAATAATGCTTAAAGTGAAACAATAAAAGTGTAATATTCCTTTTAAATTTCCTACCTGGGGGGTGTCTATAGTATGCCTGTAAAGGGGCGCATGTTTCCTGTGTTTAGAACAGTCTGACAGCAAAATGACATTTCTAAAGAAATAAAAGTTATTTAAAACTACTCGCGGCTATAATGAATTGTCGGTCCGGCAATACACATAAAAGTTCAATAATAAAAACAGCATGGGATTCCCCCACAGGGGAACCCTGAACCAAAATTAAGAAAAAAAATGCGTGGGGGTCTCCCAAAATTCCATACTAGGCCCTTCAGGTCTGGTATGAATATTAAGGGAAACCCCGCGCCAAAATTTTAAAAAAATGGCGTGGGGATCCCCCTCAAAATCCATACCAGACCTGAAGGGTCTGGTATGGATTTTAAGGGGAACCCCGCGCAAAAATAAAAAAAAATGGCATGGGGTCCCCCTAAAAATCCATACCAGACCCTTATCTGAGCACGTAACCTGGCAGGCTGCAGGAAAAGAGGGGGGGACGAGAGAGTGCCCCCCCTCCTGAACCATACCAGGCCACATGGCCTCAACATTGGGAGGGTGCTTTGGGGCAGCCCCCCAAAGCACCTTGTCCCCATGTTGATGGGAACAAGGGCCTCATCCTCACAACCCTTGCCCGGTGGTTGTGGCAGTCTGCGGGCGGGGGGCTTATCGGAATCTGGAAGCCCTCTTTAACAAGGGGACCCCCAGATCCCACCCCCCTGTGTGAAATGGTAATGGGGTACAAAAGTATCCCTACCATTTCACAAAAAAGTGTCAAAAATGTTAAAAATGACAAGAGACAGTTTTTGACAATTCCTTTATTTAAAGTCTTCTTCTTTCCATCTTCTTCGGGTCTTCTTCCTTCTTCCTTCTTTATTCCTTCGGTTTCTTCCTCCATCTTCTTCTTCCTCTGGTTTTACCTCCAACCCTCTCCTTCTTGCTCCGGTGTTCTCGTCCAGCATCTTCCTCCGTGGCCTCTTCTTCCCCGCTTCGTTCTTGGCCCGCTTCGCATCCATGGGAGGCTCCCGCTGTGTGACGCTTCTCTTCTTCTGACACTTCTTATATAACGGAGGGCGGGGCCACCCAGTGACCCCGCCCCCCTCTGACACATGGGGACTTGACGGGGACTTCCCTATGGCTTTCCCCGTGACGTAAGAGGGGGGCGGGGACACCCGTTACGTGCATCAACATGGGGACAAGGTGCTTTGGGGGGCTACCTGAAAGCACCCTCCCAATGTTGAGGGCGTGTGGCCTGGTACGGTTCAGGAGGGGGGCGCTCTCTCGCCCCCCTCTTTTCCTGCGGCCTGCCAGGTTTCATGCTCGGATAAGGGTCTGGTATGGATTTTTGGGGGGACCCCACACCATTTTTTTTTAATTTTGGCGCGGGGTTCCCCTTAAAATCCATACCAGACCTGAAGGGCCTGGTATGGAATTTAGGGGGACCCCTACGCCATTTTTTTTTTAAATTTTGGTTCAGGGTTCCCCTGTGGGGAAATCCCATGCTGTTTTTATCAATGAACTTTTATGTGTATTGTCGGACCGACAATTCATTAATAGCCGCGAGTAGTTTTAAATGACTTTTTTCCCTTTGAAATGTCATTTTGCTGTCTAACTGTTCTAAACACGGCAAACATGCGCCCCTTTACAGGCATACTATAGACACCCCCCAGTTATGAAATTTAAAGGAATATTACACTTTTATTGTTTTACTTTAAGCATTATTAAAATCACTGCTCCCGAAAAAACGGCTGTTTTTTAAAACTTCTTTTTGCATTGATGCATGTCCCCTGGGGCAGGACCCAGGTCCCCAAACACTTTTTATGACAATACCATGCATATAAGCCTTTAAAATTAGCACTTTTGATTTCTCACATAGACTTTTAAAGGGTGTTCTGCAGCTTTCGAATTTGCCGCGAACACCCCAAATTGTTCGCTGTTCGGCGAACTGGCGAACGGCCGATGTTCGAGTCGAACATGAGTTCGACTCGAACTCAAAGCTCATCCCTATTTATGACAAGGGCAAATACATAAACCCAATATGGTGGTAACAAGGAGTAGTAGACTTGTTTCACAAGCAGCTGAAATAGGCTCTTCTTCAACTCCCTGTGTTTACTTATTGAAAAAATGTGGAATTCTCTAGGTTTTGAAGAGCCTTATGTTTAGTTTTTGTACCAGCATGTAGCTGCATGCAGGCAGCCTACATGAATGCATGGATATGCATCAGCTGAATGAACTCAACCTCACAGCCCAGAGTGACAGGTATTTAGGGGTGGATGCACACCCACTAGTACAAAAAAAAAACTTCACTAATGTGCTTTATAATTGTACTTTGGATTCTGGTTGTTTAGGTATTCAGAAGTCAGTGAGCACAATAAAATGAACTGTGTTGTTAAAAGTAAAAAGCAAAGGAGAGAGCCCGATCATGTTACCAGTTCCAGTCATGATATTTTCTCCACTGTGTTAAGAAAAACAAACTGGGTGAAGTACTGCAGGTTCAATACTTCAACCCGCATTTTGTGAAAGGGTTTCAAATCACAGGCCATGGTATAGTGCAATAATGAGGAGTAAACGGAGAGCTAATAGCAATATCAATTCTCATACTGGTCCCTTTTATTTTATTAGGATATTCTTATAGTCGGTGGTGGTTAGCTAAAGCTTGCTATAACAGGCTAGAAGATGCTGCAGCCAGTATAGAGTGTGGTGTGACATTTCTAACTGGTTCCTGATTCCCAGGCTTTAGCTTATGGAAAATGTGTGTAGAGCTACCTCTGGATGAGCCGCTTGGTAATTTGGGTTCTCTGTTCTGCACCTCGACTCCAAGAACAACCTCAGCCCCTCTGTAACACCTGGTTAAGTGGAAATTACTGCATATACTTATAGGAACATAACTATGGATACATTTAACTCGACTATGAATTAGTATCAGGAAATAGACGCACAAAGGTTTAGTGGTTAATTAACTGTTTTGGTATGGGTTAGAGTAAATGGTGGTTTTAGCATAAATGAGGACACAAGAAATTTTCAGACATAGTCTGCTAAATAATGTGGTCTCTAGGAACTGGAATCAACTTATAAACCAGCAATAAGCAGTGCATATAAACTACAATGTGAATAAAACTTTAACTAATCTAGAATGCACTCTAGGAGAATGGCTAGGATGGAGTGCAATGTCCCCTAAGATGTACCTCTTAGCATTAGCATTAGGTGAAGGCTTCTGTGTAGCAGCTGTAAAGGGACAATCTTTAGTCCTAACGCTTTAGCCTGCTAGCATTGGGGCCCAGTTGTACCGCTGACGCACATGAGTATCCCCCCAGTCAAGCCTGCAGGCAGCAGTAAGACTACTCTATGGCTGTATGGTAAGTTCCTAAAGGGCTTAGTCTCTCTCTCTCTCTCTCTCTATCTCTAGCAGCAGATAATCAATCCCCACAGCAACTGTTTACCAGTCCCAGAGCTATTGCAGTTCACCATCCGGTCTCTGCTCTGCACCCAGGTGACAAGGGCTTTTGGCACTCCCGAACTCAGCAGTCTGGATCCCTCCCAGACTACTGACATGCATCCGCGATGTGCACTCTCCAGTCTCCCCTACAGCAAAAAGGAAGCTGTCCTGTACAGCAGCTCTTTCCCCTCCTCCCCTGAATTCTTCCTGCTCAGCAGCTCCCTCCTCTTGCTGATATAACTGTTAACCAGTTCAGCACTGCAGGGAAGCAGCCACAGAGAGCACCTGCAGCCAGTGTTTCTCTCAAGACCACTAATCGTAATGATATTTTTACTGTATACATAACTTGGAGCAGCTATGAGTGTTTAAATTTGTGCAAAATAGTTAGGATGCAATTGCTAGCCTCTCATGTAAATTTAGACAGACAAAGGGGGTTGTAACTCATATTTGATACCAGATCCAGAGCCGATCCGCCCTATACGCTCACCAAGCAAGCTAATTACTCAAGGCCCTGCCTTCCCCTCGTGTCATAGCGCGTCAATTAATATTTACAACATCCAGTGGAGGAACTTTAGGGGTTGCTGCAGTCGCATTTATGACTGGGCCCTTCCGTTATACCCATGTGCGGGGGGCCCAAGACCCAGCACCCCCCCCCTGCACCCCTGGCTGGCTGTTTAGAGAGGTGGGAGGAGGTGGAAGGCAGCGATCGGCAGCTCTATTGTGCCTGTGTGGGTAGCGGGATCTCCCTGGGGCTTGTAGTACTCTCTCGAGTGTCAGTATATACAGTGGAGAGGAGAAGGGAGGGGCCTCTGACCCGGGCAGGTATCAGTTTCACTTTCACTCTGCTTGAACACTGTTGCTGATGCCCGGGTCAGAGGCCCCTCCCCTCTCCGCTGTATAAATTTGGAGATAGAACTACTAGCACCAGGGAGATCATACTTACCAACTGTCCCGAATTTCCTGGGACATTTCCGGGATTTACACTATTTTTCCAAATTTATTGCTTCCCAGGAAATGTCCCAAGAAATTAGTTTTTTCCAGGATTTTCCGCCGCCGCTGTTAGAGGTCCGCGGCCGGCGGAGACATTGTCTCCACCGGCCGCCATTTTTTAGAAGACCAGGAACACGGCTGGGTGGCTAGACGGAGCTCCTGTGTCTCTGCCCCGCCCCGCCTACCCCCGCCTTCACTCCCACCACCCCCGCCCCACTCCGCCCTGTTCCACCCCCCACATGGCCGGCAGAGACTAACCTGATGTAAGGGGGGCTGCGCTGGGGAAACCTGATGTGAGGGGGGGCACCGCTGAGGAAACCTGATGTAAGGGGGGGCTCCGCTGGGGAAACCTGATGTAAGGGGGGCTCCGCTGGGGAAACCTGATGTAAGGGGGGCTCCGCTGGGGAAACCTGATGTAAGGGGGGGCTCCGCTGGGGAAACCTGATGTAAGGGGGGGGCACCGCTGGGGAAACCTGATGTAAGGGGGGCTCCGCTGGGGAAACCTGATGTAAGGGGGGCTCCGCTGGGGAAACCTGATGTAAGGGGGGCACTGCTGGGGAAACCTGATGTAAGGGGGGGCACCGCTGGAGAAACCTGATGTAAGGGGTCACCGCTTGGGAAACCTGATGTAAGGGGGGCACCACTGGGGAAACCTGATGTAAGGGGGGCACTGCTGGGGAAACTTGATGTAAGGGGGGGCACCGCTGGAGAAACCTGATGTAAGGGGGCTCCGCTGGGGAAACCTGATGTAAGGGGGGCTCCGCTGGGGAAACCTGATGTAAGGGGGCACTGCTGGGGAAACCTGATGTAAGGGGGGCTCCGCTGGGGAAACCTGATGTAAGGGGGGCACTGCTGGGGAAACCTGATGTAAGGGGGGGCACCGCTGGAGATACCTGATGTAAGGGGGGGCTCCACTGGGGAAACCTGATGTAAGGGGGCACCGCTGGGGAAACCTTATGTAAGGGGGGGCACCGCTAGGGAAACCTGATGTAAGGGGGGGCACCGCTGGGGAAACCTGATGTAAGGGGGGGCACCGCTGGGGAAACCTGATGTAAGGAGGGGCTCCGCTGGTGAAACCTGATGTAAGGGGGGGCTCCGCTGGGGACACCTGATGTAAGGGGGGACTCCTCTGGGGAAACCCGATGTAATGGGGGCACTGCTGGGGACATCTGATGTAAGGAGGGCACTGCTGGGGACACCTGATGTAAGGAGGGCACCGCTGGGGACACCTGATGTAAGGGGGGGCTCCGCTGGGGACACCTGATGTAAGGGGGGGCTCCGCTGGGGACACCTGATGTAAGGGGGGCCCTGCTGGAGACATCTGATGTAAGGGGGGCCCTTCTGGGGACATCCGATGTAAGGGGGGGCTCCGCTGTGGACACCTGATGTAAGGGGGGCTCCACTGGGGGCACCTGATGCAAGGACGGACTCTGCTGGGACACCTGATGCAAGGACGGACTTTGCTGGAACACCTGATGCAAGGACGGACTCTGCTGGGGGCACCTGATGCAAGGGGGGACTCTGCTGGGGGCACCTGATGCAAGGACGGACTCTGCTGGAACACCTGATCCAAGGGTGGACTCTGCTGGGGGCACCTGATGCAAGGACGGCTGGTGGCAGGTGACACGGTCTGGGATCCCACTGATTTGGCATTATGGTAAGTTGAATTATTTCATTTTATATTACAATGTAATAATAGAAATAATGCACTTCAATCATCCTAACACCATAACAACCATGGTGCCAGGATCATTGAAGTGCTAACACCAGGTGTTTGGAGTATCTTTATCTGCTGATTGTTAAACTTTCTGGAATACACATATTTCTATTGTTATGTAGGATCTGGGGCTGCTGTCCCTCCATCCCTCCCTCCCTCTCCCTCCATCCCTCGTTCATCTCAGACGCTAACCACACCCCCTTTGAGCTACGCCCATTTAAGACACGCCCACTATTTTGCGTGAACCACGCCCATTTTTCGCCGCTGCGCACTCCGCGCACCACATTTTTACTTTCCCCCTGTGCCACACCTACAAACGTATGCCCCGCCCCCTTATTATAATAAGACACCACCTACAGCCAAAAAAGTGTCCCTAAAAATGTTTTCACAATGTTGGCAACTATGTGAGATCCCCCTGCCTGTGGACACCATAGAGCTGCTGATCGCCGCCTCCCACCTCCACCAGCCAGGTACAGGGGAACCTCTGCAAGGGGGGAGTCAGCTGTTTGGGGACCCTGATGTAAGAGGGGGGGCTTTCTGGAGACACTAATGTAAGGAAGGGGCCCTCTGGGGACACTGATGTAAGAGGGGGATGCAAATATAAAGCCCTCGCGCTACTATGAGGTGTTGGTGAATGAGAAAAAATAGTGAATTCCTAATTTAACGTGATCAAATAATAGAGTGCCTATAGTGCATCAAAATGTAATCACACAATTATACAATAGCTGTCTGCAGCAGAACCTCAAGTGTATCACAATCCACTCACAGAAATAATTAAATAAGTGATTCCGCGCTACAGTTAATAAATATAATCAAATAAATATTCACTCAATAATTCAATCAATAAAGTGTTAAAACCAATTAAATGGTTGAAAACAGTGTAAAAAGTGGTGCATAATCAAAATTTGCTTAAAAAGCCAGGGCAAATAGTTTATAGTATTAATAGTCTCTTGGTCATATTATTAGCAAAGAAAAAATAATGTCCATAAAAGGGGCAAAAATTGCACAAAGGGTTTTCATTGTATGATACAGTGGTGAGGAGGGGTTATAAGGGGTAAAAAATCCCATAAAACATAGTCATAAAGCTCTCACCTTCATATACTGTCTAAAACCACATCCAGTATTAACCTGAGGTCCGTTTGTCTGACGTTATTACAGCTTCCACCACCAGGGGGTCCTCTGTGCCAATATGTATGAAATAGCAATCATCCGGAGCGCCAGCATATGACCATGAATAAAAGTATCATCCGCTGTAATAATCTTCACCACCAGGGGGTCCTCTACTTGATCCACCAAATCTCCCAAATATCACTGCACATCAAACGACTTCTTGTACCTCGTATCCTCCGCAGAGTGGGGGGGGGGGAGGAGAGGGACGCCAGCAAACAGGGGTGGGAGAGAGAGAAAAAGCCCCAATAGGGTAGTAAAGTTAGAATACACCAGCTTTATTAAAGATTTAAAATTGGACTCTTACATTAAAAAACAAAGAAATGAGCATAGACAATTGCTAAGGCGTCTGAACGCCGCTCTCACATCACTTCCTGGTATCGCTCAGTCATCGGCCACGTCCTACGCGTTACATCATCACGTGACTTCTTAAGTCATCGGCCACGTCCTACGCGTTACGTCATCATGTGACTTCTTAAGTCACGTGATGACGTAACGCATAGGGCATGGCCGATGACTGAGCGATACCAGGAAGTGATGTGAGAGCGGCGTTCAGACGCCTTAGCAATTGTCTATGCTCATTTCTTTGTTTTTTAATGTAAGAGTCCAATTTTAAATCTTTAATAAAGCTGGTGTATTCTAACTTTACTACACTATTGGGGCTTTTTCTCTCTTTCCCACCCCTGTTTGCTGGCATCACTCTCCTCCTCCCCCCCCCACTCTGCGGAGGATACGAGGTACAAGAAGTCGTTTGATGTGCAGTGATATTTGGGAGATTTGGTGGATCAAGTAGAGGACCCCCTGGTGGTGAAGATTATTACAGCGGATGATACTTTTATTCATGGTCATATGCTGGCGCTCCGGATGATTGCTATTTCATACATATTGGCACAGAGGACCCCCTGGTGGTGGAAGCTGTAATAACGTCAGACAAACGGACCTCAGGTTAATACTGGATGTGGTTTTAGACAGTATATGAAGGTGAGAGCTTTATGACTATGTTTTTTATGGGATTTTTTACCCCTTATAACCCCTCCTCACCACTGTATCATACACTGAAAACCCTTTGTGCAATTTTTGCCCCTTTTATGGACATTATTTTTTCTTTGCTAATAATATGACCAAGAGACTATTAATACTATAAACTATTTGCCCTGGCTTTTTAAGTAAATTTTGATTATGCACCACTTTTTACACTGTTTTCAACCATTTAATTGGTTTTAACACTTTATTGATTGACTTATTGAGTGAATATTTATTTGATTATATTTATTTAATTATTGATGTAAGAGGGGGGCCTCTGGTGACACTAATGTAAGGACAGGGCTCTCTGGGGACACTGATGTAAGAAGGGGGCCTCTGGGGACACTAATGTAAGAGGGAGGGCTCTCTGGGGACCCTGTGTAAGGAGGGGCACTCTGGGGACCCTGTGTAAGGAGAAAGGCTCTCTGTGGACACTAATGATGTAAGGGGAGGCTCTCTTGGGACCCTGGTGTAAGGGGGGGCTCTCTGAGGACCCTGGTGTAAAGAGGGGCTCTCTGAGGACCCTGGTGTAAGGGGAGGCTCTCTGGGGACCCTGGTGTAAGTAGGGAGGCTCTCTGGGGACCCTGGTGTAAGTAGGGAGGCTCTCTGGGGACCCTGATGTAAGTAGGGAGGCTCTCTGGGGACCCTGGTGTAAGTAGGGAGGCTCTCTGGGGACCCTGGTGTAAGTAGAGGCTCTCTAGGGACCCTGATGTAAGGAGGGGCTCTCTGAGGACACTGATGTAAGGGGGGCTCTCTGGGGACCCTCATGTAAGGAGGGGCTTTCTGGGGACCCTGATGCAAGGGGAGGCTCTCTGGGGACCCCGATGTAAGGGGAAGCTCTCTGGGGACCCCGATGTAAGGGGAGGCTCTCTGAGGACCCTAATGTAGGGGGAGGCTCTCTGGGGACCCTGATGTAGGGGGAGGCTCTCTGTGGACCCTGATGGAGGGGGAGACTCTGTCAGGTGTGACTGTGTGGCAATGGCAAATGGTTTACATAGCAAAGCTCACTGCATCATGGGTCAGGTAGAGGGCCCCTTAGCAGAATTTTGCTTAGGACCCCAGGGAGGTCAGGATCGGCACTGATCAGATCCAATCATGGTTCATATTCTTGGGTCCATTTGCTGACTGGGATATGATCTTGGGCTTTTCTTTCAGCCCCTAGAGTAGAAGTAATACTTTCAATTACTGTCTTACACTAGGCGAGTGGAGAGAGCATTACCAAGGGCAACAATAAAACAACATCAATCAGCAATTACAGTACTGTGCAAAAGCTTTAGCAGGTGTGAAGAAATGATTTAAAGTAAGAATGTTTTCAAGGGAAGAGGAGGCAGGCGTGGACGTTGATGTGAGATGAGAGAGTAAAAATGCTCTCCCTCTTCCTCTCCCCTCACTTCTCCTGAGACTAACCCTCTCCCCCTTCGGATGTGTGGGTAGACTAAGAGCTGGTGCTCCCTGTGAGAAGCAGCCTATGGCAGGGGTACTGTGGAAAAACACACGCTGATAACACGGCTGAAAGCTGCGGAGGAGATTAGTACATCATCTCCCCCCTCTGCTATCTCCTGTCTGACAGACACGCTGCAAACTGAACGGCTTGATTAAAGGTGGAGAGTGGGGATGTGAGAAGACCCCCCCCCAGTGGTGGAATTACCGGGGTCGCAACAGTCGCACTTGCGACAGGGCCCGGCATTCCGCACTGTGTGGGGGGCCACAGCGTGGTTGCTTTACACAGCTCTCTGAGGCTGAGCGTGTCTCTCATCTAACAGCAGCAGAGACACCGGCATCGTTTGTTTTATTTCCCTCTTCGTGTGTCCTCTCTCTCGCACGGCATGACAGAGGACACACAGCTGATCTCCCCCCTCCCCTCTCCTGTGTGCTCCGCGGGAAATGTGAGCTCCTTAGCTTTACACTTGACTGCCCGCGGAGCACACAGGAGAGGGAGGGGGGAGATCAGCTGTGTGTCCTCTGTCATGCCGTGCGAGAGAGAGGACACATGAAGAGGGAAATAAAACAAACAATGCCGGTGTCTCTGCTGCTGTTAGATGAGAGACACACAGGCGTACAGTGGAGCGGACCGAAGCCGCCTCCCCCTCCTCTCTGGTTTCGGAGGGGGAGGAGTCCGAGGGACACATGCCGGTGAGCCTATCCGTAAAGTTTGTATTCAAATAGACATGTGCTGGGGGTAACACT
This sequence comes from Lithobates clamitans, assembly GCA_037952925.1. Classification (NCBI taxonomy): domain Eukaryota; kingdom Metazoa; phylum Chordata; class Amphibia; order Anura; family Ranidae; genus Lithobates; species Lithobates clamitans. Next base: position 13,536,259 of record JBBGZY010000353.1, on the reverse strand, counting down.
ATGGGGTGGGGGTCTGCACTGAGGGGGGTCTGCATTGATGAAGTGGGGGTCTGCACTGAGGGGGGTCTGCATTGATGGGGTGGGGGTCTGCACTGTGGGGGGGTCTGCATTGATGGGGTGGGGGTCTGCCCTGAGGGGGGTCTGCATTGATGAGGTGGTGGTCTGCACTGAGGGGGGTCTGCATTGATGGGTTGGGGGTCTGCACTGAGGGGGGGTCTGCATTGATGGGGTGGGGGTCTGAACTGAGGGGGGTCTGCATTGATGAGGGGGGGTCTGCATTGATGGGGTGGGGGTCTGCATTGATGAGGTGGGGGTCTGCACTGAGGGGGGTCTGCATTGATGAGGTGGGGGTCTGCACTGAGGGGGGTCTGCATTGATGGGGTGGGGGTCTGCACTGAGGGGGGGTCTGCATTGATGAGGTGGGGGTCTGCACTAAGGGGGGTCTGCATTGATGAGGTGGGGGTCTGCACTGAGGGGGGTCTGCATTGATGGAGGGAGGGGGGTCTGCACTGAGTGGGGTCTGCATTGATGGGGGGTCTGCACTAAGGGGGGGTGCTGATGGAGGGGGATCGTCTGCAATGAGGGGGGGTGGTCTGCATTATGGGGGGCCTGCACTGTTAAAGGGGGTCTGTACTGAGGGGAGTGTGAACTGATGGAGGGGGGTCTGCAATGAGGGAGGGGAGGTCTGCACTGATGGAGGGGGGTCTGTACTGAGGGGGGTGAACTGATGGAGGGGGGGTCTGCAATGAGGGAGGGGAGGTCTGCACTGATGGAGGGGGGATCTGCAATGATGGAGGGGAGGTCTGCACTGATGGAGGGGGGTCTACACTGGGGTCTATAGTGATAGAGGGGGGTCTATACTGATAGATGAGGGTCTGCACTGAGGGGGGTCTATACTGATAGATGGGGGTCTGCACTAAGGGGGTCTACACTGATAGATGGGAGTCTGTGCTGATAGAGGGGGGCTATACTGATAGATGGGGGTCTGCAATGAGGGGGCTATACTGATGGATGGGGTCTGTGCTTAGTGAGGAGGATCTATACTGCGAGAGGGGGGTCTGTACTTAGTGGGGGGTCTATACTGAGAGGGGGGTCTGCAGTTAGTGGAGGGGGGTCTGTACTGAGGGGGGGGGGCTATAGTTGGTGAAGGGGGGTGACACCAATTTTTTCCTCACCGGGTGACACCAACCCTAGTTATGCCACTGGAGAGACACGCTCTCCGCTCAGAGCTGTGCTGTCCTGAGAAGACAGAGGACTCTGATAGAAGACTCTAATGGGCACTGATAGGGGGCACTGATAAGATTTACTGATGAGCACTGAAGGGGAGGCACTGATAGGGGACACCGATGGGAGGCACTGATAGGGGACACTGATGGGAGGCACTGATAGGGGACACCGATGGGAGGCGCTGATAGGATTCACTGATAGGGGGCACTGATAGGGGGCACTGATAGGGGGCACTGATAGGGGGCACTGATGGGAGGCACTGGTGGGTAATGATAGGAGGCACTGATGGGGGGGCACTGAGAAGGCACTAGGGGGCACTGATAGGGGGCACCGATGGGAGGCACTGATAGGATTTACTGATGAGCATTGATAGGGGGCACCGATGGGAGGCACCAATGGGATTTACTGATGAGCAATGAAGGGAGGCACTGATAGGGCGCACTAAGAAGGCACTGATAGGGGCACTGATAGGAGGCACTGATGAGCACTAAAGGGGGCACTGATAGGAGGCATCGATGGGCATTGATGGGCATTGATGAGCACTGATAGGCAGAACTCATAGGCTGCACGGATGGGCACTGAGGAACACTGGTAGGCAGAACTAAGGCAGTATTGATGGGCACTGATGGGCAGTATTGAAGAGTACCGATAGGTGGCATGGATAGACGCCGCAATAATGAGCACTGATAGGTGGTGCTGATAGGCAGATTTGATGGGCACTAATAGGCAGCATTAATGAGCACTGATAGGTAACACTTGTAGACGGCATTGATGGGCACTGATAGGCGGCATTGATGGGCACTGATACATGGCACTGATGATTGGGGGAATGATTATCAGTGTAAACAATTTACTGACATTCTTGACAGTTAATGGCAGACCTTTCCTCACACAGACATAGCACGGGAGGAAAGGGCTGCGGATAACCGGCAAGTCTGTTTACATGTGATTAGCTGACATCACATGGTAAAGGGCCAATGTGATTGCGCTGGATGCACAACCCAGGGGGCATGTGGGAAGCACGGTTTTGGGAGGATGTCCATGGATACCCTCCCAAAATTGGAAGCCTGGAGCTCGGATGGAAGGGGGGGGGCCATCATTGATTCTTGCACCGGGGCCCTGAAGGTTCTAGTTACGCCTCTGCCTCCCCCCCTCTCTGGACACACACTACTGCTGTATATCCTGGCAAGAAAGATAAAGTGTGGAGAGTTTGTTCCCCCATCCTTTGAACTTCTTCTGATATCAGCACTGAGGCTGGGTGAGATAATTTTATTTACCTACTTGTGGGAGGAAGGGGAATGAGCCTTTATAAAGACAGTGCTAGAAAAGTTTTTTTTTTTCTAATGTGTGCTGTCAGAGAAACAATCACTCAGCCTCTCTTGTATTATGCATTGAACTACTCTTGAAAGTAATTTTGAGAGGCTGATAGGGAGCTAACTGTCAGGACAGTCCCTTTACTAGACATTGCAGAGCATTGAGAATTAAAGGGCTAATCCCTGCAGTACAAGCTGCCTTGCTATGCTGCCTGCTTCCCCCTGTGTTTTTTTCAACAGCCAGATTTAAGGGCTAAGGATTGTTTGTTTCTGTTTATAAAACCCAGAGCGCCATATAATGGCATGTTAATCTGTAACAGAAATTGAAGATCTACATGTGTATTGGCAGCGGCAGATGGTAAAACTGAAAAACTGTCAGCGCACCATTGGAGGACACTAGAGAGTAGAGGCGGAGGAAACCGCCAAAGTACAGGTGGAATACAGGGGTTATTCGTGACTGTGAAAACCGGGGTTCAACTGACTGGTCCTCCCTGCCCTCCCGTCCTATTTCCCCCTTTTCGGCCATAAAGGCAAACAGCATGACTAAAAAGAAGGGAGAGGAGCATTCATCGCAGGATAACACTGGTACTTCAGTTACACGTGTCGCAAAGGAAAAGGGGAGCCAGGCTGTGGCTGCAGCCAAGTTGGAGAGATTTGCTCACACTCCCAGAAAGTCACCTAATAAAGAGGTTACGCAATTAAGTGTAAAAGCTGTATCCGGACCCTCCCAGGATAGAAAGAGCTAAGGTCAGGGCCAAAAAGCCACTACATCAACGGCAGTTGATGGGGGAGGCAGTATATTGGGGGACAGGAACATAAATATATGACTGATGCTGCAAGAATCTTTGCATAGTAACCTGGTAGAGTCCTTGGAGGCAAACTCTCTTGCGCCCGGGCCCCCTACAGTAAAATTAATGTCCAAGGTATGGCAGGCTGCTAAAACAATTATGGGATATAATGGGGTATTAGATTATACCCCGATTTGGGATAATAAAAATCTCCCAGAGCTGATCCCGGTGGGTAAAATAGAAGAATGGGAGGTCTGCGGTATCAGAAAACTCGCTCAACTATATAAAGGGAATATTCTGAAGTCATTTGCCGAGTTGAGGGACGAGTATGGTATCCCAAACCACTCATTTTATCGGTATCTCCAAGTTAGACATGCCCTGAATGCTCAGTTTAAAACACAAACAGTGGAATGGTGTAAACTCCCCCTTATACAAAAAATAGTTAACTCTAGCTCGTCCAAAGGTCTGATATCCGAGATATATGAACAAATATGTGGGGAAATAATTAATGGGGAAAGACTAGCTAAAAATAAAAATAGATGGGAGGAAGACCTGGGAGAAAAAAATCGCTGAAGAACAATGGAAAAGGATATTGGAAATGAGCCCCCAGGTGTCAGTCTCCCCCTCACAAAGAATGTCACAATTATTTTTGTTACATAGAGTTTATTACACTCCAAAGAAGCTTTCTAGGTATGGATATAGAGCAGATGATAAATGCCCAAGGTGTCAAGGAACAGGTGACTTAATCCATATGATGTGGAGGTGCCCAAAGCTATTCAGGTACTGGAATGATATACTTGAGGAAATTAATAGGACCTTTGGGATTAAGCTGGAGATGGATGCTTCATTATGTTTGCTGGGGAAAATAGAGGTAAACAGTATATCTAAAAATATCAAAATGACAGTAACAAGATGTCTATTCCAAGCACGAAAGATAATTGCCCAAAATTGGCAATCCGCAAGGCCCCCTACATCAGAAGAATGGGGTAAGGCGATGGACGCCAATGTATGGAGGGAAAAAGTGGTATTTACAAGGCGGAAGAATTTGGATAAATTCTTAAAAATGTGGAAGCCCTGGTTGGATAAAATAAGGTGCCCATTATAAAGGAGAATAGAGATTATACCTAAAAAAAAAAAAAAAAAAAAAAAAAAAAAAATGTGCAGTAGGAGCTGTAGAGAGGGGTGCGGAGAGGACTGGGGTGGGGGGAAAGGTAAGGGAGAAAGAAAGGAAAAAAAACTATACTTAATGACCACATATAATGAATAATGTGTATAGAGAGGAAGGTTTATAATGCACTGGGGGTGTGGGGGTGGGTGGGATAATGGGGGGGGGGGCTGAAGAAAAGGGGAAAAAAAAAAAAGGGGGAAACAGTACTAACAAAGGGCATGGAATCACGATCAGGGTAGCACATACATTTTTCATTGTCCCTTTATAGGGGACAACTCCCCGATATGCTCTATAATAAATCACTCCCTCTATCTTTTGAAAGAGGCTGAGCAAATAGTAATGGCTTACAATAAGGTATAGATAGGTAACCAATTTCGAGAACTAGTGTGGTGATGTAAATATGAAAAAAAAAAAAAAAGTTTTCAAAATTATGTTTTAGTTGTTTATTTTTAGCAATTAACAAAATGCAAAGCTAGCGAACAGAAAACAAATCTAAATCAATAGTTGGTGTGACTACCCTTTGGCTTCTAATCTGCATAAATTTTTACACCTGAACATTTTGAACACTTGCACAAAGTCTGGGATTTTGTAGGATTAGGGTCTGGTGTATGATCAATTAATTATACCATGCAGAAGCTAATGATCATCAATTTCATATGTAGGTTGAAACACAGTCATTAACTGAAATAGAAGCAGCTGTGTAGGAGGCTTAAAAAACAGCCAAACTCTGCTACTAAGGCAAGGTTGTGGAAGACAGTTTCACGTCACAGGCCATACACCATGGCAAGACTGAACACAGCAACAAGACCTAAAGTAGTTATATTGCATCAGAGAGGTTCTCCCAAGCAAAGATTTCAAAGCAGACCGTGGTTTGAAGATGTGATGTTTAAGCTCCTTTGAAGAAGCAAAAAGAAACGGGCGACGCTGAAGACAGCAGACGCCAGTGGGACCCAGGTTCACCCATCTACTGTCTAGAGAAATCTGGCCAGACGTGTTCTTCATGGAAGAATTGCGCCCAAAAAGACATACCTTCGACATGGAAACAAGGTTAAAGAGGAGTTCCACCCAGGGGGGCCATCAAAAAAAAAAAAAAATTAAAAGTGAGCAGCTACAAATACTGCAGCTGCTGACTTTTAATTGGACACTCACCTGTCCCTGGGTCCAGCGATGCGGGGGATCGAAGCCCCGCTCGTCCCCCCCCCTCCGCTCAACTGTGGGCGCCGGGCTGTGGCTTCACAGCCTGGCACCCACTGCACATGCGCGAGCGGCGCCGCGCGCCGTGATTGGCCGCTCAATCACCTGGGACCTGTAATGGGTCCCAGATGATTGACAGAAGGGAGGGAGCAGAGCGGAGCCCTTCCTGTGCCGAGGGGGAAGTGATGTCACCAGCCCAGGCGAAGGAACAGGCAGACTACGAGGGACCACCTAGCAACAGGCATTTAGAGGTAAGTGAAAAAAAAAAATATCCAAATGTTTTATTGTTTTTTTTTTTTAGATTTTTTCCAGGTATTTTTGTTTTTTGGGTGGAACCCCACTTTAAGTGACTCAACTATGCAATAGGCTACACACATCTATGCTGGTGATTCAACGGTACCTAGGTGGCAGCAATCTTATTTTATCCCTCCATCAATCTTTCATTAATATCTTTGGCACATTTTTCTTGTTGTTTGTCCAAGTGTCTGTTTTTATCGGGTCTATTCACTAATAGGTGAATAGAGGTGAATTGTTAGAAAAATCTAAGCCAAAGTGGCTGAAATAGACAAAAAAAAAGCTCTCATTGAAATATTTTTAGTTCAGCTTTTTTGGCCTATATTTTACCATTTCCCTAGAAAGTGTACCTCAGTTCACTGAATAGTGCATTAAGACAAAACTGATCTTTTAAAAACATTTATTAAATATTTGACTAAAATCAATACATCACACTGGATTACATCTTAGTTATTTTTTTTTATTAGGGTGAACATTTAACAAAACATAAAAAAGAACATTTATAATATTAAAAAGAACATTCTCAAACTAAAAATGATACAATAAAAAAAAACACAAAATAAAAATTGCAGTAATATGCGTTACTATGTGAAACAATGATGAAGTGAACTAATTCAAGAAGCTAAGCAGCAAAAATAGACAAATATGCATGAATGCCTATCCCTAATTAAAAAAAAACAAAAAACACACAAAACATAAATTGCAGTAATATGCCATACTATGTGAAACAGTGATAAAGTGCACTAATTCAGGAAGCTAAACAGCAAAAAGACAAATATGCATAAATGACAATCCCTAATTTAAAAAAACACAAAATTCTATAACATGTGATAATATGTGAAACAGTGATAAAAGTGCTTGAATCCAAAGCAGGTATTCATCTGATTTTGCATAAAAAAACGATAAAATAAGTCCCAAATAATAAAGTGTATGTGCATCAAAAAGTAATGAGATGTGAAGATCACGTGCTGAAAAAACAGTTCTTGAAAGTTGTGAACACAATTGTTTCCACCATCCAGGCATCCACCAGGAGTGTAACCATGTAGCTCACGTTAAACAAAGACCACAACAGGTCTAGTGGCGTGTTGGTATACAAATCCTTAATGGCAGTTCAGGTTCCACTCTCCTCTTCTCGCCTGCATCGAAATCCACAGCTGGTCAGACAAGGCTTTAATACATGGATCCTTTATGGAAAATCACATTCCACTCAACTCTCCTCTCCTAAAAGCGCCACTAGACCTGTTGTGGTCTTTGTTTAAGGTGAGCTGCTAGCATATAAACAAGAAAAAATAAAACATTCCAAATTGTGCTCCACCAATGGGATATTAAGGGTAGTCACTCCTTGATTTCTACTTCTCTGAACTCCATATCAGATCTCATGGATACCACTCACCTCTCTGCACACCACGCCCAAGCATCAATTAAAGAAAAACCTTACACACAGCAGGAAGCAATGATGAAAATTCAGCCACAGTGGCCCCTGTGGTGGGATAACGGAAAATTTATATCAAATACTTACCGTAATTTTCCTTTCCTGATAGGCTCCATGGCAGCATACGTGTGGGTAGGCTCCGCCTCCATAACTACCCAATAGGACCCCCTCTCCCATAAATCTTTGCTCTAGGCTGCTATCCATGTTCCGTAACTAGCCTACTCCAGACATTTTGGGAGGGACTCCTGCTGCCATGGAGCCTATCAGGAAAGGAAAATTACGGTAAGTATTTGATATAAATTTTCCGTTTTCCTGACAGGCTCCATGGCAGCATACGTGTGGGAAATAACTCGCCCAAAAATACACATGGGTGGGCAAAAATGTTTGAGCAAAGAAACCAAATTTATTTTACATTGTCAGCCGACAATACTTGTAAACCAAAATTAATAGATGACAGAGCCGCAGGCTCAACACAATAATGAGAAACAAATGTGTTTATAGAAGACCAGGAAGCCGCACTACAAATGATTTCAGGCGCGACATGCCTTGAAGCTGCCCACGAGGTCGAGATACTTCTGGTCGAATGAGCCGTCACTGCCTCTGGAGGAGCCAAGTCCTTTGCCTTGTATGCCCTCTGAATGGTCTGCACAATCCAAGAAGAGATTGATCTGACCGAAGCTCGCTTTCCTTTGTTTTTGCCATGAAGAAGAACGAAAAGGAATTCCGTTTGTCTGAATGGACTTGTGACCTCCAGATATTGCTTTAGAGTGTAGCCTACGTCAAGTGGATGAACATCCTGATCGTCCGTTGATCTGAAAGTAGGAAGTACAATCTCTTGATTTTCATGAAAGACTGAGGTCACTTTAGGGTTTGACCCAAGCATGGGAATCAACACTACCCTATCTGGAAAAAAGGTTAGGAAAGGTTCTTCTGAGCCTAAATTTCTAATCTCTGATACTCTTTTAGCCGACGTCACGGCTACTAAGAAGGTGGTCTTGAGCGTGAGATCTCTCATGGAAAGAGGTTTGTCAGGATCTGATCCGAGATTGGAGAGAAAATCCAAGACAATAGGAAGGTCCCATTTGGGGAACCTAGGTCTTCTCTGAGGTTTAAGCCTGATAGCTCCTTTAAAAAATTGACGGACTAATGTATGATTAGCCCACGATACTCCTGTGAAGGCCGAGATGGCTGAGACTTGCACTCTCAGAGAGCTGACTGCTAAAGATAGGTCCAGCCCTGATTGAAGAAAACTTAGAATGTCTTCTACTGCTGGAGACTTACACGGATTTGACCGGGAAGACATGTGATCAGAGAATTTAGACCATATCCGTTCATAAACTCTGTTCGTACTTCCCCTCCGGGCACTAAGAAGAGTTGGAATAGCTTCTTCCGGACAGCCTAGGGATTCAAGCCTTTCCCTCTCAAGAACCACACCCTGAGGTGTAGGCAAGATGGGCATGGGTGTAACCTCGAGCCTTGCGACAGTAGATCCGGCCTGAGAGGAAGGGGAACTGGGTCTTGATAACTCAGGAGTGATAACAGAGGAAACCACGGCCTGTTGGGCCAGAAAGGAATCACTGCAATGATCTCCACCTTCTCTGTTCTGAGCCTCCGGAGGAATTGCAGAATCACCGGTACCGGAGGGAAGGCATAAGCCTTCTGAAACTTCCAACGCTCTGAGAGAGCATCTATCCCGTAAGCCTGAGGGTCTCTGAACCTCGAATAATATCTGGGCATCTTGTGATTGCATGGAGAAGCAAATAGATCGACCTCTGGAAGTACTCCCAGGGTCAGAAGCCACTCGAACACCTCTCTGTGGAGAGACCACTCATTGTTGTCCATTTGTACTCTCGAGAGGAAGTCTGCCTGTACATTCTGGACCCCCGGAATGTAAACTGCCGAGATGTTGGACAAATATTTCTGAGCCCAGCTCATTATTGGCTCTACTTCTTGTAGCAGCGACCAGCTGCGGGTTCCACCTTGCTTCTTTATGTAAGCCACCGCGGTTGTATTGTCCAACCTTAGCATCACAGATGAACCTTCTATTAGGTGACGAAATGACAGGAGTGCCTGAAAGGCGGCCTTCAGCTCCAGGATGTTGGAGACAATCCCCCGAGCAGGAAAACCCCATCGGCCTTGCGCCACTTCTGAAAGGCAGTGAGCGCCCCAACCTCGACTGCTGGCATCCGAGGTTAACGTGACCCATGAGATGGGCATGATTAAATGGTGATTGCGCAGATTCTTCCCTTGAAGCCACCAAAGAAGAGACGTCCTCATGGATGACGTAAGGTGTATGCGCTGGACTTGGCTGGAAGAATCCCATTGCTGAAGGAACCCTTTTTGGAAGGGTCGTGTATGCCATTGGGCCCACTTCACCATAGGAATGGTAGCTGTCATTGTGCCAATTACTTTCAGGCATTGGAGAGCTGAGAGGTGAGACGACGCCAGGGCTGCGTGTATTCTGTCCCGAATCACTCCAATCTTCTCCTCTGGAAGGGAGATGGTGCCTTCCAATGTGTTGAAGTGAGCCCCTAGAAACACCAGAGATTGTGTTGGCTCTAGATGGCTCTTCTCTAGATTCAGAAGCCACCCGAATTCCTGCAAGGTGGAGATGACTAAGCTCCTGTGCTCTAACAGTTGATCTTCGTTCTGAGCTAGGAGAAGTAGGTCGTCTAAATAGTGGTGGAGACGAACCCCTTTGATACGGAGTAGAGCCACAACTGACAACAGGACCTTTGAGAAGACCCGAGGTGACGTTGTTAGGCCGAAGGGTAGACATGTAAACTGCAGATGTTGATTGCCTACCGCAAAGCGGAGGTACTGCTGAAATTCTGTTGCAACTGGCACATGAAAGTATGCATCTTTCAGATCTATTGAAATCATCCAATCTCCCAGATGTATTGAATGTTGGATCGTAATTAAAGATTCCATTTTGAACTTTTCTTTTCGGATAAAAGAATTGAGATGTGTTAAATCTATTACTGGCCTCCATGTACCGTTTTTCTTCTGTATCATGAACAGAGGAGAATACATGCCTTTGCCTTGTTCGTCTTCTGGAACAGGGACGGCTGCGCCTTGATCCAATAAACAGCTCACGTAGGTTAATAGGACCTGCTTTTTCTCTTCTGAACCTGGAAGAGCTGTGGGAACAAATCTGAGTCTTGGGGTATTGCTGAAAACCCACTTGTGACCGGAGGAGACCGTCTTGACGGTCCAGTAATCTCGGATTGAGGCCGCCCAGACATGCCCGAAGTGGCGAAGACGAGCCCCCACCTGGCATGCCTGAGCGGGCCCAATCTCAAAAGGACTTTGTGGCGTCCTGGTTGCCAGAGGAACCCCCTTTAACGGGTTTCTTGAAAGAAGACTGCCTGGCTTTCCAGGATCTAGAGAACTCCCGACCAGGTCTGTAGCTGCGCGCATCCCTAGCGCGATCAGAGTTTTGTCTTCTAGGAAAACTGCGTTTCTGATTTTGTAGGCGTCTGTCTTGAGGGAGGAAACCAGACTTCCCACCTGTGGCCCGGGTTATGGCACTATCGAGCTTATTGCCGAACAATGAAGAACCTTCAAACGGAATTCGGCACCAAGCTTGCTTGGAAGCTGGGTCTGCCAACCATGGATGGAGCCATAGGGCACGACGAGCTGAAACAGCTGCCAACATAACCCGGGACATCAGGCGGATGACATCAATAGATGCCTCCCCAAGAAAGGCTGATGCCAGCCTGATCTCTTGGATAGGAGAATCCTTAGCTGTTTCAGTAGAGATACCTCTTAAGAACTCATCCACATTATCAGACCAAGATTCCAAAGCTTTGGAAACTGCAGCTATTGCAAGTACTGGCTTACATGCCATTCCTGACGTCAGGTAGATCTTCTTTGGATCTGAATCAATTCGCCTTTCCAAAGGATCTTTAAAAGATACAGTGTCTTCCAAGGGAAGCGTTACATATCTTGCTAGTCTCATTAAAGCTGCATCCACTAATGGGGCTGATTCAAGGTGCTTTACTTCCTCTTCCTTGAAAGGATATAGTTTCGAGACCTTTGACTGCATGGAACTTTTCTTGTCCATTTTGCTCCATTCTTCAGAAATGACCTCACCCAGCTCAGAGAGAAAAGGAAAATATTGTCGCTCCTTATTGAGCTGCTTAAAAAACTTCCTCTGTTTTGGGGGGGAAGTAACTGGATCTTCCCACTTCAGGGCCTCCTTTACTGCCTTCACCAATGAAGGAACTAAAGCGTACTCAAACCCCACGCCAGGATCTTCCAGATCCGATTCGCTTTCTGAAACAGGAGCAGAAGGGTGACTTGGTTGGGAGGAATCCCATGTCTCATGCACAGAACCTTCACCCACTGGAGGGCATAATGGGTCTGATGGGGAATCACGGGGCTGCTGGGCTTCTCTCTCCTGTAGAGATTCTTTCACAACCCGCCTAACCATAGATTCCAAACGCTGGTCTGCACCATCCCTCTCATCTGCGGCTTTAGAGAAGCAGTGATCACAGAGAGATTTATCTGTTGGAACAGGCATCCTACATCCCCAGCATGATTTCCCTGAACTCTCTTTAGAGTGAGATGAAGGGGGGTGAGAAGGATTTTTATTGCGCTGTTCAGATCTGGAAGATTTATGATGGCTAGACCTGGAGGAAGATTGCCGGTGGTGTGATTTTGATGATCCACTTCCTTTATGAGAACTACGGTGTGGATCAGACCTAGTAGGGCTGTGAGGAAAGAAACACAGAGAAGATAGAAAAGAAAATCAGCTGGTGTCCTACTCTCAATCCTTGTACAGGCAGAAAAGCAAAACTGCAAACATACCTGCTACAAGCGGGCTGGCCACTAGGGGGCAGTGAGGAGTCCATAATGTCAATACAATAGGAAGCTGCAGAGACAGATTCACAGGATCAGCCAACTGACAACAGACCTCCACCCCCAGACAATAGAGATTGTCTTACCTTGAACCGCCAAGATAGTAGCCCCGGGAAGTCGCTGTATCCCCCACGATCATTCCCAGGGCTCTGAAAGCTTCCCACAGCTTTTTAAAAGTGGCGCCCGTGACGTCATCGCCGACGTCAGACGCGAGATGCTCGCGCGCATGCGCGAACCAAGCCTCGACTTTGTATTGGGTCCGCGCATGCGCAGAACGTACGCCGGTACCCGGAAGTCACAGAGAGAGCGGCTGCTGGAACGCAGAGCGCGTCAGCGCCAATCTAGGACACCAGGAAGCAGGAAGAAAACACACAGAGGTATGATACACATAAACACTGCTGCCATATGTGAATGAAATGTAAAAACTTTACCACTCCACCTACGATCACCTGGGCCGAGGAACGCCATCCATACACATACACACCGGACTTGGCAGCAGATAATGGTCGCCTGAAACATTAGGCAATAGACCGTGCGCACATAGACGAACCGATCCAATCTTCAGCGCTACTCTGCTTTACACTCCATACCCTGCTTAACAGTCAGGGCCTATCGGAGGAATCTTAGGCACTCGGCATCATCGATCGTAGAGAGGATTTATCTTCAGGTAGGAGAACCAACACCTGGTCCTACGGAGGAGGACAAAAAAGGAACATGGATAGCAGCCTAGAGCAAAGATTTATGGGAGAGGGGGTCCTATTGGGTAGTTATGGAGGCGGAGCCTACCCACACGTATGCTGCCATGGAGCCTGTCAGGAAAACTATTATACAACATAACTGAACCAGAACTTGCAGCAGACTTGCAGAGTGTTTGCAAAGAACGTTGATCTGGAGTCATGCAATGCAGACTTGCTGCAATTGTGCAATAAACTTGTGAAGCTTGGCAAGTCTAGTAAGAGCTTAGCAAGTCAATTTTAAACTTGCAGCACAATTACTTGCTATCTGGGTATACAACCCTATACCCACAGTTGATCCTGAAGAAGGCAAAAAACCCCAATAAAGCATGATCCAACTTGCTCCAACAGGGGAAAAAAATTCCTTCCTGATTCCCCAAGAGGCAATCAGATGTTTCCTAGATAAACTACATATAAATACTAGTATCCAATTATATTAATTGTATCTAGGAAAGAATCCAGGCCTATCTTAAAATAATGTTCTGAGCTGGCTAGAACCACCTCTTAAGGGAGTCAATTCCATATTTTCACAGCTCTTACTACGAAGAAGCCTTTCCTCTAGACGTAAAGTAGGATAGTTGTTAAATGAGGAAAGGAATGGGGTATAGATATGGGGGGGGGGGGGGGGAATAGGAGTCACAGTGGTGAGAGTGGTTATAAAATTGTTGGATAGTAATTTACAGTGCCTTGAAAAAGTATTCACACCCCTTGAAATTTTCCACATTTTGTCATGTTACAACCAAAAACATATTTGTATCTTATTGGGATTTTATGTGGTCGACCATTACAAAGTGGCACATAATTGTGAGGTGGTAGGAAAATGATAAATGGTTTTAAAAATGTTTCATTGTTTTTCTTTTAGATCCATATATGCATGTGCATACCTTAATTTATGTTATATTCTTTAGTACCAATAGGATCCCCTGAGAAAGCTATAAGAGAAACGTGTAGTGATCCCTTGGTACTTTTCATTTTTCTGTGGGGCCCTGATATGGAAGATCAGCCATATTTCAAGTCACAAGCTCACCATATCCATGGGAATACCTTGAGGTCATCTTGTACATACATAGGATCAACCTATATGTAACGATACCATATGTATACAATTTGTACTATTCCATTTTAAAGTGATTTTTTAATGTTGTCATAATAAATGTTGTACTTTTATTCTATTGAGTACTCTCTCTTTTTTTTTTTCATTTGCGCCTACAAGTGGCTACCAATTTAAAGTCCAGTATCCTTCCATAAATTTTCTTTGTAAAAAAAGTTGAAAACCATTTATCATTTTACTTTCACTTCACAATTATGTGCCACTTTGTGTTGGTCTATCACATAAAATCCCAATAAAATACATTTACGTTTTGGTTGTAACATGACAAAATGTGGAAAATTTCGGCCTCGGTTGATAAACAGAGATTAAACAAATCATCCTAAATAAGTTGTAGCTGTTTATCTACAGTTTTAACATCTCTACAATCGTTCAACGTCCAGAATTTATAATAATTTTATATGTACCTCAGAAGCCTATCAGAGAGCGAGTTTAATTCCTAGTGGGCCGAATGTCGGGCGACATCAGACGGTTTTTACATTGGGCCCGTGCGTATAGCAGTTGGGCTGGCTTCTGTCAGACGTGCATGGTGGAATACCAGCGGCCGATCAGCGCTCTCAGGCAATGGCTGAGAGCGCTGACTGGAGTGTCCTGGCGGGGGGGATCCCCCTGTCAGAACACAATAGCTCAGTGGTGGAGATCGCTGTACTAACATCGGATTGTTAGTATAGTACATCAGCTCTGACCGAAGCTGTCAGGTTTTTTTCTAACGATGTGTACTAGGCTTCAGATTGTATCCATGATATGCAAGCAATGTTATGTGTACAGAGAGTTATGTAAGAGCTGTAGTTGCGGGTAGGCATAAGTCACCACAGACCCATTTTACCATTAATTGCGAGAAACTGGAGGAGATCATAAGAAAGAAAACAAGTGGAAAAACATAGAGTAGAGGAAAAAAAAGCCTGGAGGTGACGATTAATGTGTGAGAAAGAGAAGAAAGAAAACAAAAAGCCACTGTGGTGAATGTAATGCCTTTAAAGGATTTCAGAGAAAGAGATAATTTTTAGCAGCAAAGAAAAAGAATTGAACATGTTGATTCTCCTCAGCTGTCATCGGTCATGATGAATAATTTTATAGTTAACTTA
This sequence comes from Lithobates clamitans, assembly GCA_037952925.1. Lineage (NCBI taxonomy): Eukaryota > Metazoa > Chordata > Amphibia > Anura > Ranidae > Lithobates > Lithobates clamitans. Next base: position 13,521,053 of record JBBGZY010000353.1, on the reverse strand, counting down.
TCCTTTCCAGCCTATGCTTTCTATATATTATTAAAAGAGAATGAAATTGATTATTTACACTGTAGATTCTGCAAACATTTCCTGTAAGTACTCAAAGATTCTTCCACTAGGAATGAATGGGGCAGGAAAACACATGCCCCTTTTCTCAGATCCAACCGCTTCCACTGCAACGCTGACAGTTCTTCAGCATACTTTGTTTACTCAGTAGAGCTCACAACCTCGCAGAGGATTTCTTGTGCTATCAGTGTGCATGTTTCCCCCCCAAACTGTCCTATCAGATAAACTACACTAAACTTTCTCTGCTCCCCTGTGTTGCACCTTTTTTTTCCCCAGTGTCTCTATTGGCTTCTATTGCAGCTCTCCCCACACTGCTTGTCCAGAGCTTTTCTGGTAGCTATTATCTCACCATCTTCACTATGTTCTCTGGCATCATACCGCCATATTATTTTCTCTGATGGTTCCCCAACCCCTTAGACTCGGTTCACACTGGGGCAACTTGTCAGGCGACTTAGCCACCTGACAAGTTGCCCCCCGTTCTGTAATATGGAACCATTCTAATAGGAACGACACAAGTCGCTCCGACTTAGAAAAAGGTTCCTGTACTACTTTTGGGGCGACTTCAGGCGACTTGCATTGACTTCTATACAGAAGTCATTTTGCAAGCCGCCTCTGAAATCATATGCAGGTCACCTAAGGCAGTCGCGCTCCAAGTCGTGCTACCTCAGTGTGAACCGGCTCTTACTGTCGAAACTATATTCCCTGGCAGCCCCTCTCTATACTATATTCTCTAACATCTTCATCCTCTCTATGTTCCTGGACAGCTCTCCCTTAACATCCATACTACATTCCTTGCCAGTCACCCCCTCATCCATGCTACATTCTCGGGCAGGTCTACCCCTGTCCACACCACTCAAACCGGCATTGCTCTCCATCTACGTCATGCGTGTCAAACTCAGATTCATTGCGGGCCACATCAGCATTATGGTTGCCCTCAAAGGGTCAGTTGTATCTGTAAAACATTCTAAATGTATCTACTCTTGATCATGTTAAATTGCCTCTGCATTCAATTAGCACTCATTTTAGTAATAACTTAAAACTTAAGCTGTGAAAGGCAGCTGCAGACCGGCATGGAGCCCACTCACACTCCTGTAACAGATGATGCATGTCTGAAAAGGAGGTTCACACACCACTGGTATCATCCACAAGAAACTTTACTGGAGACTGTTCAGACTGAACATGGTTCTGCCATGGTGTTCTGTCTGAGCAGTCTCCAATAAAGTTTCTTGTGGATGATACCAGCGGTGTGCGACCATCCTTTTCAACTGGCATAGAATTGTATTGTTCTCATAATAATAATAAGCAGATGTCCAGAGCACCCCCCTCCCCCCACTACATCATATGTCAAAAGCCCCCCCACCGTCAGGAGTCTCCCACCCTCCCCACATCATAGTGCACCCCCCCTTCATATTTTGTGCTGCTGCCGGGAAGAAGCTGGGGGTGGAATTGCAGGAGAGTCGTGAGGGCCACATGAAATGGCCTGGAGGGTCGGATTTACCCTCGTGATCTACACTAAATTCTCTGGCAGTTCCCCCTCCCCTCTCCAGTCCACACTACATTACTGGTAGCCAGGGCTGGCCCAAGACATTGTGCTGCCTGGGCCCAAGAATGAAATGTTGCCTGTTAAGGAAATACATCACTGTCTAAGACCATCCTCGGGAATCAAGATAACATTTATTACATATGCAAGAGAAATGAATTACATTTGCATTACAAGCTCTTGTGGTGTCATTTCATTTCTGAAGAGAATATTGTAGTACATGTCTTTTTATAGGCCCTGGACACCCCCCTTTCCTGTTAGAAAAATGTCCAGTCATATGTTATTTTCAACTTTATTCTGAACACAACAGGAAAGGTGGAAGTATCTGTCACAGACTTTTACATTCACAATTGTTATACAGGATACTGACTTGGAAAACTCCCTAAGCCATTTGCAAACAACAGGATGTTTCAAATAATGCAAGTCTAAGCATATTATAACTAGAGCTATAAGGCCATATTCATATCAAATGTTGTTTTCATAGAGGACATTTAAAGTATAATTTCTCTAACATCTCCCTCCTTTTATACTCATAATGTCCATAATTCAAATATCCAGGTTCTTTTGTTTTACCAGGTATTATCATATAGACAGATGAGTCCCTAGCGAGAGTTGTAAATTCATCATTAGGTTCCGAGTATAGTTCCGTGCTGCTGTGGAGGAGCATAGATTTGGTTAAAGATGTGTCAATCAGTCTTTGAAGAATTTCCCTAATACAGGGAATGCAACAACATCCACACAATGTAAGAACTGCGGCTGCCGTGACAATAAAGATGAGCAAACTTTTTACAAGATCACCCCACTTACCAAACCATTTTTCGAAGAGTCCTGTTAGGGGGTTCTCTACACCAGAGTTCTCAGCTAATTCTTCAGGTAGCATTTGTAAGGCCTTGGTGATACTTCCATCAGGTGCAGTATTGTTTGGAAAAAAAGTGCAGCAGAAGGCGCCCAACATTTTGCATACCCCGCCCCTTTCTGCCAGCAACATATCCGACGCTATACGGTTCTGCCACACTGTCAAAGAGGTGGCGTCCAATTGTGCTGCTATGCCTTTGATAGCATCTCTGGTGTAATTCACAAACCTCTGCTGGTTGTAGTAGATGTAGTTTATCCAGTTGACGTTCTTATTGGGCTGGACCCATATGAAGAGTGAGGTGAGTCCTGCTGTTATTTGATTCTGAGCTTTAAATTCATATGGAACTCCTCGTGGAACACCTATTTCTCCCTTCGTCTTTCAGGACAGCACCTGGAGAGAGCGCAGCTCCACCCACTTTCCCAGGAAACACTGCAGTCAGTTTCTTTAAAGACCGGACACTTCCACCATGGCCTCAGTTATAGTGTTTCCTCCGCCATGGTGGAAGCGCTGCAGGGAACCAGGGGTGTGCTGCGCTTTCTCCAGGTGGTGAAAGTATGGGACATACCGGTTGAACTTGCTTTTTTCCTTTCAGAAGACAGCCCAGCATCCTCCCTTACGTGTGGGGGATTCTCCAGCGCCCCCTCCTCTTCATGCTCGGCGAGAGCCAGGCTGCGGTGGGTCCCGCTCCTACAGACCGGCGGCAGGGCTGTGGAGTAGCGAACAGCGTCTGCTCTGCTGTACCACACGCCTTCCGGGTTCAGATGACGAGCGCGTCATTCCGACCGGGGGCGGGGCCTCGAGCGGCGTGACGCGGCTTCCGGTTCCGGCCGCTGGAACGCAGGAGGAAGGGGCGGTCTCTGTGGCTGATGTAATTTCCGGCCCTCACAGCGGTGAGCGGCCTGGGAAAATTGAATAAAAGAGCACAGACGCCGCTGTAGTCCTGTCAGCAATGGAGGACGATCAGACGGCGGTGGCAGGAGCAGGAGCCACACCAATCAGCCAGGCCCAGGTAAGCAGGGACATTGGTCGCTGTTATGTTCTTATTCTATGGGCAGTTGTGGTATATATAGAATATATACATTCCCTTCCTTAAAAAAAAAAGGGGGGGGGCCTGCAGATCACTTTTCCTGAGTACTAATAGAAGGATAAGTGATTGACTATTTGGTTGAAGGTGGATCTGTGGGGTGATTCACCGGCTGTGGAACAGGACATAGGGGTTAAAGGGTTAACTTCCCTTGTGGGTTTCTGTGTTCCTTTTATACAGCATGTAAACTGTTTTTGGTGAAATATGGTTCAGCAAATGTCTTTTTTCCCTTGGGATATTGCAGAAGGCTAAAGAAAAGACCAAGCATATCTCCCCTATTGTTAAAAGGAAATGTCCGTCATGTAAAGGGTTACTGAGGGATTCCTGGACCAAAATATTATGCAAATCATGTATTGCAGACATAGTTAAGGAGGAGACAGCTCCTGCTAGTCCTGCAACTCAGCAAGGGGAATTGCTGACCTCTTTCAGGAAGGAACTGGCGGACACCTTTGAGTCCTTCAGATCCTACCTGGATAGGCGCCCAACGGCGCATAGCAGTATGGTGCCGCGTTCTCAATCCTCTGTTTCAGCATCCAGAGGGGGCAGCGACTCAGAGGAGGAAGAATGTAACGCTTTACTAAACTCTGATGAGGAAGCGGAAGAAGAGAATGAAGCTTCTTCTCCTTCTTCTAGGTACAAACTATCCCTTGAGGAGGTGGATGATCTACTAAAGACAATACACACTACCCTTAACATCACAGAGGATAAAACTCAGCTATCCTTACACGATAGGATGTTTCAGGGCCTTGGGGAGGAAAAACACAGGGTTTTTCCAGTACATAAGTTTCTATCAGAAACCATTAAAAGGGAGTGGAAGGATCCAGAAAGAGCGTCTACATACAAGGGAGCTCCAGCAGGCAATTTTAATGAATTGGTCCTATGGGGAGTCCCTGGAAAAATTAATAAAAATGCCTCCGCAGGTTCAGAGGAAGCTTTGGTGGTGGAGAAATTACTCAAACCTGGACAAGGGTCTACTCTGGGGCTTTCCTTTGGAGAAAAGACTAACAACAGACGCAAGTTCCTGGGGTTGGGGCGCCCACCTGGACGAGCAGATGGCTCAGGGGACAGACTGGGAAGCCAGAAGGTCCTCCAATTGGAGAGAACTAAGGGCTATTCTTCTAGGTCTATGGGCCTTCGAGAAAACAGTCCGGGGCCATCATGTTCAAGTTTTATCGGGCAGCGGTGGCATATATTTAAAGGCAGGGAGGAACAAGGAGCAGGACTCTGCTATCCTTGGCACTCCAAATTCTAGCCTGGGCAGAAAACAACCTAAAGTCCATAACAGCAATACATCTGAAGGGAGATTTGAACCTTCTAGCAGACTTTCTGAGCAGAGAAAGAATACTAGAAGCAGAATGGAGTCTGAACACAGGAACATTCCAAAAATTAACAGAAAGATGGGGAGTACCCCAAATAGATCTTTTTGCATCCCAGAAGAATACAAAAGTAGAGGCCTTCTTCTCACTAAACAGGCAGGATCAGGCGAAGGGATTGGATGCGTTAGCGCATCCGTGGAACTTCCAGTTGTGCTACGCCTTTCCCCCCTTTCAGATGATTCCCTTGGTCTTAAAAAAGCTACAAAAAGAGACCACGAGTATGATTCTAGTAGCCCCTTTTTGGCCCAAACGAGCTTGGTTCGCAACAATACAGAGGATGGCGGTGGAACCTTATTGGGCGCTTCCACTGCGGAAGGATCTCCTAACGCAGGGTCCCCTTCATCATCCAAATACCCAGCACCTCAGGTTGACAGGGTGGTTACTGAGGGGCAGATGTTGAAAAATAAGGGCCTTTCAGATAAGCTGGTCTCTACCCTTCTGAATAGTCGTAAGGAGGTTACCAGAGCCATCTATTTCAAGACGTGGAAGTGATTTAATAGCTGGTGCACGGCTAGGATGCTTTCGCCACAAGAAATTGTTCCAGTATTAGAATTTCTCCATGAGGGAAAGGAGATGGGTTGGCAGCTAGCACCCTAAAGGTGCAGGTAGCTGCATTGTCGGTTTTCCTTGAGAGACAATTATCTAAGGAGCCGCTCATTATTAGATTTTTTAGGGCATTGGCCAGAGCTAGGCCAATACCTTTTAATTTTTTCCCTAGATGGGACCTGTCTGTGGTTCTGCAGGGTCTAATCAAAGGGCCTTTTGAACCTCCAGAGGAAGCATCAATCAGGCTATGGTTGCTAAAACTAGTCCTGTTAGTAGCAGTAACTTCAGCTAGGAGAGTAAGCGAGTTACAAGCTCTTTCCATAAGAGAACCCTTTTGTTATATTTTTCCAGACCGGGTAGTGCTAAAAACTGACCCGGGTTTTCTGCCAAAGGTGTCAACAGCATTTCATAGGGCACAAGAGATAGTTCTCCCTACTTTTTGTCCTAACCCGTCCAGTGCTAAGGAGAGGTCTTTCCATTCCCTGGACGTGAGAAGGTGTTTATTACACTATATAGAGATAACAAAAGATTTTAGAAGATCAAATTCTCTCTTTGTTCTCTTCTCTGGACCACGTAGGGGGTATAGTGCATCTAAAAACACCATAGGTAGATGGCTAAGAATGACCAGTGAAGTGAAGCTTATAGAGCTTCAGGGGCAGAGCCCCCTAAGGGGGTAGTGGCCCATTCAACAAGGGCAGTAGCAACGTCCTGGGCAGAGAGGGCAGGGGCTTCCCCGGGTCGGATCTGTAAAGCAGCCACTTGGACAAGTTTCTCCACCTTCACCCGCCACTACAGGTTGGACTTGCTATCAGCAGCGGAACAATCATTCGGCAGGAAAGTCCTGCAGGCAGTGGTCCCACCCTAGAGTAAGTACTCTTTTATCATCTCCAGGTGCTGTCCTGAAAGACGAAGGGAGAAAACCCTAGTTAGACTTACCGGTAACGGTATTCCTACGAGTCTTTCAGGACAGCGCCGATGACCCGCCCTAAGTTTTAAGGTTATAAGATGTGTTATTGCTATGTTCTGCTTATCTAATTTCAGCATGGCTGGAGGTACTCTATGAACAACTGAGGCCATGGTGGAAGTGTCCGGTCTTTAAAGAAAATGACTGCAGTGTTTCCTGGGAAAGTGGGTGGAGCTGCGCTCTCTCCAGGTGCTGTCCTGAAAGACTCGTAGAAATACCGTTACCGGTAAGTCTAACTAGGGTTTTTGTCTATATACACTCGGTTGTCAAATGATCCTTGTGGTGTTTCTCGCTTAATTCGCGTATAATAATATTTACCTGGTAGTTTCATTGATTTGTTACTCATAGGAACTATAAAAAAGGGAAGCAGCAATAGGGTAAGGGCACAACTACCCTCCCATCTAGGTGGTAGTCTGGGCCTTAGTCTCCTGTCTCCACACAGCCACTAAACATCAGCCAATTGCCGTTTTTGTTCCTGAAACCATTTTAGCTCGTACTTAATGTCTGTAGTAAGGATTGTAGTTGCACAGTATTCAGGAGATAGGGTGCCAACATTTGTACCGTTCCTGTCATTTTTAGAGAAACAAGTAAAATTTCCTGGTAATGCTTGTACTGATGGGGGTATACTTTGCATTTTAGTCTTAGGGTAGCTCTTTTTCTCATTTACACATTCCAGCCCATTAATATTTTCTGAAAATATTCTAATTATACAAGTCAAGTCTGTTTCCTCTTCAGGGAGAAGAACGGTGGCTAGTTGTGGAATATAATAAGGTTTACCATACAGCATTTCATACGGTGTTAATCCTTTAGCAGTAGGGGTAATTCTTGTGCTCAACAATGCCATTGGTAAACGCTGAACCCATTTTTTCCCTGTTTCCTCCATCAATTTTCTTAGTTTACTCTTTAAGGTACCATTGTGTCTTTCCACTGTGCCCGCAGATTGTGGGTGGTAGACACAGTGTTTTTTTTAGGTCAATAATGTACCATTTAACAATTTGTTGTATTGTTCAGTTTACAAAATGGGAGCCGTTGTCACTGTAAATCACAGAGGGGATCCCTTGATGTGGAATCACCTCTTTGATTAGTACTTTGGCTACTGACTGCCCATCTGGGTGTGTCATAGGAAAAGCTTCCACCCATTTTATAAACATATCAACAATAATCAGACAGAACTTTTTATTCTCACATTTGTTCAATTCAATAAAAGCCATGCATATCATGTGAAAGGGATAAGGGGGTTGTGGGAAATGCCCCCTTAAAGGTCTTAGGGCACCTTGAGCATGGTATCTGTTACAAATCTGTTACAAAGCGGACATGTGAGGCAAAAATTTTATTTCTAGAGTAGTTTGTAAACCCATATGTTGTGAACACCTTGTTGATCACCTGTACCATCCCTCCTTTTGAGATATGGGCTTACCCATGGCTCAATAACGCAGCATATCTAAATAGTGATGTAGATAAGGTGGGTTTAGTGTGTGTGTGTGTGTGTGTGTATTTTTTTTAATTTTTTTTTTCCTTCGCTACAGGCCCTGGATAGGGCAATAATTTCAGCTTGTTGTGCAGAGTAGGAACTGGGAAGAGTTCTGGCTTCAATGACTTGGTCATGTGTTACTATAGCGTAAGCTATTCACCCCTTTATCGTCCTTTTTACAAGACCCATCAACAAAAAAGGTAATGTCAGCATCTGGAACAGGAACATCAGTGAGATCCTTCCTAGGGAGTACCCATTCATCAATTTGAGCTATACAATCATGTGGATCCCCATCACTAGGTGTTGGTATCAGTGTGGCGGGGTTCAATGTGGTACATTTTTTACCACACAGGAAACACTCCCCCCTCTTCTTTTTTCCCCTCATAATCCTGAATACGGGGCCTTGTTCGGGTGTTGCTATAAGGGCATTTCTCCTGTTTTCGAGTGCTGCATCATCATGCGGCAACACCACTCCCTGGTTGTTTAATCCACTCTGTCAGGTACTCACCAAGGCCCAGTTGCTGAGAGAGGCTCCCCTTGCAGCTGGGCGCACGATACCCTCTGGGAGTGGCACAGCGGGAATTGGGCACGAAGGAGCACGGGTCGCCAGCAGGTAGTAGAGTAGCTGGGCGGTTCTTCAGGTAGAGAAGAGATCCGTGCAGGGTGGCTGACACCTCACCGAAGCCGACTGAGCAGGAATCTGGAGATGAAGGCTGAAGCCGGATGCAGAGGGTCAAACACAAAGCAGAAGTCCAGGAACGGGCCAGGGGTCAAACACGGGTAGTCAAACAGGCAGGTAATTCAACACTGGGGTGAAGCAGAGACAAAGTCCAAGAGCAGGCCGGGGGTCAAATACAGGTAGTCAAGCAGGCAGATGATCCACACTAGGATGAGGCAGAGGCAAGTCCAGGAGCAGGCCGAGGGTCAAACACGGGTAGATCAGGCAGGTAGAGAAGTCCAGAAGGCAGCCGAGGGTCAAGCACAAGAGAGGTTCAAGCAAGGTCAAGGTCGATCCGGGTCACAACGGGCAGGCACAGGTACACAGGTTCAGGAACAGATCACAGGAGCTGAAAAGACAAACCAGCAACAAACACAGGACATAGCTGTCTTTATATAGGCCCGCCAGGGGAACGTCCCAATGTGCGCGCACACGTTCGTACTGATGCACTGCGTTGTGCACCCACGTGAACTGATCCGTTAGGGACACGCGCTCGTACCCGCTGATTGTGAAACGGTACACGCTGATGTGCAATTCTACCACGCAGGCGCATGGGGAAATGCCTATACTGACAGGCTCTGATTCTGACATTCCCCTGACACACTCCATTCTCCCACTACATGATGCCAGTCGGGACCCAAGAACTGTCTGATGACCTGCTCTATTTCCCTCCCATTGAGATGATAGCTAGCAATCATTCCCATGATACAGTCCCTGAATTGAGCTATGTTGGCCTTGGGATGTGGTATCCCTTCAATAGCTTTTTTAACATCCTAACATCCTCGGGGATCCAGAGGCGATAGACCATCAAAGTGTTGGGGATTACTATACCTCCTACGTTTTGTCCTGTCCTAGGGTTTGGAACTTCAATTAGTGGAAACTCTTCTTCTCGACATTCTGTTTGTTCCCCAACTGAGGGGGATATCAATTTGTTCACCAGGTCCCCAAGAAATTTTGTAACCGTTGCTGTAAGGGGGGGGGGTCCCTTGTGGACTCCTCTGGACAGCAAGAGTCATCTTGAGAGGGGGGTTAGCTGCAGCCATAGGAGAATCGGTTGCATCTGCGGGTGACCCAGGTGACCATGGGGGAACAACAAAGAATGGAGAGCCAGGTTGCATGGAAAAAGGATTATTCATCGATAGTCAGGGGGTCAGTGGGGGTGGCTTATTGCATGCCTCTGTCCCATACGGTGGTGGGGACTGCAGGTCTGCGATAGGATATAGGGAATTGGGAGTAGGTGCTGAAGTCAGAGGGTGAGCAGCGACTGTCGGTGGGGTGGGAGAGTTCTCCAAAGTATGTGCATGGGCTGTCGGGTGCATTTGGTTTGTTGTGTTTTGTTCAGCCAATACTTGCTGAACTAAACTTCAGAGGACGGTCATATTATTGTCCTCCTCTTTGTCCAAAAACATAGTCTTTATGGTTTTCTTTATGGTTTTCTGAATTTAACCTACGGTTAGCCTCCTCAAGCCATTTCTTTGCCTGGGGAAGACCTAAGTTCTTTTGTTTCCTTTTTTTCGTGCCGGCATCATTTTTAAGCTTTCTACACAGTATTACACAACCATCCTTATTTGAAAATGCATCGAAATCATACTTTGTTTTCCACACCTTAAGAAATTTCACATTCTCTTTGTCTAGACTACACATATACTTAGCATCTTCACTCATACCAACAGATTTTCCATGGATCATACCTATTTTGTTTATCGTGCACACGGAGCTCTTTTTTTGTTAATGTTTTCTCACAATGACACAACACACGCACACAGTATCTTATCACTTGCAGTCACTCACAGACTTTCTAACCCTGATATATCACTTCTAGATTACTGGTCTCGTGCCCTGCTAAAACACTGGTGTCTTGTTACTTAATACTTCACTAACTTGTAGAGAGCATTTACAGAATTACAAGGAGACTGAGATCTCCCGACTGTTCTTTCATCCTGTCAAAACATTTAATATTTCAATCATTGATCCAAGGGTATTTATGTGCCTGCTCAGGGTTTACATAACATATGAGGCTGGTTTGGACGCTGGGGTCCACCAAAATGTCCTCTGTTTGTTACCTGGAAATCGATCAGGCCACACCCTTGTATCAACAGGGGATTCTTTAGGTTTTGATCTAGGAGTATTTATGTGTCCCCAAGGGAATTTTCTGCAGCTTACAAGAATGTCAGGATCTAAGGTCCAATCGACAAATTTCCTTTACCTGTACCCGGATATTAGTATGGGACCATACCCCTATATCAATTGACAATTAATATTAAACAAACAAGAACACACAAGAGAGAACACCCACAGTGCTCGACTGCCGCCAGGTCGCCCGGAGCGCGTCTTCCCAAGACCTAGTCACTAGGTCTGCCCATCCAGGATAGCCACAGATGGCTCTATACGGGGAATACGTGACCACTTATTTCCCTCTACAGGGGTAAAGCAGATAAAACAAAAACAGATAAACATTCAATCAATCTCTATATTGTATGTAGTATTAAAATCCCTTATTCATTAAATTCCTAATCAAGTCTAACCCAAAAGGTTAATAATAAAATAAAAAAAAAAAAATCTTACCTTGTCCCGAGAGCAGTCTCTTTCGCTGCCCGGGAGGCACTAGTTCAGCGGACCAGCCTCTCTTTAATGTCTAATTTAAGACGGAGGACTTGCAGTTTTGCTGTACGGTCATCGGTCACTGAGTTAATCCAGTGCATCTCAGAAACTTGGACTTACAGTCCTCGAAGGACCAAATTGTTACGGAAATACATCACTGTCTAAGACCGTCCTCGGGAATCAAGATAACATTTATTGCATATGCAAGAGAAATGAATTACATTTGCATTGCAAGCTCATGTGGTGTCATTTAATTTCTCAAGAGAATATTGTAGTACATGTCTTTTTATAGGCCCTGGACACCCCCCTTTCCTTTTAGAAAAATGTCCAGTCATATGTTATTTTCAACTTTATTCTGAACACAGCAGGAAAGGTGGAAGTCTCCGTCACAGACTTTTACATTCACAATTGTTATACAGGATACGGACTTGGAAAACTCCCTAAGCCATTTGCAAACAACAGGATGTTTCAAATAATGCAAGTCTAATGATGTTTTCATAGAGGACATTTAAAGTATAATTTCTCTAACAATGCCCCCCCCCCCTCCAAAAAAAATCCTACACCCATCCAGCAAAGAGACATTTCCATAAAGCAAAGAGACATCCCATATATTCAGCAAAGAGACATTTCCATAAAGCAAAGAGACATGCCCCCTCCTTCAAAGAGACATGTCCCCTACTGCAAAGAGACATGCCCCCTCCTGCAAGAAAACATGCCCCCTCCTGCAAGGAAACATGCCCCTCCCCGCAAGGAGACATGCCCCCTCCTGCAAAGAGACATGCCCCCTCCTGCAAGGAAACATGCCCCCTCCTGCAAAGAGACATGCCCCCTCCTGCAAAGAGACATGCCCCCTCCTGCAAAGAGACATGCCCCCTCCTGCAAGGAAACATGCCTCCTCCTGCAAGGAAACATGCCCCCTCCTGCAAAGAGACATGCCCCCTCCTGTAAAGAGACATGCCCCCTCCTGCAAGGAGACATGCCCCCTCCTGCAAAGAGACATGCCCCCTCCTGTAAAGAGACATGCCCCCTCCTGTAAAGAGACATGCCCCCTCCTGTAAAGAGACATGCCCCCTCCTGCAAAGAGACATGCCCCCTCCTGCAAGGAAACATGCCCCCTCCTGCAAAAAGACAAGCCCCCTCCTGCAAGGAGACATTCCCTCTCCTGCTAACATTATGATTGATATGATGTCAGGATGATCAAATCAAATTATTTCTATTAATGAAATAATTCAACTCACCATAATGCAGAATTAGTGGGAGCCCCGAGCTTGTCACTTGCCACCATTGCCTGCCACCACATGCAGCTTGTTACTTGCCACCATTGCCTGCCACCAGATGCAGCTTGTTACTTACCACCGTTGCCCACCACTAGATGCAGTGTGCCAATTGCCACCCACAGCCTTGTCACCTGCCACCTATATGTAATATACTTGAGAAATGCTTGCAGACAGCCACAAGGCCTTCTCCTGGGGAACTTCTAGAAGCAGCGTGCTAAGCCACCACTATTTATGCGCGTATGACGAAACGCGTCTGGTAGGGACGTGCTGACGTCACCACGTCGCCTGTTGAGGACAGGAGCTTTGCTTTTAGTGCCGCCGGCATCGTATTTTATCTCTTCACCTATTGTAAGTGTATTTCTTTTAATAAAGCCCTGATTACATACAGTATCACACTATTGGCCATTTCTTCCATATAATCTTGCACTGCTGAGTTCGGGTCAGGATTTCCAGGACGCATCCACGCTGTTGCTGCCGGGACTTTGGTCTGTGTGCGAGTCAGTCTGCCTACCCAAATCTGACATCTGGTAAGCAGGATTTTCACTAGGCTCGCTGGAATTTCATTCCCTGTGTCACTCCTTATGGTGTTTGGATTTCAGCTGTATTAATCTGCATATTTTAGTCTGACATCTGGTAAGCAGATTCCACAAGTGGCTTGTTGCACCCAGAGGGATTCTCTTCTATACTGTTCATTTTGGTGATGGTTATATGTTCACTAGCCTTTAAGTATCTGGTAAGCAGACTATTTGGAAGATTCAATATAATATATTTTATTTAGGGATTTTCACTTATTGCATGATTGCATGGCACTCACCTATTAATCCTAGTTGTGTTTAACACACTGGATGTGGTTTATGATTATATATGTTTTTTTTTGTGGTGTGCTGCACTTTTCCTCTTTTTTGCATTGGTTTTGCTATCAGTATTATACTATGTTTTTTTGTCATATATTTTTTTGGATAATCCTTGATGGATCTGCACCCACGGCTCGAGTGTGACTTTTCTATTCCATTGGGATCGGTCCTTAAAGGCCCTGGCTGGGTTTCAAGCCACCCGCCTATTTTGGCTTACTTCTGGTAAGCGCTCTACCTTCTAGATGTGTTCACTTGATTATTCACTCACAGGATTTGAATTTTGAGGATTTTCACGCCACTCATCCATGATCTATAACTGTTGGACTTTTTTTTGTATAGGACTTTCACTTTGTAGCGCAGTTTTTACTTTTTTTATTCTTGTTTTGGTGTGCCTCACTTATAACCGCAGCTTATATATTTTTTTTATTTCTATTTTTATATCTATTTATTATTTCCTTTTCCCTAGCGCAGTTTTTTATTTTTTACTTGCCACCTATAGCCTGCCACCAGTTGCAGCTGTGCCACTTGCCACCCATAGCCTGCCACAATATGAAGCGTGTCACTTGTCACCATTGCCTGTCACCAGATGCAGTGTGTCACTTGTCACCATTGCCTGTCACCAGATGCAGCCTGTCACTTGTCACCATTGCCTGTCACCAGATACAGCCTGTCACTTGTCACCAATGCCTGTCACCGGATACAGCCTGTCACTTGTCACCAATGCCTGTCACAAGATGCAGCCTGTCACTTTGCACCAAAGCCTGTCACCAGATGCAGCGTGACACTTGTCACCAATACCTGTCAACAGATGCAGCGTGACACTTGTCACCAATGCCTATCACCAGATGCAGCCTGTCACTTGTCACCAATGCCTATCACCAGATGCAGCGTGACACTTGTCACCAATGCCTGTCACCAGATACAGCCTGTCACTTGTCACCAAAGCCTGTCACCAGATGCAGCGTGACACTTGTCACCAATGCCTGTCACCAGATGCAGCGTGACACTTGTCACCAATGCCTGTCAACAGATGCAGCGTGTCACTTGTCACCAATGCCTGTCACCAGATGCAGCGTGACACTTGTCACCAATGCCTGTCACCAGATGCAGCGTATAATTAGAAAATATGTGCTGCGCTTATATCTTTTGCACGGCATATGAAACGTGATCAGCGCACGCAGCTGGAGGTAGTATATGTAGGGCACAGGACCATTGTGGCTCACAGGATTATTTTCATTTTGACCAGATGCAGCGTGTCACTTGTCACCAATGCCTGTCACCAGATGCAGCGTGTCACTTGTCACCAATGCCTGTTACCAGATGCCTGTCACCTCGGACCGCTCACCACTCCTTACATTTGCTGAGGGGAACATAGAGGGAGGAGGTGGGTGGGGCTAGCGGAAGAGGAGGAAGTTAAATCCTCCGCAATGAATGGTGGGCCTCTCTCTCCTTCTCTCCTTATGTCACTGACTGCTAGACGCAAGGCGGGCCGTGGCTAGCAACCAGTTTGGGCAGGGAAGCAGGGGCCGCTGGTGGAATCCTTGAAGTAACCACTGTGGCCAGTGACAGCGGCGATGCAGTGCAAGGATGACACTGCACACTAGATGGAGGGAACCTTAGGTCCTCAGGCAGTGCACCCCTGTTGCCGCCCCTCTTAAAGTGCCGCCTGGGATCCATGGTCCCACCGGGTCCCTTGGTAGGGCCGGGCCTGCTGGTAGCCCCCGTCTATACTATTCTCTAACATTTTTATCCCCATCCTCTCTATGTTCCCTGACAGGTTTCCTCAACAACCATACTGCATTGAGAACAAAACAAGAGGGACTTTTATGGACTTTTTAGGCACAACTCTAACAAACTGATTATAAAAAATATTATTTTATTTACTTAGAAAAATACATAGCAGACAAAAACATATTGTCTAAAAACACACCACAACATGTGTATGTACTTAAAAATGCTTGCTATACAGCACCATCTATAATATATTGTTCGGACGTCTGGGTATACTTTCCACAACAAGATCAGTCCGAAATGGTGACTTGATAGCGGGTTTGTAATCAGTTCAGATCATATAAATCTTGGATACTCGACATGTTTCGCGTAAGATTACGCTTCTTCAGGAGCGATACAAGATGTGTTGTGGCTATCAGAACATATAAACATAGCAAAAACATAATAATTAATACAATGTATATGGTCACAAGGCAGACGTCTCTAATGACGCCACATAAATAGTATTTGAAAAGTAAATGCTGGTTCAAGCGGAGCAACGATGGGTGCGCCAATCAAGGGGGCGATGAAGGGCTAGCTATGGGGGCGTACACAACATGATCTCATATAAAATATGAGATCATGTTTGTGTTCATCGCCCCCTTGATTGGCGCACCCATCGTTGCTCCGCTTGAACCAGCATTTACTTTTCAAATACTATTTATGTGGCGTCATTAGAGACGTCTGCCTTGTGACCATATACATTGTATTAATTATTATGTTTTTTCTATGTTTATATGTTCTGATAGCCACAACACATCTTGTATCGCTCCTGAAGAAGCGTAATCTTACGCGAAACATGTCGAGTATCCAAGATTTATATGATCTGAACTGATTACAGACCCGCTATCAAGTCACCATTTCGGACTGATCTTGTTGTGGAAAGTATACCCAGACGTCCGAACAATATATTATAGATGGTGCTGTATAGCAAGCATTTTTAAGTACATACACATGTTGTGGTGTGTTTTTAGACAATATGTTTTTGTCTGCTATGTATTTTTCTAAGTAAATAAAATAATATTTTTTATAATCAGTTTGTTAGAGTTGTGCCTAAAAAGTCCATAAAAGTCCCTCTTGTTTTGTTCTCTATACATTTGTTAGGACGTGGCACAGTTTTACTTTTTTGCTTGTGTCCACGGTGCCACTCCGTGTGAAGACACACTTCCAATTTTGTAACCATACTGCATTATTTGCAAGCCTCACCCCCGCATTCACACTGCATGCCCTGGCAGCTCTACCCACATCTACTCCACACTATGCTAACTGGCATCGCTCTCCGTTCACACTAAATTATCTGTCAGTCCCCCCCCCCCTTTCCCCTCCTGCCTATACTACATTCACTGAATAGTCTCCTGTTCATGCTACATTCGCTGACAGCTCTTCCCCTCCAGTTCACACTACATTCTTTGGCAGGTCTCCCTCCCCCTTCCTCCCACATTATGCTCTTATCTGTTCCCTACTACCACATTATCTTCTGTGTCTTTATTGTGCTGTGCTGTCTGGAAGCTCTTCTCTCACCATTCACATTACTTTGTCTTATACCTCCTCCACTGTGTACAGTATGTTCGCATGCAAGTCTCCACCCTCCACCCACTGTCTGCATGACATCCCATTCAAGAATACCTATTTATAATACACTCCACCCCAATCTCTTTCTACAGTACCATTTGCTGGGTTTAGCACTACACACTGTCCTGTACCCTAGATGTTGTATGGTACTTCAGTTCTGAACCCTGTGGCTGCAACCTATTTATGTTTCGGTGTCTGTCATTCTGCAATCCCCATTCTCCACAATCCTATCTTACTTGTGACATGTCTCCAGGCACTGTCTCCATTGTCCTCTGAATGCTGTAATAAGGACTAAGGCCTCTTTCACACGGACTGTCCGTTTAGGTCCGCCTGTCAGTTTTTTAGGCGGACCTGAACGGACACTCCATGGAGGTCTATGGAGCGTCAGATGTCAGCGGTGACATGTCCGCTGACATCCGACCCACTCCGATCCGAAAAAGAGTAACAGAGGAAAAACCTACTTTTCCATCCGTTATCGGATCGGATGACGACGGACTCTGCGGTCCGTCATCACCCGATCCCCCATAGGGGAGAGCGGCGCTCTGACAGTTCCGTCATCTTCCTGCTCAGCGGGGATCGACAGAGCGATATGCTAAAATATATGCTATATATATGTCTCCCCAGCCTACTAAGCCCCACTTTGGTTCTGGTTGGTGTAAACAACTTCACCTTGACTTTACATGTATCAGCAGGCCCTTTAAGCCACCCAGCAGAACATTCCTCCCTGGTATCTCCTCCCTGTGGAGGAGGCTACCACAGATGAATGACAGGACAGTATGCAGTGCGTCTGTTCTAGAACTGCAAGAGGTAAAGAGGCCATGAGCTGCTGAATTGTGCTGTGAGAGCTTAGTTGCAGAGACCACATTGCTGCTTGCTTGCCCTCTGTAGGTAGTAGGCTGCTGCTGCAAGAGCCTTGATCTGCTGTGCCACGAGGTTGCTGCTTTGTATGGAGCTGCTACACTGAGAACCAATTTGCAGGTGTAGCGCTACCCCCTCAGGAGCCGCTGAGTATTGTCAGCGAAATTAGGCTGTACGCAGAGCACACAGCCAAATCTCCTGTCTCTAATAATAATAACATTTTCGTCTAATGATATAAATGCATCTTACCTAAAATCCCACGCATCCAATAATCAGACATCACCATCATTCCTCACGTTACCAGCTCAGCCTCGGTCAGCATCTCTGACCTCTCCCTAGCTAGCAGGCTCTTTTATTAACACAAAAGCTTTCACAAACAGGAAGTGATGGTTCCAACAGCCAATCACTTCTTACATGGCAAGTGACATCACAGGATATGACCATATAATGATTTAACAACACAGGAGAATACAACAACCAATGAACAATGACTACAGGAGTCTTATGGGTGTGTCTGAGAAGAGACAGGGTGCATGCATGTTTGTAGAAGCCACATGGCTTTCAAACGTTGACTCTGTCTCCAACCATAACAATCCAAAAGACTCCCATATTTCCGTTGATAGTAATCCTTATTATACATTGTTCCAGAGAACAATGCATACCTGGACTATTCTACTGTCCTTGTGGACGAGGGATTATCGGCAGTTGTACCTCATGGCACCCCAAATATGTTGATCAGGCATACAGGGGTGACAAAAGCGCACATCCACTAAACCGATAATGTCTTTGCAGAGCGAACACACCCCCACCAGATGATCGTTCTGTGCATCGCACAGGGGCCCTTAGCTGGCGGACATGTCCCCACTCCGCAAACATTTCTCTACATCCCCAAAGAGCTTTTCACTACCAAACGGATCTCAACCAGCGTCAGTCTGCCCCAGTCAGCTCTTTAGAGCAGGCTGCGAGAGAACGAACACAGGCAGACCTATGACAATACATTAAAATACATCTTCATAAAATTTTCCACAACAGTATTCTGGCTAAGATTGCCTTGTATTTGGCTCCATCCAACTTCCCATCAATTCTGGAGAGCTTCCCTGCTGAAGAAAAGCATCCCCACAACATGATGCTGCCACCACCATGTTTCACGGTGGGGATGGTGTGTCCAGGCGAAAAAGTTCAATTTTGGGCTCATCTGACCAAAGCACCTTCTTCCACATGTTTGCTGTGCCCCCCACATGGCTTCTTGCAAACTGCAAATGGTACTTCCTATGGCTTTCTTTCAACAATGGCTTTCTTCTTGCCACTCTTCCATAAAGACTAGATTTGTGGAGTGCACGACTAATAATTGTCCCGGTGACAGATTCTCCCACCTGAGCTGTGGATCTCTGCAGCTCCTCCAGGGTTACCACGGGCCTCTTGGCTACTTCTCTGATTAATGCTCTTGCCCGGCCTGTAAGCTCAGGTGCACAGTCATGTCTTGGTAGGTTTGCAGTTTTGCCATACTCTTTTGATCTTCGGATGATAGATTGAGCAGTGCTCCATGAGATGTTCAAAGCTTGGGATATTTTACATGTTACATGGACGCCCTCCCAGCAATTTAAGCCTGCTCTGTAGCCATCTTTTGGTTATAGCACAGACGGGAAGAGATTAAAGCTGAGCTAAACTTACCTTTCCTTCAATGGTTCCTGCCCTTGCAGTGCCGGTCTTTGCCTCTGCGCATACACAGGAATCAGTCAGATGATCAGCACACAGGACCGTGCCAGAGATGTAAGCTGAGCTGTGCACGTGCTTATGTATGAATTATGTTATGTATTATATTGCAGAAGAGATATAGAAAGACTCTTTTGGAATAAAGGGCCTTCCTGCTTGCAGTTTGTGAAGCAAAACTTTAGTTCTGCTTTAAAGTGTACCGTTAGTCAGAAAATGAAGTCCTGGTAGACCACTTCAGGCTCGTTCCTTTTGCAGGTATAGCTATGTAAAGCATTACAAATAAGCATCTATACTGTTTAAAATACAGTAATACTGTCTGACCCTGCTCTGCACATGCTCAGTTGCTCTCTATTTTTAGGCATTGCCGAATTTGAAGAGGCCGTTTTGCTGAAAGCTTTAAAATGGAATTTAACCCTCCTATACTTTACAGCCAAGGAAGCTGCTTTTGTTTGATCTGCTCTCAAATGTTTACAGTCTATATAGAAAAAGTTCTCTTGCTCTAGGTGCTGCAGCTCTCTCAAAGATCCACTGGGTGGCGGACTTAATCTGAAATATACAAGGAAAAGAGAGCGCACGGCTGTCCTAGTGTAATTCCATTTTAATGATACAAATGCAAAATCAAACAATAGAGGATTGCACTCACAAACATGGGACTTAGATCACATGTACAGCAGGATGCATGGTTTCCTTCCTGGCCTGTATAACTGGGTTGGCTCCCAAGAACGAGTGGTGATGGTATGAAAAGTCACTCGCGGCCGGAGAGGAAGGACAAGATGAGTGAGATGTCTCCTCTTTAGCTAACAAAAAACAATTGCCAAGACTACATGTTTCGGAGGCGTGGCCTCCTTCAGGTCACCTGTGATCAGTTATGACATCAGCCATTTGATGGTTTGACAGTTTGGTTAAGGACACAAGCAAATGTGACAGTTAGCAATCCCAGCATTCTAGGAATGTAACTGTTTTATGAAACTGTTAAATTGACAGATTTAGTTCCACTTTAAGATTTACTGCTGTTCAGGGGCTCTGAGCAAGGCAGGAGCAATGCTGGAGGCAATTTACAGCACACACTCATTTTGGTAGCATAATTTTTAATGTGGAATGCATGTTCCTTGCTGAAGGACATAATTTATTAATTTATTATGGGTAAAGTACCTAAGCTTGTACAGTTAAAGTGGCATTAAACCCATTAATGTAACAGTTTTAAATAAGAGTTATATTTCCAGCACGTGCCGTGAATGAAACTGTCACATTTGCTTCTGCTCTTAACCAAGCTGTCAAACCATCAAATGGCTGGTGTTATAACTGATCACATGTGCAGCACCATGGCAGTTGAAGATCAAACAGAGGCTAAGATGGCAGCTTCCTTAGCTGAAAATGATAGGAGGGTTTAGTTCCTCTTTAAACTGCTGCACATTCTGGCTGCTGATGTTTTCATAAATTTCCCCTCAATTTGGCTTACTATTTCTTAGATATGATGGCTTCATTTGTTTTCTTAGACTTTCTTTTAATTTCACCTGATAATCCTGCCAAAAAGAAGAAAAAACTGTTGTTGTAACTGCTTAAAAGGGTTAGATTATTATTATTATTATTATTATTATTATTATTATTATTATTAATGATTTATATAGCGCCAACAGTTTACGCAGCACTTTACAATGTAGAGGGGGGACAGCACAATTACAGTACAGTTCAATACAGAAGGGGCAGGAGATAGAGCTTACATTCTAAAGGGAGGGGGTGGTGGTACAAAAGGTAATAGAGGCGGGGAATGATTTGATGAGGTTGTTAGGTGGACAGGTTAGGGGCTGATCGAATATACCTGGGCAGGGAATTCCAGAGGATGGGAGAGGCTCTGGAGAAGTCCTGAAGACGATAATGAGAGGAGGTAACAAGGGAGCTAGAGAGCAGGAGTTCCTGGGAGGAGCGGAGGGGACGATTTGGGCAATATCTGCAGATGATGTTGGTGATGTAGCTGGGGGCGATGTTGTGGATGGCCTTGTATGCTGTGGTTAGAACTTTGAATTTTATACGTTTGGGTAGGGGAAGCCAGTGAAGGGAATGGCAGAGAGGAGCAGCAGTCACGGATGGGTAAGTGCGGTGTATTAGTCTAGCAGCAGCATTCATAATAGACTGAAGGAGGGAAAGCCTGTGTAAGGGTAGGCCATTAGGAGAGAGTTGCAGTAGTCAAGGCGGGAAATGATCAAGGAGTGAATAAGTTGCTTTGTGGTGTCATTAGTTAGGAAGGTTCGAATTCTGGAGATGTTGCGGAGGTTAAGGTGGCAGGATTTAGCCAGTGATTGGATGTAGGGGCTGAAGGAGAGGTCAGAGTCAAGGATTACACCAAGCACCCTGGCATGTGTGGAGGGACCAATGGTTGTGCTGTTGATCTTAATGGTAAAGTCATGGGGGGGGACTGGGAAGGAGGAAATATTACAAGCTGAGTTTTGGAAAGATTGAGTTTGAGAAAGTGGTGTGACATCCATACAGAGATGTCATTCAGTAAGTTTGAGATCTGTGAGGAGATTGAGGGGGTGAGTTGAGGAGTGGAGAGATAGATCTGGGTGTCATCAGCGTAGAGGTGGTATTGGAAACCATGGGAGGTTATCAACTGGCCCAGGGAAGAGGTATAGAGCGAGAATAGGAGGGGCCCAAGGACAGACCCTTGGGGTACCCCAACAGAGAAAGGAAGAGGAATAGAGGAGATGAAGTTGTAAGTGACACTGAAAGTGTGCTGAGATAGGTAGGAGGAGAACCAGGATAAAGCAGAATCACAGAGGCCAAGGGAGTGTAGTTTGCTGAGGAGGAGCAGTGGGTCAACTGTGTCGAAGGCAGCAGAGAGGTCTAGTATGAGTATGGAGAAATGGCCATTGGTTTTAGCAGTTAGTAGGTCGTTGGTGAGTTTTAGTAGGGAAGTTTCAGTAGAATGTTGTGGACGGAAGTCGGACAGTAGGGGGTCGAGAAGGTTGTTGTCCATGAAGTAGCGACTCACTCGGTCATGGACAAGGCGTTCAATGAGCTTGGAGGCAAATGGGAGCAGGGAGATGGGTCTTAAGTTAGTCAAACAGGTGGGGTCTAGTGAGGGTTTTTTAAGTATGGGGGTAACCAGTGCATATTTGAGCAGGGTCCAGGGGACAGGTGGTGAGGTGGGCCATGGAGAGGAATTTATCAACTTCATCAGTGGTAACTGGGCAGAAGGAGGAGAGTATTGAGTGTGGTGTTGGACCTGCTGTGTTGGGTAGGGGAGGAAGTTGAATGCTGTAGATCTCCTTGCGAATGGTGTTGATTTTGCTTTTGAAATAGTTGGCAATCTGTAGAGCGGTAAGCAAGTTGGTGGGTGGGGGCAGTGGGGGGTGAATTAAGGAATTAGGGTAGAAAAGAGTTGGCGATGTTTGGATGAGCGGGTTTTTATTAGAGTGTTGTAGTGGGTTTGTTTAGCAGTGTGGAGGCAGGAGTTGTATTTGAGAAGGGCAGATTTGTAGAGGGTAAAGTCTTGCAGGGACTTAGATTTATGCCATGCTCGCTCAAGAGCACGGGTGCATCTCTTGACACTTCTGGTGTCATCTGTTTGCCAGGGTTGGGGCAGATGGGGCCTGGTTCTGCGTGTAGAAAGAGGAGCAAGTACGTCTAGGGAGGATGACAGGGTGTTGTTGTAGATGGAAGTGGTTAGGTCTGGGCAGGACAGGGGTGCGATTTTGTCGTAAAGGCCATCATTAGCAGATTGAAGAAGGGAAGGGTTAAGGTTTGCAAAGGTTTCTGCAGGTAGTGGTTTGTGGGTTGGCAGCATGGGAGGTAGGAGACAAGGAGAGTGTGAAACGGATAAGGTTGTGATCAGAGAGAGGAAAAGGGTTGTTAGAGAGGTTGCAGGGAGTGCAGCGATGGGAGAATACGAGGTCGAGAGTATTGCCCTTGGAGTGAGTGGTGGTTTGTGTCCATTGTGTTAGGTTAAAAGAGGAGGTTAGGTTGAGCAGTTGAGAAGTGGTTGCAGTATTAACATTGATTGGAATGTTAAAGTCACCTAGGATGATGGCAGGTACTTCAGAGGAGAGAAAGTAGGGTAGCCATGAAGAGAAGTCATCCAGAAAGCGTGACACTGGTCCAGGAGGCCGATAAATGACTGCGACCCTCAAACAAGCTGGAGAGAAAAGACGAATGCAGTGCACTTCGAAAGAGCAGGGGGAAAGAGAGGGAGGTGTGGGAAGAACCTGGAAGGTGCATTGTGGGGAGAGGAGAAGTCCGACACCACCTCCTTTTTGTCCACTGGGTCTGGTGGAGTGAGTCCAGAGGAGGCCACTGTGGGACAGGGCAGCTAGAGAGGTAGTGTCGAATTCCTGGAGCCAGGTTTCAGTAATAGCAAATAGATTAAGGGATTTGGAGAGGAAAGGGTCATTGACAGAAGCTAGTTTGTTGAAGACCGAGCGGGCATTCCAGAGGACGCATGAAAGAGGGGGGCTGACTTGTGGAATCAGGGGAATTGGGATGAGAAGGTGGGCATTACGACTACTATTGGAGGAGGTAGGCAGCCAATTTTGGGGGTGGGAATTGGGTGTGGGAGGGCCGGAGTTTGGTGCGATGTAGTAGTAGATAGTAGTAGTAGGAGGGTGAGGGTGGTAAGGCGGGAGTGGGAGTTATAGGAGGGCAGTGTAGTGGAAGTGGTGATACTGTGTGGACTTAGAATGAGCAGGAGGTGATAAGTGCAGTAATATTGAGTGGGCAGAAGAGAGGGAGATATGTACAGGTTGGGGGCTGGAGAGGGGGGGGGTAAAGACATGAGAGTTTAAGGAGAGAGGACGTTATAGCAAAGATTAGTGTGAGCATGTTGGAGGGTGGGGAGATGGGAATAGAAGGAGGGCTGAGAAAAGTTAGAGGATAAAGGGAAACTTTGTGTAAAATAGGTGTGGAACACTAATTATTATTATTATTATTCAGGATTTATATAGCGCCAACAGTTTACGCAGCGCTTTACAATATAAAAGGGAGACAATACAGTTATAATACAATAAAATACAAGAGGATTAAGAGGGCCCTGCTCAGAAAAGCTTACAATCTAATAGGGTGGGGCAGGTGGTACAAAAGGTTGTAACTGTGGGGAATGAGCTGGTGGAAGTGGTAGGAGATTAGTTGGAGACGTGATAGGCTTTCCTGAAGAGATGAGTTTTCAGGGATCGCCTGAAGGTAGCAAGAGTAGGGGATAGCCGGATAGATGGAGGTAGCGAGTTCCAGAGGATGGGAAAGGCTCTGGAGAAATCCCAGAGACGAGCATGGGAGGAGGAGATGAGAGAGCTTGAAAGCAGGAGGTCTTGAGAGGAGTGGAGAGGTCGATTTGGATGATATTTGGAGACAAGATTAGCGATGTAGCTCGGGGCAGAGTTGTGAATGGCTTTGTATGTTGTGGTTAGTATTTTGAAATTAATTCGCTGGGTGATTGGGAGCCAGTGTAGGGATTGGGGTAGAGGGTTGGCAGACACTGAGCGGTTGGTAAGGTGAATAAGTCTGGCAGCAGCATTCATGATAGACTGAAGAAGGGATAGCCTATGTAGAGGTAAGCCAATGAGAAGGGAGTTGCAATAGTCAAGGCAAGAGATAACAAGTGAGTGAATGAGGAGCTTGGTGGTTTCATTTGTTAAAAAGGGGCGAATTTTAGAGATGTTACGGAGGTGAATTCTACAAACTTTTGACAACGATTGGATTTGAGGCTGAAATGACAAGTCAGAGTCTAGGATTACACCTAGTACCCTGGCGTGAGGGGAGGGACTGATGGTTGCATTGTTGATTTTGATGGAAAAGTCATGGAGGGGTGCACGGGCGGGGGGGAATATTAATAGCTCAGTTTTAGAGAGATTTAGCTTAAGGAAGTGATGCGACATCCATGCTGATATATCAGTTAGTAAGTTAGTAATGCGAGAGGAGACTGAAGGAGTGAGGTGAGGAGTAGACAGATAGATTTGGGTGTCATCAGCGTACAAGTGGTATTGGAAGCCATGGGCAGTTATTAAGTGACCGAGGGAGGAGGTGTAGATAGAGAAGAGAAGGGGTCCAAGAACCGAGCCTTGGGGGACCCCCACAGAAAGGGGCAATGGAGAGGAGGAGACAGAGTTGTAGGTGACACTGAAGGAGCGCTGTGATAAATAGGCAGAGAACCAGGATAGAGCAGAATCTCGGAGGCCAAAGGAAAGTAGCTTATTGAGAAGGAGTGGGTGGTCAACAGTATCAAAGGCCGCAGAGAGGTCAAGTAGTAGGAGTATGGAGTACTGGCTGTTGGTTTTAGCAGTTAGTAAATCGTTAGTGAGTTTTAGTAAGGCAGTTTCCGTGGAGTGCTGCGAGTGAAAGCCAGACTGTAAGGGGTCAAGAAGGTTATTTTCATTGAGGTAAGTGCTAAGACGGTTGTAGTCTAAGCGTTCTAGAAGTTTAGAGGTGAATGGGAGCAATGAGATGGGTCTTAAGTTGTTCAGGTCGGTAGGGTCCAGTGAGGGCTTTTTAAGAATGGGAGTGATCTGCACATGTTTTAGAGGGGAGGGGAAGATGCCACTAGAGAGGGATAGATTGAAGATGTGGGTGAGGGAGCATAGGATAGAAGAAGAGGGTGACCGTAGTAGTTGTGAGGGAACAGGATCCAAAGGACAATTGGTTAGGTGGGCATCCGAGAAAATTTTTGTAACCTCTTCCGTAGTAGCCAATTCAAAAGAGGAGAGTGTTGAATGTGCTGCTAGGCAAGGTATGTTGGGTGGGGAAGACGTACGCACAGTGGAGATGTCCTCACAAATTGCATCGATCTTGTCTTTGAAGTGATTGGCAATCTCTTGGGCAGTGAGTGAGTTACTGGGTAAAGGGGGTGGTGGACGAAGCAGAGAGTTAAAGGTTAAGAAGAGCCGACGGGGACTGGATGACAAGGAATTAATAAGAGAGACAAAGTAGGCTTGTTTGGCAGCATGGAGGCATGAATTGTATTTTAGAAGGGCAGATTTATATAGGGTGAAGTCTTGCAAGCATTTGGTTTTACGCCACAGTTGTTCAAGAGCACGGCAATGTCTCTTGAGATTTCTAGTGTTGTCAGTTTGCCAGGGTTGTAACGGTCGGGGCCTGATTCTGCGTGTGGTTAGAGGAGCAAGTGCATCTAGTGATGATGAGAGTGAACTGTTGTAGACAGAGGTGGCCAGGTCAGGACAGGACAGGGGAGAGATTATGTCATATAGGTGGTCAGTAGCAGAATAGAGAAGAGAAGGGTTAAAGTGGCGAAGGTTTCTGCAAGTAATTGTTTGCTGCTTGGAGGGATGGGTGGTTGGAGGCAAGGATACAGTGAAAGTAATGAGGTTGTGATCAGATAGAGGAAAGGGGGTGTTGGTGAGGTTGCCAGGGTTGCAGAGATGGGAGAATACAAGGTCAAGGGTATTACCATTGGAGTAAGTGGAAGTATGTGTCCATTGGGTTAGGTCAAAAGATGAGGTTAAAGGGGGGGTTCACCCACACCGCCAAAAAAAAAAAATATTAAAAGCCAGCAGCTACAAATACTGCAGCTGCTGACTTTTAATACATGGCCACTTACCTGTCCCGGGGTCCAGCGATGTCGGCAGGGGACGCCGAGAACCCGCTTGGTTCTCGGCAGCTGCCGCCGCCATCCTAGGTGAGGGAATCAGGAAGTGAAGTGTTGCGGTTTCACTTCCCGGTTCCCTACTGCGCATGCGCGAGTCGCGCTGCGCGTCCCAAGTGGTCCCCGCTCTCTCCTGGGAGCTGTGTGTTCCCAGCAGACAGCGCGGTGGGGACGGGAAGAGGCATAGACTCCCATGGGAGTCTATGCCGGAAGTGGGTGCAAATACCTGTCTTAGACAGGTATCTGCACCCCCCTCCCCCCTGAAAGGTGCCAAATGTGACACCGGAGGGGGGGGAGGGTTCCGAAAAGCGGAAGTTCCATTTTTGTGTGGAACTCCGCTTTAAGTCGAGAAGTTTAGCTGTAGTTAGGCTGTTAACATTGACAGGAATGTTAAAGTCACCAAGAATAATGGTGGGTATTTCAGAGGAGAGAAAGTAGGGTAGCCAGGCAGCAAAGTCATCAAGAAAGCGTGATACCGCTCCTGGAGGCCGATAAATTGCTGCAATCCTAAGAGAAATGGGAGAAAACAGACGAATACAGTGCATCTCGAAAGAAGAGAGGGATAGAGAGGGAGGGACAGGAAGGACTTGGAAGGTGCTTTGTGGGGATAGAAGGAAGCCAACTCCACCTCCTTTCTGTCTGTTGGGTCTGGGGCAGTGAGTCCAATGGAGACCACCATGGGAGAGGGCAGCAGGAGAAGCTGAGTCAAAATTTTGAAGCCAGGTTTCTGTTATGGTGAGTATGTTCAAGCCATGAGAGATGAAGAGGTCATGTACAGATGTTAGCTTGTTACAGATGCAGCGGGCGTTCCAAAGGGCGCATGAGATTGGTGGGGTGCTTTGAGGAAGCAGGGGGATAGAAATTAAACTGAGTGGATTGCGGTGGTTGCCAGAGGGGGAGGGGTATTGGATATGTGGCTTGTATTTGGAAAATGGCGGACCAGGATTAGGAAAAATGTCACCTGAGACTAGGAGAAGGAGGGCGAGGAAGGCAAGGTGGGAGTGGGATGTGCATGAGCGCACGTGTCTAGTGGCCCTGGTGTTTATGTCAGCATGTGAGTGCAGCAAATGCAGGAGATGATGGGTGCCATAGTAGGGAGAGGGTAGGAGTGAGGGTGATGTGTGCATGCTGCAGGGAAGAGAGGAGGGGTAGAGTAAAGATAATTTGAGGAAAGAAGACACCAATGTGAGAAGGAAGAGAATAAGGAGCATGTTAGTGCATAGAGAGTGGGAAACGAACCTAATATAAAATAAATGTCAAAGCTGGTTTGCTTGTCGTCTTGCAGAGTGGAGCAGAGTTCTTGTTCATGCAGCTTTAGTTATCCTGCTTTCGTTAAACTGCGTCGGTGAAACTGCGCATCACTCGTGAGTCGTGACAGAGCCATGATGTCTGCGCCTTGCCCCTGTCTGCGCCACCCCATAAGCTTCCATAATTTTATAGGGAGACTAAGCTGGGATGCATTTCTCAGTTGGTCATTATTGGGTCTGATGTGAGACACCTGAATATGGGGAGGAGATGACCAGATACAGACACAGGCTAGGGTCGTAAAGCTAATTACCTCTCTTGATCACTCAAGCCACATGGAGTTGAGAATCAATCACCAGTAATATTGCTATTGCAGTGTGTTTGTTATAGAGCTAGCAGTAAATATGGAAGTTTAAAGATATGGCAGCAGGAGATAATTACCAAAAATATTTCACAGCAAAGTCAGTAAAGTCAGTTCAGTTGGGATGTGCAGATGGATAGGAGACAATTACCAAAAATATTTCACAGCAAAGTCAGTAAAGTCAGTTCAGTAGGGATGTGCAGATGGATAGGAGACAATTACCAAAAATATTTCACAGCAAAGTCAGTAAAGTCAGTACAGTAATGTCTGTACTTACACTTTGCGCAAGGAGTGGCCAGCCCAAACCCTCGCCAACCGCCCCAAGAAATGAACTACATCTAAACAGAGATGGTGTGGGGGGGGGGGGGGGATTCACAGTTATTCAATTAGGAGATAGAATTAGTTAGATAGAATTTGGCTTCAATTTGTTAGTGCATCTAAATCTGCTAGTGCTTCTAACGCTACCCTCCCCCAGACTGACAGTGTTGCTCTCCAAAGGTGCCATTGTTGCGCCTTCGTCCAAAGTGTAGGCAACAAAAAGAAGGAAGTGTGTTAGTGCAGCCACCACATCTAATGATACGCTGCAATATATTACATATTTGGTTTTGGGTTTAATACTGCGTTATTTTCAATTGGTATAATTTCTGCTGTGAAAATAGTTTATGTAATTAACATAAACAGGATACTATAAAATGTCTTAATGTGGTTTTAAGCAGCAACTAAAGCTTTGCAAATATTGCTAACTGATGAATGACATATCGGTATGGATGTTGGATGTCACACCACTTTCTCAAACTCAATCTTTCTAAAACTGAGCTTGTTATATTTCCTCCTTCCCAGTCCCCTCTCCATGACTTTACCATTAAGATCAACAGCATCTCCACACATGCCGGGTGCTGGGTGTAATTCTTGACTCTGGCCTCTCCTTCAGCCCCCACATCCAATCACTGGCTAAATCTTGCAGCCTTAACTTCCGTAACATCTCCAGAATTTGCTCCTTTCTGACAAACGACACCACAAAGTAACTTATCCACTCCTTGGTTATTACTCACCTCGACTACTGCAACTCTCTCCTTAATGGCCTACCCTTACACAGGCTATCCCCCCTTCAGTCTATTATGAATGCTGCTGCTAGACTCATACACCTCACTAACCAATCTGTGACTGCTGCCCCTCTCTGCCCCTCTCAATGCTTGCCTACAAGACTTTGCTAGAGCCTCTCCCATCCCCTGGAACTCCTTGCCCCAGTATGTCCGATCAGCTCCTACCCTGTCCACCTTTAGGAGATCCCTGAAAACTCATTTATTCAGGGAAGCCTATCCCACACCCACCGAAGAACTGTACCTGAGCCACCCCCTGCAGGTTTTACCTGTTGTACCACCTCCCCCCTCCCCTTAGAATGTAAGCTCCATGAGCAGGGCCCTCCTGTCCCTTCTGTATTGAACTGTATTGCAGTTGTGGACTGCGCCGCCCCCCCCCCTAACACTGCAGCCGCCCTCCCTATCCATGTCCCTGGCCCCTTTCAGGATGCCGGGCACATGAATTACAATTGTGGAGGCAATGGGCCGAAAGGAGTATTCCTGTGTCCTCCCTTGAGTGGCCCGGCTCTTCCTTCTCCCTGCCTTCGTGTCTCCTTCATACCTCCACTAGGTAAGGTGATCGCCGCTGGCTGCTGTGTCTCCTGTGGGGTGATCTCCGCTGGCTGTGTCTCCCACCGTGGAGGGGTACTGCGGGGTGATCGCCGCTGGCTGTGTCTGTGTTGGGGGGGTACTGCGGGGTGATCGCCACTGGATGTGTCCGTGTCTGGGGGGGGGTGCTGTGGGGTGATCGCAGCTGGCTGTGTCTCCCGCGGGGGGACAGGTTTGCTTTTAGCAGGCACACCAGCTAGAATAAACGGTACTTTAGCTAATTTTACAGAAAAACTTTCTGAATCCAGCAACAATTCTTAAGGCAAACACAGTTTATCACTGAGCTATTACATTTCCTAAATATTTACCTGTAGCTTAGAGTCGCAATTGCAAGTTATTAGGAAAGTAGTTATCCACTATCCTCTTGGAATGATAAATTGCTTAAAACATGATATTATGATTATTATACAGGACTATGGTGTCAATAATTTGCACAGCTCTTTACAATATACAAGAAGAACAGTACAGTTACAATACAGTTCCCACTGGGTAGCTTCTGAAGACGCCCAGTGGCATGGGCAAAATGCGTCAAGAAAGGACCACACACACACACAAGGTTCAGTGATGGCTGGCAGTATGATTTTAAACAATACATTTTTAGCAATATTACACTATGTGCATCTCTCTCTTCATTGGCACATAATATACCCCTACAATGGAGACCTTACCATAGATGTGGATGAAAGATCTTGGAATTCTTTAAAGCTTGCTGTTGAAGGGGGATACCTCAACCATTGATGTAGGATAAAGATCTTGCAAATGTAAAGCTTACTGCTGGTGAGTGGGGACCCAGGAGGAGAGCACGGAGTGGTACTTATATCCTCACAAGCAAAAGTGGACACGTTTATTTTGCACTGAAGGACTTTATTTGATTGCACTTTATTGGACTTTATGTGTTTGCACAGCACTTTAATATATTACTGTTTGCATATCAATTTATTTGTATGTTTAGGAGCGGCGCTGAGTACATTTATTTTGTGTCACCACTAGGGGTTTTTTACCTTACACGTCAGCAGCAGTCCATTGATCAATCATTTAATTAATTCAATATATTTGATTATTCATTGCACATACCATAGTGTGGGCACTTATACTTTTTTCTTTATCCCTGACCTGTCAGGTGTGTCATGATGCTGTTTGCTCACTAAGGTTCTCCAACAAATCTCGGAGGGCTTCACAAAACAGCTGTATCTTTACTGAGATTAAAACACACAAGTGGACTCAATTTACTAACTAGGTGACTTCTGAAGGCAATTGGTTCCACTAGATCTTAGTTAGAGGTAGCAGAGTAAAGGGGACTAAATACAAATGTACGCCACAATTTTCAGACATTTATTCGTAAAAACTGTTGAAAACCATTTATCATTTGCCTTCCAATAAACAAATATGTGCCACTTTGTGATGGTCTATTACAAGTAAACCCAATAAAATACAATTACGTTTTTGGTTGTAACATGACAAAGATGTGGGAAATATCAAGGGGTATAAATACTTATTCAACGCACTGTATATGAGGTGTATAAATTTAATGGACTGTAAAAAAAAAAAAAAAAGTTTGCTTATCTTTACCCTAGTAGTTGTTCTCACATTGAAAGTAGTCCCCTTGTGAAACAACGCACTTTTCTAGACTACTGTGCCACTGACGGAAGCACCTGGAATTGGTTTTTGGGAATACTGCACAGTATCTTTGTCGCAGTGCGCTGGATGTCCAGATGGATAGGAGACAATTACCAAAAATATTTCACAGCAAAGTCAGTAAAGTCAATTCAGTTGGGATGTGCAGATGGATAGGAGACAATTACCAAAAATATTTCACAGCAAAGTCAGTAAAGTCAGTTCAGTAGGGATGTGCAGATGGATAGGAGACAATTACCAAAAATATTTCACAGCAAAGTCAGTAAAGTCAATTCAGTTGGTATGTGCAGATGGATAGGAGACAATTACCAAAAATATTTCACAGCAGTCAGTAAAGTCAGTTCAGTAGGGATGTGCAGATGGATAGGAGACAATTACCAAAAATATTTCACAGCAAAGTCAGTAAAGTCAGTACAGTAATGTCTGTACTTACACTTTGCGCAAGGAGTGGCCAGCCCAAACCCTCGCCAACCATCCCAAGAAATGAACTACATCTAAACAGAGATGGTGTGGGGGGGGGGGATTCACAGTTATTCAATTAGGAGATAGAATTAGTTAGATAGAATTTGGCTTCAATTTGTTAGTGCATCTAAATCTGCTAGTGCTTCTAACGCTACCCTCCCCCAGTCTGACAGTGCCTGAAAAAGCAGTTCTATTCACTCCCGTGTGAAAGCCCAAGGGCGCGTTATTCCAAAAGTTCTTTGGTGTGGACCTTTTTTGAGACGAGTGTATCAGATCCCACCGCTATTTGCAACATATGTCTCAAGCGTATCTCGCATGGCCAAAACATCACCCGCTTGGGCACCACATGCTTGACCAGACATTTGTCGACCTGCCATGCAGTTTCTT
The DNA here is from genome assembly GCA_037952925.1 of Lithobates clamitans. Lineage (NCBI taxonomy): Eukaryota > Metazoa > Chordata > Amphibia > Anura > Ranidae > Lithobates > Lithobates clamitans. The sequence continues at coordinate 13,488,433 of JBBGZY010000353.1, read as the reverse complement.
TGGCAAGCGTACCTAAAAGACCCACACCAAAGAACAAAGAGGACCTTTCCTTGCTCCTCATCAGCTGGGATCTCCAACCCCACTATATCTTCAGTCCTCTCTGAGACCTGCACTGAGAGGAATGAAGGTGTAGAATTAGGTGTGTCACAGCCAAGAACTTGGGGGCAATCTGCTATCGGTACACCGACGTCAGATTGTACCAGGCAAATGTCCCTGCCCCAGCTGCTGCACCGCCGAAAGAAGTTCACTCCCAGCCATCCACATGCCCAGGGGTTGAATGCTAGCTTGGCTAAATTGCTAGCACTTCAACTGCTGCCTTTTCAGTTGGTAGACTCTGCCCCCTTCCGTGAGTTTGTGGAATGTGTGGTTCCCCAGTGGCAGGTTCCCAAACGCCACTTTTTCTCACAGAAGGCGATTCCGGCTCTCTACCGACATGTGCAAGGCAATGTCTTGGCCTCGCAGGACAGGGCGGTCAGTGGTAAGGTGCATATTACCACTGACTCATGGTCCAGCAGGCATGGACAGGGACATTACCTATCTTTCACTGCACACTGAGTGACTCTTCTGGCAGCTGGGAAGGATGCAGGACAGGGTGCAGTAGTGTTGGAGGTTGTTCCACCACCACGCCTCCAAAATACCCCCTCCTCCTCAATGGCCTCTTACTATGCTGATTTGTCCTCGGAACCAGCGGTCCTCCGCAGGCGTTCAAGGGGCTACGCAAGCATGCAGGCAAAAAGATGCCATGCGGTGCTTGAGCTGGTGTGCTTGGGGGACAGGAGCCACACTGGGGCAGAGATTCTGTCAGCTCTGCAGGGGCAGGTTCAGAGGTGGTTGACGCCACGCCAGCTTAAGGCAGGTTTGGTGGTTTGCGACAATGGCACAAAAACCTCCTCTCTACCCTCCGACACGGACAACTGACCCATATGCCCTGTTTGGCTCACGTCCTTAACTTGGTGGTGCAGCGGTTCTTGGGCAGGTACTCTGGCTTACAGGATGTCCTGAGGCAGGCCAGGAAAGTCTGTGTGCATTTCCGCAGGTCATATAATGCCAGTGCTCGGCTGGCTGACCTCCCAAAGGAATTTAACCTGCCCAAGAACCGCCTAATCTGTGACATGCCCACCAAGTGGAACTCAACGTTGGCCATGCTGCAGCAGCTGCACATGCAGCAGAGGGCCATCAATGAGTACCTGTGCGACTATGGCACCAGGACAGGGTCAGGGGAGCTTGTTTTTTTTTTCCTCCATGCCAGTGGGCCATGATTAGGGATGCATGCACTCTCCTGTCACTATTTGGAGGAGGCCACGAGGACGGTGAGCAGTGACAGTGCATGCATCAGTGACACTGTCCCCCTTGTCCACCTGTTGGAGCACACGCTGCGTGGAATAATGGACAGGGCACTTGAGGCAGAACAGAAGCAGGAAGAGGAGGACTTCCTTAGCTCTCAAGGCCCCCTTTATCCAGACAGTGTTCCTGCGTGCCCACCGATCACACAGGAAGAGGACGAGGAGGAGGAGGAAGATGAGGATTGTGTCAGCATGGAGGTGGAGCCTGGCACTCAGCATCAGCAGCAGCCTTTAAGGGATCATTTACAGTCCCAAGAAACCCATGGACTTGTACGTGGCTGGGAGGAAGTGGCTGCGGATCATGTCGTCCTTAGTGACCCAGAGAACTCCGGACCGAATGCCTCAGCAAAACTACGCTGCATGGCCTCCCTGATCCTACAAAGCCTGCGGAAGGATCCTCGTATTCATGGTATCAAGGAGAGGGATCAATACTGGCTGGCAACCCTCCTTGATCCACGTTACAAGGGTAAGGTTGCGGACCTTATCTTGCTGTCGCAGAGGGAGCAGAGCATGAAACATCTTCGGGAGGCCGTGCAGAAAGGTTTGTGCAACGCGTTCCCAGAAACTGGGAGGTTACAAACTCCTGTTACTGGACAACGTGTTGCTGAGGCTTCGGTCAGTCAAAGAAGGAGCGGTGGAGAAGGTGGCCATCTGACCGATGCGTTCAGACAATTTTTTAGTCCGCAGCCCCAAGGTATGATCGGTTCCAGCAACCATCGCCAGCGTCTGTTTTACATGGTGCAGGAATACCTAGGGGCTATCCTGTCATGCTGAGTGACTATCCTCGTCCTCCTCAATGATCATGCTGATAGCTTGTAAGAATATTTTTGGTTCTGGGTGCCGCCACCAGTGGCTAAGGCCCAATTTTTCAGCCCCCGTTTAACAGGGGCGTGTAATTACAATTTTTGATGCAATATTTTGCAAGGAGGGTTCGTTGCTGCGCTCAACTAGAGTATTTGTGAGTGACTTGGACACCTTTCCCAGCAAAAATCCTCTGGGGTACTGGGTCTTGAGTAGAGGTCGACCGATATGGGTTTTTCTCTGGCCGATGCTGATATTTAGAAATTACGGTGGCCGATGGTCGATACGTGATGCCGATTTTTGGGCCGATATATTAGGCCGATTTTTTTTTTTTTCTTCTTTTTTTTCCCTTCATCTCATAAAATCTAACAGTTAGACCCCTTTCGCAATGGGGCGTTTTTCAGGCGCTTTTGGGCTAAAAATAGCGCCTGTAAAGTGCCCTGCTAGCAGCCGAATAGCGCTGCTAAAATGATGGTAAAGAGCCGCTAAAACTAGCAGCGTTTTACCGTCAACGCATGCCTGCTCCAGTGTGGAAGCAACCTTCAGTGATACAGAAAATTTTTTACATTTAAACATTTATTAAACAAAACAAACCTCCAATCAGTTCACTTGTATGTAGAATTTAGATTTAAAAAAAAACACCTCTCTTAAATATTAAATACACAAAAACAGGTAATCAAAACTTCTGGATGAAAAAAAAAATGGGCTAACTTTACTGCTTAGTTTTTTTTAAATTTATTAGTGTATTTTTTTTTTTTTTTTAAATTGCATTTGAAAGACCTCTGCGCAAATACCGTGTGACATAAAATATTGCAACAACCGCTATTTTATTCCCTAGGGTCTCTGCTAAAAAAATATATATATAATGTTTGGGGGGTTCTAAGTGATTTTCTAGCAGAAAATACAGGATTTTTATTTGTAAGCAACAAATGTCAGAAAAGATTTAGTCTTTAAATGGTTAAACTGAGAGCTTCTACACACTGAGCTCAGTCCATTCATAAGTGTAAACATTGTATCCTTCAGGTTCTTTTTATCAGATTTGGCAGGCTGCCCAGAGGAGGGAGAAGTCGCTTCACAGTTTTCAGGCAACTTGTATTGACTTCTATTACAGAAGTCTTTTGCAAGTCACGCTGAAGCTATATCGGCTTTTTTTTATCAGCACAATCGTCCGATGCCGATTAAGTAAAAAACACCAAATATCGGCCGATATATCGGTCGACCTCTAGTCTTGGGGAGGGATCACTGGCCAGAGATTGCACTGTATGCAATTGAGCTACTGGCCTGTCCTGCATTCAGCGTTCTTTTGGAACGCACATTTAGTGCTGCTGGAGGCTTTGTAACAGGAGCGTGTAATTACAATTTTTGATGCAATATTTTGCAAGGAGGGTTCGTTGCTGCGCTCCAACTAGAGTATCTATGAGGGGTTGCAGTGTTGTGGCACCAGCGCCAGTGCCTAAGGCCCAATGTTTCATCCCCTGTTTAACAGGGGCGTGTAATTACAATTTTTGATGCAATACTTTGCAGCAGGGCTCATTCCTGCGCTCCAACTAGAGTATCTGTGAGGGGTTGCAGTGTTGTGGCAGCAGCACCAGTTTCCCTAAGGCCCAATTTTTCAGCCCCTGTTCAACAGGGACATGTAATTACAATTCTTGATCTAATATTTCACAGCAGGGCCCGTTTCTGCGCCCACCAAGAGTAACTGTGAGGACTTACAGAGTTGTGGCACCAGCACCACCACCACCAAAGGCCCAATTTTTCTGCCCCTGTTCAACAGGTGCACGTAATTACAATTCTTGATCTAATATTTTACTGCAGGGCCCGTTCCAGCTCCCACCAAGAGTAATTGTGAGGACTTAGTGTTGTGGCAACACCACCACCACCAAAGGCCCAATTTTTCTGCCCCTGTTCAACAGGTGCATGTAATTACAATTCTTGATCTAATATTTCACAGCAGAGCCCGTTCCTGCGCCCACCAAGAGTAACTGTGAGGGCTTACAGTGTTGTGGCAACACCAACACCTAAGGCCCCAATTTCTGCAGAGTATATAGGGCAGGCTCCGACTTTCAAACATCAAACTTACAAACGACTCCTACTTGCAAACGGAAGGAGACAACAGAAAGTGAAATGAAATCTACCTCTGGGAAGGGAAATTCTCTCCTGTAAGAGTTAACATGGGAAAAACGTGTCTCCTCGCCACTGATGCTTTATCACCAATCCTTGTTTCAATAAAAACCCCAAATTGTCAAAAAACATTTGTCATTGGGTGAGGTAAAATCTTCTGAAGAGGTGCACAGACAGCAAAACAAATCACAGGGGTGATAACCCTTCCCTATGTTTTCCAAAAAGCTTAAAAATTGATTTTTAGGTTGAAGCTACACTTTAAAAATGTACCAGTTCAAAATTACAAACAGATTCTACTTAACAACAAACCTACAGTCCCTGTCTTGTTTGCACCGCCTGTATACTGCTCTTCAAAGTATATAGGGCCTGGGGGCCCCATGCCTTTCCTTTTTTTAATTTGGGCGCGGGGTTCCCCTTAATATCCATACAAGACCCAAAGGGCCTGGTAATGGACTGGGGGGTACCCATGCCATTTGTCTCCCTGATTTTCATCCATATTGCCGGGACCCGACATTACATTAAAGCCGCAAGCAGTTTTAAATGACTTTAATTCCTTTAAAAATGTCATTTTGTGCAGGGACTGTGCTAAGCACGGGAAACACACACCACTTTACAGGCATACTATAGACACCCCCCAGGGACGATATTTAAAGGAATATTTCACTTTTTTTTTCACTTTAAGCATCTATAAAATCACTGCTCCCGAAAAAACGTCCGTTTTTAAAACTTTTTTTTTGCATTGATACATGTCCCCTCGGGCAGGTCCCAGGTCCCCAAACCCTTTTTAGGACAATACCATGCAAATTAGCCTTTAAATTTAGCACTTTTTGATTTTGAACATTCAAGTCCCATAGACTTCAATGGGGTTCTAAGGTTCGCGCAAATTTTCTGTCCCTTTGCAGATTCTGGTGCAAACCGAACCGGGGGGGGTGTTCGGCTCATCCCTACTCTTAACAGGGGAGTTGAGACCTTTAACGTATGACAAAAAGTTTATTTCTGTCATCTATAGTGATTAGGGTTGTCCCGATACCGATACTAGTATCGGTATCGGCACCGATACCGAGCATTTGCCCAAGTACTTGTACTCGAGCAAATTCTCCCGATGCTTCCGCCGATACCTGGAAGTCAGCTGTGATCGGCGCGTGGGGGAGTTACAAGATTCTCCCTCAGCGGCTTTCAGCGGCTTTAGTGACATACAGCGGTGATCGGTCACCGCTGACTGTCACTGCATCCTCCTCCATGCCCCCCCCATTCCTCTGTCCCCCTCCGCTGTCCCCCTCCGTTCCGCCGTTCCCCTCTCCTTCTCTGTCCCCCTCCGCTGTCCCCCTCCGTTCTGCTATCCCCCTCTCCTTCTCTGTCCCCTCCGTTCTGCTGTGCCTCTCCGCTGTCCCCCTCCGTTCCACCGTTCCCCTCTCCTTTTCTGTCCCCCTCCGCTGTCCCCTCCGTTCTGCTGTGCCTCTCCGCTGTCCCCTCCGTTCCCCTCTCCTTCTCTGTCCCCCTCCGTTCCGCTGTCCCCCTCCTCCTTCCTTTGTGAATGGACAGAGTCAGCTGACTCTGTCCATTCACATAACTGAAACATTGTAATCTCCTGTGATTACGATGTGTCAGTTTATGAATGGAGAGGAGCCGCTGTCTTCTCTCCATTCATTCTCAGTGCAGCTGAGGCTGCAGAGAAAGGGACTGGGGAATCTCTATCCTCGGTCTCTTTCTCTGTCTCAAGGGGGAGATATCAGAGGTCTGTTAAGACCCCTGATATCTCACCAAAGCCCCCAAACAGGGCTGATTTAAAAAAAAAACAAAAAAACAAAAAACACATATTGCAATAATGAATAAAAAAAATATTATTGTAAAAAATAAAAATTGTAAATAATAAAAAAAAAAACACACACACATACACCTTTCACCCCCTCCCCCCCCCCCGAAAAAAAAGAAAGCACTGTTAAAAAAAAAAAAAAAAACACTGTCACGTGACATTAAAAAAAAAGTATCGGTAATCGGTATCGGCGAGTACTTGAAAAAAAGTATCGGTACTTGTACTCGGTTCTAAAAAAGTGGTATCGGGACAACCCTAATAGTGATCAAGTGAGGAACAAAGCATCAATAGTAAAACCTGCCTTCTGGAAGTATAGATTATTGGTCTCTGCAAGGTGCATCTCCTCCCTACCACCACCCCCGCTTCCCCCCCTCACCCAGGCCGTAATTCAGCCTCGTGTCCGCAGTTGGAAATCCAGTCCGATCCCATCCTGCGCACTACCTCTCCTAGGGTGCGACTCTGACCGCGCCCTCCCGTGTCCAAGCCCCTCCCTACCCCCACTCACGGGGGGGGGCAGGAGCGGGCACACAGAGATGGCCCTAGGCCCCCATGAACCTTCGGCCTCCCCTCCTCTTCCTATCTATATATTAAACCTCCTCCCCCTCCCCCCTCCCTTTCGTCCTTTTATTTATTTTTGAATCTAAAAGGGAAACCATTACGATCACTGCCAGTGTCCATCTGCCGCTGTTATGATTCTTTTTTCCTGCTATCTCGGAATATTTGGGACTGGGATGTCTAGGTTTTTACAGAAGTCTTGGAGATTGTCCAGGAACTTTAATCCAACTGTTCTTCCTTATTTCTGCACTATTAGTGATGCTGGGAAACCCCATCTATATTTGATGTTGGCCGTTCTGATTTATTCCAGTAAAGGTTTTAATGGACGTCTCCGTGCCAAGGTTCCTGCAAATGAATCAGTAAACACTTGTAGTTCCGCTCTCTCAAATTGCAATGGGGGTAATCCTCTAAGTTTACTCCATATCTTGGCTTTATCCTCGTATAGGTGGAATTAAATGATAACGTCTCGGGGTGTTTCCTCTCTCAGGCCTATCTTGGCTTTATCCTCGTATAGGTGGAATTAAATGATAACGTCTCGGGGTGTTTCCTCTCTCAGGCCTGGAGGTTTCCTGACCCTGTGCACGCGGTCGATCTTTAGATCATCCCCTACCCTTCTGTCTAGTATTGGATTGAATATTTTTTTAATTTTTGGCACCAAATCCTCCCCCTGCTGTTCTGGTAAAGCTCTGATCCTAAGATTTTGACGTCAGCTTTGATTTTCTTGTTCTTCCAATTTATATAATATGTCCCTGTGGTCGGGTTGCATTTTCCTCATTTGTGTTTTTAGTTCTAGTATTTCTTGGGCCTGTTTTCCTGTTAATTCCTCTGCTTCTTCTACTCTCCATATACATGGTGGCCCATATCCATCCTTACATTCGTGATCTCCATTTTAATCGAGTTTTCTACTTTAGCAAACATTTCCATCATTTCCATTTTCATTGGAATTTGAGCCATATTCCTTTGTTCTTCCATTTTCCTTAGATCAAGTTCTCCTTTCAAGTCCATATCTTCCCTGGATTTAACCCCTTGATCCACTTTTTGTTTCACCGGCTCATTCCTCTTCCCTTCCCTGTTGCTTTCTTTCCATTCCAGGACTTTTTGAACTCACGTCTTTGAGGTATTTCTGGATTGTGCTCGTGTTTAAACTCTCTTTTGGGGTCTTGGGTTCAGTCGCTTTTTGGGACCGACCTCTCATGTTCACTTTTATTAATTTCTTCCTCCCCCGGATGATCTATATTTTCAATGAGTTTCACTCCCTACAGCTTCCTGTCCCATTCTGTTTATCTATCGTTGTTTGCCCTTTTTCCTTATTCCTCCCTTTGTCCCTTCCTTTCCTTTATCAAAAGGAGAGCAATCATAGGGCATACATAAGGCACCAGCTGTAGACTAGAGTCAGCTCTTGTGCTTAATGCACACTTCTGGTATCTGTGGTCACAGTTCCTAACTTAACTCAATATATCAGACAGTTTGACACAGGTCCGCTTATTCACCAGTTCGTGTTTTATATGGTATATTAGCGTGAACCTATGACCTCAAATCCCTCTGGCATAATTTAAATTATGATGGCAAGTTGTCATCCCTTATTCCTCTCCTTTCTCCCTTCCTATATTCTGACAATCATAAAGCAGTCATAAGGCACAGCTGTAAGAAAGAAACAGTTCTTATACTTAAAGCGCACTTCTGGAGTCTGTGTCATCAGTTCGTTAACAGCAATATGTTTTACAGCTTGACTCAACTCCACTTATTAACCAGTTCGTGCTTTATATGGTATGTTAGTATATAGGGCGATCATAGGTCAGTCATGAGGCACAAGCTGTAAAAAAGAAACAGTTCTTATACTTAAAAGCACTCTTGAAATCTGTGCTCCCATTTCATTAACAGCCATGTCACACGGCTGGCTCAGCTCCACTAATTAATGGGTTAGTGCTTTAAATGGGATATTGGTATGTAGGACAATCATAGGGCAATCATAAGGCACAAGCTGTAAAAAAAAACCAAAAAAACGGTTTCTATACTTAAAGCACTCTTCTAGACTTTAACCACTTCAATACAGGGCACTTATACACCTTCCTGCCCAGACCAATTTTCAGCTTTCAGCGCTGTCGCAGTTTGAATGACAATTGCGTGGTCATCCAACACTGTACCCAAACTAGATTTTTATCATTTTGTTCCCACAAATAGAGCTTTCTTTTGGTGGTATTTGATCACCTCTGCAGTTTTTATTTTTTGCTAAACAAATAAAAAAAGACCAACATTTTTGAAAAAAATAAAAATGTTGCTTTTGTTGCTGTTTTTGTAAATAAGTAAGTTTTCTCTTTCACTGATGGGCACTGATAAGGCAGCACCGATGAGGTGGCACCAATGAGCGGGCACTGATGATGGGCACTGATATGCGGCACTGATAGGCGGCACTGATGGGTGGCACTGATAGGCGACATTGATGGGCACTGAAAGGCTGCAAAGATGGGTTCTTATGGGTGGCACTGATGGGCACTGATAGGCTGCACTGATGGGCACTGATAGGCGGCACTGCTGGGCACTGATATGTGGCACTGATACGCGGCACTGATAGGCATCCCTGGTGGCACTGGCAGTGGTAGGCATTGTGAGTGGGCATTGATTGGCAGCTGCCTGGGCACAGATAAGTATTTCCCTGGGGGGTCTAGGGGGCATAACTGGTGGTCCAGTGTGGATGGCTTCCCTGGTGGTCCTGGGCGGCGTCCCTGGTGGTCCTGGGTGGGATCCGAGGGGGGGCTGTGCTGATAAACAATCAGCACAGACCCCCCCTGTCAGGAGAGCAGCCGATCAGCTCTTCTCTACTCGCATCTGTCAGACGCGAGTGAGGAAAAGCCGATCACCGGCTCTTCCTATTTACATTGTGATCAGCCGTGATTGGACACGGCTGATCACGTGGTAAAGAGTCTCCGTCAGAGACTCTTTACCTAGATCAGTGTTGCGGTGTGTCAGACAGATGGAGGGATCCCGGCTTCCTCGTCCTGTCAATTAACTCCTATCCTCCAAAGCAGCTCTGGTCAGTCCATTCATGAGTTGTATAGTGCAGTTTGCAAAGCTCCAGAGACATCCTGGTCTGCTTGTTGCTCCACACTTCTTGGAAAAGTGCCGGCTGCTCTCTTACTCCCACTCCGATCGTGAACGGTCAGGGGGGATACACGGGGATAGGGGGAAGGTAGCGGGAGGAGGTGGTATGGGTGGACGGGCTCCGGCCGGTCCGGACAGGATCACTGTGCACTCTTCCGCTCCTTTATCCAGCACCGGGCCTCCCGCACACTCCTTCCCCGCCTGCTCGAGACCGCGCTCGAGACCGTTATCTGCTGTTGGTAGGTTGGGAGGCTTTCATCCGCCGGAGCTTTTGTGGTCTCTCACCCCGCACTGCTCCCGCTGGTTCACCTGGGCCACCTCCGTCCGCTCACACTGGCACTGCCATCAGGCCCCTCCCCTATCACTGACGTATCACATCAGCATCGACCTGCACTATGGCTCCTAGGTAAATAATCATCATGCTTGTACTGCACAGAGCAGGCTGGTGCAAAAAAAAAAAAAAACTAGTGTATTTGACACCTGATGCCGATCATTTCTTAACACCCCTGTTCTACACAACAATTTTATTTAGTGCAGAAAATGAAGCGAATTGTTTTAATGGCCAGAAAAGAAAAGCAGACAGTGAAAATTTCCCTTAATTTGGTGGTTAGTTGAGAAGGGCACCCTTGCAAAAACATCTCATATTCTGCTTTGTTATTATGTGTTCTTATGATCTTTTTAAAGTTTTGTACTGTATTTCTGAGGGCACCATCACCCAGGACTCAATAGGAAAATAGGGGATCAAATAATAATTAAAAATAAACCTCTACGCAACCAATCCTACTAATTGTCAAATTACCTGTGTATATAATCATTCTAATTGCAGCTCACACTGATATGTGTTCCAACACCACTTATTAATTAAATATATTTAAAGTGTAACGCAATAGTTCAAGAAAAGAGAAATTATTATTCACTATAAATATATATGTACCTAACACAAAACAATAAATCAAAAACTACTACATGCAAAAAGTAGTACAAGTGTCTGTCAATGGACAAGGGGGAGATTTTACTAAAATTGGTGCACACAGAATCTGGGGCAGCTCTGCATAGTAACATGATTACATAGTAATCAGCTTCCAAGTTTTATTGACAAAACTTAACTGAACAAGCTGAAATTAGAACTGATTGGCTACTATGCACAGCTGCATCAATATATGAATCAAAAATCCTTAATTTATCCTTGTGTATGAATAAAAGTGATTTTAATATCCTTTATTTGTCTGTATAAAAAAAAAAAATATGCCACCCAATGTGCTTGTGCCTGCTTCTCAAGCATTGCCCCCTTAAGATCAAAAGATTGGCATCACCTCTGTAAAAGACACCGCTCGTCCACTTCTTATGGAATGACACCACAGACTCGGTCTCGACACGTTTCATCACTGTCACATGACTTTCTCATGGTGATTACTTACTCTATTGTAGTGCACCGGTCTAAGTGCAAGTGAAAATGTGAGTGTATATTTACAGCATTTTTAACAAAGAGCAAACATTTTATGGTAGTAAGCACAATCATTTTTTTATGTTCTGCGTTGAAGCGTACATCCATTGGAGTATTAGCATAATCCCTTCTGCTTTTGGAAAATTTATTAAGGGAGGATTCCTGATAGCAAATCCTGAGATATCCACAAGAGGTGTTTTGAAGCCCCTTAACCACTTCCCGCCTAAGGTATGACCTATGACATCCTGGACTTTGAGTGGGGATATCTGAATGATGCCTTAAGCTACAGGCATCATCCAGACATCATCTTTTTCAGCTGGCAATTCCCTGCCTTGTAAGAACAATCATAGTAGCAGTTCAGCTGCTTAATTGTTCTTACAGGCAGCAGGAGGGGAAAACCCCCCTGCCGCCACCCTCCAGTGCTTCTACTGGCACACCAGTGCGATCGGCGACCCGGAGAAGGAATCCACCGGTGCCGGAAGTTGAGCATAGAGATTTCCAGGGGACTCTATGACCTTCGGAGGCCCGGGCGCAACGTTATAACATCACATCCGGCGGAAGTAAACATTGCCAGGGACTTGGCTGGAAAGGCCAAGATCGTTTATTTTTTCTTTTGATCTCAGTCTTTCCTGCCTTGAGGAGAGATGTGGGGTCCCCCACATCTCTCCATAAAGAGGACCTGTTACGCACTATTCCCATACCTCCCAACTTTTTGAGATGGGAATGAGGGACACCTACTAACAAAAGCATGTAGGCATAGGACACGCCCCTCTGCCATGCCCCTTAAAGGAGAATTAACCTAAAAAAAAAGATTAGCTTTTTTTTACCACTACTATTCCTTTATACTGGCTTTTGAAATTTACAAATGCAGCAATTTAGATTTTGGTTGAAAGGTTTAGCACTGGGAAACACTTTTTGAAAGACAAAAGTGCATTTTATATACAACTATATAGATCAGACCAAAATGAGGGACAAATGAGGAGGAAAGAGGGACAGAGGGACATTGCTCCAAATCAGGGGCAGTTCCTCGAAATCAGGGACATTTGGGAGCCATGACTATTCCTATTACAAGGGATGTTTACATTCATTGTAATAGGAATAAAAGTGATGAAAACATTTTTTTTTAAAGGGAAAGTGTAGCGAACATCGTGCCCACATATGTAAACGGCATTCAAACCTCAAATGTGAGGTATCACCGCGAACGTTAGAGCGGAAGTAACAATTCTAGCCCAAGACCTCCTCCTGTAACTCTAAACAGATAACCTTAAAAAAAAAAAATTAAAGCGTCGCCTATAGAGATTTTTAAGTACCAAAGTTTTGCGCCATTCCACAAGTGTGTGCAATTTTAAAGCATGACGTTAGGTATATAAATTACTCAGCGTAACATCATCTTTCACATTATACAAAAAAATTAGGCTAACACTACTGGGGTTTTTTTTTGTTTTTTTAATTCATAACACGTTTGAAAAATTGCTGCGCAAATACTGTGTGATATAAAAAGTTGCAACGCCCATTTTATTCTTTAGGGTCTCTGCTAAAAAAACATATATAATGTTTGGGTGTTCTGAGTAATTTTCTAGAAAAAAAATATGATTTTTACATGTAATGCCCCGTATACACGGTCGGACTTTGTTCGGACATTCCGACAACAAAATCCTAGGATTTTTTCCGACGGATGTTGGCTCAAACTGTTTTGCCTACACACGGTCGCACAAAGTTGTGGGAATTTCCGATCGCCAACAACGCGGTGACGTACACCACGTACGACGAGACTAGAAAAGGCCGGTTCAGAACCAAGCGCGGCACCCTTTGGGCTCCTTTTGCTAATCTCGTGTTAGTAAAAGTTTGGTGAGAGACGATTCGCGCTTTTTCAGACTCGTGGCTTTCAGATCATTTTCTGACGTTCAGTTTGTGCTTGTGGGTTTGTATCTGCTCTTCAGTGCGTGCAGTCAGTTCGTATCGGAGTTTTCTGCGTGATCTTGCCTGCTCGTTGCTGTTTTTCAGGTCGCTCTTCACAGGCCTTGCTGTTCTTCAGTGTGCGTTCTGTTACTTCGTTCTGAGCAGCCGACCGTTTTCTAGCCATGTTTCGTATGCGTACTCCTCGTACAGTTCGTGCTGTGCGGGGGCTTGGTGTTGGGGTCCTGACCTTGACACAAGTCCAGTCCATGAACAGGGTGGGGAGGAGTTCATGGACCAAGAATTGGTTGCTTCAGCGTGACCAGTTCTGTCATATGCCTTTGCTCCGTGAGATCCATGAGAATAATCCTGATGATTTCAGGAACTTTCTCAGGATGACGGACCCCGTGTTTCACCGTTTGTTGGCTTCGCTGACCCCCTATATCAGCAGGCAGGATACCTGCATGAGGCAAGCCATCACTCCGGAGCAGAGGTTGGTCGCTACCTTGCGGTATTTGGCCACAGGGAGAAGTCTTCAGGACCTCAAGTTCTCGACAAGCATCTCCCCCCAGGCTCTTCTTTGTGGACATTTACTGCTTGTGTTTGTTTGAGCTGACCCTGACAGAAATGTGTGGAGTGCAGAAAATGTCGTGATTGTGTAACCTTATACAAAGCACTGTTGGCTGTTATTTACTAAATGCAAAGACACATTTCACTACAAGTGCACTTGCAACTGCACTGAAACTGCACTTGTAGTGCAAAGTGGATTTCCCCTTAGGAAATTACCCCCATTTTCTCATAAAACAACAATTACATCACCCCAAAAGTGTTGTAGCGTTGAGACAATAATCCACACATTCTTGATGAACAATCTTTTTAATACCTGCACAATCACATGTGCATTTACCAAAGGTTTTTCTGACAAACCAACATGTTTGTTGTATAACAATGTTTGTGGTGTCATTATCCAAAATCAAAATGTGCATTTTATAGAAAACGGGCATGTGTAAAACCAACAAGAAAGACACAAATCTTGATCTTACAAAGTTCACATTTGGTAGAACTGGAAGGCTATATCAGACATGAGTATTTAGGAACTGTGTTTGATATTGCGTTCAGATGGGGGGAAATCACCCCAGGAAAAGCCAAATTTGGAAGATGCACACCAATTTCACAATGTCAACATGTGCGACCTGCCATCACGGGGGATCAAGGGATGTGTTTTGGGGGATAAAGCCCTTCCTCACCGTTACTTTATTATTGAGGAAGGGGTTGCACCCCCAAAACGCGTCCATTGATCTCCCGTGATGGCAGATAGCACATGTTGACACACTGTGTGCATCCTCCAAATTTGGCTTTGGGAAAAATCACAAAAACATTTCGCACATTGTAGCAGACAAAAGAAGAAAGTGATTTGGAGGGGTTTTAAACTCGCCCCAAAACATCAATGATGTTTTTATATTTTGGAATAACATCATTGATGTTTTGCTTGATGTTTTCCAATTGTAAATTACACCCCATGATCTCCCCGATCAGGATCTGGGCACTTTCGGACGTGAAAGGATCTTCATCCACAACCTCACGATCACCTAAAAAGAGAGGAAACCCAAAATAAATTAGGTCGAAAAAAAATGCCGCCATCCATCTCTTATCTGAGCCTGTGGTCGCAGACACTCACCTGTTGTGGTGACTACTTCCACCACGTCTTCTTCCTCCTGATCAGCTTGTGTTGGGTGGATTTCCCCTTCTTCCAGAGGGGGGGGGGGCTCTGGTCTCCTCGGATGAGGGATGTCCTCCGAGTCTTTTCTCCCCTATGTAAAACAAAAATGGTATAATTAGCACACAGATATTTGATGGCAGAACTAGAAAGCTGAAACATTGCTTGGAAGTGGGGTACAATGATCTATTTTAGCCGAGTTCCAAGATGTAGCTTTTTTAGTGTCCTTTGTCAAGCTGCAATACTTTACCTGTTTGGTACAAGCTTCACAGATGGAGACCCCCCTATAGTATACACTGCAGCACCTGTGTGCCCCCCTAATAAAAATGGCGTTCTTGTGTCCCACACTAGTGCTCCAGTGTCCAGATGTGAAAACAGCTGCTCAGTGTCCTCTCCTTACACACAATCTAGTTTGCATTTCATTCTAGTAACAAAGCCATCTACACAACCCAATTCTTTGAAGACAAGTATAGGGCGTCAAAATGGTGGCCAAATGCATATGGCCTAAACAATGGTATTTTATCGTCCGAAATAACAATGTGTGATCCGAACGAATAATGTGCCCATGAACATGAAAGTTACCATTTTAAACTGTACAACAGTTCTTAAAAGCACATGGAGCAGCACGAACGTAATAAACATAAAGAATAGGAACACAGCACAACTACTTACTTTTTTGCAGCACTCTCCGGATCTTTCTGTACTGCTCATGTTCTCGTAATTTCAGGTCCGACCACCGTTTCCTGAGCTGATCTTTCGATCGTCGTACCCTGAATTTCCGGTGCAGACTCCTGACCACTTTCGCCATGATCTTGGCCTTTCTGACATTGGGGTTGGGGTAAGGCCCATACTTTCCATCATAGTCGGCCTTCTTCAGGATGTCCAACATCTCCCCAAAGGACATATTTGAGTCCTTTAGTCTCCTTCTGGATCGGGACGTTTCAGGCTCCAGCCTTTCCTCCTCCTCCTCCTCCTCGTTGCTGTACTTAGCACTATCCTGCTGTCTCTCCGCCATGTGCTCTTCCTCCACTGCGCCGAACGAAAAGGGGCGGGGACTAGACTAGAAAGAACATCAGGGGCGGGCGGAGTTATACGCATGCGCAGTGTGTATAAATCGTAACGCGCGCGTCTTACGTACGATCTGTGAGCGGAGGAAGGAGCAGCGGAGACGCCGATCGTGCTAACGAAGGTAGGATCTAAACTTGGGCCTATACTGCTTCGAAATGGAAGCCTATATTGTAACAAGATTAGGGGAGTTTGGCCTGACATTAGGGTTTGTCTTGTGTTGTGTCTTGCAGAGAAAATGGATGGGTTCAACGACCACAATTTCCTGCCCCTGTTCATAGACAAGTACAGGGAGCTGCCCTGTCTGTGGCAAGTGAGACACCCCCACTATAACCATAAACAAAAGAGGCAGGCAGCGCTGGAGAAACTGCTGGAGTTGGTGAAGCCGGTGGTCCCCACAGCAACCATCCCTTATTTGAAAGCTAAAATTGGTGGCCTGAGGAGCACTTATCTTAGGGAGCGCAAGAAGGTCACGGATTCCCAGAGGTCCGGAGCTGCAGCAGATGACGTTTATGTCCCCAGGCTGTGGTACTATGAGAGACTGCGATTTCTGTCAGACCACACTGAAGTCAGGGAATCCCTCTCCACTCTTCCTTCCACGCTTCCTTCCATCCCAGCTGAGGCTTCCGACGTCCAACCTGGGCCTTCCAGCCAGGAAGAAGTGGAGGAGCCCAGCTGGAGTCAGGTATAGCATTCCTCTACAGATTTCTGGGCAATAAATAAATGATGTTTATTAGATGTTATTATTGATCACTAATTGCTGATTAAAAAAGTGCTTTACATATCAATAGACAGTAGTGGGCACCCAAAATTGGGACAAGAATGAAAACTGCTGGGCTCAGAAGGATAGTCTGTTATATTTGTTAACATTCAATTTGCAGCAGTCAGGAGGTGAAAATTGTGTGTGATTGATGAATAAAAAACTAAAACTATGTCCCTTTTTCATACACAGGAAGACCTCAGCCAGGAGGAGGCTGTGGAATGTGGCAGCCAGGAGGAGGCGGGGATTAGTGGCAGCCAGGAGGAGGCGGGGCTAAGTGTCAGCCAAGAGAAGCCAGGGACCAGTCGCAGCCTGACTGAGTCTCAGGTCCCTCCCCTCCGCCTGCCATATAAACAAGCCAGGAAGGCCACTCCGAGTCCCGTGCAGGATTCAGCATACAGGCTGATCCAGGAGGCTTCGGCGTCCCTCAGAGCCTTCCCCAGTCCTGAAGAGGCCTTTGCCTGCATGGCTGCCACAAAATTGCAGGGCATGCAGGAGGGCCAACGCAAGATCTCTGAGGACCTGATTTATAAAGTCCTACGTAAGGGGTTGAGTGGGGAACTGACACACAAGACGGATGTCATGGAGAGGGACGATCCTCCTCCTCCTCCTCCTCCTGCTGCCACAACTCCACCACCACAGCCAAAGCCTGTAAGGAGGCGTGGAAGGAAGACCAAAGAGTGATGACCCTGGGTTCAGTCTGGTCTGACAGAAGATGCAGTCTCTCGTATGACCACAGCCTGGGGACACAGATGTCATCTGCTGCTTTCCGGATCTCTGGGACTTCTGGACCAGACTGCCCTCCCTTAGATAAGGACTCCTCAGGCCACCAATTTTGCTTTTAAATAATTGATGTCTGCCCTGGGGGTCCAAGGCTTCGCCCACTTCTGCAGTTTCTCCAGCGTTGCCTCCCTCTTTGTTTAGTTGTGAGCCCTTAATAAAATTTTTTTAGGGAAATTCTACTCTCCTGTGTGTGTTTTCATCCAAAAAGGACAGTTTGTTGGTGAGGATTCAGGTACATTTCTAAAGTACAATGTGAAATTAACAAGGGACAACAACACCAAATAATCTCCTACAGATTAAATAGAACAACATACTAGTGGAGTTGTGGGAACTTGTCACCAAAAACACACACAAACATTTTCGGGAGTACAAATCAAAATCACCCAAAAAATAAAAAAGAGAAACACAAAAAAAGAATCTACATTAAAGTCCAAAAATAACAAAAAATGTTGTTGTCAGATGTGAGAAATCTAAATATATTGAGGGAATCCCGATAAATAGTAACAAAATAAGTTTGTGAGAAGTGTGTGTGAATATGAGCATCAAAACGACTTAATTCTTGTCACATTATAAAGAAGAAGAGAGTGCGCTGTATTAAACCATTTTGAACATTGCAGCATGACGAAAGTGCTGTATCCATTCCGAACGCTACGTTTACCAGAACGAGCTGTCCCGTGTCGGAATTTCTTCTGAGCATGCGTGGCACTTTGTGCGTCGGAACAGGCCACACACGGTCGGAATTGACGCGATCGGATTTTGTTGTCGGAAAATTTTATCTCCTGCTGTCCAACTTTGTGTGTCGGAAAATCCGATGGAAAATGTCCAATGGAGCCCACACACGGTCGGAATTTCCGACAACACGCTCCGATCGGACAATGTCCATCGGAAAATCCGACCGTGTGTACGGGGCATAAGAGCGAAGTGCCAGAATCGGCCCGGATGGGAAGTGGTTAAAGTGGAAGGCGCACTATAGGTATGTGTAGGTCCATAAATGCAGGTAAGCGCACAGAGTGAAAGGTGGTGAAGATCAGCATGTTTTTATGAGAAGCAGGCACAAGCACATTGAGTGGCATATTTATTTATTAATACGGATAAATATATATATTAAAATGTATTTTCTTCATACACAAAGATGAATTAAAGACTTTTGATTCATATATTGATGTGTCACTGTGGACATTTTTGTCGAATTGAGGTATTCTTCAACTCAGAACATAAAAACAATACTTCCATAAAAATGTCCCTCTTTATTAAAAATGCTGTAAATATACACATTTACATATTCATGTCCATTTAAACCCGTGCATCACAATATAGTAAATGATCCCCTTGAGAAAGTCATGTGAAGTACCGATGAAACGCATTGGGCGGAGTCTGTGATTCCATAAACCCAGAAGTGAACGAGTGGTGTCTTTTACAGAGGTGGTGCCAATCTTATGGTCTTAAGTAGGCAAGGCTACACAATTTTTAAAAGTGGGCTGTGTAGGTCCATAAATGCAGGTGAGCGTACAGAGCATTCTCATTCTCATAAGAGACACTCAGCATGTCTTTATGAGAAGCAGGCACCAAGCACATTGGGTGGCATATTTTTTTATACAGACAAATATAGGATTTTAAAATCACTTTTATTCATACACAAAGATAAATGAAGGACTTTTTATTCATACAGTATATTGATGTGGTACCAGGGCAGGATCCGGGGGTGGGGGCAATGTGGCCCCCCTGAGAAATTAGATACGGGTGAGAGATCAGAGGAGGGAGCAGAGAGATGACATCTCTCACTGCCCGCCCTGCAGTTCCGCCCTCGCTGTGCAGGCAGCCGCGGGCAGAGAGATTACATCATCTCTCTGCTGCCCGACTCTGGGACACAGCAAGAGACAATCCCCACCTTAGCAGCAAGTGACAATCGTCAACGAGTGACAAGTGACGTGGCAAGTGACAATCGGTAACGAGTGACAGGTGACGTGGCAAGTGACAGTCCGCAACTTGTGGCACGAAACGTGGCAAGTGACGTGGCAAGTGACAGTGCGCAATGTGTGGCAGGTGGCGTGGCAAGGGACAATCTGCATCTGGTGGTAGGCGGCGGTGGCAAGTGACACACTCAGGCTCCCACTGATTCTACATTATGGCGAGTTGAACTATTTCACTTTATATAACAATGTAATAATAGAAATAATGCGCTTCAATCATCCTGACACCATAACAACCATGGTGCCCGGGATGATTGAAGTGCCAATACCAGCCATTTCCCCGATAAATTGCCCGCAAAAAAAAAATTTGTGGACATTTTGTCTATTGATGGACACTTGTACTAAGTTTTTGCATGTAGCAGTTTTTGATTTTTTGTTTTGAGTTGGGTACAAAAATATTTATAGTGAATAATAATTCTTATTTTGTTGAACTATTGGGCTGCACTTTTAATATATTTAATTCATAAGTGTTCTGTCTCTGGGACAGCTAGCTAAACCTCCTTATCCCAATAACTGTAGATAACATATTTCTTTGATCTAAGTTTTATTAGAACAAGCCAGGTGAAACTACAAAATGACAGAAGTAGACCTCAATAAGTATAATATTGCATACAATACAGCATACATTGCATAAACAACGATATACGGTACAAGATTAGATAATAAAAACGTACTTTTTAAGTTCTCTAAGGGGTGATGGCGATAGATTGCGAAAGACATGACTTGCTTCCTGCAATGTGTTGAAAAGAAGATTCTACCCAGAATTCCCTGCTTGCTGACAACTTCCTTATTTACACATACAATAAACAATTAAACAGAACTGCAGCAATATCAAAAAGGAAAGCTAGATGGAGCCTGCACACCACATATGATTGTCTTAAGTAAATTACACATTTTGTATGTAAATTTAACAACACAGGTACAAATAACCAGTATAAAACATCTGGTGGACAGAACAATAAGTGGTGTGGGACAATGAAGACATCATTCTGAAGTGAGGAAAATTCCCATCATGATGTGATGTGAGGATCATCGTGGGAAAAAGTGTCCCGAATGTTCTCTATTACTATGGCAATGCAAAATTTTTGGTTTACTCTCACATTCATTCCTTATTACATTGGTAATTAGGGCAGTTAAAACGTAAATCTTCCAAATAGGGACATAGACAGCAATAAGATTTAGTGTTCTAACCCCTCATCCTCTATCCAAGTCCAAAACAAGTTTTGCCTTTAGTTATACTTAAAAATAAAAAAAAAAGGTCCCTCTGCATGTTTATGGCTCAGTGTGATCGTATACATCACATACTAGCACATTATGACATATTTCCCTTTCAAAGGAAGCCCTTCAATGGCGCATGGTAACCTCTGTTGGGGCTTCCATTTTCACCCGGTCTTCCATCTGGGTTCGCGGGCTATGACCGTTTGAATGGCTGGGGCCACAATGACATCACTCTACGCAAAATTAAAATTCCATATATTAGAATTAAAAAGTTATACAGTTGTATTTGCATGGAAAAAAATGTTTATGCAGAGTGTGTCAAGGCAAATTATATTATCAAGTGTTTCAAAAAGATACCGTAAATACATACTGTATGCAAATCAAATTGGGATTTTGATCATTCTTGACATTTCTTAGGTTACAAACATAAGAGAAAACAATGCATAAAATTAATATTGCTAATGTTTTATCCATTCCTATAATATTAGAAATATGGATTTGAGAAGCAAAATTAAAAATTCTTCACATTCTGTATGTCATTTGTTACTGTTTACATGCTGTAGTATTGTCTTGTTTAAATTACACAATCTCTTAATTTCTGTATCTTTACATTTCTCTAGGTCCTTTATCTATTCAGTAATCACAAAAGGAAGACCTACACCTTTATACATTGTCATTTTGGCGGTGATATTTTGTTCATACAATGGTTTCTTACAAGGTCATTGCATGGTTTATGCTGCAACCTACCCAGAGAATTGGTATACAGACATCCGATTTTTATCAGGTAATTTGTCATTTGTAAGATGTCATTAACCATGAAAAAAATAGTTTGAAATGATGGTGAAAATCGCAGTCTCCTGTAAACAATAGGTTATAAAAACGGTTGAAAAACAAAAAAAGCAATCCCTGCAATGAGAAAAGTTAATACAGTGGTATTAATTATATCCATTCCTGCATTATTTGGAAGATTTCCCTCTTATCATGGAAGCAAATGTCCCGATTGGGAGATCTCCCCTCTATTACTGTGGCAATACAAACTTTTAGATTCACCCTCACATTTATTCCCTGTGATATTAGTAATTAGGACAATTAGAGAGTGAATCTCCCTAATAGGGACATAGACAGCAATAAAATTTTGACAGTGGTTCTAACCCCTCACCCTCTATCCAAATTCAAAAAAAGTTTTGCCTCTAGTTATACTTTAAAGTGGTTGTAAAGGCAGAAGGTTTTAAAGTGGTTGTAAAGGCAGAATGTTTTTTTATTTTAATGCATTCTAAAAAAAACTGTGTAGCAGCCCCCCTGCTACTTACCTGGGCCCCATCTCGATCCAGCAATGTGCACGAGTGCCTCGGCTGTCCGGGACTCTACCTCCTGATTGGCTAACTGACTTTCATTGTCTCAGCCAATCAGGAGAGAGAGGTTGCAGGGCTGAACTGCAGCTCCGTGTCTGAATGGACACACGGAGCTGCAGCTCGGCTCAGGTGCCCCCATAGAAGGTTGGGGGCACTCGACAGGAGAGTGGGGCCAGGAGCTCTGGTGAGGGACCCGAGAAGAGGAGGATTTGGGCTGGGGAAAAGGTGCTTGGGGGGGGGCAAAAAGTACCCCAAAGCACCCCCTCCCCCATTTTGAGGGCTTTTGGTTGGTCTGGTATGGTTCAGGAGGGGGGGGGGGGGCTGCTCATTAGACATGTGCAGAACAAAACAATTTGTTTAGTTTTGATTCGTTAATTGCATACATTTGTTTAATTACGTTTAAGTTTTTGGAATTCGTTTTGTAGGTTTGCATTCTAATCGATTCAAATTTTCCGAAAGTTTTCGTTTTGTTTTCCAATTTCAAAAAAAAAAAAAAAATGGTATAGAAGATAAAGGAATAGAATATAAAAAAAATAGAATAGAATAGAAAAAAATAACAGAAAATAAAAGAATAGAATTTAATAAAATAAAACAGAACAAAATAGAATAGAGAATAGAAAGAAAAAAATCAAATACATTAGAAACAAAAGGACTAGAATAAAAAAGAATAGAATAAAAAATAAAGAATATAACCTTCTGAAATTCAAATAGAAAATAGAATTAAAAAACAGTAGAATCAAATAGAATATAACTATTTACCAAAATTCAAATAGAATCAATTGAATTTGAATAGAAAAGAAAATAATAGATTAGAATAGAATAGAAAATAACAGAATAATATAGAAAAAAACAATAGAACACAATAAAAAGAATATAACCATCTTCCTATTCTAATCTAATCTTTTCTATTCTATTCAAATTTTAATTGATTCGGTTTGAATTGGGAAATGGTTATATTCATTCTATTCTATTGTTTTTTTAAATTCTGTTCTTTTCTATTTTAAGGTTACCCTCAAAATCCAGACCTGAAGGGCCTGGAATGGATTGGGGGGCACGCTGTTTTTTTCGTAATTTTCTATTGCCGGCATTGTTTTGTTTACATTTCAGCTGTCAGTGGGGAAGCCATTGAGTCATTGATTGTTAACCACTTGCCTACAGGGCACTTACACCCCCTTCCTGTCCAAGCCATTTTTCAGCTTTCAGCGCTGTCGCACTTTGAATGACAACTGTGTGGTCATGCTACACTGTACCCAAACAAATTTTTTATCATTTTCTTCACACAAATAGAGCTTTCTTTTGGCGGTATTTAATCACTGCTGGGTTTTTTATTTTTTACAAAAAATAAATAGAAAGGACCAAAAATTTTGAAAAAACCCATTTTTTTTACTTGGTTTCTGTCAGTAAATTTTGTAACCAAGTAATTTTTCTCCTTCACTGATGTGTGCTGATGAGGCGGCACTGATGGGCACTGATAGGCTGAACTGGTGGGCATTGATGAGGTGGCACTTATGGGCACTGATGAGGCGGAACTTATGGGCACTGATTAGGTGGCACTGATAAGGAGGCACTAATAAACCGCACTTATGGGCACTGATGAGCACTAATAGGTGGCACTGGTGGGTGACACAGATGGGCCTTGATCGACCACAGTGATGGGCATTGATGGGCAGCACTGATAACCAGCACTGACTGGCATCACTAATGGGCACTGATTGGTGGCACTTGTGGGTAGTGGTGGTCACTGCTGCCACTAGTGGACACTGATTGCTGGTACTGGTGGGCAATGATTGGTGACAAAGGTGGGCACTTAATTGTAATCAGGGCACTGATGATCAGTGCCCTGATTACATACCTAGCTGTCCCCTGTGAGGAGATGACGCTGATCGGCTTTCCTTTCCTTACACTCTGTCAGTGTGAGACGAGGAGCGCCAATTACCGGCATCTCCGTGTTTACATTGGACACAGCCAATCACATGGTTAATGAGCCGCGGACGCCCTCTGATCCCTCCGGTATTGATTTTTATTGTACGTGTACAGTCTGCCCTCATGTTGTAAAGCGCTGCGCAAACTGTTGGCGCTATATAAATCCTGTATAATATAATAATAGTAGAAAAATCTGCACTGGTCTGGCAGGGTCAATGGGTAAGCTTCTGAGTTTGCCTGTAGGCTAAGGTAAAACAAAGAACATAGCTCCCAACTGTCCCTGATTTCGAGGGACTGTCCCTGATTTGGAGCAGTGTCCCTCTGTCCCTCATTCCCCCTCATTTGTCCCTTATTTTGGTCTGATCTATATAGATGTACATAAAATACACTTTTTATCTTTCAAAAAGTGTTTTCCAGCGCTAAATCTTTTATCTGATTTCTAAATTGCTGCATTTGTAACTGACAAAAGCCAATATAAAGGAATAGTAGTGGTAAAAAAAGCACTTGTGGGTTTAACCAATCTTTTTTTTTGTACAATTCTCCTTTAAGGGGGCGTGGCCAGGGGTGTGTCCTATGCCTGCATACTTTTGCTGCTAGGTGTCCCTCATTCCCATCTCAAAAAGTTGGGAGGTATAAAAGAACACAGAGAAAACACCTAAAAAGCTGCAGAATTTTGCTTTATATTTGGCTATAGTTCTAGTTTAAAGCAACTCAAAAATACCTGAAAGCATACTGTATTTGATTCGCTTGTGATTGACTATCAAAATAATCACACGATAGGAAGCCAGTCAGTAACAGCTGGGTCTCTGTGCTGGGGAACAACCTAGATGGCATCCCAGTGTGCCGTAGCACTGGGCTGGCTATGAAAGGCTGGTTTAGTTGTCAGAGAATATGATTGTCTTCACCCATCATTACACATTGGGACCCTACAAAGCTGTTTTCCCGGATTTCTGCACAGAATGTACGCTCTACCCACTGCAGCATGCCAGGAATAGCTGAGCGCAGATTGCAGTTACATAGTTTGTCAGGTTGAAAAAAGACACAAGTCCATCTAGTTCAACCAAAACATAAAAATAAAAATAAAATTCCATATACACAATCCTTCACCCACAGTTGATCCAGAGGAAGGTGAAAAACCCCAGCAAAGCATGATCCAATTTGCTACAGCAGGGGAAAAAATTCCTTCTTGGGGCTGTACAATCTCTGTATTGTACGTGGCCTTTATTAGGCCTTTTTAAAAAAAAATTGTCATAATAAAATTTCTTTTTTAATCAAATCTCAATCTGGATTAAATTCCCGAATACTGACACTTTTAAAGTCCCAAGGCTATGCCTTAAAACCCATTTCTTCCTTATCAGTAACTATTTGGGATGTGGTGTCTTAATTGTTGGTTTTTCTTGGTTTCACTCTTTATTACGTGGTAAAGACTTTGATCCCTTTTTAAATATGGGCACCACATTGGCCCTATCCCAATCCTGTGGTACCATTCCAGTTATTAACGAGTCCCTAAAAATTTGAAATAATGGCTTTGAAATTGCAGAGCTCATTTCTTTTAGGATCCGTGGGTGGATGTCAGCAGCAGGGATGAATCATCAGTTGTTAAAAAGCCAGCTCCCACCGGCATCCTAACAATGATGAGACCTACTTTCAGTGGAGATTTCCCACTAACAGCAGAATTTAAACAAAAGAGCCAGCATAAAAAAAACACAAAAAAAAAACAGCGTCCCTTCCCTTCATCCATACCAGGCCCTTTTGATGAGAAACCCAAGCCAAAAAAAGGGAGGGGGGTCCCCCACAAAATACATACCAGATCCTTATCTGAGCATGCAGCTTGGTAGGCCAGGAAAGTGGGGGGGACAAGGGCCTCATCTCACTACCCTGGACCAGTGGTTGTGCGGGTACAAGTGTAGCTTATCGGAATCTGGAAGCCCCCAGATGCTGGTCCCCCTTGAGAATATGTATGGGGTACATAGTACCCCTATTCATTCACCAAAAAAAATGTGGAAAAGTAAACAAAAAACGCAAGACAAATCCTTTATTAAAAAATAAATAAAAATAAGTGTCCCCTAGTGTAAATCATAACTCACAATGAATGCTGGTAGATATACCGCACAAAAAAAAGCCACGTGCTTGACAATCACCGAAGTGAGTACTGCTAGCACTGTTTCCCACCACCACTTAGTAAACAAAGGGATTGGGTCATGTCACCTAGTGACGTCAGATAACTTCACCCCTCTGATGTTTCTCGGAGACCCTGCCCCATGACATCATAGGGGGCGAGGTCATCCAGTGACTTCACCGGGTGACTCAGCCCCTTATGACAACACGTGCTGGCCCTCTGAGACCATGCCCTATGATGTCATAGGGGCAAAGTCACCCAGGGACCCTTCCCCTTTGTATACTTAGCGGAGGGGGGGGAAATGGCACTGTCATTCGGTGAGTGTCAAGCAACTGGAGCGGTTGTGTTCAGCAGAGGGAGTTTTTTTTTTATGTTTATGCAAGTCGGCTGCCAGCGTTCATCGTGATTGATGATGGATTTACATCAGAGGGCATTTTTATTTTTTTTATTACTTTTGACCTTTTTTTGGTGAATGAGTAGGGGAAAACGGGATCCTGGGGCTTCCAGATTCTAATAAGTTACCCCCCCACATCTCCACAACGACCAGGCCGTGGTTGTGGGGAAGAGGCTCTTGTCCTCATCAAGATGAGAGCAAGGTGCTTTGCCAGGGGTGGTCCCCCCATGTTGAGGGCATGTGGCCTGGTATGGTTCAGGAGGTTAGGGCCTACCAGGCTACATGCTCAGATAAGGGTCTGATATTTATTTTGGGGGGACCCCACACATTTTTTTTGTGTTTTGGCGTGGGGTCACAAAAAACCAAACATCAGATCTTGTGAGATAAGGTGCCCCAGCAACACACAGAAAACAAATGTGCTCCACCAGTGCTCTAAAGTTTCTTATTAGATGGTATAAATTTCAAAAGAAGGAGATCAACTGCACATAGCTGCCACACAGCCATGATGTTCACAGATTCCCTGGTTATCTAGCACTTCGCATAAAACTCATATACAGGACAGAGAGAATAAAAAGGTGGCTCCCATAGTGCAGTATTTTTAAAAGAAAATCACATTTATTTAAAATGTCACTCCACCGTTGGGCATGATGATGTCACAAATTAAGCCCCACTCAACGTGTTTTGTCTTTATTCAGACATCGTCAGGGGAGAGAGACTGGCCATCGACATCCATAGTACATGTTATTTTAGTCAATATACAGTGCCTTTAAAAAATATTCATACCCCATGAAATTTTCCACATTTTGTCATGTTACAACCAAAAACGTAAATGTATTTTATGTGATAGACCAACACAAAGTGGCACATAATTGTGAGGTGAAAAAAAAATGATAAATGGTTTTCAATATTTTTTACAAATAAATATCTTAAACGTGTGGCGTGCATTTGTATTCAGCCCCCTTTACTCTGATAACCCTAACTAAAATCTCGTGGAACCAGTTGCCTTCAGAAGTCACCCAATTAGTAAATAGAGTCCACCTGTGTGTAATTTAATCTCAGTATAAATACAGCTGCTCTGTGAAGCCCTCAGAGGTTTGTTAGAAAAACTTAGTGAACAAACCGCATCATGAAGGCCAAGGAACACACCAGACTGGTCAGTGATAAAGTTGTGGAGAAGTTCAAAGCAGGGTTAGGTTATAAAAAAATATCACAAGCTTTGAACATCTCATGGAGCACTGTTCAGTCCATCATCCGAAAATGGAAACAAATGGCACAACTGCAAACCTGACATGGCCGTCCACCTAAACTGACGGGCCGATCAAGGAGAGCATTATTCAGAGAAGCAGCCAAGAGGCCCATGGTAACTTTGGAGGAAGCCATTGTCGAAAGAAAGCCATAAGAAGTCCCGTTTTGCAGTTTGCGAGAAGCCATGTGGGGGACACAGCAAACATATGGAAGAAGGTGCTCTGGTCAGACGAGACCAAAATTGAACTTTTTGGCCTAAGAGCAAAACGCTACGTGTGGCAGAAAACAAACACACCACATCACCCTGAACACACCATCCCCACCGTGAAACATGGTGGTGGCAGCATCATGTTGTAGGGATGCTTTTCTTCAGCAGGGACAGGGAAGCTGGTCAAAGTTGATGGAATAATGAATGGAGCCAAACACAGGGCAATCTTAAAAGAAAACCTGTTATGCCCCGTACACACTGTCGGATTTTCCGACGGAAAATGTGTGATAGGACCTTGTTGTCGGAAATTCCGACCGTGTGTAGGCTCCATCACACATTTTCCATCGGATTTTCCGACACACAAAGTTTGAGAGCAGGATAAAAAAAAATTTCCGACAACAAAATCTGTTGTCGGAAATTCCGATCGTGTGTACACAAATCCGACGGACAAAGTGCCACGCGTGCTCAGAATAAATAAAGAGATGAAAGCTATTGGCCACTGCTCCGTTTATAGTCCCGACGTACGTGTTTTACGTCACTGCGTTTAGAACGATCGGATTTTCCGACAACTTTGTGTGACCGTGTGTATGAAAGACAAGTTTGAGCCAACATCCTAGGAT
This sequence comes from Lithobates clamitans, assembly GCA_037952925.1. Classification (NCBI taxonomy): domain Eukaryota; kingdom Metazoa; phylum Chordata; class Amphibia; order Anura; family Ranidae; genus Lithobates; species Lithobates clamitans. The sequence continues at coordinate 13,459,987 of JBBGZY010000353.1, read as the reverse complement.
TTTGTTGTCGGAATGTCCGAACAAAGTCCAACCGTGTGTACGGGGCATTAGAGTCTGCAAAAGACTTGAGACTGGGGTGGACGATCACCTTCCAGCAGGATAACAACCCAAAACATACAGCCAGAGCTACAATGGAATGGTTTACATCAAAGCATATTCATGTGTTAGAATGGCCCAGTCAAAGTCCAGACCTAAATCCATTTGAGAATCTGTGGCAAGACTTGAAAATTGCTATTCACAGACGCTCTCCATCCAATCTGATAGAGCTTCAGCTATTTTTCAAAAAAGAATGGGCAAAAATGTCCTTCTCCTAGATGTGCAAAGCTGGTGGAGACATCCCCAAAAAGACTTGCACTTGTATTTGCAGCAAAAGGTGGTTCTACAAAGTATTGACTCAGGGGGGCTGAATACAAATGCATGCTCCTCTTTTCAGATATTTCTTTGTAAACAAATTTGAAAAACATTTATCATTTTCCTTCCACTTCACAATGTGCCACTTTGTGTTGGTTTATCACAAAAAAATTCCAATAAAATACATTTACATTTTTGGATGTAACATGAAAAAATGTGGAAAATTTCAAGAGGGTATGAATATTTTTTCAAGGCACTGTATCAGATGTCGGTCAATCGGTATGAGGGCACTGCAGTACTATGCAATGTTTGCACAGGTAATGTAAAGCGAAAGTGATAAAAAAAAAAACAACTTACAAGTCAATTTAATAAAAATGCTAATTGTGTATGCTGAAAAGCACTGACAATTAAAAAGAATTAAATATATACAAAAAAGCAACAAATTATTCGCCATCTAGTGGAAAAAAAGGAGAATTAGATAAGAATCCTCATTGGCCCATTAAAGTGGTTCTAAAGGCAAAAGTTTCTACCTTAATGCATTCTCTGCATTAAGGTAAAAAATCCTTTCACTTAGCAGTAGCAGGTGTAGGGGCTCCTGCCATTGGCTCTTGCTGCTGTCAATCAAACCTGTAAGCAGAGAGCGGGGGTGGGGCCATGTGTGTGTCAATGTACGCACACAGCTCGGCTTGGGAACAAGCCTGTAAGTGTGCTCCCATAGCAAGTGGCTTGCTATGGGCGCACACACTCAGAAGTGGAGGAGCCTGGAGCGTTGGTCCCTAGAAGAGCAGGTTTAGGGCCCTCTATGCAATATCATTGCACAGAGCAGGTAAGTATGCCATGTTTGTTATTTTAATTAAAAAATACCTGTACACTTTAATACTATCAAAATAATAATTTCAAAAATCCCAACAGTGTGGCACCAAAATCTACATTTCCATACCCCCTAGATCTAAACGAGCAGTTAACTCCTGCAATGTGGGCATAGCCCCACTGAAAGGGAGAATTTTCAAGTTTCCTGGTGTTCAGCTTTAATTCCGCATACTAAACTGCGGCTTCCTAAAAGTGTATAAAAAGTCAAAACTTTTTTGTTTTGGATAGAGTAGGGAAGTGTTAAAACCCAAGTCAGTTTTTGTTTTGTTTTTTTGCTGTCTGTGTAACATTAGGGAAATTTCCCTTCACTTCCTCTACCAAAGGTGCAACAGGACATTAAAGGAAATTTTCCTCCTAGACAGTTGTCCCCATTGGAAGATTTCCCCTTACCTCTTGCTCTGGGAACAACTCTAAAATGTTGTATTCCTCTTACCTTCTTTCCTGATGTCAATGGTTACCAGTACAAATAGAGGGGTGAATCTCCCCAATGGGGTCACAGACAGCAAAAACAACTTGATAGAGGGTCTACTTCTGACCACTCTATTAAAAACAAAAATAAAAGCGTTTTGCTAGAGTTACATTGTAATGCTTGACAAAATGCATAAAACGTGCAATGTATGTAAGCATACTGCATCTTCTTTTAACCACTTGCCGACCAGCCGCCGTCATTATACTATGGCAGGTCAGCTCGATCCTGCAAATCACCGTATCTGTAGGTCGGTCCTTTTTAACAGCTATAGCAGGCGCGTGGGGGAGCTGATGCGTGTGGCCAGCAACCGCAATGTCACCCGCGATCGCTCCACAGAGAGCCAGAACGGGGATCTGCCAAAGTAAACAAACAGAACCCCGTTCTGACAGGGGAGTACAGAGTGATTGTCTGTTCCTAGTGATCAGGAACAGCGATGTTCCTAGAGATCAGGAACAGCGATACTCCCTGTGAGTCCACTCCCCTCACAGTTAGAAACACCCCCTATTGTTAACCCCTTCCATGCCAGTGTTTTTTATACAGTAATCAGTGCATTTTTATAGCACTGATCGCTGTATAAATGTCACTGGTCCCAAAAAAGTGTCAAAAGTGTCTGATCTGTCCACCGCAATGTGGCAGTCCCACTAAAAATTGCAGATTACCGCCATTACTACTAAAAAAATAAATAAGAATAAAATTGCATAAATATATCCCCTATTTTGTAGACGCTATAACTTTTGCGCAAATCAAACAATATAAAGTTAATGCGTTTTTTTTTACCAAAAATATGTGGAAAAATACATATTGGCTTAAAACGATGAAGACATTTTTTTTTTTAATGTTTTGGGGATATTTATTATAGCAAAAAGTAAAAAATATATATTTTTTTTTTTTCAAAATTGTCAGCCTTTTTTTGTTTATAGCGCAAAAAATATAAAATGCAAAAGGTGATCAAATACCACCAAAAGAAAGCTCTATTTGTGTGAAAAAAAGGACGTAAATTTTGTTTGGGTACAGCGCCGCACGACCATCCAATTTGCAGTTTAAATGACGAGGTGCTGTATCGCAAAAAATGGCCTGGTCATCAAGGAGGTAAATCTTCCAGGTCTGAAGTGGTTAATGAACTTCCTATAATAAAAGATTTAATCCAAAAACCTTTGTTAAAAAAATGCATTGCAACATCAACCCATATAAATGCATACAAAATACAATATACATTAATGCATAAAAATGCATATATATTAGGGTTGCCACCTGTCCGGGACTCACCCGGACAGTCCGGGTTTTGAATCATGTGTTCGGGTTTCGGGCGGACTGAAACCCAGACACATTATTCAGACCGGGCTGTGGCTCCCCAGGTAACCAAGATAGTCACACATAAATCTGTTGCCATCTGGGAGCTGTGGGCAGCTGTCTGGGGGCAGGTTCAGTATCACTGGGGGGCAGGGCGATGATGTCAGCAACAGCAATTTGGCTACATCCACAGTTTCCTGTGGCATGCTATGCTCACCATATTACTACTCTCCTTGTGGCTTCCAAAGGTGTCCCAGGCTGCAAAGTGTTCGGGTTTGGCTTGAAGAAACGGCAGCAACCCTAACGTATATGCATTTTCATTTTAAAACAAGGGTGCCATATTTGGGATGTACACATGACTTCTGGCTATAGAAAGGCATTATCCAAAAGTGCAAAAATATCTGTTAAGAACGTTTAGATAAGGAGAAATTAACTCACTGATATGTTTTACCTTGTTTTCCAATTTTAGGAGTTATCATTTTCATCATTGGAATGGGTATTAATATTCATAGTGACTACATATTGCGTAACTTGAGAAAACCAAGCGATTTTGGCTACAAGATTCCACAAGGTAAAATCTTTCATAACAGCATATGTTGCCTGATACAGTGTGCTAAAATTTCATTCATCAGTCCATGAAAGTCTTCTTCCAGTCTTCAGTAGTTGTTTGGCAGTGGTTTTGTAGCCCAGGGAAGACTTTTTTTTCTACATCAGATGTAAAGAGGCATGACACTACCTCATCTAACACTGCTGCCCTAGGCACTGTTCCATGAATGCAAAGAGTTTCCATTCACACCTATGCAGGTGCAAGAGTATGTGCGTTTTTGTGTGTTTTGGTGCTTCAGATTTAGGACAGCACAGTCATTTAAATGTGATAAAATCACACAAGTGTGAGCACATATTGGCTAGGTGTTTTAGGTGCCATTAAGAATTTAAAGAATTTAAATTCTTTAAATTTAAGAATTTAATGGCACCCCAAGGTGCATTGGGGAAGGATTTCATGGTACCACTGCATGGCTGCGAAAGGGATGCAAGTTTTTTGTGCGCCACGGGAATGTGCACAAATTTTGCGTGGGTTCCTGCATAATACAAATGTGAACTTAGCCTTAGGCCCGTTTACACATGTAATGCTCACCCAAATTCACATCCTGGACATTCGCCACAAATAATGTTTGGGCAAATCAGAATCTCTTCTCTAATTACACTTACCCATAAATTTACTCAACATGATGGGTTGAATACAAGAGGTGGAGAAGTATTGGTAAGGATTAGACTCTAGGTAGAGGGATCTTGCTCCGAAGTCCATTCCAATTTTAATCTGGTAGGACGTCAAATCAACCCACAACCATAAGATTTTGGTTTTTATTTTGTTTTTCGTACCTATTTGGATAGAACTGGGAAGGTTGATCACTAGGTCAGGAAATATTCTTTTTAACAGGGAAACATAGAGCAAGAAACCTCTGACAGACCTCTGTGTTGTCTGTGTACCTTTGGTAGATTTACCACTTCTTATTCTGTGATGTCTGGACAACTACAGTAAATAGGAAAAGAGGAAATTCTTACAATCAGTAAAAAATTATAGCTTGTAATCAGGGCTTTTTTTCCCCTCAGAGAATAGGTGCAGGAGGAACTCCCCTCTCCTAAGGCACCCCTTGTCTTCGCCCCTACCCACCTCCAAGTACCATCCCTTGTTTCCACCCCATACCCACCTCCCAGTACCACCTCTTTCAGAGAACACAACCAAGTATCAAGTTAAGAACCAAGTAATTTGTATGTAATTTGGTAATTATAATAACAAAAGCGGTAAAATCGATCCCTTGCAGCCAGCAACAAAAGCCCATCCCAAGCAAAAATTGTTTCCCCCACAATAATAGACATCCCCAACTATAACAGATCCCCCTAGCAACAATAGACTGCTTGCAACAAAATACTGCCTCACAACAACAGACCCACCCCAGGAACAATAGACCCCACCAGCAAAAATAGATTTCCCTGGAGCCAGCAAAAAGACCTCTCCTCAACAGTAGATCGCTCCCATGAACAATTAACTACCAGCAACATAAGCCCCCCCCCCCAGCAACAATAGAGCCCCCCCTCAACAATAGGTCCCTCTGCAGCAATAGATTCCCCAGCAGCCAGCATTAATAGACCCTCTAGCAGCCAGCAACAATAGACCCTTCCTTCAACAGTAGAACCATCCCAGCAACAATTGACCCACTAGCAACATAATACCCCCCCCCCCCAGCAACAATAGATTCCCCAAAAGCTAGCATTATTGGACCCTTCAGCCAAACTGAGTCTTTGCCCCAGGCAAAAGAATGTCTAGCTTTGCCACTGCTGCTTGTAGCCCTTCCCCAATGCCACTATATAAGGCATCATGGCAATGAAACGTTTTTAAGTCGGCTTACTACATTTTGGTAGACGTTATTCAGCTGACTGTAAAAAGTGAGACTACCTTTATTTAATTTTGTCCCTTATTTTTGTTTAGTAAATTTTCAAGTGAGTTTTATCGTGAATACAACAAAAAGGAAAATATGGTCCAGCAGCAAAGGGGTTGAGGGAGGCAGATAGCATCAAATACAGAGCTCCCTCTAGTGGCTAATCTAAAATTTTCTATGTTTAAAATAATAATGGATAGTATGGAAATATGTTAAACATATGTTACGATTAAATAAAAAAATAAGTTATGATAAACACTGCACTAATTATGCAAAATATGTGCTCACTGTACTTTATTTTAGCTTGTGGAATATTTTTATTTCTCTGAATAGCTAACCCCAAGGCGCCCTTCAAGAGCCATTTTTGCCTTTTTTTAAACATTTTTGCAAAAAAAAAAAATCAGTTTAGATCTGAAGATTACATACCCCCCCCCTGCAAGCATTATATATTTTCTGAAAACAAATCCCCTGTGTGATGAGTTTTTGGTAACAGGTTTTCCTTGATGAGACACCCGGGGTAAAAGACCCCCCTAATGTCTCACATGTCATTCAGTGAAGCTGATGCATCAGCACTCACTGGGAGGGGATGCAAAGGAGAGAATGTAGTAGAGTTAGGCTGGATTCACACCTATGCATTTTTAGTGCTTTTTGCATTTTGCAGATTTGCATTACAGAACGTATTGCATAGGAAACCATGGTAAATGGACTGTAGTGCAAATCTGCAAAATGCAAAAAGCACTAAAAATGCATAGGTGTGAATCCAGCCTTAGAGAGGATGCTGATCATGAAATGATGACAGGGGTGAACTGGTATTTCTTTTTCCTGGAGGAGGAGATGCAGTTCATACCTTTTCCTCAATGCATGAAGTCTTTAAAGCTCATCAGTATAGAGCAAGCTATAAATGAGGGACCTGGAATTATTTCTCTTACACCAGCATGATCTGCAGCATACACTATGTGTTGTGCAATGGTTGTTTACTTACACGCATGTGTTTGCGTTTGGATGTGTGTGCGCAGGGCGACAGAGTGTTTTATAATTATTTTTTGTTATTTTATTTGTATTTCTTATTGTTATCATAAGGGGGCTAACATCCCCATATGATATCATTGGACAGGCGAGGGGTACTCTTTCATGGAAACATCAGAGGTCTTTTAGACTTATAATCTCTCCCCTGCCCTTTGATTCAGCTGACTGAGAAAGGACTGTGTTCAATCAGCTGTTTACCTTACTTTCTAGGTGGGAATTTGAAAGCTGTGAACTGGAAGTTCTCATAGCTGAGTGCTTCCTGGTTGAAACTCAGCAGAGAAGAATGGGAAATGGATGTTCTCCAATCTCCTCCCAGTTGCCTTTTTGACATCATAGATTGTGGTCTTCAGCACCCACCAGTAACATATGAGTAATTGAGTGACTTTGCAGCTGCCTAGATCACTTTTTTGCAAAAGTCTGGGGCCTGCTTCTTAAAAAACAGAAATAAGCCCACAGCTGTTTAACTCCTTCAGACTGGATGTGCTAGACACAAATGAGAGTCTTACAGACACACATAAACCTCAGCACAACTGGATTTAAGTTGAAGCTCTAATTACACATGCCTTGCTCTGCACAGAATATAGACACACAGTTAACACTTTGATTCTAACTTGATAAAGAACACAGCTGTGGCTGTGAAGCAAAGCATCAGCTGCAAAGAGCGGCTGTATGTTCTCTGTTAGGTGGGCATTCAGAGGGATGTAAAACCGCAACTCAACCGCTGTTTTCATTTATATTGCAAAATATAAAAAACCCAGTGGTAAACCAATACCACCAAGAAAGCTTTATTTGTGCCTAAAAAATGATATAAGTTTTGTTTGGGTACAGCGCTGTATAACCATGCAATCGCCAGTTAAACTGGTGCAGTGCCGAATAGCAAAAAATGGCCTGGTCATGAAGGGGGTAAAATCCTCTGGAGCTGAAGTGGTTAAAGTGTAGGTCAAGCCAAAAGTTTTTTTTTATAGTTTTGGATAGAGTTGGGAGGAAGGAGAACCCCTGTCTGTTTTTTTTCTGCCATCTGGTGCTCCCAGAGCCCCTTATAGTTCCTGCTGATGTTTTACCAAACAGGGGAACTCACTCAACAGAAACACAGACAAAGAAAAACTCATGTTTAGCAGAGAAGGCTAGAACATCTGTCTGATTTGTATTTCTTTCTAAATCCCTGTTGCATATTTTCTAGGGCAAGAAGTGAAGGGAAATCTTACTAATGGAACCCCTGGCAAACCTTACAAACAAGTTGCCACTGCCCCACCTATACCCAGTCTATTGCAGCAAGGAACACTGGAAGGGTGACATTTCAAACACCAATACAAGGAGATTTCCAAGCTCAAACTTACCAACCAGCCAGCGACCAACCGAATTGACCCATCTAACAATATGCGTTAAGAACAATGTGCTCCCATTTTGGAGACCCAGAAGTCAGGGTTAGGGACTACAGAAAACAAGGTGTCTTGACTGGGCCTGTAGCTTACGCATGTATTTGCAAATGTGTGCACACTAAGCCCCTGTTCTTAACGCATATTGTTAGGCAGGTCAATTTGGTTGGTCGCCGGCTGGTTGGTAAGTTTGAGCTTGGAAATCTCCTTGTATTTGTTTGGCCCTGGCAAACCTTCTCCAATATATATATATATATATATATATATATATATATATATATATATATATATATATATATATATATATATATACTCTATATATAGGCAGGGGTTTGCACAGGCTGGGATTGCATTAGCAACTATCATCTTGGATAAAGTATCCATATTGGATTAAGTATTACACTTCTGCTCAGCACTTCAGCGAATGCACAAAGCGAAAATATACAACAGACTTCTGCAGAACACTAAACAGACTACAGGTGACCTGATTCTCCATCAAACTTTTTCATCTCTTATTCAGGCTTCCTCTCAATTTCACCACTCTGTATCTGTATCATGCACTCCCTCCCTACTTTTCCTTCTCACAATTGCATCCTCTCTCCTTAAATTATCACTCCTTCACCCATCTTCTCCACCCCACAGCTTATATATATCAACCTCACTCCTGTCTTCACCTTATTACTGCACGTATCAGCTCCTGCTAATTCTGAACCCATATACCAATAAAACCTGCAGGCCACTGGGACGTGTCCCCCCACATAAGTCACACTCCCATATCACCTCTCTCACCCTTCTGCTTCTCCTAACTTCTGGAGATATTTCCCCAAATCCTGGACCGCCATCATTTACCTTCGGCCAACATACACAGCACCCCCCATCCTCTGATAGCTGCCGCAATCCACACAATCTCATTTCTATTCCTCTTCTGCCTAGAACCATCCTCCCCTTCTTCTGTGCCCTTTGGCTACCCTACTTTCTCTCTTCTGAAATTCCAACAATCATTCTTGGTGACTTCAACATCCCTATTATTCTTAACACTCCTGCTACTTCTAAGCTGCTGAGCCTAACCTCCTCTTTTGACCTAAAACAATGGACAAGCGCTTCTACTCACTCTGTTGGCAACTGCCTTGACCTCATATTCTCCTACCTATGCACTCCGCACAACCTCTCCAACATTCCTTTTCCTCTCTCTGATCACCACCTTATTAGTTTCACTCTCTCCTTGTCTGCCCCCTCCTTGCCTTCCAACTACCAAACTATTACCCATAGAAACCTTCGCCATCTTAACCCTTCTCTTCTTTTTTCTGCTACAGATTGTCTCTACGACAAAATCTCATCCTTGTCCTGCCCCAACTTGGCCACTTCTATCTACAACAGTTCACTGTCATCCACCCTGGATACCTTGGCCCCCCTCACTACACACAGAATCAGACCCTGACCGCTACAACCCTGGTAGACAGACAATACCAGAAGCCTCAAAAAACGTAGTCGCGCTCTTGAGCGTCTGTGGCATAAAACTAAGTCACAGCAAGATTTCAGCCAATATAAATCTGCCCTCCAAAAATACCATTCCTGCCTGCACACTGCCAAACAGACCTACTTTATCACTCTCATTAACACCCTCATACGCAGTCCCCGTCAACTCTTTTCTACCTTTAACACTCTACTTCGTCCTCCATTACCCCCACCCACTAACTTACTCACTGCATAAGAGATTGCTAATCACTTCAAAAATAAGATTGAGACAATTCGTCTCGAGATCTCCACTCTACAGATATCTCCCTCAGTTTATACTCCTTGTCCTTCTACACAATCAATACTTCCCTCTTTTAACCCAGCTACTGTAGAGGAAGTCACTAAACTTCTTTCTAATGCCCACCTAACCTCTGGCCCCCTGGACCCTGTTCCTTCTCAAATACTACGGTCACCATCTGACTCAATCCTACACTCCTTAACTCATATCTTCAACCTCTCACTCTCTACTGGCATCTTCCCCAACCCTCTAAAACATGTGCTAGTCACTCCCATACCAAAAAAGGCCTCAGACCCCACCAATCTTAACAACCTAAGACCCATCTCTTTACTCCCTTTTGCCTCCAAACTCCTTGAACGTTTAGTCTACAACCGACTGAGCGACCACCTCATTGTGAATAACCTTCTTGATCCCCTTCAGTCTGGATTTTGCCCACAGCACTCCACAGAAACTGCCCTCCTAAAACTCACAAACGACTTACTAACAGCCAAAACCAATGGTCATTATTCCATACTCTTACTCTTGGACCTTTCTGCTGCCTTTGATACAGTTGACCACCCCCTCCTCCTCAAAAAACTCAATTTGCTTGGTGTCCATGGCTGCACTCTCCGTTGGTTCGAATCTTACATCTCATCACACCTTCAGTGTCACTTACAACTCCACCTCCTCTTCTCCAACTCCTCTTACCATTGGGGTCCCCCAAGGTTCTGTCCTTGGGCCGCTACTATTCTCGATCTACACGTCCTCCCTGGGTCAGCTGATAGCCTCCCATGGCTTTCACTACCATTTATATGCTGGTGACACATCTATCTCTCTGCCCTTCAGCTCACCCCATCAATCTCACAGACATATCAACCTGGATGTCAAACCACTTCCTCAAACTGAATCTAAAACTGAGCTCTTAATATTTCCTCCCCCACGTGCCCCCTCCCCTGACTTCTCTGTCAACATCAATGGCACATCTATCAGTCCGTCCCCACATGCCAGGGTGCTAGGGGTAACCTTAGACTCTGAACTGTCCTTTCAGGCCCACATACAATCCCTGTCCAAATCATGCCGCCTTAGCCTCCGCAACATTTCCAGAATACGCCCCTTTTTAACTAATGACCCCACCAAGCTTCTAATTCACTCCCTGGTCATCTCTCGCCTCGATTACTGCAACTTCCTCCTCATTGGATTACCTCTACATAGACTATCCCCCCTTCAGTCCATAATGAATTCCGCTGCAAGACTTATCCACCTTACCAACCATTCAGTGTCCTCCACCCCTCTCTGGCAATCCCTCCACTGGCTTCCACTCACCCAACGAATAAAATTCAAAGTACTAACAATAATTTACAACGCCATCCATAACTCTGCCCCAAGCTACATCACTAACCTAGTCCCAAAATACCAACCAAGCCGCTCTCTTCGGTCATCCCAAGACCTCCTACTCTCTAGCTCCCTTGTCACCTCCTCCCATGCTCACCTCCAGGATTTCTCCAGAGCTTCTCCCAACCTTTGGAACTCCCTACCCCAATCTGTCCGACTGTCCCCTAATCTATCCATCTTTAGGAGATCCCTGAAAACCCTTCTCTTCAAAGAAGCCTATCCTGCTTTTAACTAACTGTTTTACTTCCTCCATCAGCTCATTCCCCCACAGCTATTACCTTTTGTATAAAATGACCCTTTCTTTTTAGATTATAAGCTCTAACGAGCAGGGCCCTCTGATTCCTCTTGTATCAAATTGTAATGTAACTGTAATGTCTGCCCTCATGTTGTAAAGCGATGCGCAAACTGTTGGCGCTATATAAAACCTGTATAATAATAATAATAATATATATACACATATTATTTTTGCTTGCCATACACTTTAAAGCAGGTGTAATCAAGGCTTCTAAATGGGCTTATTTTTAACAACTAGTATTGTTAAAATGTTTATTTTGTGCTAATGTATCTTAATTATTTCAGTAATGGCAGTTGTATGGAGGAACTGTTCATGAGAATGTCCTTTTTTTGTTACAGGAGGAATGTTCAAATATGTGTCTGGAGCAAATTACTTTGGTGAAATTGTGGAATGGTTTGGTTATGCTATAGCAACATGGTCTCTCCCAGGATTTGCCTTTGCATTATTTACTCTGTGTTCCATTGGACCAAGAGCCTATCATCATCACAAGTAAGGCCTGGGAGTATTGAAAAAAAATTCACTATAAAAAAAGATTGAATTTAAAAAAAAATGTAACAGACATCCTTATCAGGCATTTACTTACTTTACACAATATTATTTATACCAGAAAACAGATGATAATATGTTTATGTTATTTAAATGACAGGTTCACTTTATTGCACCCTCTCTAGCCCCCTTAACTCAACAAAACTAATCTAAAGCCCCTCTCCCTTCCTCAGCTGCTTGTTTACTACAGTATAACAGCTGGAGCCTCATCTATCATAGACTTGAACTCAGCAATCATAGAGTCTCAGAATATGGCCATATATGAGTCTTTAAAGGGGTTGTAAAAGTTTGTGTTTTTTCACCTTAATGCATCCTATGATGGCATTGGGCCCTGTGGCCTAATTTTCCTGTGTTTGAATAGCTTTAAACATATGGAGGAAATTAAGTGATCAGATAAAATACCAAGATATATTAATTATTCTGTTCAGCTGTACATTCCTCCACGGAAGCTACTCTTGTTTAAAGCTGAATCCCTTAAATTAGATTGTAAACTATCTCTTTTTAAAACAACCCATTCAGTTTAACATAGAAATGAAAGACAGAACATTTGTGTATAGATATAAAAAAAACATTTTAAATACTTTTGCCTTTTTTATAAGTGATCACATACCCTTTGTTCTCAGCTTCATAAGAGCAAGGGGAGGAGAAACAGCAGAACACTAATCTTCCCATTAAAAGGCTGTGCAGGCATAGCCTAAAGAACTGACCACGATGTGTTCTCCTGCTTAGTGTGGTCAGTTTTTAATAGGAAAGCAAGGGGACTGGCAGAAACACCAGGGATTTCACACAAGAGAAGCAATACAAAGAACATAGGAAACTTTCATACATGTACATGGTACAGCAGGCACATTTCTAGATTATGGAATGTTGGGTTTACAAACGTTTTAAGTTCTAGTCCGTGGGCGGTTCCTCTGTGTCATTACATACAGAGCAATGTAAGTGGGTGGGGGGGCTACATGCGACTGTGGTAGTGCTGATCCGAGCGCATTGATTGGGGGTGCCTGCCAGAGCCAAGAATGAGCAGACATCCCAAATCTCCCGCAAATCGCGGGAGACTCCCGCATTTGGCTGCGGGCTCACGGACACCCGCGAGTGCCGGGCGATCTCCTGGCTGAGCCTTTCACTCAGAAAGGCAGAGAAGCCCGAGCGGCGGAATGTTACTGAGCTGACACGCTGCCGCTTCACTTCCAAGTGTTATAAAATAGACAGCACCCCTGACTTCCCTCTAGACATGCACTTCTTCCTTCCTGCCACTGGGTGCTGCTTGTAGATGGAGGTGAATTGGAATGTGATTTTAGAGCATCCCCAGCTTGCTCTACCTGAGGCTGACTGTTCTTCATGTCCTACACCCCAAGGTATGCCACTGTTTGCTAATGTATATTGCAAATAGAAGTTTTCAGTAGATTATGCCAAAAGTCTTTATAATATTTGATGTTACAATGGCAGTCCTAGCGGATTCCTCTGTGAAGAGCTGAGTGCTGGGGATATGGCAGGATAACTTGCCATAATATGACTTTATACATTTTATTGCAAATTTAAATTGAAGTTCCCATGTTCCAGCACTTACAGTTTTGCAAGAAGTTCTCCCTTCTCTCTGACGCAGACAGTACTCATTCAAAAAACATTTAGTGTGCTTTCACACTGAGGCGTTGGGGGTGTCGGTGGTAAAGCCCTGCTATTTTTAGCAGGGCTTTACCGTTGTTTTTTGCGGCGCTATTCGGCTGCTAGCGGGTCGCTTTTAACCCCTGCTAGTGGCCGAAAAAAGGTTAAAACCACCCGCAAAGCGCCGATGCAGCGGCACTTTGCCGTTGTTTTGGTGGCGCTTTGCCGGCGCTGCCCTTTGATTTCAATTGGCATGGGCGCTTTAGGAGCAGTGTATACACCACTCCTACAGCGCTGCAAAGATACTGCTTGCAGGACTTTTTTTACCGTCCTGCCAGCGCACCGCTCCAGTGTGAAAGCACTCGGACTTTCACACTGGAGTGAGAGGTGAGGCTCTTTACAGGCGCTATTTCTGATGTTATAGCACCTGTAAAGTGTCTCAGTGTGAAATTTAAATGAAACACAGAATGCCTATGTATGTCAAAAACTGCAAACTTTAATTGGTACTGATCAGGCTGCATTTAATTGAGGTGGGGGGGGGGGTACGTCACCTTCCTGAAATGAGTTTGCCACCTCCCTGAAATGAGTTTTTGCAGGTTGGGATGTCTGAATGAGGTAAGTATTATACCTCATCCCCTTTATCTACCCCTAGATTAAAAGATTAAATGAGCATTTAACCCTTGCAGTGTGAGGGGGAGGGGTGCATTGCAAGGGTAGATTTTGTCTGATTCCCGGAGATCAGCTTCAAAGCAGATCTTCAGACAAACATAAAAACACAATATAAAAAGAATTTATTGAGAAAAATTTTGCACATTACCAGTGAAAAAAAAAATATTAGTTCAAAACACCAGGCATTGTATTTCTAGGATTGCACTAATAAAAATGATTAAAAGTTATTGAAATAACAAATTCCTCTGACCACAGTATGTCCACCCCTCCAGGTCTACAGTAAATTATTATCCCCTATCTATAGACTCACTGTCCAAGCTGTAATGCAAATGTGCCAACACTCAGCAAAGGAATTTTTTGATGAAGTCAAATAGATTATATCGCAGTCATCTGGCAAAGGAATCCTCCAATCAAGATGAGCTTGACAAAAGAACAAAACCAAACTGATTATGTCAAATTTACAGCAAATTGCATTAGTAGACATTTGCTCAGAAAGTATTCTGTTATCATACAATATGTTCATACTGATTAATAACAAATGCTTAGCTTAATTTGCAGAGTAGCCACACGAAGGGCAGACCAGACATAAGTCTAAACTGGATGTGGATGTTATCCAATACTTCAACTGATGTTTGTAGATCAAACAAAAATAGTGGGTTGGTGTCCAAAAATAATAGGTTAACGGGCATTCACAATTTTGTAAATCAAACTTCTGTATTAGCATTCCTTTCATGTGTTTTCACGCACATTATTAACAATCCTGCAAATAATGCACTGCTATCAGCCTCATTAAGGTTATAAAAGTCCTATAATGCTCGTTGGTGCATCCAAAACCAGAAAGGTCAACACATCTCATAGATGTGAGCCAGTACTGTTAGAAAACACTATCTAGCATGTGTACGTGTGTTGACATGCTTTAAAACACATACAGTATCTCACACAAATGTGAGTACACCCCTCACACTTTTGTAAATATTTTACTATATCTTTTCATGTGACAACACGGAATAAATGACACTTTTACTACAATGTAAAAAAGTGAGTGTACAGCTTGTATAACAGTGTAAATTTGCTGTCCCCTCAATATAACTCAACACACAGCCATTAATGTCTAAACCGCTGGCAACAAAAGTGAGTACACCCCTAAGTGAAAATGTCCAAATTGTGCTCAATTAGCCATTTTCCCTCCCGGTGTTACAAGGTCTCAGGTGTGAATGGGGAGAGTGTATTTTAAGTTTGGTGTTATCGCTCTCTCTCTTATACTGGTCACTGGAAGTTCAGCATGGCACCTCATGGCAAAGAACTCTCTGAGGATCTGAAAAAAAAGAATTGTTGCTCTACATAAAGATGGCCTAGGCTATAAGATTGCCAAGACCCTGCAACTGAGCTGCAGCACGGTGGCCAAGACCATACAGTGGTTTAACAGGACGGGTTCCACTCAGAACAGGCCTCGCCATGGTCTACCAAAGAAGTTGAGTGTGCGTGCTCAGCGTCAAATCCAGAGGTTGTCTTTGGGAAATAGACATATGAGTGCTGCCAGCATTGCTGTAGAAGTTGAAGGGGAGGGGGTCAGCCTGTTAGTGCTTAGACCATACGCCACACACTGCATCAAATTGGTCTGCATGGCTGTCGTCCCAGAAGGAAGCCTCTTCTAAAGATGATGCACAAGGAAGCCCACAAACAGTTTGCTGAAGGCAAGCAGACTAAGGACATGATTACTGGAATCATGTCCTGTGGTTCTGATGAGACCAAGATAAACTTATTTGGTTTAGATGGTGTCAAGAGAGTGTGGCGGCAACCAGGTGTGGAGTACAAAGACAAGTGTGTCTTGCCTACAGTCAAGCATGGTGGTGGGAGTGTCATGGTCTGGTGCTGCATGAGTGCTGCTGGCACGGGGGGAGCTACAGTTCATTGAGGGAATTATGAATGCCAACATGTACTGTGCCATCCTGAAGCAGAGCATGATCCCCTCCCTTAGGAGACTGGGACACAGGGCAGTATTCCAACATAATAACGACCCCAGACACACCTCCAAGATGACCACTGCCTTGCTAAAGAAGCTGAGGGTAAGGGTGATGGACTGGCCAAGCATGTCTCCCGACCTAAACCCTATTGGTCATCTGTGGGGCTCAAACAGAAGATGGAGGAGCACAAGGTCTCTAACATCCACCAGCTCCATGATGTTGTCATGGAGGAGTGGAAGAGGACTCCAATGGCAACCTTGTGAAACTCTGGTGAACTGCATGCCCAAGAGGGTTAAGGCAGTGCTGGAAAATAATGGTGACCACAAAAAATATTAACACTTTGGGCCCAATTTGGACATTTTCACTTTGGGGTTAATGGCTGTGTGTTGAGTTATTTTGAGGTGACAGTAAATTTACACTGTTATACAAGCTGTACACTCACTACTTTACATTGTAGCAAAGTGTCATTTCTTCAGTGTTGTCACATGAAAACATATAATAATATATTTACAAGAATGTCAGAGGTGTACTCACTTTTGTGAGATACTGTAGGTGTCAATGGGTGCCTATACTTTGCCTCTCTAAAGCCGACCATAGATTAAACAATTTTCTTGCAACCACGGGTCAGTCAGTGATCCCATGCATCCCTTCCTGTCTGCATGTCAAATATTGACATTCGACTGTCCGTGCAGCTGCTGCGTTCCAATCGACTTTGACTGGACTGCCTGCACAGGGATGCACAGAACACCATGCATACCGACACGGTATACAGCCATCACACTGGGCATAGACGCATAAGCTCCATGTGAATGAGGCCTAATTGTCATGTGGGGCAAATAGCAGGAAAGAGGAGATGTTGGGTAATTAAAAGAGAAGTATGGGAATTTTATTTATGAATCATACTTACCTAGGTAGATGCTGCATCTGTCCCCCACCGGCTCTAAGGCTGAGAACTGGGTAATCAAATAGCCAATCACTCAGTTCTCAGTGCTCCCTAAGCAGAGAGCTGGTGGCTGTCAGTCTCTGGCTCTGCTCTGCGGGAGTGGTCGGCTCAGGCTCTCAGTGGCTCGCTGAGAGGCTGAGCTGGGTGCCGGTCCAGGCATGTGAGCAGATCCCAACCATATCAACTATATGGTTGGGATCTTTCCCCAGCCTGGACTGATTCTGTGACATCAGCCGAGAGCAGGCTTAAGCCCGCTGTCAGCTGAAAATGAGTCACAGGAATGCAAAACAATCTGCACTGATGTGGTCAACAGGTGAAGTACAACCAAACAGGCTTTGGCTGTACTTCTCCTTTAATAAATCTATCACACGACCTGTCTCTCTGCTCCTGTTTGGCATGACTTGCTACAATTGATAAATGTCCCCATTTATGTTGTGAACTCTCCCTCCAGGGCCCAGACAGGCTCTTCCTCAGTCCAGGCTTTAAATCCAGGCTTTCTCTCCATGAAGCTGGAATGTCCTTTAGGCACCCTCTAGTCCAGAGGGCCGCCACAATCCCCCTCTCATAGTCCAGGGATTCCAGACACCTGCTGCCCTAGTCCAGGGCCTCCAGACACCCCCTCTCCTAATCTGGGACCTCCAGGCACCCCCTTACCTAGTCCAGTATTTCCCTTGTCCCCACCTATCCAGGGACCTTTGCCACACCAACCACCATTTCCTAGTCAATGGCCTCCTCTGCACCCACCCCCCTAGTCCAGGGTCTCCTCTGCTAGTCCAAGGCCTCCTCTACAGCCCACCCCAAAATAAGAGCTTCCTCTGCACCCTGCTCTCCGAATCCAAGTCCTTTATCAACCCCACTTTTCAAGTCCTGGGCCTCCTCTACATCCCCCAGTCCAGGGCCTCCGTTGTACTCCCCTCTTAGTCCAGGGCCTCCTCTGTATTCCCCAGTCCAGGGCCTCCTCTGCACCCCTCCAGTCAAGGGCCTCCTCTGTACCGCCCCACTCGAGCACCACCTCTGTGTCCCCCCCTCAGGTCAGGGCCTCCTCTGCACCCCCCAGCCCAACAGGACATCCTCTGCATCCCCCCAGGTCAGGGCCTCCTCTGCACCCCCCATCAGCCCAGGGCCCCCACTGCACCCCCCCATCCAGGGCCTCCTCTGCGCCCCCTAGTCCAGGGCCTTTTTTGAAGCCTCCCCTTCTCTGGGATGCCTCACATAGAAAAGACATAGGCTGTTTGGGCACTGGGCAGGACTAGAAGGGAGACCTGCTTGTCCATTACATTTGATCGGGCGGCAGTGACACCCTTAGAGCAGCGGTTCCCAGTGCGGGTGGGGGCTCCACCCCTGGCGGCACCCCCCTAGATGCGTCACCCGGGGCAGGCACCCCTCTGCCCCCCTAGTTTTGGCCCTGCTTAGATTAATGCCAGGTGGGAGTGTGCCAGATGGGGAGGGGCGTGCCAAATATAGGATCCGCCCCTGATGCCAAATGCTCTAGGTAACGCCCCTGCCTGGTTAAGGAGATTTTGACAAGCATCTATACAGCTTTGTGGATATCTCACTACATCAAGAACAGGTCAGCAAAGGCTTTAAGTGAGGGAGCAGGGGTAGAGCAGGCCAAGGTACAATATAAG
Source organism: Lithobates clamitans (assembly GCA_037952925.1). NCBI lineage: Eukaryota > Metazoa > Chordata > Amphibia > Anura > Ranidae > Lithobates > Lithobates clamitans. Next base: position 13,441,396 of record JBBGZY010000353.1, on the reverse strand, counting down.
TGTAACTGCACCAAAAATATATGGCTTTGGCAAGAGTTGCACTTTCCAGTCATACAAGTTTATAATAACACTTGTCTTTATACATTTGCTATTTATTTTAAAATTATGTCTTTTTTACAGATTTTACCTCCTGGAGTTCAAACACTACCCCAGAGAAAGGAAAGCTGTAATACCTTTTATTTTCTAACCCTGTGAATGGAGCTAATGGAATACCTGAGACTGGACATTTTAAATCCAACTGGTCAACATTTTTTTATGTCACATTTGAAATCGACCCTTCTATATTTTATATATCATTATAATGATTTTAGAGTTATCTTGTCTGTTGCGTTTTGGGTATCTGTTTTAGACCATATGCTCTCAATCATTGGTACAAGTACCCCAAGGGGTACATTTGTTCTTTGCAGTAACTTTATACAGCATTTTAAAATTGTAATAAATAAATTAAATATAAAACGATGAGTAATTTTTATTCATTTAAAGCAAAAAGATTTTTTGGGAAACTGCTAAACACAAAAACAATGGCTGTACCTACTTTGATGATGTTGAGAAGCACTGTTCTAGAATCACATGTTATCTTAGGGTAACCAACAGCACGGAAATTCATCCATAAATAAGCATTTATTTTTCAAAAATTAGTATTCCTTAACAAAAAAAGACAAGCACCACAGATACAAAGCCCGAAATACTGAAGAGTTTGTAATAATTAATTTCTTTATCTTTAAATTACTATCACAGGTCACTTGTGCTCTTGCCTCAATCCAGGCACTTTATTGTAATTAATGTATGTTTGCGGTGAATTATGTTAGACTATAAGTTTTATTTGAATGACTCATTGAAATTTCATTTGAATGTCTTTCTTTACCAAGTACCTTCATGTAAGAAATTACTAAGATAATGCTGTCAGTGATTTTCCCCTATGAAAAATACAGAACATGCTGAAAATCAATAGGGATGACGAGTGAATCTGTCCAGGTTTAATTCCTAGAAGGTTCAACCAATCCTGTTTAAAACTTAGCAAACTTGAACTTAGTAGCAAATCCCATTGAAGTGTATGAGAGGGTGAGGGGGATACAACATATGTAGTTTTAGCAGTGCTTTTTTCTTTACGCTCAGTTCACACTGGCCCGCAGCCTGGATTCGGGTGCAGGAATCGCACCTGTTCCCGTACCCACAGCCAAATTGTGCTGCTCTTCCGAAACAGATGGGGCTGCCATTCATTCTGAATGGCACCCCTACACATCTCAGCGCATTTGCAGGTGTGGGAGCACTGAACCCCCTTCTTATCTGCCCCAACACTGAACCCACCTGCTCATCTGTCACACCACTGTAACCCCCTTCTCATTTGGCCCAACACTCAACTCCCCTGCTCATCTGCTCCATCACTGTACCCCCCTGCTCTTCTGTCCCCCTGCTGAACCCACTTCTCATCTCTTCCACCATTGTACCTCGCTGCACATCTGCCGCACCGCTGTACCTCATGCTCTTCTGTCCCACCTCTGAACCCCTTCTGCTAATTTTCCCCACGGCTGTACCCTCCTGCTCATCTGCTCCACCGCTGTACCCTCTTCTCATCTATGCTATGCTTCATATGCAGAGTGGTGAAAGGAAGCAGAGATGAGACACATCTACCTGTCCTGGCACACTCATCCTGCTGATCCACTTCTCGCAACCAGCCCACGTGCTTGTAAGTGATGTCACATACATGCATATGGAATGGATGTGCAAAGATGAGCTCTGGTCAGGGGTATTTTCTGAAAGCAGTGGGCCTGTGTGCAGGATCATAAGTTGGGCCGCCACAGCTGAGAAAAAGTGCGGCCGCAGCAAACGTTGGGTGTGATTTTCATTGCGCTGAATACTGGCTGTGGCTTAAAGGGACACAGAGTTCAGAGGATCAGTAGTAAGTGATGCAAGGGTTCAGGAATAATTTCCCAGAAGCTCAACAGTAATTCCACAAACTGTCACCTGATTGTGTTTTTCTCAATCACAGTGAAATCCCTTCTTTCTGAGATTGGTAGTGGCAACCAAGCGAGTCATCTTCCTCCCAGATGGTGTATGCTATGCACCTGTCAAACAGGGGCGCAAAAATTGGTCCTTGGGTGTTAATTGAGCCCATGAAACCTATACCAAAAAATAGCTTCAAGATAAAATCAACACTCACTAAGCTAGGCAGCCTAGACAGTCTTGCAGAGATTCCAGATCCCAAAAACATTTAGGATGGGTTCACACCTATGCGAATTGGATACAGGTTTCCCCACATCCAATTCGCATGACAGGAGTTTGTCACCGGCTTTCTATGGAGCTGGTTCACACATCTTCATTGCGGCTGCAGAGCAGCTTGCACAGGAATGCTGTGCGTCTTTGGCTCAGTTTCAGGGCTGAATTCAGGCAAAAATTCGACCCTGATTTGTCCCTGAAATGGAGAACAGGGACTCACTGGACCCCCTGCTGCGAGCTGCATCCGTCGGAGGTGTGAACCCAGCCTGAATCAGCAACATCGGCATCAGGGGCTTGATAGCTGCTGCTAATCCAGGACTGATTCATTTTGACAAATGTCAAAATGGATTCTGTGGACAGACACACTCTATTTCTGTCACAAAACCTCCGGCAGCACTGAATGCCTGTTTGGAAAGCATGCTGGATTCAGGGCAGGCCAGCAACTGTATTGCATACTGGGCAAGTTCTGGCCAGTGGTCTATTCTCATGACCCAGTAACCCAGTGGATTGTCTACTGGAAAGTTCTCCATGTCTGTTTTCGCTCCTAGATAATCTTCCACCATATGATGCAGACACTGCTGATGGGATATGGAAGCTGACAGCCCTAGGCGCCGAGGACAAAAAATGGTTTAAATGCATCACTTAGGGGACCCCCTTCTCCACCACTCCTCCTTTGACCAGTAGAAGCCTCAAAACTACCTTTTCCATGAGACTGTAACCTACCAGAGTCTGGAAAGGTGTTACATAAACTCCTCTTTAAGGTGTCCTCAAGATATTTCATCCTGTGCAAGGGCAGGATGATTTCCGAAACATTCTTCTTGTAACGGTGGCCAAGGAGGGTTGCCAACCAATAACGATCCTTCTCCTTGATGCCATAAATTCTTGGGTCCTTTCACAGGCTTTGAAGAATAAGGGAGCCCATGCACCACAAGTTTGTGGAGGCATGAGAAGTAGAGTCCTCTGGATCACTGAGGATTTCACTATCTGGAACTGCCTCCTCCCAGCCACATACTACTCCCAAGTGTTCTGGGGACTGAAAACCATTTCTTAAGGTTTGACATATGTCTTCCTCTGAAATGAAAGACAATAGTTCCGCGCTTAGGAAGTGAAAGAAAGGAACTGCAGCCCCCCCCCCCGGGCACAGAATATCACCTAAGTGAAATTCTAATCAGACAGAATACTATATTGGGGGAATTGGCGCTGTTCAACCATATATACACTGGATAATGCTCAAAAAATTTAAGTGTAAAAAATAGAAATATAGAATATAAGTGTAAAAAGAGTGTGAAAGAAAGGTTATATGTATATATGTGTAATGTTCTCACGGCAGTATATACCATTAAAGTGCAATGTGCTGTAACATATGTATTCTAATACATCAATAAAAATCTGTGAACAATCCAAACACTGATAAAAAACAAGTGATGAAGAAATCCAATCTAAACCATTCCAAAAAATAATAAATAAGATGTCCAGTGTTGATATTAAAACTCCTTAGTTCATAAACAAAGTAATGAAGGGAATAGACTGTCACCAAGGATCATTGCTGCTGGATTTTGTCTACACGCCTGTTACCCCTGCAGGGGTGAGGCATTCTGGTGAGTGAGGGCACAAGTGGGAGCACTTGCCACATCAAGAACTTTGTCATTTTACTGAAGGGACACATCACAGCTTTTTAAGAAGAATTTTTTTAAGTTTTTTGGGGACACTGTTTTTCACTATCACTTTGTTTATGAACTAAGTATTCACATTTAATGTTTCCCTTCATTGCTTTGTTTATGAACTAAGGAATTTTAATATCAACACTGGACATTTTATTTACTTTTTTTTTGGAATGAAAGTAAAGGGGGGGGGGGTGCTGCGCTAACCAGAGAGTCTCTATAAATGGTCACCTATTACTGGCTACATGGTGTAAGAAAAAGCATCGGCGAAATGGAATAAATGTTCATATATAGAAATCGCATAAAAATAGAGTGTTAAAATCGCATAAGTTGGTAAAATCACTAAAAACCTTATGGGGTGAGAAAAGGTAATTTAAATATATGTAGATTCAAAACAGTGATAAACATAGATATGAGCAATCAGAAATATGTCTAAAATCATCCGATCAAATAGGTGAGTATTGTCAACCAGATATATCAAAGTGCTGGTGCTCTAGTGACTTGAGTACAATAATGCAAACTATATCATATCATAAAGTGCATGGATGAATGAAAATAAATAGTTAAATAGATAATAAATAATACATAAATTTGATTTATGTATTATTTATTATCTATTTAACTATTTATTTTCATTCATCCATGCACTTTATGATATGATATAGTTTGCATTATTGTACTCAAGTCACTGGAGCACCAGCACTTTGATATATCTGGTTGACAATACTCACCTATTTGATCGGATGATTTTAGACATATTTCTGATTGCTCATATCTATGTTTATCACTGTTTTGAATCTACATATATTTAAATTACCTTTTCTCACCCCATAAGGTTTTTAGTGATTTTACCAACTTATGCGATTTTAACACTCTATTTTTCTGCGATTTCTATATATGAACATTTATTCCATTTCGCCGATGCTTTTTCTTACACCATGTAGCCAATAATAGGTGACCATTTATAGAGACTCTCTGGTTAGCGCAGCACCCCCCCCCCCCCCCCCTTTACTTTGGTTCAATTGTTTTGGGCTTTTGTCTGGGCCCGTGTCTTGGTGCGTGCAGCTGTCCAGCAGCATTTGTGCCTTGCAGTCTCCATATTTCGGTTGTTTCACTTCTCCTTTTTTTCCAATTTGGTAGCGCAGGAATAGCTCCCATTTTATTTTTTTTTGGAATGGTTTAGATTGGATTTCTTCATCACTTGTTTTTTATCAGTGTTTGGATTGTTCACAGATTTTTATTGATGTATTAGAATACATATGTTACAGCACATTGCACTTTAATGGTATATACTGCCGTGAGAACATTACGCATATATACATATAACCTTTCTTTCACACTCTTTTTACACTTATATTCTACTGTATATTTCTATTTTTTACACTTATATTTTTAAGAGCATTATCCAGTGCATATATGGTTGAACACCGCCAATTCCCCCAATATAGTAATATGTCTTCCTCTGCTTCAATGCCTCCAAAACTGCCAGAATCCTCCTCCTCCACCCTCTCCTCTTGTGTGTTCTGTGGTGTCACAGTAATGGTGTCTGCATAAAGAGAAAAGGAAGTCCTCCTCTTCCTCCCGCTGCTCTGCCTCGAGTGCCCTGTCAATAATGCCATGCAGAGTATGCTCCAGCTCCAGGTATTTTGTGCTCCTGCTCCAGCAGGAACACAAGGGATAGTGTCATTGATGCATGCATTGTCACCGCTCACAATACTTTTCGCCTCCTCAAATGGTGACAGTACAGTGCATGTATCCTTTATCAGCAGCCATTGGCATGGGGAAAAAAATCGAGCCTTTCTGAACCTGTCCTTGTGCCATACTCGCACAGGTACTCGTTGATGGCCCTCTGCTGCATGTGCAGCTGCTGCAGCATTGCCAAAGTTGAGCTTCACCTGGTGGGCATGTCACAAATCAGGCAGTTTACGGGCAGGTTGAATTCCTGCTGAATTCTAGCCAAACAAACACTGGTTGTGTATGACTGAAATGGCTACAGACCTGGGTACCTGTTTAAAAAACGCTGCACCACCAAATTGAGGACATGTGCCAGGCACTTGTGTCAACTTTCCCTGTTGAAGGGTATACAGGAACCATGAATCAGACTGAGACACAAGTGCAGTAAAAGGCACACTATTTATTAAAATGGTAAAATGGTATAAATCGAGCAAAGGTAGTCAAAACATAGCCAGAGTTCGGTAACCAGGACGGGTAGTCAGAAAAAGCCAGAGAAACAGTCCAGAGATCAGCAAAGACGGGTGCAACAAACAGGATCAGGAACCAGAAGGGAAGTCAGCCAAGCAAAAGTCTTTCACAGGAAAACACAACAGAGAGAGTCCGGATATGCTGACCAAGGCAAAGGCACAGAAGATCTGATCCAAGGAGTTTATATAACCAGCAGCTCTAGCTGACGAGCAGGAAATGAAGACCAGGTGAGTCACTGTGGAAGGAAGAGTCTTTGGCAATTAACCGGCAGCTGAGCACAGAGCTCTGAGAAGGAAGGGCTGAGCCCAGCCCTGACAGTGCCATTATCACACACCACCATTCGTGGCTCAAGCTTCTATGGCGTGAACCACCACTGGGCATGCCCCTGCAGAGCTGAAAGAATCTTTGCTCTGGTGTGGCTCCTGTCCCCTAGATAGTCCAGCTGAAGCACTGCATGGATTCTTTTAGCCTGACTCATTGAATAGCCCCTTGAACGCTTAGGGGGTACTGGTGGTTCATAGGACAATTCAGCAGAGGGGGGCATGGAGGATGGGGGCATCATCACCACCAGCTATATGGAGATGTGGTGGGAAAACAAGCTTCAGCATTGAGCCCTGTCCTGCATCCTTCCTAGTTGTAAACAAAATATATCGTCCCTGACCATGCTTGCGGGCCCACGTATCAGCAGTAAAGTCAACCTTGCTGCCGACTGCCTTGCCCAATAATGCCAAAACATTGCTCTCCACGTAATGGTACAGTGCTGGAATGGTCTTACGTGCAAAGAAATAGCAATTTAAAACCTGCCATTGTGGTACAGCAGATTCTACAAATTCACGAAAGAGGGTAGAATTCACCAGAGGGAAAGGCAGGAGTTGTAAAGCCAGCAATTTGGACAAGCTGGAATTTAGACGCTGGGTATGTGGGTGGCAGGGAGTGTATTTTTTTTCTATGCAGCAGCTGGGCCAGAGAAATTTGCCTGCTATACTCTACAGCTGGTGGTGTGCTGCTGGCAGTTGTGTTGCAAGGACCTATGACACCCTTTGCTATACCATCATCTCTGTTGGTGGAGGCTGCTGAGAGGTCATGAGATATAGCGGAGGCTAGACATGAAAGATGAGGAGTGAGGAGGGGAATAATTGTGTCCCTTTTGTGTGGCTTTCAGGTGCTCTTGCCAACGGGCTGAGCGGTGGAAGGTTAAATGCATTTGCAAGCATGTGGTACCCAAATGGCTGTTGTTTTTGCCATGCCTGATCTGCTTGCAGGAGAGATTGCAAATTGCAACAGCGCGATCAGCTGCACATGTGCTAAAAAAGGGAAGTGGGCCGGGAAATAACAGCTCCACAATCTGATGGAATAGGGTGGCTGCTCTCTACTCTTCTATGATGGCTGCCTCTGGAGGACATCCTGCCTTGTTGAGGTTGTTTCTCCCCCTCACTTTCCTCCTCTGCTCTATCCGGCACTCAAGTCGTGTCAGTGATCTCATCATCATCATCCCCTCCATCCTCATCATCACTGGAGCCAACTTGGCAATATGCTGCGGCTAGGGTAACATGACTGCCAATTTGTTGTAGGGATAGCTGACATTCTTCTGCATATAGTGGGTTGTGAGGCATGGTGGGTGTACAGTTATTAAAGTTATTGGGCGCCAGACACTTCTTGGATGCAAAAGAAAGTTCATTTCTCTTAACAAACTTTTTTGAGGGAGAGAGGGTTAGGGCCAGGACACCCTTAGGTAGTTGCAAGATTAATTGGAAGACTCAGAGACTTCAATAGGAGGACAGCCATGCAGAGAAAGGCATCCAGCAAGACATCACTTCTGCATGTGTAGGAATGCTATCTCCTATGGCAACAGTCTTTAACAGTTCAAAACACAAGGCTTAACAGTTCCTTCATTTTCTCTACAATCACTCCTTGTAATTCTTCAATACACTGAGTTCCCAGTCTCTCACTAGACCCGCTTAATCACTGCCACTGAATCCCTTGAGCTCCTCAAATCTTCACGTGGTATCTTCCCCAAGCGTCACCGCTTCTCTGCTGGGTCCCTAGCTTGGCACTCTAGATACCTCTCAAGCTTCCCACGCTGGCCTGCTCGGTCCCTGGCTTGAAACCCAAGGCTGCTCTGCAAGCGTCACCTCCGCTGGCTGTGTCTCTGGCTTCATTCCCACTTAAGTTTCCCAATTCTTCACCGTCCCCGGTTGGTGAGAATACTGCTAGTGTACTTGCTTCAGTTACTCACTGTGGTCCCTGGTAATAAGGTGGATAGTCCCTTACTGAGGACAGCTTCCCCTCTACCTCCAACCACGACAGGTTCTCCAACCGACAGAACCGTCACTTTTGGTTGGACTGCAAGCGGCAATCTCAACCCTGTACTGCTCTCTTGCTTCTGGATAGACACGTCCCCCCAGACAGCCATCCAGGTGGCACAGAACCCATATCACCTGACCCCACCTGAATATATAGGCTCTCCCAGCAGGCCAAGGGATTCAAGAAAACCCCTGCTCATTGGCTGAGACACCCCATATACCCGTAACCTGACCTTGCGTTGCCCTTCTCATATCTAGTACCACCAAGCACCCAGCCACCTAGTGGTAGAAGAAAAAAGTGCAACAAGGCCAAACTTAGGGAGAAATCCATAGATTAGGAATCAACCAGGATAACTACTCCTGGCAAGTAAATTTGTGGGGAGCAACCCTGCCTAAACTCCAGGGTGCTAAAGATAAAAAAAGTCTTGTTTGTCTGTTCCCTAGCGGTAGATGCTTCCTTAGCTTTCTCATAGGCAGTCTTTAAGTTCTTTTGGAGTCGGTTGATGTACCTTCGATAAGAAACTTGACAAGTGTGATCTAATGACGTTCTAAAAGCCAGATCCATCGGCAAGCGAGCTTCCATTCCAATCACAGCTGCGTCACCAAGGGGGGGCCAGACGGGGCTCTGACCCCCCCAACATTATGCTGTGCCCCCCCAATTAAACACCTTTTGTTTCTCTATGTAGCAGGTGCCCCGCATCTTGATTGGGTCGCCACCGAGTGGACACAGGCTCTCCTTTGAGGCAGAGTGTCCCGGACAACTCCTGTAGGGGATTTCTCTCCCTCCCCCTGCTCGCTGACACTGTGCATAATGCGGGAGCCAATCGCACAGCCGCGGCCGCCCAATCTGCTCCCTCTCCCTGCATCCTCATTGGCAGGGAGGAGAGCGACTTCAGGAAGGACTCCACCAGCACTGGGGGGGACAGGCAAGCCTCCCATTATCTCAGTGACAGCGAAAAAACGGACTGATTGCTCCCATCAGTAGGACAGGAGAATCAGCCTGTAAATTCTGAAATTGGTGGCTGCAGCTCTGTAAGAGTGTCCGTGACACTCTTACACAGCCCAGCGAACACCACTCCCCCCACCCCCTTGATGGGAGATCAGAGAGGAATACAGCTTCTCCTCCCACTCCCACCTCTGCTCCTCCTCTGTCTTCCCACCCCGCCCACACTATCCCAGTGTGCAGCTGTATCTGAAGAGGGGATGTGTGGGCGGGAAATATGAAAATCAGTAGATGCAGATTCCTGCCTGTGTCAGTGATGCCTGAGCTTCCAGCCTGGACCTGTGGGTAAGTGTACACTGCAGTACACTGTGATCAATGAACTATCTCTATCTCCATCCCTTTCCCTTCTCTCCCTCATCTGTCTCCCTCCCCCCCTCCTGTTCTTCCAAGACCTTCACAAACTTAGATGGTACGAATTTCTTTTCTGCAAGCACATGTAGCAGTACCCCCATGAGGGCTGCTGATTGACTCTATACCCCACTGGCTACCCCGACTCTGAAGATCCTCTCTTACCTCTGACACCTTGGGTTCCATTCTGTAATAGGATGTTATCAATGAGAAACTCACACAATGTCACTAAACCATTTAGAAAGTTTACTAGAGTGAATAATAAACACAATGAACCATGTGAATAGACACAAACAATAAATGACAGTTGGTAACAATCAATTTGGATATGAAACTGTGGATTGAATAATCACCGTAGGAAGTATATGTAGACAGGTGCACAATGGGACAAGTATTCAATATCGTCCAATACTTACTGTATATTAAACACCTTCCCACTGAGGCCTCAATACACACACTAATTTGCAATATAATGTCACTTACGCTCAATAATACAATGCAATATCTAAAATGTAGTCAATGGCTCCCCCTATGTTGCAATTCAAAGTTCAAGTTGCAAATAGAACAGTAATGCTTTGCAGAAGATGATAAAAGTTCCTTGACTCCAGATATCTTCAGCTAGCCTGTAGTTTAAACTGCAGTATTTGTAATCCAAAAGGCAAAAGAGAGAAAAGGCAAACTGTAGAATAAATGGTACGTTGATAACTGCTTAACTGAAGAAATATGGCACTTGTAATTTCCTCCTTATGTGTGAGTATAATACAGTACTGACCTTACAGCGCAGGGAACAACAAATCCCAGAGTCCAGCTGTATGTTGCATGTGAAGAAGTAGATTCACATTCGTGGAACTACAAGTCTCACAAGCAGTCTGTAAAAGAACTCACTCAGCAAACAGTGCACTTTACTGAAATGGGAAGGTGTCCTCTCACCACAATAGACTCAGAGGCTGTGAGGCTCCGTCCGGACTCCCCTTCTAATTTCTCAGTCTGATGAAAAAATGGAGCCGCCGCGCTGTACTGCTACTCCGGATGGCTGAAGTACAGGAAACTTCCAGATGTTCTGGTACTGCAAACCGATCCGCTTGCTAAGCTGGCAGGGCAGAACTCTGATATACCTCAGAGGCTGGCAATCCGGCTCCGCACTGTACAGGCCGCAGTCTCTCACTCCTGGTCACACACACAGACACTCCTGCTGGCAGGTATTGAATGGCGCCCAGAGAGGCTAAAAGATGGCCGCGTTGTGCCTTTTATGACTGTTTCTAGCATGCAGTGCTACATGCTTTGCATTGATGATATTGTAGTTAAGGGCTAATCCAGCTAACAGAGTCACTTCCTCCTCCAAACTACATCTCCCACAATGCCTTGCTGTGTTCCTAACAGCATTAAGAAACATTAGAGGGAGCCAAACTCATTTGAAACAATAACAACTGTAATACCTTATATTAGCAAACCCTTGGCTACACACTCCCCCCACTTAAACTCTTTGGTCCCCAAAGACATGAAGATCACCACTTCAACTTTCTGAAAAGAAAGAGTAAATTATTGATGATTTCTTTCTAACCACAATCCAAATTTAACAATACTGACACACATCTGGGTTTCTCTGAAACCATTGGTACACACTATCAGTAAGTTCATAATCGTTATTTGAACAGGCCAGGGCAATTGCCGTGTCCCACCCATTGGTGTCAGAGGCTAGAGCAGAGTCGCCCCCTACCCAATTAACAGTAGGATGGTATGAATAAGCTCTTCAGAACTCTCTCCCAGTGTGTCATATGTAGGTCTCTTGGGAGGGTGCACATCCTGCCTCAACCGTATTGGTGAATATGTTCCAGCAGGCTGTGTTAAATCTTTGGAAGTAGAAAAGTATATAGGGCGCACAGGACTAACGTAGTCCAGATAATGTCTCTATTAGAGATGGGCAGTCCAATTTAAAAGAAAGGTGTTGATAAGGATGATGAGGATGGTGGGATGGTGATCTTCAGCAAAAAGGGCTGCAGCTTTAAAAGACTGAAGCAGAGTCTAAAATGACACAAAAAACAAACAAAGGCGCCTCTAAGTGCAGAAGATAAACAATTTTAATGCCCCAACTGGGTTAAAAATCACTTACAAAATAGAAGTTGCAATCAGGCACATCGTGGGTTAAGCTGCATTGGAAGGGATCACGGTCAGAGGAAGCCTTCAGAGGGGATGGATGTAGTCACTGACAGCAGCGGTGTGGGACACAGGGAGCCGCTGTGAAGCCGACGTCGTCAGCATGGAAAGACGGCGAACCCGGAAAGTGGATGACATCACTTCCGGGTTCGCCGTCTTTCCATGCTGACGACGCCGGCTTCACAGCGGCTCCCTGTGTCCCACACCGCTGCTGTCAGTGACTACATCCATCCCCTCTGAAGGCTTCCTCTGACCGTGATCCCTTCCAATGCAGCTTAACCCACGATGTGCCTGATTACAACTTCTATTTTGTAAGTGATTTTTAACCCAGTTGGGGCATTAAAATTGTTTATCTTCTGCACTTAGAGGCGCCTTTGTTTGTTTTTTGTGTTAAATCTTTGGCTGTTTCCTTGACATCAGTCTGAACACCCAATTCAATGGAGGGGTCTTTAGTTGCAGTTTCAGGAACTAATGATGGCTCCTCAACATCAGGAATTGGCAACACTTCACTGGAGAAGTCTATCAAATCTTTAGTCTCTTGTTCAGGAACAACTTCTACAGCCCTGGTTCTTTCCACATCCTGTCGAGGTGACATTGTCTGAAACTCTGGCCCAAGGGACCTACGGACCGTCTTATGTATCTCCATTTGCCGTTGAGATACCATATTGACTGTTTCTTTAGGTTGTTGGGATACCACTCTGACTGTTTCTTTTGGTTGTTGGGGTACCACTCTGACTGTTTCTTTTGGCTGTTGGGGTACCATTGTAACTGTTTCTTTTGGCTGTGGTGGCATTGCTCTAATAGTTTCCATCTCTTTGATTCTCTCCTGTATTCTCTTCAAAGGACTGGCTATTGAGCTTTCGCCCACAGGCCAAAACCAGGCAGGCACAGTCACCATCTCATCCTTCTCAATCCTCCTTCTCCTTGTTTAAGACACCGGACCAGGAACCCGAGAATACACATAATCTTCTCCAAATTCCTCATCCTCTTCATCAACCCCCCTTTCTCCTGATGGGGACACTGGACTAGAAGATCGGGAATACGCATAATCTTCTCCAAATTTCTCATCCTCTCCATCCGTTATGTCAGCTCAGGGATGGACTGGCCATCGGGACTACGGGGAGTTTCCCCGTGGGCCGATGGCTCAGTGGGCCAGTTTCAGCGGCCGCCTATTGCATCGGAGGTCCGCGGCGATCTACCTGTCAATCGCCAACAGCTGGCGCCTGACGGGTAGATCAAGATTTAGCCAGCATGCAGAGTAGCGCATGAAGCGTCTGTGATAGGTTCTCTCTCATGTCACGCAGCACTGCTCCCCGGCGGCCCCTCTCTTTTCGTACATCCCCATTTGCTTGTGACATCATCTGGGATAGACAAGAAGAGAGGAGGGGCCGCCGGGGAGCAGCATGACATGAGAGAGAACCAATCACAGGTGCTTCCTGTGCTACTCTGCATGCTGGCTAGTAAACAATGTGCCCTGATGTGCTATGTGCCCTGATGTGCCCCGTGCCCTGATGTGCTATGTGCCCTGATGTGCTATGTGCCCTGATGTGCCATGTGCCCTGATGTGCCCCGTACCCTGATGTGCTATGTGCCCTGATGTGCCCCGTGCCCTGATGTGCCCCATGCCCTGATGTGCTATGTGCCCTGATTTGCCCTATGCCCTGATGTGCTATGTGCCATGATGTGCTATGTGCCCTGATGTGCCGCATGCCCTGATGTGCTATGTGCCCTGATGTGCCCCATGCCCTGATGCACTATGTGCCCTGGTGTGCTATGTGCCCTGATGTGCCCCGTGCCCTGATGTGCTATGTGCCCTGATGTGCCTTGGTGTGCTATGTGCCCCGATGTGCTATGTGCCCTGATGTGCCCCGTGCCCTGATGTGCTATGTGCCCTGATGTGCCCCATGCCCTAATGTGCTATGTGCCCCATGCCCTGATGTGCTATGTGCCCTGATGTTCCCTGTGCCCTGATGTGCCTTGTGCCCCGATGTCCTGTGCCCTGATGTGCTGTTCCCTGATGTGCTGTGCCCTGATGTACCCCATGCCCCGATGTGCCTTGTGCCCCGATGTGCTGTGCCCTGATGTCCTGTGCCCTGATGTGCTGTGCCACGGTGTGCTGTGCCTCAATGTTGTGTGCCCTGATGTACTGTGTCCTGATGTGTTGTGCCCTGATGTGCCCTGTACGCTGATGTGCTGGGCTCTGTACCCTGATGTGCTGTGCCCTGTACCCTGATGTAGCCTGGTGTGCTGTACCCTGATGTGCTGTGCCCTGATGTGCCCTGTAACCTGATGTGTTGTGCCCTGATTTACCTTGTGCCCTGATGTGCTGGGCTCTGTACCCTGATGTGCTGTGTCCTTATGTGCTATACCCTGATGTGCTGTGCCCTGTACCCTGATGTACTGTGCCCTGACATGCCCTGATGTGCTATGCCCTGATGTGCACTGTACCCTGATGTCTTGTGCCCTGGACCGGTCTGGATGAAGTCCAGGGCCACATTTTTGTCCCAGTCCAGCTCTGCATCAGCTACAGTCGGCATTTCCTTCTGTGAGTGTGTGCGAGGTGGAGTTGGCTTTGGAGGAGGTGATAGAGGTGCTTGAGGCACCCTCACTGCGTCTGATAGTGGTAGCAAGTAATTCCTGTGCCACATCTTCATTGGTCCCTTCTCTCCATCAGGTCTGATCTGATACACAGGTAAGCCAGGAAATTGTTTACACACAATATAAGGCTGTGGCCTCCACCAATCTGCCAGCTGTTTTCCAGGTACTCCTAGATTTTTCAGTAGCACTTGATCACCTGGTTGCAAGTCCTGAGTCTTCACTCTCGAATCAAGGTTCCGCTTATTTCGAGACTCTAGTGGAAGCATGTTCAATGGCTTTATCATAGGCCTGTCGCAGGTTCTTCCGCAGTCAATTCAAGTATCCCTTGTGTGATGTTAAAGGGGTATCATCAAGAGAGGTGCCAAAAGCCAGGTCAGCAGGAAGTCGAGCTTCTCTCCCAAACATAAGAAGGTAAGGGGAGTAACCAGTGGCATTACTCTCGGTGCTATTGTAGGCATGCACTAATGCTGCTATGTGGTTCCCCCAATACTGTTTCTTGTCTGGGGTCAAAGTTCCCAACATGTTTAACAGAGTCCGATTGAATCATTCAGGTTGAGGGTCACCTTTTTTTTTTTGTAATTCATTTATTTCTTTCAAAAATGTTACAGTTCAGTGGACAAAAAGCAAATGACAGCATATATAAAAATAGTAGAAACCAAAACATGTCACTTAAAGGGTTAGATGCCATATTAGTAGTGTAAAACAACATTTCCCTCGATTATGCAATCTGCAAAGCATATATAGGGATTAAACCATGTGAGATAGCTGTCTGTGTGCTAAACCGAGGAAGTTTCCTGAGAGTTACCCTATTTACCCACTTAGACTTGTATAGCTATCAAGGCCAGACAGTGAATAAAACATTCTCAGCCAATTGGGAGGAATAACCCCCAGGAGACCAGCTGAGTCCAGTTATGGGATACAACCAATACGTAATGCAAAACATGATATTCATATTATCTGACTAAACCTTCCCAAAACTGGGGGTAATGTGGAGGAAAACAAAAAGGGGGTGGAGAAAGTGGGGAGGAATAGAATTTCCCACAGATGGGGAAAAGAAAGAGAGAGGGGTGGGTAGAAAGGTAGTGAGTGGAGGAGGTTAAAAGAGAGGAGGGAGGTGGAGAGGATAAAAGGAGGGAACGGCGGTGGAGCCCCCCGACCAGGAGGCAACCCTAACCCAGGAGTCACTCAGTCTGTGCCACCTCTGGGAGGTATGCCTCAGAGTAAATATAATGTTGCCATGGTCGCCATGTCTCCCAAAAGGCCTCCTCCCTGCCGTACAAGGTGGCAGTGAGATCTTCCATGTTTCTTAATTCATTGACCTTGGCATACCACTGGGATTTCGTTGGTGGGGTCTCCGATCTCCAACACAAGGGTATGCATGCCTTGGCGGCATTCAATAACTGAATAGTGAGGGAGGCTTTATATTTCTTGATTGGTCAACTAGAAAGGTGCAGCAAGCAGGCCCCGGGATCCCCCTCCAAAGTGACATCAGTCAAGTGTCTAATCGTGCGTGCCACCTCCAGCCAGTAGGGTTTGATTTTAGGGCAGTCCCAAAAGATGTGAAACAGTGTTCCTCTCCCACTCCACATCGCCAGCAGAGACTAGGAACTTGCGGAAAGAAATGGTGCACTCTGTACCAACGAGTCACAATTTTATAACATGTCTCTTGAACTCTGGTGGCCAAGGATGACTTCTGGGCGAAATGTAAAATCTTCTCCCTCTGTGATTTATCAAAACGAACTCCCAAATCCTCTTCCCACTTAGAAAGGAAGGGGGGATAAACCCTTCTGCTGGTGAAATCAGGGAGGAGTAGATTAGGGACAGGGAGTGGTGGATTGGTTCTCTGCAGCGACATATTTGTTCCAGCTCCGTAAGCGGACGCGATATGCCCGGAGTCCGTGCACATCGGCGTAAAAAGTTACGTAGTTGGAGACTGCTCAAAAAATCCAATGGGGGGTCTGAGGCCACCATCCCAGCAGCTGCAGTAAGTTGGCCATTTGGGCCGAGAAAGTCGTGGAGGTGAGGCCAACTCCCCCTGCTGTCAAGGACCTAAAAACAGGACCCTGACAACCGGGCAAGAAGTCCGGATTACCCACAATTGGCACCATAGGGGAGGGTATCAGAGATACCGAGGAATGTCGAAAGGTATCTCTGGCTACCTGGATTATGCTTCCTAACGTGGGATGGTCAATAAAGGCTTTTGGTAAAGGAGTAGCGATCCATGGCCAGCTCTTGGCCGTGCCATCAGAATCCTCCAGCTCCATTGCCACCCACTGTTTTGCCTCTGCATGGCAGTGCCAATCGACCACTCTAGTAAGATGTGCTGCCCTGTAGTAGGCTTTCATGTCAGGGAGGCCAACCCCACCCCTGTGCTTTGCCATATGGAGGAGTTGCAATTTGATGCGGGGCTTTCGGTGTGACCAAACAAATTAGCGAAATATTGAGTCAATTTGCTTAAACAATTGAGGAGGGAGGCGAATGGGAAGGGCTTGTAACAAGTAGAGCACCCTGGGCAATGCGGTCATCTTGATGGCGTTACATCATCCAAACCATGTTAAGGTAAGGGAGTGCCAGTGATGTAGATCCGTTTTGAGATGAAGAAGTAATGGGGCAAAATTCGCTTGATATAGATTGGCAGGGTCGGGGGTAATGTCTACCCCTAAATAGGGGATAGTGTTAGTTGCCCAGTGGAATTGGTATTCTGAGCGCAATCGGCGTACTATGTCTGAGCCCACCGAGGTTGAGGGTCACCTTGAGGGCAGGGCTGGACTGGGACAAAAATGTGGCCCTGGACTTCATCCAGATCGGCCCAGGGCACAACACATCAGGGTACAGTGCACATCAGGGCACGGTACAGAGCCCAGCACATCAGGGTACAGCACATCTGTCACGTACCTGGTAGGTTTTGAGCCTGAACTGCAAAGACCTCCCTTACAGCTCCCACTCCCGTTCCCCTGGAATGGAGACAGAGGGCCCAGGAGTGAGGAGTGGTATGGGTGCCTGGCAGGATCAACAGTCACCGGAAGTTCAGGAATGGTGGCACCCTCTGGAACCTGAAGCTGGAGAGGAGACTGGAGACTGGAATGCAGAGAGGACCAGGAACCACAGCAGGTAAGTAAGCAGGACTGAAGAGCTGGACTGGAACCAGGAACAAGCAGCAGGTAGTAGACTGGAATTCTGGACTGGAACCAGGAACAAAGCAGCAGGTAGTAGCCTGGAACGCTGGACTGGAATCAGGAACATACAGCAGGTAGTAGTCTGGAACGCTGGGCTGGAACCAGGAACAAACAGCAGGTAGTAGCCTGGAACGCTGGACTGGAACCAGGAACAAGCAGCAGGTAGTAGACTGGAACGCTGGACAGGAACCAGGAACAAAGCAGCAGGTAGGAGCCTGGAACGCTGGGCTGGAACCAGGAACAAAGCAGCAGGTAGTAGCCTGGAACGCTGGACTGGAACCAGGAACAAGCAGCAGGTAGTAGTCTGGAACGCTGGGCTGGAACCAGGAACAAGCAGCAGGTAAACAGACTGGATACTGGTATTAGACAGAGGGATGGTCAAACAAGCCGGTGGTCGGTATCGGTCGAGCAGCAGAGGTACCAGGGATTACACAGAGGGATGGTCAGGCAAGCCAAGAGGGTCTGGTGCAAGCGGATAGCAGGATGGTCTAACAGGAAGCCAGGTCAGATAACAGAGTACACGGGTCAGATCAGGTTAAGGCACACGGAACGCTGTAGAGCAGACAGCGGGGATTGAGTGTGACAGGCCGGTTTAAATAGCCCGCCTGGCACCAGCGGGAGTGCGCGTGCCCGTGCGTGACAGCACCTGTGAACGTGCGCGCATGCGCAGTGGAACCCGTGGCCGTGTTCCCGTGCGTCTGGATCGCCGATTACTGGCAGGATCTTCATGACATTGCCCCCCCCCCCCCAAGGGGCCCTTTTGAAGAAATTTCTCTGGATGGGACCTTTTAAAAGATTGTAACAGATCTTCAGCATGAATATTGTCCTCAGGTTCCCAAGAATTTTCTTCTGGGCCAAACCCCCTCCATTTTATCAGAAATTGATTTTGGTTACCTCTTTTCCTATGGTCCATGATAGCCTCCACCTCAAATGCCTCCTCCCCATCTACCAAAATTGGATCAGGAGGATCCGTACTTCGGCCTGGAAATGGATTAGAAATAGAGGGTCTGAGCAGGGACACATAAAATACTGGATGCACTTTTAGTGAATCCGGGAGTTCAAGTTCGTATGCCACCTCATTAATTCTCCGATTGACAGGAAATGGTCCAAGAAACTTGGGACCCAATTTCTTTGAAGGGCAAGCCATCCTGAGATTTACTGTAGATAACCATACCTGGTCCCCGGGTGTAAGTAACAGCTCACCTCACCTCTTCTTATCGAAGATTGCTTTATTATATTCCTGGGTCCTGGTCATGGTCTCCTGTAAAACTTGGTTGTTGGAAGTAAAGAAGTCCAATTTCTCCTGAACTGTGGGTACTGTACACTTTGGAAGAGAATTAGGCAAAAATGAAGGGTGGAAACCATAATTCGCAAAAAATGGAGTTTGTTTGATAGCGGAATGAATAGAATTGTTGTAGGCGAATTCAGCCAATGGGAGAACAGAAATCCAATCATCTTGGGCAAAAGAAGAAAAACAGCGTAAATATTGTTTAAGAGTCTGGTTTGTTCTCTCTGTTTGCCCATTAGTCTGGGGATGGTAAGCAGATGAAAATGAGAGCTCAATGTTCAGTGTTTTGCACAGAGATCTCCAGAATCGGGAGGTAAACTGTACCCCCCGATCTGAAACGATATTAACTGGTACCCCATGGAGCCTGATGACTTCTTTAATGAATGCCTGTGCCGTTTCTGTAGCTGAAGGAGTGCCCTTCATTGGGACAAAGTGGGCCATCTTTGACAACCGGTCCACTATGACAAAAATTGAGGTGAAGCCCCCAGCCGGAGGTAATTCTACAATAAAGTCTATACAAAGCATTTTTCAAGGCCTATCTGGGACAGGCAATGGTTTTAGCAATCCCCATGCCTTGGTTCTATGCCCCTTGTTCCTGATACAGGTGGTACAGGACTCAACAAATTTCCTACAATCTTCATGTAACTGAGGCCACCAGAAGGTACGCTGTACCAGATCAGTGGTCTTAGCCACGCCAAAATGCCCAGCCAATGCATGATCATGACAGAGTTCTAGTACTGAAACTCGTAGTGTTTCAGGTATAAAGATCCTATTCTCGTGCCACAGTAACTCATCCTTAACTTGGAGTTCTGACCTAATGGAAGATCCTAATTCCGCGGAAGCCTGCTTAATCTGGGAAAGCAGGTTTCCCTGAAGCAAAAGAAAATTCCCCGGGGACAGAATGGTGTCCGGAGGGGAAACCTCTTGGGACTTGTGAAACATCCTGGAAAGGGCATCAGGTTTGGTATTTTTGGAGCCAGGGCAGTAAGTGACATGAAAGGAGAACCTGAAGAAAAAGAGAGCCCACCTGGCCTGAGGTGGCTTCAACCTTTTTGCAGATCTCAAATACTCCAGGTTCTTATGATCTGTAAAAATTAAGACTGGATGAGCGGCACCCTCCAGCAGATAGCGCCACTCCTCCAACGCTGATTTGATTGCCAACAACTCTCTGTCACCTACATCATAATTTCTCTCTGCCGTGGACAACTTACGAGAGAAGAAGGCCACAGGATATAACAGGGCCTTAGTTCCCTGTCTTTGGGACAACACTGCCCCTACTGCAATTTCAGATGCGTCCACCTCTAGTACGAACGGCAGAGAGGAATCTGGATGCTTTAGTACGGAGGCGGAAGTAAAAAGGCCCTTGAGAGTCTCAAAAGCCTTTTGGGCTTCAGCAGACCAGTGGAAGCGTGTACCTTGTTTAGTTAGCTGTGTGATGGGTGTGAAGATTGGCTGAGAACCCCTTAATAAATTTACGATAAAAATTAGTGAATCCAACGAATCGCTGGATTCCCTTCTTGTCTGTCGGGACTGGCCAATCTAAGACTGCAGCGACCTTTTGAGGGTCCATCTTAATGCCTCTACTGGAAATGATTAACCCCAAAAATGGAATACTTTCCTGTTCAAATTCACACTTTTCAGCTTTTGCATATAGGCCGTGTTGTCGAAGCCGGCCCAACACACTTCTGACGTGCCTGCGGTGGGATTCAAGGGAACAAGAAAAAATTAATATGTCATCTAAATAGACGATAACAAACAGATCTAGAAAGTCTCGTAACACTTTATTGATGAAGTACTGAAATGTAGCAGGGGCATTGCACAGACCGAAAGGTATCACTAGGTACTCAAAATGTCCATAACGGGTACGAAAGGCGGTCTTCCATTCGTCTCCGTCCCTAATACGAACTAAATTGTAGGCTCCGCGGAGGTCAAGCTTAGTGAATATGGTAGCCGTCCCCAGTCTTTGGAACAACTCTGGTACCAGAGGAAGAGGGTAACGTTTTTTTACAGTGATTTTATTTAGTTTGCGGTTTTCCACACATGGTCTGAGGGTCTTATCTTTCTTCTGTACAAAGAAGATGCCTGCACCTGCTGGAGACGTGGACGGACGAATGAAGCCTTTCTTTAGGTTCTCATCGATATATTCCTTTAAAGCCCCTTGTTCTACTTCAGTCAAAGGGAAGATTCTTCCAAAAGGGATCTCAGCACCGGGAAGTAATTTGATAGGACAGTCATAGGCCCGGTGAGGGGGTAAGACCTCTGCCCCCTGCTTGCTGAATACATCTAAGAAATCATAATAGGCAGAAGGGATGGAGAGGTGTAGACTAGGATCTGTATCTAGGCAGAGCAAGGTAGGGTTCTCCTGAGCGTTCTGAATTCTGCAAGACTGTTGGCAATATGAAGAAGAAAAGGTAACTTCACCTGTGATCCAATTAATGTCAGGATTGTGAGCCTGTAACCATGGCATGCCGAGGATTATGGGAAACAGGAGTGAGGCGATGATATCCAGGCGTAGCAGTTCTTGATGGGAATTGGAGATGGACACGGGTATTGGAACAGTCTCTTGGGTAACAGGTCCAGATTTAATGGCGGTTCCATCAGCTAGATGGATGGAAAGTCCATGGGCCTTAGGCAACAAAGGTATCTGGTGTTGGGTAGCAAAAAGAGAATCCATGAAACAACTGCAAGCTCCAGAGTCAATAATGGCGGTAATTTGCAGAGTCTCTCCTGGAAGCTGTAACAGAATAGAGAGAGCAAGATGAGTAGTATTCTTAGCCAGAGGTGTAACATAGTCAGTGGACAGGGATAGGCACTTACAGAGTTTAAGGGGACAGTTCCTGACATAGTGCCCAGGTTCCCCATAATACAGGCACAAATTATTCACTCGACGACGTTGTCGTTCCTCCTGGGTAAGAGAAGGCCGCAGGACCCCTAATTGCATTGGCTCAGGTAGGTTAAACGTGGAGGTAGGTGGTGTTGGTGACGTATGATGGAGAACTTTAGGGGTAACCCAAGTTGGGCGAGAAGATCCCATAGCTCTCTCAGTCCTACGTTCTCTTAGGCGTTGATCGATCTGGATGGCTAGATCGATCAAGGCATTTAAAGTCTGTGGTGTCCCCACCCTGGCCAATTCATCCTTTAGAGAGTCAGAGAGTCCCATCCGAAACTGATAGCGGAGAGCCGCATCATTCCAATTTGTGTCCGTACTCCACTTTCTGAATTCAGCCACATAGTCCTCTGCTGCTCTGCGACCCTGTTGAAGGGTGTGCAGAACCGCCTCTGCAGTCACGGACAGCTGGGGGTCATCGTACAACTGACCCAATGCGTCAAAGAAGGTGGAGATATTGGTCAGGGATACGTCCTTTTTCTCCAAGAGGCGATGGGCCCAGGTTTGGGGGTCACCAGAAAGCAGAGAAATTACGTAGCCCACCTTGGTAGCCTCCAGGGAAAAGGTACGTGGCTGAAGAGCAAAGAACAATTCACAGGAGTTGCGGAAGGCCCTGAATTTATGGCGATCCCCGGAGAAACGTTCAGGCGTCGAAACTTTGGGTTCTGGAGGGAGCATCACCACCATTGAGAAAGGCCCGACTGAAGGAGCAGGAGTAGAAGGAACTCCCTGGACCCCAATGGGATTAGACAAAGTTAGCACTCGTTCCTCCAGCCTGGTGTATCCTTGCTGCAGATTCTTGACTGCTTAAGTCAATCCTGCCAGGTGTGCACAAAGTTCCTCCATGGGAGACGTTCCCTGCTCAGGCTCAGACATGGCTGTCTGCTACTGTCAAGTACCTAGTAGGTTTTGAGCCTGAAGTGCAGAGAAAGACCTCCCTTACAGCTCCCATTCCCGTTCCCCTGGAATGGAGACAGAGGGCCCAGGAGTGAGGAGTGGTATGGGTGCATGGCAGGATCAACAGTCACCGGAAGTTCAGGAGTGGTGGCACCCTCTGGAACCTGAAGCTGGAGAGGAGACTGGAGACTGGAATGCAGAGAGGACCAGGAACCACATCAGGTAAGTAAGCAGGACTGAAGAGCTGGACTGGAACCAGGAACAAGCAGCAGGTAGTAGACTGGAAAGCTGGACTGGAACCAGGAACAAAGCAGCAGGTAGTAGCCTGGAACGCTGGACTGGAACCAGGAACAAGCAGCAGGTAGTAGTCTGGAACGCTGGGCTGGAACCAGGAACAAGCAGCAGGTAGTAGACTGGAACGCTGGACTGGAACCAGGAACAAAGCAGCAGGTAGTAGCCTGGAACGCTGGACTGGAACCAGGAACAAGCAGCAGGTAGTAGACTGGAACGCTGGACTGGAACCAGGAACAAAGCAGCAGGTAGGAGCCTGGAACGCTGGGCTGGAACCAGGAACAAAGCAGCAGGTAGTAGCCTGGAACGCTGTACTGGAACCAGGAACAAGCAGCAGGTAGTAGTCTGGAACGCTGGGCTGGAACCAGGAAGAAGCAGCAGGTAAACAGACTGGATACTGGTATTAGACAGAGGGATGGTCAAACAAGCCAGTGGTCGGTATCGGTCGAGCAGCAGAGGTACCAGGGATTACACAGAGGGATGGTCAGGCAAGCCAAGAGAGTCTGGTGCAGGCGGATAGCAGGATGGTCTAACAGGAAGCCGGGTCAGATAACAGAGTAAACGGGTCAGATCAGGTTAAGGCACACGGAACGCTGTAGAGCAGACAGCGGGGATTGAGTGTGACAGGCCGGTTTAAATAGCCCACCTGGCACCAGCGGGAGTGCGCGCGCACGTGCCCGTGCGTGACAGCACCCGTGAACGCGCGCGCATGCGCAGTGGAACCCGTGGCCGTGTTCCCGTGCGTCTGGATCGCCGATTACTGGCAGGATCTTCATGACAACATCAGTGTACAGAGCCCAGCACATCAGGGTACAGCACATCAGGGTACAGAGCCCAGCACATCAGGGTACAGCACATCAGGGTACAGAGCCTAGCACATCAGGGCACAAGGCACATCAGGGCACAACACTTCAGGGTACAGGGCACAGCACATCAGGGTACAGCACATCAGGGTACAGAGCCCAGCACATCAGGGCACAGCACATCAGGGTACAGAGCCCAGCACATCAGGGCACAAGGCACATCAGGGCACAACACATCAGGGTACAGGGCACAGCACATCAGGGTATAGCACATCAGGGTACAGGACATCAGGGTACAGAGCCCAGCACATCAGCGTACAGGGCACATCAGGGCACGACACATCAGGGTGCAGTGCACAGCACATCAGGGTACAGCACATCAGGGCACAGTACATCAGGGTACAGGACACAGCACATCAGGGTACATGGCACAGCACATCAGGGTACAGGACACAGCACATCAGGGTACAGGGCACAGCACATCAGGGTACAGGGCACAGCACATCAGGGTACAGGACACAGCACATCAGGGTACAGGGCACAGCACATCAGGGTACAGGGCACAGCACATCAGGGTACAGGACACAGCACATCAGGGTAGAGGGCACAGCACATCAGGGTATAGCACATGAGGACATAGCACATCAGGGTACAGGACATCAGGGCACAGGTCACAGTACATCAGGTCACAGTACATCAAGGCACAGCACACCGGGGCACAGGACATCGGGGCACAGCACATCAGGGCACAGGACATCGGGGCACAAGGCACATCAGGGAACGGGACACATCAGGGCATAGGACGTCGGGGCACAGCCAGGGCCGGTGCAAGGATTTTTGACACCCTAGGCGAAACCTCATTTTGCCGCCCCCCCCTGGCTCCACTCCTGACTCCACCCCCCTTTCCCTGCCCATGTAAACCCCACCTTTTTAATGAAGTGCCCATCAAATGCAGCCTCACCAGCACCCATCAAATGCAGCCTCACCAGCGCCCATCAATTCAGCCTCACCCGTGTCCAATAATGCAGCCTCACCAGCGCCCATCAAATACAGCCTACCAGTGCCCATCAATGCAGCCTACCAGTGCCTATCAATGAATGTTTGCTTGCTTCCATTCATTCGGGAATCAGGACACAGACACAGTCCTCCACCGCAGCTGCGCCTATGACACTATTTGCGAATGGAGCAGTGGCTGCCTGCTGATGCTGAGACTTAGTTGCTTGCTGCAAAGAGAAGAGTAGGAACACCAGTGGCCGGGCGCCCTAGGCAGAAGGGCGCCCTAGGCAGCTGCCTAGTTTGCCTAGTGGTAGCACCGGCCCTGGGCACAGCACATCAGGGCATGGGGCAGATAGCACATCAGGGTACATAGCACATCAGGGCACGGGGCACATGAGGGCACATAGCACATTGGGACACATCAGGGCACATAGCACATCAGGGCACGGGGCACATCAGGGCACATTGGGGCACATCAGAGCGCATAGCACATCAGGGCACATAGCACATCAGGGCACATAGCACATCAGGGCACGGGGCACATCAGGGCACATTGGGGCACATCAGGACACATCGGGGCACATGGCACATCAGGGCACATGGCACATCGGGGCACATCAGGGCACATAACACATCAGGGCACATGGCATATCAGGGCACGGGGCACATCAGGGCACATAGCACATCAGGGCACATAGCACATCAGGGCATGGGGCACATCAGGGCACATAGCACATCAGCGCACGGTGCACATCAGGCATATAGCACATCAGGGCACATAGCACATCAGGGCACATAGCACATCAGGGCACATCAGGGCACGGGGCACATGGGGGCACATAGCACATCAGGGCACATGGCACATCAGGGCACATAGCACATTAGGGCACATCAGGGCACATAGCACATTAGGGCACATCAGGGCACATCAGGACATGGGGCACAAGGCACATCAGGGCACATAGAACATCAGGGCACGGGGCACATCAGGGCATATAGCACATCAGGGCACATAGCACATCAGGGCATATAGCACATCAGGGCATGGGGCACATCAGGGCACATAGCACATCAGGGCACATAGCACATCAGGGCACGGGGCACATAGCAGATCAGCGCACGGGGCACATGAGGGCACATAGCACATCAGGGCACATAGCACATCAGGGCACATGGCACATCAGGGCACGGGGCACATCAGGGCACATAGCACATCAGGGCACATGGCACATCGGGGCACATCAGGGCACATAGCACATCAGGGCACATGGCACATCAGGGCACGGGGCACATCAGGGCACGGGGCACATAGCACATCAGGGCACGGGGCACATGGCACATAGCACATCAGGGCGCATTATGGGGCACATCAGGGCACATTATGGGGCACATCATCAGGGCACATGGCATATTATGGGGCACATTATGGGATTGTTTACTAGCCTGGCCAGCATGCAGGAAGCGTCTGTCTGTAAGTTCTCTCTCTCATGTCATGCAGCGCTCCTCGCTCCCCGGCAGCCCCTCCTCTCTTCTCGTGTATCCCCATTGGCTTGTGACATCATCTGGGATAGACGAGAAGAGAGGAGGGGCCACCGGGGAGCGAGGAGCGCTGCATGACATGAGAGAGAACTTGCAGACAGACGCTTCCTGTGCTACTCTGCATACTGGGCTAAATCTCGATCTACCTGTCAGGCGCCAGCTGTCGGCGATTGACGGGTAGATCGCCCCGGACCTCCGAGGCAATAGGAGGCTACTGAAACCGGCCGACTGAGCCATCGGCCCACCGGGAAACTCCCGGCAGTCCCGATGGCCAGTCCATCCCTGCTTGAGGGTGATATGGCATAGTACATAAGGCACACAACTGGTGGACTAGACGACTACTCTTCCTTGGTCTGAATGAATACGCACAGTAGTCCATAGTGCACAAAAAACGTTTCCACGAGCACCTTGGCCACAGTATTAGCCTTCATAGTGAGTAAAGTGTTCAGTCATGACCAAGATACTTTTTCTTCCACCTGTATCGGGTTCCAGGCACAGAAAGTCAATGCAAACCAAATCTAATGGCTCTTGACTTTGCAAGTGGCCCTTTGGGGCAGCCTTAACTGGCAGGGTTTTCCGCTGGATGCAAGTCAGACAAGAATGGGGCCGTGGCCTAGCTCAGGATGTGAACGTACGCGTTCCTGTGTAGCTCCAGTCTTTCCCTATGCAATCCTGCTCCATCCTGATCAACCCTTGTCAGCAGTCAATTGTTTCTTTGCCTAATCCCTCCTGAGTGTGTCTCCTGCATCTCCGGAGGGCATTTTGGTGGATGGGAAAGCGGCGAGGGAAGAAACAACCCCCGATAAAGATCAGCATCACCACTCGCTCCTGCCAAGATGGCCGCCGCAACATCGTCCATGGGCCCAGCGCATCACCAGCCTCCACTCCGGATCTCTTTGGAGATGTCCAGGACGTGTCCCCACCACCCTCCCCCCGAGATTCCGGACCCTGCAGTCGTGCCCCTGCAAGCGACCCCGGGCTCGGTGGTCGCGGATGGCGGTAAGGAACCCACCCTGGCGAAGGTCCTCGCCATTATTAAGGTAAGCCATGCAGACCTTATGGGGAAGGTGAATGGGCTTAAGATTGATTTAACTATTATGCGGCAGGACATGCACAGATTACGTGGCCGGGTTACTGAGACTGAGCAACGTATTAGTGACTTGGAGGACACTGTTACTCCCATCCTGCCCAAACTTAATACACATGGGGGGGAAGATTGCATCCCTGGAGGATAAGGTAGATGACCTCAAAAATGCCTACGCAGAAATAACCTGCGCATGGTTGGTCTCCCGGAGCGGGTGGAGGGGTCTGACCCTGTAGCCTTCCTGGAGAGCTGGCTTGAGCAAGAATTTGGCCGCGAGCAGCTATCCCCCTGCTTTGTGATTGAGAGGGCCCACCGAGTCCCCGGACGCCCTCTTCGTGAAGGTCACCCCCCGCATACGGTGGTGATCCGTCTCCTTAACTACAGAGACCGTGACTCCATTTTGGGAGCTGCCAGGAGGAAAGGAAATCTTCGCATCAACAATGCCGTGGCGTCCCTCTTCCCAGACTACTCTGTGACAGTCCGCAACCGTAGAGCCAGTTACCAGCGTGTCAAGTAGAAGCTCCGGGAGCAGGATATCCAATATTCCATGCTGTTCCCTGCTACCCTCTGGGTCACCTACCAGGGGAAAGCCCATTTCTTTCAGTCCCCGCAAGATGCCATGTCCTGGTGGGAGTCACTACCCCGCCCTCCTAAGCCTCCTGCCTGATGCGGATCCCCACATCCTGCTGGTTCAACTGCTGAAACTGAAGTTTCCTCCCTCCTCCTGGTTCTCTTTTTTGATATATCCCTTGTTATTCACCACTGTAAGTTTATTTCTGTTGCTCTAATATGTGCTGAACTTGGATGATCATACATGTCTCCGGAGGGAGAGTACCTGGCCTTGGTCCCTAACCGAGCCTGAGCTGCCTTGGGGTTCACCCCCCCACTTCTTTTGAAACTTTTGTGTCGAACACCGACTATTTTGTTTTTCTGACATTTTTCTTGCTTTCTGTTACGGGCCATGCACCCCATGCATGGTACAAGTTTTGGGTATAGGCCCACTCCCCTTTTTTGGAGCTGGGCAGGGAAATTGTTGCCCTACTTGGGTAATAAATATGCTAATGTACATAGTTGTGTTGTTGTATGTATGGTGT
Source organism: Lithobates clamitans (assembly GCA_037952925.1). NCBI lineage: Eukaryota > Metazoa > Chordata > Amphibia > Anura > Ranidae > Lithobates > Lithobates clamitans. The sequence continues at coordinate 13,412,855 of JBBGZY010000353.1, read as the reverse complement.
ATGTATGGATGTTTGTGTGTTCAGCACTGCGGCCCTTAATTTTTTCTGAGGCTGTGACCGGGGATGGAGAGCCCTCCGGGCCCCCCTTATCTGTCCCCCTCCTCCCTGACCTAGTACTTTCAATATCAATCCCATGTCTGAGGTAAACGTTTGTTGGTGGAACGTCCGCGGGCTGAATTCTACATTTAAAAGAGCATCTATCTTTGAGGCCCTGAAACATAGTAAACGGCATGTCCTGTGCCTCCAGGAAGCTCATCTCATGGGGTCCAAAGTGATGGCACTCAAAAAACACTGGGTGGCCAATCATTACCAATCCACCTATTCTAACTATGCCCGGGGGGTTGCAATCCTAATCCGTAAGGGGTTACCTTTCGTGTGTCACCAAGTTATCCTAGATCCTAAGGGGCAGTATGTCATCTTACATATATCAGTGCACGGAACATCCCTCATTCTGGTCACAGTTTATCTCCCTCCCCTGGTCACGACTGCAGTGTTCTCTGATATCAGTGTCCATTTTGCCACCTTGCCTAATTGCCCTATGCTTATCATTGGGGATTTTAACTCGGTCTTGCAACGTGATTTAGACAGGCTGAAGCATTTACAATCTGAATCCAAGTTGTTCCATGCGTGGTGCAATACTTATGGAAATGTGGATCTGTGGCGCTGGAAATACCCCAGTGCCAGAGTGTACTCCTGCCAGTCTAGGTCCTATGCAGCCCTTTCCAGAATTGACTATGCCCTAGCCAGGAAGGATTTTTTACCCCATGTTCGGTCCATAGCGTATCTGCCCCAGACGGAGTCTGATCACTCTATGATACAGGTGGGTTTGACTGTGGGTCACAGACCAACGTTCCGGACCTGGAGACTCAGTCCTCTCTGGATCTCCACGCCAGAGATCTCTGAGGTCATCCCGACCGACATGGTGAATTACTGGTCCCTCAATACAAACTCTAATGCTGCAGGCCCTGTCTGGGATGCCTTTAAGGCTGTGGTCAGGGGTTCCTACATCTCCAGAATTAAGCGCTACAGGTCCGCCAGGCGGGTGACACAGGAAGCTCTCCAAAAAGCACTGGAGGAGGCCCGCACCCGTCATTCGGGTGCTCCCTCCTCTGAGACTCGGGGCATGCTGACAGATGCCCATAGGGCACTACAGCTTCACACGATAGACTTGACCAGGAAACTGCAGTTGTACCTCTCTGCTCGCATTTACGAGCATGGAGGGAAAAATGGCAGGCTCCTTGCGTATCTGGCCCACGTGGATTGTCAGGATGCTTCAATTGCCACAATTCAGCTCCAGGATGGGTCAATTACATCTGACGCACTGACTATTAACCAAACTTTTGCAGATTTCTATGGCACACTGTACAAGGGTGCGGCTATCCCTTCAGAAACAGACTTTTTGGGCGTTTTCGAATCCCTTGACTTAGTAACTCCCAGCAATCTCTTTTAGATAAACCCATTATGCTGGAGGAGGTCACTACGGCCATACGCCTCCTACCCTCTAATAAAACTCCGGGCCTGGATGGCCTTCCCTTGGAGTGGTATCAGACACACATAGAGGAGCTGGCTCCCAGGCTCCTCAAGACATTCCAAGACTCTCTTAAGTTTGGAAAACTTCCTGACTCTATGTATGAATGAGGCACTCGATGTTGTTATACCCAAACCTGGTAAGGATAGGCAGCAATGTGGGTCCTACCGGCCCATCTCACTCCTGAACAATGACACCAAAATTCTAGCAAAGATACTCGACCTTAGACTTCAGACGGTCATTCTATCCCTCATACCGTCGGACCAATCCGGTTTTATGGCAGGAGTACATTTGATAACATTCATAGATTGTACTTGCATGCCCATGATGCACCACGTGCGAAACGTAGTGGTTTAGACCTGTCCCTGGACATGTTAAAAACCTTTGACACTGTGAGTTGGCCTTTCCTATGGGAGGCTATGGCACGGATGGGTATTGGCCCATACTTTATCCAATGGGTTTGATTACTATACGCAGACCCGAGGGCCAGAGTCCGCACAAATAATGCCCCATACACACGATCGGACATTCCGACAACAAAATCTATGGATTTTTTCCGACGGATGTTGGCTCAAACTTGTTTTGCGTACACACGGTCGCGCAAAGTTGTCGGAATTTCCGGTCGCCAAGAACGCGGTGACGTACACCACGTATGACGAGACTAGAAAAGGCCAGTTCAGAACCAAGCGCGGCACCCTTTGGGCTCCTTTTGCTAATCTCATGTTAGTAAAAGTTTGGTGAGAGACGATTCGCGCTTTTTCAGACTCGTGGTTTTCAGATTGTTTTCTGCTGTTCAGTTAGTGCTTGTGGGTTTGTATCTGCTCTCCAGTGCGTGCAGCGAGTTACCATTGACTCTTGTCATTGTGTTCTTGTTCGTTCGTTACTGTTTTTCAGGTCGCTCTTCACAGGCCTTGCTATTCTTCAGTGCGTTCTGTTTGATAATGTTTGATAATATATTGTATTTCTTTCCTCATTCCCTAATGACCATGATTGTAATATGCTGTGAATGTCCCCTTTGTCCTCATGCATGCTGGATTTTTTTTGTAATTATTTTTTTGTCCTTCATACATATTTGCCTTCACTCTTCAAAATGTGGCTTTTTGCAAATATGTCAAAAAATTTTAAAAATTGTTAGCACACAAAAAGCCAAAGGGATTTGGAGGGGTTTTAAACTCTCCCTAAAACATCAATGATGTTCTTCTTTTTTAGTTCATCATTGATGTTTTTCAGGATGTTTTCCAAATCCCTATTACACCCCATGATCTCCCCAATCAGGATCTGTGCACTTTCTGAGGTGAAATGCCCTGGATCCACAACATCACAATCACCTAAAAAGATAGAAACAAAAACACACCATGTATTATAAATATGCCGGCATCCATCTCTTACCTGAGCCTGTGGTCGCAGACACTCACCTGTTGTGGTGCCAATTTCCACCACATCTTCCTCCTCCTGCTCTGCTTGGCTTGGGTGGATTTCCCCTTCTTCCAGAGGTGGGGGGTCTGTGGTCTCCTCGGATGAGGGGTGTCCTCTGAGTCTTTTATCCCCTATGTCAAAAAAAATAGGTATACTTAGCACACAGATGTTTGATGGCAGAAATAGGAATATGAAACATTGCTTGGAAGTGGGGTACAATTGTCTATTTTGGCAGAGTTCTTAAGATGTAGAATTTTTAGTGTCCTTTGTCAAGCTTCAATACTTTACCTGTTTTGTACAAGCTTCACAGATGAAGACACCCCTATAGTATACACTGGAGCACCTGTGTGGGCCCCCTAATAAAAAGAGTGTTCTTGTGTCCCACACTAGTGCTACAGCGTCCAGATGTGTAAACAGCTGCTGAGTGTCCTCTCCTTACACAGAATCTAGTTTGCATTTCATTCTAGTTACAAACCCATCTACACAGCCAAATTATTTGCAGACAAGTAGGCCATAAAAAATGTGGGCAAATGCATATGGCCAAAACAATGGTGTTTTCAAACAATGTTTTATACTAACGAATAATGTGCCCATGAACATGAAAGTTGCCATTTTAAACTGGATAACAGTTAAGAAAAGCACATGGAGCAGCATGAACGTAATAAACATAAAGAGTAGGAACACAGGACAGCAACTTACTTTTTTGCAGCACTCTCCTGATCCTTCTGTACTGCTCGTGCTCCCTTAATTTCAGGTCCGACCATCGCTTCCTGAGCTGATCCTTGGATCGTCGTACCCCGAAATTCCGGTGCAGACTTTTGACCACTTTTGCCATGATCTTGGCCTTTCTGACATTGGGGTTGGGGTAAGGTCCATACTTCCCGTCATAGTCGGCCCTCTTCAGTATGTCAACCATCTCCAACATCTCTCCAAAGGACATATTCGATGCCTTAAATCGTCTCCTTCTGGATCGGGACGTTTCTGGCTCCGGGCTTTCCTCCCCCTCCTCCTCGTTGGTGTAATTATCTGACACCTGCTGTGTCTCCGCCATGTGCTCTTCCCCCACTGCGACGAACGAGAAGGGGAGGGGAATAGACTAGAAAGAACATCAGGGGTGGGCGGAGATTCACGCATGCGCAGTGTCTATAAAGCATAACACACGTGCGTAGTACATACGATCTGTGAGCGGAGGAAGGAGTAATGGAGGCGCCGATCGTGATTGCGAAGGTAAGATTTAACATTGGGCCTATACTGCTTCTAGATTGAGGCCTGTATTTGCACAAGTTTAGAAGACTTTAGGCTGACATTAGGGTTTGTCTTGTGTTGTGTCTTGCAGTGAAAATGGATATCTTGAAAGATAAGGACTTTATGGCAATCTTCATAGATATGTTCAGGGAGCTGTCCTGTCTGTGGCAGATAAACAACCCTGAATATAAGAACCAAACAAATAGGAAGGCAGCGCTGGATAATTTGTTGGAATTTGTGAAGTCGGTGATCCCCACGGCAGACATCACCTATTTGAAGGTTCTAATTGGTGGCCTGAGGAGCGCTTATCTAAGGGAGCACAAGAAGGTCCAGGTTCCCAGAGATCAGGAGCTGCAGATGACATTTATCTCCCCAGGCTGTGGTACTATGACAGGTTACATTTTCTGGCAGGTCAGACTGAACCCAGGCCAGCACTCTCCACTCTTCCTTCCATGCTTCCTTCCCCCCCAGCTGAGGCTTCAGACGCCCAACCTGGACCTTCCAGGCAGCAACATGTGGAGGAGCCCAGCTTGAGCCAGGTATAGCATTCTTCTAAATATTTCTGGTTGTCCAATCAATGATGTTAAATAGATGTTAGTTTGGATTGCTAATTTATGATTGTGATTGATGATGCAAAAACTAAAACCATGTCCCTTTTTCATACACAGGGAAGTCTCAGCCAGGAGGTGGCCAGGCCAAGCAGGCTGCCTGATATCCAGGTCCCTCCCCTCCACCTATAAAGAAAAAGTTGCAGGAAGAGGAGTAACCTGGAGGAGGCTGCCATAGGCCTCTTTTGGAAGGCTACAGAGGCCCTGAGAAGTGTGGAGGAGGACTTTGCTGGTATAACTGCCTACAAAATGATGCAGATGGAGGAGGGCCAACGACTCCTGTGTGAGTTCTTAATTTTGGAAGCTCTCAATAAGGGGTTGAGGGGCCAAATAACATGTGCTACCCACATTTGTGACCTCACACATAGTCCTCCTCCTCCACCAGGTCCTACTCCTCCTCCTGCCACATATCCAACACCAGAGCCACAGCCGGGAAGGAAGCGTGGAAGGAAGACCAGAGAGTGATGTCCCTGGATTCAGTCTGGTCTGGCAAAATATGCAGGCTCTTGTAGTACCACAGCCTGGGGACACAGATGTCATCTGCTGCTTTCCGGATCTCTGGGACTTCTGGACAAGACTGCACTCCCTTAGATAAGGACTCCTCAGGGCACCAATTTTGCTGGAAAAGAACTGATGTCTGCCCTGGGGGCCAAAGGCTTCGCCAATTTATGATGTTTATCCAGCGTTGCCTCCCTCTTTGTTTGGTATAAAGAAGGGGGAGGTTTGCCTGGATCAACCACAGGTAAAAATACCAAGATAAATGGTAGAAACAGATATTCATCCAAAGGATTAGAATGGATGCAGTTTGGATTGCCTTATAGAGCATACAAAACAACAAGGAAAAGGAATTCCCCAAAGAAGGCGAGTGGTCCAAACACAATCTGCCAGAAAACAATATGTTTATTAAGCTACAAAACACCACACAATATTACAAAAAATTGGGCAATAAAGGGAATATGTCAAATGACCAAAATAAAATTGATAACGTTATCATTAAAAACACCGGAGCCGCGGCCAAGCATACCCCATACACACACCAATCACAGCAGCAATTCCTACTACATTGGCCAGTATCGTATACAAGGAGACCTCAAATCAGTCCAAGTGTAGGTAGTGAGGTGGTATGGGCGTATGGGTGGATGAATGGATATGAATAGAAAATTAATGAGGCATATTCAGCATTGCATGGAAACTATTAGCAGTCCGGGAACTCATCCCAAAATATGGGTAAACAGTTGAATTGGTCGGCTGTGGCTGCTGAAGGTGATTAGAGCCAAGGATATGCAGGTAAAGCAGTAGTATTAGTAAAAAGCAGGTAGGGGGAGCAGGTAGGGGGAGCACAGACGACTCAGACTGTATAAACTTATATAATTGGAGTGATACTTCTCTCACCAGGTGAATCAGCCGGTCATGAAGTCGTGCGCTCTACCCCAGGTGATGACTTGTAGATGCCAAACCAAGCTGCATATGCCTTTGCCGTCAGGTAGAAAATGTCCCGTTCTGTCGGCACCTTCAGTAAGATGATAGAGGCCGGCCGTCAGCTGTAGATTCCCGATCATCCATTCAAAATACCATGAACTTGCGGCTCCGAGGTGACGTGCTGACGTCACGTGCTAACGCGTTTCACCAGCCAATCACCGCTGGTTTCTTCAGAGCAAGGAGGGGATCCGTGAGCGGAGATTAAATAGACTAGATAATAAGAGGTGTAGATATACCAAATGACCACCAGATGTCGCACACGGTTACCACTCATCACAGACATTTCAGCAAGGCAGAGTCTCGCAATTGCAAAAAAATATATAAAGTGTGGCGCTAATAGTAGCAATATATGAAGCTAAGCATTGGGTAATATCACACAATGCAATAGTGAAACAGAAATAACACGTGAACACAAATGGCAGTGACTAATAGACAAAGATAATAAGTAAATATATGTGTTCAATACAAATGTTAAATATATTCTAAAGCAATAAGAGAGATGTGCGATGACAGTGCATGAACAATTGTCTAGTGTAAAGTCCAAAACAACAAAAAGAACCCTGACAGCGGTGCATGAACAGTTTTTGGCAGGTGTTTTCTTATATATGTAGAAAAGCTTTCAATCCAATAGCCTGGTAGGTACATAAACCATAGGGGACCCGAGGTGCACGGAAGTTCGGAAACAGTGCCAGGACCATCACCAGAAGTTGTGGAGGCTTACCGGAAGGTATGGCCTGAAATGGCGTATGCCATACAGGTCAAAAGGGCTTATTGACCAACAGGTCTAGATGTATTATCCGGTCCGAGGTTATCGTCACACAAACCATGGGAGGGAAAAGTCGGTCAACACGATTTCCACATTGGTAGATATGCCACAGTAGACCATGCGGAAGATTCGTATTACATGTGAGGAATAAAAACACTCACATAGTGTAATAACGTAAAACTTGGATTTATTTAAAAATAAACAGATAAAAAACAGACTCACATTTTTTGCAGATAAAATTAGCGTTTCAATCGTGTAGCGGTAGCTGTGAGGGATCAACCCGACATGTTTCGACTAAGTAGTCGTCTTCTGCAGAAGACGACTACTTAGTCGAAACATGTCGGGTTGATCCCTCACAGCTACCGCTACACGATTGAAACGCTAATTTTATCTGCAAAAAATGTGAGTCTGTTTTTTATCTGTTTATTTTTAAATAAATCCAAGTTTTACGTTATTACACTATGTGAGTGTTTTTATTCCTCACATGTAATACGAATCTTCCGCATGGTCTACTGTGGCATATCTACCAATGTGGAAATCGTGTTGACCGACTTTTCCCTCCCATGGTTTGTGTGACGATAACCTCGGACCGGATAATACATCTAGACCTGTTGGTCAATAAGCCCTTTTGACCTGTATGGCATACGCCATTTCAGGCCATACCTTCCGGTAAGCCTCCACAACTTCTGGTGATGGTCCTGGCACTGTTTCCGAACTTCCGTGCACCTCGGGTCCCCTATGGTTTATGTACCTACCAGGCTATTGGATTGAAAGCTTTTCTACATATATAAGAAAACACCTGCCAAAAACTGTTCATGCACCGCTGTCAGGGTTCTTTTTGTTGTTTTGGACTTTACACTAGACAATTGTTCATGCACTGTCATCGCACATCTCTCTTATTGCTTTAGAATATATTTAACATTTGTATTGAACACATATATTTACTTATTATCTTTGTCTATTAGTCACTGCCATTTGTGTTCACGTGTTATTTCTGTTTCACTATTGCATTGTGTGATATTACCCAATGCTTAGCTTCATATATTGCTACTATTAGCGCCACACTTTATATATTTTTTTTGCTGTTATTTCTGCCCTTGAGTCTACGGGTGTGTTGGCTGCTTTTCCAGTTTGTTTTTAGCGCAGCGCTGTACCACATCTACAAATATTTTTTCAGAGTCTCGCAATTGGCTATATATGAAAAGCTGCGATCTATTGTGCAGAAAACTGCACCTCAGGTATGCAGCATTACAGTTAGAAAAATATTTGATGAAAGTGGGAATAGGTATATATATGCTCAGAGAACCAACAGGAAAACAAAACACAAACCACCAAGGTTTAGCACCCTAAAGTTAATACTGAAAGACCCAAAAGCCTAAAGCAATGAGAATAATGAACTAAAAAGACGGAGAAAATAGATAGCTTATTTTTCCAAAAAGGACTGAAGGCTACATTCGATATTTAACCCATTAGGGGCCATCGCCTCCAGATAGTAGGTCCACATCTTTTCCTTCTGGAGGAGGATGGTATCGAAGTCGCCACGTCTTGTAGGTAAATTTAACCTATAGATCCCTTTGACCATTAGGCCCCGTGGGTCACGATTATGAAATTGGGCAAAATGTTGTGAGATGGGGCGTTCATCATTTAGTTTTTTGATACCAGCAATGTGTTCACGAATCCTTACCCTTAGGGCTCTTTTTGTTTTCCCCACATAGATTTTATTGCATGGGCAAACAAGTGTATAAACTACTCGAGTAGTGCAACAGTTTATAAACTGTTTAATCTTAAAATCAGCTCCTCCGCGGGGGTTCGGGAACACATTTGTCTGGTGGACATACTTGCAAATATTGCAGTGTCCACATTTGTACATGCCTGGGGAGATTCTAAAGCCACTTAACCAGTTTTTCTGAGTGGTCCGGGTGTATTCAGAATGGACCAAAAGGTCACCAAGATTATTGGATCTTTTGGCTGTCAAGAGAGGTCTTGGACTCACAAGTTCAGAGATCAGAGGGGCAGATTTCAAAATATGCCAGTGTTTTTGTAAAACTCCCTGAACCATTTTCCATTGGGACCCATATTTAGTAATGATCCTCGGGAAATTTTGTTCAGTATTTCCCTTTTGGTCTTCATTTTTACTATGTAAAGATTTGACAGAGGTTAAAAGGAGTTCATCCCGATTTTTGAAGATGGCTTTTTTCTTAGCTTTCTTGAGGGACCTATGTGAGTATCCTCTCTGTCTAAATCTTTGATACATCTCAGACGCCTCTTTATGGAATTCCTCCTCCACAGAACAGTTCCGTCTGATCCTTAGGAACTGTCCTGTGGGTATCCCATTGATTAATGGTTTGGGGTGGTGACTTTGAGTAGATAGCAGGGTGTTAGCTGCTGTTTCCTTTCTAAAAGTGCTAGTAACAATTTCATTTCCAGACCTCCGTATGGAAATATCGAGGAAAGAGAGCGTCTCAGGATGGTATGAGTAGGTCAGACGTATATTTTGATTGTTGCTATTGAGTTCAGACATAAAGTCCTCAAGTTGTTGAACTGAACCAGTCCACACCATCAGAACGTCATCAATGTACCTCAGCCACAGGAGGGAGTGGCTGAGGTACAGAGAGGACTGGTAGACCATCATCTCTTCCCAGAGTCCCAGGTGGAGGCATGCATATGAGGGAGCCCATGGTGCCCCCATACTGGTGCCTCTGATCTGCTGGTAATAGTGACCAAGGAATTGGAAGAAATTGTTATTAAGCATGAATTCAAGAAGTTCCCCAATGAATTCATTTTGAGCACCCTGTTGAGGGTAGTGAAGATCCAGAAAGAACATAGTAGCCTCAATACCACAATGGTGTGGTATTGACGTATACAAGCTCTCCACGTCAATACCTACCAGAAGGGCATCTGTGGGCATAACAAAATGACGTAATTTAACAAGGACATCTCTGCTGTCACGAACAAAGGAAGGAAGCAAGTTTACCATATGTTTAATCAGAGAATCTATGTATTTGCCAGTTTTTTCTAGGGGGCCCTTTATAGCTGAAACAATTGGCCTACCAGGGGGACGAGTGAGGGATTTATGAAGTTTGGGAATTATGTAAAAGGTGGGGATATTCATTTCATCCACTCTAAGAAAAAGAAATTCCTTTTTGGCCAGGAGACCCGCTTCCATTCCCTGTTTAAGTTTTCCATTTAGTGCTTCAACTAGAGCGGGAAAGGGGGAACTTGTGAGTTTTTTATAGGTAGAGGTGTCACCAAGAAGCCTTAGTGACTCATCCTCATACATTTTCTCACTTAGAAGTACCACATTTCCCCCTTTGTCGCTCTTCTTAATCACCAGATTAGGTGCATTTTGTAGATCGGATAAGGCCTTTCTTTCGCTATTTGTAAGGTTGTTAGGACCGACCCATTTCCAATTAATTTTCATCAGATCCAATTTAACTTGATCCAGAAAAAGCTGCAACCACTTATGCTTAGATAGTGGGGGCATTTTAGTGGATCGAATTTTTAGGTCAGAAGGTCTCCTCAAATGATGGCACAAATTTTCATCTGAGTCACTTTCAGAGTTCTCATCCAGCAAGGATACTAGGCATTCAATAGCCTCCTTTTCATCCTTATCAAGAGAGGACTCCGAAATAAGGGGATCGTTAAGTCGTTTTTTATGCCATAACTTGAAGAGGACCTTCCTGAGAAATAAACTAACATCCTTGAAAACCTCAAACTCATTCATGGATGACGTTGGGGAGAAAGAGAGGCCCTTCTTAAGTAGATTTATATGAACTTCAGTGAGGTCAAACTCAGAGAGGTTTACTACATTAAGGTCCATTGGAGCACCGTCAGGAGTGTTCAGCGTCTCCTCTGGTTTCTCAATCTCCCACTCGTCCGGCTCTGTACACTGTCCCTTTCCTTTCCTTTTCCTTCTATTTTTCCTTTGTCTCCTTCGTTTTCTTGTTTTTTGTCTATTTTTCGCTTCGGAATCTCTAGGGGCACCTTCCCCTCTAGTTCTTCTAAAAAAGAGACAGTTTTTTGGGGGGTATCCTTATCAGGATCACTGTCAGATGAGGAGCTATTTCTAGTTTTGGACTGACGTTGTCGCTGTCTACTATTTCTAGAAAGTGATCTACTTCTTTTCTGGATTGTGGGGTCAAAAATATCCCCACTTTCCCAGTCAGCTAAGTTTTGTCTGAATTTTTCTTGTTTACTGTGTTTTAAACTTTTTTGGATCCTTTCAATCTCTTTTTTAATATACTCATTGTTTTTATCGAATTCAGGGTCTTGTTTAAAGGGTTCTAGTGATTTAGCACTTGCATCAAGTTCCACACGTATCTCCTCTAGTTGTGCTTCTTCCTCCTCGACTATGAGCTTTAGTAAAGATAAACCTCTATTCAGGCACTCAGTCTTCCAAGCAGATAGAAATCTCGGGGTATGCAGATGCTCTGCAGGTATAACGCTCTCACGTAAACCCCTAGGGATGATCTGTTTAGAAATATGGGATTTCAATGAGGAAATATCCCATTTACGATTGAGGAATTTAATTACGAGTTTTTTATGGTGTTTAAAGAGTTTTCTGATTGGTTCTCTCTCTGTTTCGCAGTTCTCCACACCAACATCAAAAGCAGTATCGATCTCAACATCAAGATCATGATTGATCATATAAGCCATATATGCGAGAGATAGGTCAAATGAGATATGCCCTATAAATAACCCAGTATGGCTTAATATAAGACAATTGTGTGCAATCACACAGATAATTAGTGGTGTGTGGTGGGGGGATCACTAAGGCTAGGAATGGGAAACAAATCCCTAGAAAGGATTCCTATAAAGAAGGGGGAGGTTTGCCTGGATCAACCACAGGTAAAAATACCAAGATAAATGGTAGAAACAGATATTCATCCAAAGGATTAGAATGGATGCAGTTTGGATTGCCTTATAGATTGCCTTATAGAGCATACAAAACAACAAGGAAAAGGAATTCCCCAAAGAAGGCGAGTGGTCCAAACACAATCTGCCAGAAAACAATATGTTTATTAAGCTACAAAACACCACACATATCCATTCATCCACCCATACGCCCATACCACCTCACTACCTACACTTGGACTGATTTGAGGTCTCCTTGTATACGATACTGGCCAATGTGGTAGGAATTGCTGCTGTGATTGGTGTGTGTATGGGGTATGCTTGGCCGCGGCTCCGGTGTTTTTAATGATAACGTTATCAATTTTAATTTGGTCATTTGACATATTCCCTTTCTAGGGATTTGTTTCCCATTCCTAGCCTTAGTGATCCCCCCACCACACACCACTAATTATCTGTGTGATTGCACACAATTGTCTTATATTAAGCCATACTGGGTTATTTATAGGGCATATCTCATTTGACCTATCTCTCGCATATATGGCTTATATGATCAATCATGATCTTGATGTTGAGATCGATACTGCTTTTGATGTTGGTGTGGAGAACTGCGAAACAGAGAGAGAACCAATCAGAAAACTCTTTAAACACCATAAAAAACTCGTAATTAAATTCCTCAATCGTAAATGGGATATTTCCTCATTGAAATCCCATATTTCTAAACAGATCATCCCTAGGGGTTTACGTGAGAGAGTTATACCTGCAGAGCATCTGCATACCCCGAGATTTCTATCTGCTTGTAAGACTGAGTGCCTGAATAGAGGTTTATCTTTACTAAAGCTCATAGTCGAGGAGGAAGAAGCACAACTAGAGGAGATACGTGTGGAACTTGATGCAAGTGCTAAATCACTAGAACCCTTTAAACAAGACCCTGAATTCGATAAAAACAATGAGTATATTAAAAAAGAGATTGAAAGGATCCAAAAAAGTTTAAAACACAGTAAACAAGAAAAATTCAGACAAAACTTAGCTGACTGGGAAAGTGGGGATATTTTTGACCCCACAATCCAGAAAAGAAGTAGATCACTTTCTAGAAATAGTAGACAGCGACAACGTCAGTCCAAAACTAGAAATAGCTCCTCATCTGACAGTGATCCTGATAAGGATACCCCCCAAAAAACTGTCTCTTTTTTAGAAGAACTAGAGGGGAAGGTGCCCCTAGAGATTCCGAAGCGAAAAATAGACAAAAAACAAGAAAACGAAGGAGACAAAGGAAAAATAGAAGGAAAAGGAAAGGAAAGGGACAGTGTACAGAGCCGGACGAGTGGGAGATTGAGAAACCAGAGGAGACGCTGAACACTCCTGACGGTGCTCCAATGGACCTTAATGTAGTAAACCTCTCTGAGTTTGACCTCACTGAAGTTCATATAAATCTACTTAAGAAGGGCCTCTCTTTCTCCCCAACGTCATCCATGAATGAGTTTGAGGTTTTCAAGGATGTTAGTTTATTTCTCAGGAAGGTCCTCTTCAAGTTATGGCATAAAAAACGACTTAACGATCCCCTTACTTCGGAGTCCTCTCTTGATAAGGATGAAAAGGAGGCTATTGAATGCCTAGTATCCTTGCTGGATGAGAACTCTGAAAGTGACTCAGATGAAAATTTGTGCCATCATTTGAGGAGACCTTCTGACCTAAAAATTCGATCCACTAAAATGCCCCCACTATCTAAGCATAAGTGGTTGCAGCTTTTTCTGGATCAAGTTAAATTGGATCTGATGAAAATTAATTGGAAATGGGTGGGTCCTAAAAACCTTACAAATAGCGAAAGAAAGGCCTTATCCGATCTACAAAATGCACCTAATCTGGTGATTAAGAAGAGCGACAAAGGGGGAAATGTGGTACTTCTAAGTGAGAAAATGTATGAGGATGAGTCACTAAGGCTTCTTGGTGACACCTCTACCTATAAAAAACTCACAAGTTCCCCCTTTCCCGCTCTAGTTGAAGCACTAAATGGAAAACTTAAACAGGGAATGGAAGCGGGTCTCCTGGCCAAAAAGGAATTTCTTTTTCTTAGAGTGGATGAAATGAATATCCCCACCTTTTACATAATTCCCAAACTTCATAAATCCCTCACTCGTCCCCCCGGTAGGCCAATTGTTTCAGCTATAAAGGGCCCCCTAGAAAAAACTGGCAAATACATAGATTCTCTGATTAAACATATGGTAAACTTGCTTCCTTCCTTTGTTCGTGACAGCAGAGATGTCCTTGTTAAATTACGTCATTTTGTTATGCCCACAGATGCCCTTCTGGTAGGTATTGACGTGGAGAGCTTGTATACGTCAATACCACACCATTGTGGTATTGAGGCTACTATGTTCTTTCTGGATCTTCACTACCCTCAACAGGGTGCTCAAAATGAATTCATTGGGGAACTTCTTGAATTCATGCTTAATAACAATTTCTTCCAATTCCTTGGTCACTATTACCAGCAGATCAGAGGCACCAGTATGGGGGCACCATGGGCTCCCTCATATGCATGCCTCCACCTGGGACTCTGGGAAGAGATGATGGTCTACCAGTCCTCTCTATACCTCAGCCACTCCCTCCTGTGGCTGAGGTACATTGATGACGTTCTGATGGTGTGGACTGGTTCAGTTCAACAACTTGAGGACTTTATGTCTGAACTCAATAGCAACAATCAAAATATACGTCTGACCTACTCATACCATCCTGAGACGCTCTCTTTCCTCGATATTTCCATACGGAGGTCTGGAAATGAAATTGTTACTAGCACTTTTAGAAAGCAAACAGCAGCTAACACCCTGCTATCTGCTCAAAGTCACCACCCCAAACCATTAATCAATGGGATACCCACAGGACAGTTCCTAAGGATCAGACGGAACTGTTCTGTGGAGGAGGAATTCCATAAAGAGGCGTCTGAGATGTATCAAAGATTTAGACAGAGAGGATACTCGCATAGGTCCCTCAAGAAAGCTAAGAAAAAAGCCATCTTCAAAAATCGGGATGAACTCCTTTTAACCTCTGTCAAATCTTTACATAGTAAAAATGAAGACCAAAAGGGAAATACTGAACAAAATTTCCCGAGGATCATTACTAAATATGGGTCCCAATGGAAAATGGTTCAGGGAGTTTTACAAAAACACTGGCATATTTTGAAATCTGCCCCTCTGATCTCTGAACTTGTGAGTCCAAGACCTCTCTTGACAGCCAAAAGATCCAATAATCTTGGTGACCTTTTGGTCCATTCTGAATACACCCGGACCACTCAGAAAAACTGGTTAAGTGGCTTTAGAATCTCCCCAGGCATGTACAAATGTGGACACTGCAATATTTGCAAGTATGTCCACCAGACAAATGTGTTCCCGAACCCCCGCGGAGGAGCTGATTTTAAGATTAAACAGTTTATAAACTGTTCCACTACTCGAGTAGTTTATACACTTGTTTGCCCATGCAATAAAATCTATGTGGGGAAAACAAAAAGAGCCCTAAGGGTAAGGATTCGTGAACACATTGCTGGTATCAAAAAACTAAATGATGAACGCCCCATCTCACAACATTTTGCCCAATTTCATAATCGTGACCCACGGGGCCTAATGGTCAAAGGGATCTATAGGTTAAATTTACCTACAAGACGTGGCGACTTCGATACCATCCTCCTCCAGAAGGAAAAGATGTGGACCTACTATCTGGAGGCGATGGCCCCTAATGGGTTAAATATCGAATGTAGCCTTCAGTCCTTTTTGGAAAAATAAGCTATCTATTTTCTCCGTCTTTTTAGTTCATTATTCTCATTGCTTTAGGCTTTTGGGTCTTTCAGTATTAACTTTAGGGTGCTAAACCTTGGTGGTTTGTGTTTTGTTTTCCTGTTGGTTCTCTGAGCATATATATACCTATTCCCACTTTCATCAAATATTTTTCTAACTGTAATGCTGCATACCTGAGGTGCAGTTTTCTGCACAATAGATCGCAGCTTTTCATATATAGCCAATTGCGAGACTCTGCCTTGCTGAAATGTCTGTGATGAGTGGTAACCGTGTGCGACATCTGGTGGTCATTTGGTATATCTACACCTCTTATTATCTAGTCTATTTAATCTCCGCTCACGGATCCCCTCCTTGCTCTGAAGAAACCAGCGGTGATTGGCTGGTGAAACGCGTCAGCACGTGACGTCAGCACGTCACCTCGGAGCCGCAAGTTCATGGTGTTTTGAATGGATGATCGGGAATCTACAGCTGACGGCCAGCCTCTATCATCTTACTGAAGGTGCCGACAGAACGGGACATTTTCTACCTGACGGCAAAGGCATATGCAGCTTGGTTTGGCAAGTTCATGGTGTTTTGAATGGATGATCGGGAATCTACAGCTGACGGCCAGCCTCTATCATCTTACTGAAGGTGCCGACAGAACGGGACATTTTCTACCTGACGGCAAAGGCATATGCAGCTTGGTTTGGCATCTACAAGTCATCACCTGGGGTAGAGCGCACGACTTCATGACCGGCTGATTCACCTGGTGAGAGAAGTATCACTCCAATTATATAAGTTTATACAGTCTGAGTCGTCTGTGCTCCCCCTACCTGCTCCCCCTACCTGCTTTTTACTAATACTACTGCTTTGCCTGCATATCCTTGGCTCTAATCACCTTCAGCAGCCACAGCCGACCAATTCAACTGTTTACCCATATTTTGCGATGAGTTCCCGGACTGCTAATAGTTTCCATGCAATGCTGAATATGCCTCATTAATTTTCTATTCATATCCATTCATCCACCCATACGCCCATACCACCTCACTACCTACACTTGGACTGATTTGAGGTCTCCTTGTATACGATACTGGCCAATGTAGTAGGAATTGCTGCTGTGATTGGTGTGTGTATGGGGTATGCTTGGCCGCCGCTCCGGTGTTTTTAATGATAACGTTATCAATTTTAATTTGGTCATTTGACATATTCCCTTTATTGCCCAATTTTTTGTAATATTGTGTGGTGTTTTGTAGCTTAATAAACATATTGTTTTCTGGCAGATTGTGTTTGGACCACTCGCCTTCTTTGGGGAATTCCTTTTCCTTGTTGTTTTGTGTGTTCCCTCTTTGTTTGGTTCTGAGCCCTTAATAAAGGAATTTTTGGTTCAATTATACTCACCTATGTATGTTTTCCTTCAAAAAGGACAGTTTGTTTGTGAGGAGGCAGGTACATTTCAAAAATACAATGTGAAATTAACAAGAGACACCAACACCAAGCAACCTCCTTGAGATTAAATAATACAAGATAATAATGGTGTTGTGGTAACTTGACACACAAAACACACACAAAAATATTATGGAGTAAAACCAATAAAAAATTTAAAAAAACATCAGCCTTAAAACATATACAAACCCAAAAAAAAAAAAACAGCCTTGAAAAAAATACAAAACAAAAATAAAACAACAAAAAACAAATTTGGTCAGATGTGACAAATCAAAATATATTGAGGGAATCACGATAAATAATAAAGAAAGAAGTTTGTGAGAAGCCTGTGTGAATATGAGCAGCAAAACTACTTCATTCTTCTCACATTATAAAGAAGAAGAGGGTGCGCTGTATTAAACAATTTTAAACATTGCAGCGTGAAGAAAGTGCTCTATCCATTTCGAACGCTAATTTTACCAGACCGAGCTGTTCCGCCTCTGAATTTCTTCTGAGCATGCGTGGCACTTTGTGCGTCGGAATTGTCCACACACGGTCGGAATTGACGCGATCGGATTTTGTTGTCGGAAAATTTTATAGCCTGCTCTCAAACTTTGTGTGTCGGAAAATCCGATGGAAAAAGTCCGATGGAGCCCACACACGGTCGGAATTTCCGACAACACGCTCCGATCGCACATTTTCGTGTGTACGGGGCATAAGGATATCTCTGTACCATTTTCTTTGAAGAGGGGTACTCGGCAGGGGTGCCCTCTCTCTCCACTTCTGTTTGCAGTGGCCATTGAGCCACTGGCTCTGGCGGTGCGGCAGACGTCTGAGATTGGGGGCATCCGATCTGGCCCGCTGGAAGAGAAGATCTTTCTCTACGCAGATAATGCCCTGGTATACTTGGATGGTAAGGAGAGCTCTTTTACTAAATTATTACAGGTTGTGGAGGAGTTTGGTGCGGTCTCGGGACTTCGGGTGGGCTGGGAAAAATCCCAGGCCTTTGTTATTGGTCCCCCCTCTCCTTATAAATATTTACAGAGGTCACGTATCCAACTAACACCCTCCTTTAAGTATGTCGCCCCTATAGTTTATCAGATGACGGATAAATTCCGTACCTGGTCATCATTGCCCCTTAATCTAATTGGTCCCATAAATATATTTAAAATGTTTTTTTTTACCAAAATTCCTTTATTGCTTTAGGGTTTCCCTGGTTTTTTTCACAAAATTTTTTTTTGAAAAACTTGACTCTGCCCTTTTTACCTTTATCTGGAACGGTTGCCAAACTCGTATAGCCAGGTCCTCCCTACAAGCGGCAAAGACCGTGGGCGGCCTAGCTTGCCTGAACTTAAGATATTATTTCATCGCCTCCCAACTCACCTATATCCATGACTGGCTGCCCTCTGACCCCCAAATTCCCGCCACTGCCTTCCTTTTGACCTTATTTGAACCTCCTACCTCATTGAGGGATGAATTGCATAGATCAAGGAGGTCTGGAGGCTCCAGATTCTCCCCTGTTGAGGTTTGCTTTATGGCTTGGAGGGAGGGGGGAAAAACGCTGACACAGACCTCACCGGATATCTCGCCACAGGCTCCCCTGTGGCGGAATCCAAATATTCCTGAGCTCTTTGGCCACCCGGATTTGACGTGGTGGGCCCGTTTTGGCATTACACACCTTTTTCATATAATTGAGGAGCATACCCTATTAGCTTTTGAAACACGTTGACTTAACCATTAGCACGTCACAAGATTTGAAAATACTTGTTATACGGTTTATATTCACTAAGTGGCAGCTTTAGGTATAGTTTACCAACTGAAGATAGTCATCATCTAGGTTGTTGTTCCGAGGCGCAGTGGTGGTCTACTAGGTATAGGGTGGCTATTATACTTAGAGGTACCGCACATTAATAAATATGGTCTCGACAACAAATTCTTTTTCAAATATCTGTTATTGCGATATGCTCTTCGGGCACAATTTGGGTCATTGACCATAGAGCTCACGGAATCTTCTGTTGAGGACCTCCTGTCGTTCCCAGAAATTACCAACTAGTGATGAGCTTTTATGGATGCCTTCAGGTGATGGAAGCGGATCCCTTTCAGAATTCTCAGCGTAAATGGCAGTTGTCTATGCCTGAGCTTTCTGAAGAGGATTGGGAGGAGGCAACGGAAATATGTTTTCAGGATATCATTAGCACAGCTGATCTCCTGATACAGTTTAAGTTTATACATCATTTACACTACACACCAGCTAGGTTGGTTAAGATGGGTCTGGGCCGAGATATTGCATGCGCTAGATGTAACACGATTGCTGCCGATTTCTTTCATATGTTCTGGACATGCTCTGGACTTGCAACCTTCTGGAAGGATCTGTTTGCTTTTTTCAATCACAAACTACACTTACCGATACCTCATACCCCGGTTGGACTTTTGGGGGTTTTGAATGACCATGTTCCTCGCACTCATGCCAGGACTTTGATACGTATATTGTTATTTTATGCACGTAAAACAATTTTACTACATTGGAAGGAAACGGGCCCCCTTTCGGCCCACACTTTTTTCCGCATTGTTCATGGGATCCTCCCCAAATTCAAATTGATATATAAAAGCAGGGCATGCCCTAAGAAGTTCACCAAAATATGGCAAACGTGGCTAGACGTCGCAGCGGATTTCTGGGGGGATGTCCTCTCTTCACAGCTCTCTCATTGAGTGTTATGCTACTGTGATCGAGTGATCAATACTTGATATACACCTACACAAATGGATAGACATTTTTTTTTTTTAAATCTACTGCCTGTGGGTTTCTGGAAATATACTGCTGTTGTGGGTTTGAATGAGTGTGTGTGTGTGAATGGTGTAAGTTTCTGTTTTTGGGGTATTTATGTTTTCTCCAGACTGCTTAATCGTTCATTTATTTACTGTCTGAATTAAGCTGCTGAATGCACTATACATATATGTAAGGACAGTCTGTACGTTTTTTGTTTTGTTTTACTTTTGTTGTTTAAAAATGAAAATAAACACCTTTAAAAAAAAAAAAAAAAAAAATCAGACAAGAATGACAGTAACTCTCTACCTCTCCTCTCAAATTGGGCCAATAGAATCTATCTCTAATCAATCGGAAGGTTCTGTCTTTTCCCAAGTGACCATGTTCCTCATGTAATGACACTAGAACAGTAGAACAATGTTTTTCCGGGAGAAATAGCTGCCACTGCTCCTCCTTGTCTCCAGACGGGTAACGCCTGTACAGCACTCCATCTCTGATTTGTAACCGGTCCCATTCTCGATGCATAATCTTTGCTCCCTTTATGTGGCTCTTCAACAACAGTCCGGGATCCTGCTTTTTCAAGGCTTGTAGCACCAGCTGGCCCAATGGGTCCTGTTCTTGGTCTCACTTCAAATCTCTCTTGGACAGTTGGGGTAGGCCTTCTCTCACTTGTGTCAATCCACAGTAACATCTCAGTATCCCAGATGGGTGGACTCCAAGGTATTCGGCAGGCACTCCTCCTTTCATTTTCTGGTCCAAGCCCCGAAACAAGGCTCGCACTCCTTCTTCCATCACATAAGCCCATCCCTCAAGGTCCTCTTCTCTTCTACGAGGCCTGCGGGGCAAGGCATCCGCATCCCAGTTCCCAACTCCAGGCTGGTACTTCAGATTGAACCAAAATCCTGCCAAAGCTGCTAACCACCTGTGTCCTGTGGCATCCAGTTTTTCTGAGGTTAGGATGTAAGTTAAGGGATTGTTGTCCGTCTTGACAATGAACTCAGCTCCATACAAATAGTCTCTTAACTTGTCCACCACGGTCCACTTGAGTGGCAAGAATTCCAGTTTGTGTACAGGGTAATCCTTCTCTGATGGGGTGAGACTCCTACTCACATAGGCCACCGGTCTCAATTCCACTTTCTGTTCCTGATACAGCACTCCTCCCAGTCCTTCTCTACTAGCGTCTACATGTAGCTCATAAGGCAGGGCAGGATCAGCATAGGCCAAAACTGGAGCCTCTGTGAGACCTTTCTTCAATTGCCAAAACACTTTTTCACATAGCGGGGTCGATTGACTTTGGACAGACTCTCCTTTCTTGCAAACGCCACTCTTCTTGGGTTTCACTCCTTCTCCCTCTCCCGTGACCACTTGCAACAATTCATTAAGAGGCCTGGCGATCTTGGCGAAGTTGGCCCCAAATCGTCAGTAATAGGAGCCGAAACCCAGGAAAGATCTCAACTTGGTTACAGTTATTGTTCTAGGCCAGGTAGTGACAACCTCCAACTTTTGAGGATCTGTGGTGACTCCTCCTTTAGAAACCACATGGCCCAAGTAGGTAACGGAAGTTCTATAAAACTGGCATTTTTCCAGTGACAGCTTCAGTCCTTCCTCATGAAGATGAGGGAATACCTTTTCCAGTCGGGCCTCATGCTCTTTCAGGGTCTTCCCAAACACAATGATGTCATCCAAGTACACCAGGACTTCTACAAGATTCATGTCTCCTACTGTTCTTTCCATCAAACGCTGAAAGGTAGCAGGAGCCCTTGACAGGCCCTGAGGCATATGGCTAAACTCGTAGAATCCCAATGGGCAGATGATTGCCGTCTTCTCCTGATCTTCTGGGTGCATGGGAATCTGGTAATACCCGCTCTTCAAATCAAGCACACTAAACCACTTAGCTCCAGTATTGCACTGCAGAGCATCTTCAATACGGGGTGTGGTGTACTGGTTCGAGATGGTGCACCGATTCAGGGTCCGATAGTCGATACACATGCGCAATGACCCATTCTTCTTCCTTACTACCAGGATGGGAGATGCATAAGGGCACCGAGATTCCTGATTGACTCCTGACCTTTTTAACTCTGCCAGCTGCTCTCTTAAGTCTTCCAGGTCACTGAGAGGTATTCTCCTGGCCCGTTCTCGGAAGGACTTGTCTTCCTGCAGGCAAATTCGGTGTTTGGCACTTTTTGCACATCCTACATCAAAATAGTCTTTGGAAAACAGCTTCTCCCATCTCATCAGTTGGGTCTTCATCCTGTTCTGCCAAACAGGGGACAGGACCTCTGCACATCGTTGGAACTCTGCCTGTAACTGTTGGCCTTTCTTCAAGTCCTTAACTTCTTCAGGGATAACAGGGGTGGCAGCACTTACCTGCCCCACCAACATGCGGGCTCCCAACGTACTAGGCTGATCAGTCACATTCTTCTATTGGATGGGTACCTTCCTTCCTGTTTTGGACAGATCTCGGGTAGGAACCAGCTCAGGGACAATTTCCAGCCCAGCTGTTCTGGCCTGCTCATCCGTCTCCAACACCACAAATGGGCCTGGTTGATCCCAAGTTAGTTTGATGGTGGCCTTCACATGACCAACCTCCCCCGGCTGTAGTACCCTCTCTTTGGTCTCCAACTTCCACAACCGCCCCACTCCCCCTTTCGGGGCCTTCTTCTCTCTTGCCACTCACTGACAAACTTTCAGTAACTGCAGGTGAATCTTGTTGTTGGTGGACCCATCTTCGTTCAGTACTGAAGATAACAGTCTTCTCACTAGTTCAGTATTGGTTGCCACCAGTATAGAATTTCGCCCAGCCCCGGGTGGTCTGGGGCACACGACAGCCAAAGTGTTGAAAGCTTCCTCTTTTTTGACAGCTGCTGGCCCAAAGTTTTGTACATGGTTTCCCCTTCGGGGCGGGACTTTAAAGGCATGGACTGTGAGACAGTATTGTAAAAAATATAAGTTTTATTAAATACTATATATAAAAAAACACATAAAAATCATACAAACATATATAAGAAAATCTGTGCAGAAAAAGGGGTCTCGGGTGCATAATGTTCCAGAAGGGTCATGGAAGAGTATGCACGCAGGGTATAAATATATAACAATAGAAATGCATACAATATTTCCTACGCGTTACGGAGAAAAAACTGCTTCTTCAGGGATATTCTGATATGCATTTGATTCTAAGTGCAGTAATCTAAAATAAAGAAAACATATTTTCAGCAACACATCATACTTTAACAATGTTTCTCCATCCACCTGATGGCGACACATCCAAGATGGTGGTGCGGGAGGAGTGACGTCATGCGTCGCGCTCCCACCGACACGCAGGCGCGGCCGCCCAGGAATCCAGCAGGCCTGAGATGGGTGGAGAAGTTCGGCATCTCCCGACAACACTCCAGCGCCTGCACAGTGCTGGCAACCACAGTGGCGGTCACATGACCACAAGGGGTGAAACATGAGGGACCGAGGGAGAGCAGGAATCGTCAGCCCAGGTAGTGTGCTAGAGAGATGTTTGCACACCAAGGGAACCTGGGAGGCCACAAAAAAATGCCAAATGGACAGAGACCCAAAGGGACTGTCCAGAACGACCCCTGCGTGCCGGGGCTGCACGCAGAGAGACCGCACAGCACACTAAGCTCCCCCATCCAGAATGCAAGGGAGGAGAGAAGGAAGGGACAGAGAAGAAAGCAAAGGAAAAGAAAAGGGATGAGAAAAGGAATAGATGTATATAAACAAACCTGATCCGTAGTGAATGGCTGAAGTCTGGATGACACGCAAGACCAAACAGCAGACATCTAAATCGGTGTGAGTAGTGACATAGAGACAAAAAACAAAGGAGTGGTATATAGATAATTGTCTCCAACACAACATATATCATAATACAGATAAATAAATGGTATATACATACGTAATACATCATATATTTGAAGTAGAGACATAAAGTCCGTAAAACATATAAATAAATAAAATGACTACATGATTACAGGGAGGAAAACTAATGATGTATTGGGGGTCAAATGAAATATTAGAGGCCATATGTAGACCCGGTCATTTCTTCATTCCTCCATTCCTCCAGAGACAAACCCCTCAAGGAAGGGCCTGTAGTTCATGGCCTCATTGAGGCCTGGAAAGGTTGTAGCCTGGAGCAAGAAGATCCACTTGAGTTCTTTTTGTAATAGGGTTTTATTCCAGTCCCCCCCTCGTGGGCTGGGATGCACTCTATCCAAGACCAAAAATCTGATCTTAGGAAAAATGCTGTTATGCAGGGATAGAACGTGCATCCCCAAGGGGAGATCTGGAATGCATTTCCTCATGCTCCAGATATATTTGGACATCCTGGAGCGTAGTTCCACCTTGGTTTTCCCCACATAGAAGGAGCCGCAGTCGCAGAGTAGTAAATATACTAACCCTTTGGTTTTGCAATTGGCAAAATGCGCTGCCTTAAAGGGCCTGCCATTCAGTAAGGTACAAGTGGATCCCACCTGTATAAACTGGCAAAAAGTGCAGCCCCCACAAGTATATGTACCTTTGTTTTTACAAAGATCACCTCGGTTCTCGCCTCTAAACTCGCTTTGAACCAGACAGTCCCTAATTGATGTTGCACGCTTAAAAGTAATAAGTGGTCTGGTTGGCACAAATCTGCCCAGGCTGGGGTCCATGGACAGAAGGTGCCAATATTTTTGTACAATATTGCAAATCTCGTTATGTTGGTTATGGAATAAGATATTATGTCATGTTCGCATTTTGGCCACCACTTCTAGATTTTTGAGGATATAAGAGTTCATATCTGTTTTTTTCCAAAGATTTCTTATAGGCCTTCTTAAGGCATGTTTTTGAGTATCCTCTCTCTAGTAGTCTATTCTGTAATTTTTAGCTTCAATTTGGAAGGTTTTGTTATCGGAGAAATTTCTTCTAGTGCGTAAGTATTGACTGAAAGCTATAGAAGTTATAAGTGGGTGTGGATGGAAGCTTGAGGCATGAAGTATGCAGTTTCCTGCCGTCTGCTTCCTGAAGAGACGAGTCTGGATGGCACCCCCCTCCCCACGGAGGATAGTGACATCCAGAAAGGTCACCTCATCGGAATGGTAAGTCATTGTAAAGGTTAAATTGAATTGGTTCTTGTTAAGCCTGGCTAGAAAAGGGGACAGCATCTCTATTCGGCCATCCCAGATTAAAAAAAAGTCATCGATGTATCTTACCCACATCGTGATGTTGTCATTATACATAATTAATTGCTCATCTGCCGTCAAAGATCACTCCCACTCCCCCAGGTACAGATTGGCGTACAACATGTCCCCATCGCAACACCCTGCACCTGGAGGTAGTGGGAGCCATCAAAAGAAAAAACATTATGGTTGAGGATAAAGTCTAAAGATTGGATAATGAACTCACTGTATGGCCATTCATCCTCAATTTGTTGGGACAAGATGTGGCGAATGGCAGCCAAACCTAGCGTATGCGGTATGGAGCTGTAGAGCGCCTCAACGTCAATAGTCACTAACGTTGAGTGCTCTGAGATGGACATGCCATCCAAAATCTTGAGAAAGTGGATTGTATCTTTCACATAAGATGGAAGGCTAATTACAAAAGGCAGAATTATGGAAAAAAATCTTGCGAGCCACAATTATCCAGTGCCTTAATGGAAATTCAACCAAACAGCTACCCGGCTGCAGGCGCAGATCACGTATTCATGACCGTGCGATAAATGATATATGAAAAAAATGCGCCGCGCCTAGGGGTGTAACTGAATAACTGTAAATCTAAGTACAAATCATAGATAATAAAGCGTGCAAATCAAATAGAGCCTAAAGCTCTGATCACTTACTAAGATCACCTGCTGTGTGAATCCTAAAGCTCTGATCACTTACTAAGATCACCTGCTGTGTGAATCCTATGACCAAACACACTAAAAAAATATCTAGTGCAATAAATCACAAAGTGCAATGTGCATAGAAAAACGTAATAAGATAAATATACAATCCACAGTGATTAAAATATAATCATTCCTAATAAGGTGTATATGCTAAAAAATGTTACACATATGTAGATCCACTGTGATTAAAATGAAAAAAGAGAAAAAAAAAAAAAAAAAAATTAAATAAAACAATATATATATTCGTAAAACACAAACAGAGTAAATCAATCACATGCGTGGGCGAATTGAAACTATAATCGCCCTAATAAAAGTGTTCAAATCACATCCGTGAAAAAATCTTCCAATCCAGTAACATAAAGTGACCAAGTTCAAATAAAAGTCAGTGTAATGGTGATGGTTCAAAGAAAAAGTTCCGGTTTTGAATCAAACGTGCCCAAAGAAAAACATGCTGTGAAGTGCCTTGGTGACCCCCAATGTGATTGCGCTCACCTTGGAGCGTGTGACACAGGTTTTAATTGTGTCAATACACGCTTTTGGAGCCACCCCTGGGCTCAGTATTAGGTACAGCTGATTCCCACACTGGATTCTTTATGGCTCCACTCACATCAGACCACATAAAAGAAAAAGGCTAATATAGTATAATACCGTAGGATACTTTTATTAAAATCACATCCAATCCCCACATGGGGTACTCACATTTATAAGGTGCTCATGTGCACCAAACATAACATAGGAAAAAACGGCTGGGCGGCGTGCTGCGGGGTGTGAGAGCTCCACAACCCAGCTCTGTGCTGATCGCTCCGTCCTGGCCCCTCCCCTACGCGTCTTCGACACAGGGAGTCACGTGTCTTCATCAGGCGTACAACATGTCCCCATCGCAACACCCTGCACCTGGAGGTAGTGGGAGCCATCAAAAGAAAAAACATTATGGTTGAGGATAAAGTCTAAAGATTGGACAATGAACTCACTGTATGGCCATTCATCCTCAATTTGTTGGGACAAGATGTGGCGAATGGCAGCCAAACCTAGCGTATGCGGTATGGAGCTGTAGAGCGCCTCAACGTCAATAGTCACTAACGTTGAGTGCTCTGAGATGGACATGCCATCCAAAATCTTGAGAAAGTGGATTGTATCTTTCACATAAGATGGAAGGCTAATTACAAAAGGCCTGAGATTTATGCCCATTAGCCGACTAAGTCTTTCTGAGATAGAGCCATTTTCCGAAACGATCAGGCGGCCCGGGGGATTTTTGCTATCCTTGTGGATCTTGGGAAGCGCGTAGAACGCCGGGATTCTGGGATGCTCGGTGCGTATATATTTCCAAGTTGTGGCTGTTATAATGCCCCTTCTACCTGTAGTGTCTATTAAATCATAAAACTTGGCATTGAATTTATCAATCATATGAAAAGGAATGGAACGGTACCAATTCTCATTCCTGAGAATTTTTTTGCACATGAAAGTACATTGATCATTATCCATAATGACAGTGTTCCCACCTTTATCAGATGGTTTATTCACTAATGAGTGATTTTTAGATAGGTCTTTCAAGGCCTGTTTCTCCAAGGGAGTCAGGTTCTTCTTGGAATTGACTTTGGAGGAAAGCTTATTTAAATCTCGAGATATGAGCTTAAGGAAAGTTGCTGCATTTGGGTTGGAACTAGGTGCTGGGAACTGGTCTGACTTTTTCTTGAGCATAGATTGAGGTTTAACTGGCTTCTCATTTGATTCTGCGTCGACATCTGCCAAAATTTGCTCGATGTCAACGCAGTCAATGAGATCAGATTGCTCATTTTCCTCAAGAAGGGAAACGAGCTGATGGATAGCTCTATCTTCCTCTTTTGTCAATTGTGTCTCAGAACTTGTATTGTACATGTTTTTCAAAAGAAGTTTTCTTACGAATTGGTTGAGGTCCTTAACTACATCGAACTTGTGAAGTTTTTCGCTGGGGCTAAAGCCCAACCCCCTCATAAGAACATCGGTTTCATGTGTATTCAAACTGTGTGATGATAGATTAACTATATTCATAGAAGTATTGGGATATACACATCCATCAACTGTGCCACCTACGTGGTGGTGGGTATGTTGGATGCTGTGTTCCCCTTGGTTATGTTTGGAACTGGGCGGTTCGGAAAAGGAGAAAAGATAGGTGGGTAAGGTGTTGATGCATTATCTCTCTGATCTATTGGGTGTCTAGAGTCAATGTGATCATGGGCATCTTCACAGGAGGAAATAGATGATAGTTCCATACCCACACCCACATGTGAGTTACCTGCCACCAAGGAATTGGAATTGACAGCTGCTGGCCCAAAGGATATCTGGATGGGGATGTAGCCATCATATGGGCATCTAGTGGTTCCAATACCCCAGATCTCAAGTTCTTTCAGCTTGTGGAGGGGAATGTGACTCAAGTGTTTGTCGTAGAAGTCCCGGTACAATAGCTTGACCTGAGCCCCTGTGTCCAGTAAAGCTATGGTATAAACTCCCTCTATTTGTACTGTTACAATCGGGGACGGCCCCACTAGCTTTTCAAGAAAAATGGCAGTGGTATCGCGAGTGGGGTTATGGTTCTCCTTCTTCTTTGCGTTTTGTGAAGACCTAACAGTAACCCTAGATGGTGTTGCCAGACCACGTTCAATAGGACCAGGCCTACAATCTCTCATAGGGGTGTTCCGGTAGGACCTAACTGTGGCCCTGAGTGGTGTCGCCAGACCGCTTTGAATTGGGCCAGTCTCACAAACTTTCTTAGGGGTGTTCTGGTAGAACCTAACCGTGGTCCTAGATGACAGCAAAGCATTGACCCCCTGCGCCTGGCTCCCTGACCCCAGTGCTTGACTGTCGGTATGGCCCAGGTGATTGAACCACTCTCCTCTTCTGTGGCCTCATTCTGGCCCCTCTCTTCCTTTGCTTCCTGGAGCTCTGTTTCTCATTGGGGTTCTCAGTTGGCTCCCCCACTGAGACCCTCTGGAGTTTTCCGCCGGTTGATTTTTCAGTAATGTCCTTAATATCTTCACTTGGGTATATTGGATTGTACGTTTTTTTGTTTTTTTTTTATGGTTGGACTGGATGGACTTGTGTCTTTTTTCAACCTGACTAACTATGTAACTAACTCCTCCAACAGTTCAGCATTCACTTCCTTTTGTGGGCACTGGGCCCTAAAATGTCTTGGATCACCACACTTGTAGCACTTCCAAATGCCCGTCCGTTCAACCTGATGTTTGGCCTGTGCTTCCATCACTTGTAACAAACCTTGCTGTACCTGTTCTTGGACTTGGGCTCTACTTTCTGGTGACTTGACAGGGTTGACTTTCGGGGTGGATTGCACTACAGGAATCTTAGTATGCTCCCCCCACTCAGACTCCTCATCGCTCTCTGCTACACTACCATTCACCTGGGCTGATTGAGCAGCTATCTTCTCATTCTTCTGAAGTGCCCTTGCTGCGAGTCGAGCCTCCTGATTCTTTTCATCCAGAATGGCCTCCTCTTCTCTCACCAACCTCATCAATTCTGGGTAAGAAGGGGCCTCTCTGGTGCCCTTCAGGAGCAATTGGAGCATGATGGAATGGTTTGGCCTAGCTCCTTGTAGGGTCTGATCCAATCAGACTTTGTCTGCCTCTCGAGGGTCGACACCCTTTTTTAAGATGATCTGGTGCAGGATTTGGTCCACTCGGATGATATATTCGGACTTCTCTCCCTTCCACTGGTGGGTATGCTCAAACTTGTACATCAGATAGCTTTTCCACCCTTCCGTAAACTGCATAGAGAGCCTCGATATAGTCCCTGGTTTCACAATCCGGCTTCCCCCGCTTTAAGCTCCTGATGACATCTGCTGCTGGGCTCAGAAGGCTCTCGTTGATACACTGTCTTTCCACTGAACCTGACACATTCCATTCCTCTATGGCTTGCATGGCCTGATCCACCCAGCTATCAAACACTTCTTCTCTATCTGGTCTAGGGACACGACCTGAGAAGGTCGGTAGCTTCCGATATCCCTCATTGGTGGATGTTTTGTGACTCTGTATCAGACTGTCGACTAGATGACTCATGTCTAGGTAGAATTATGCAGGAGGCATCCCGGTTCCTGGGCTTCCCACTGCTGCACCAGTGGTGTTTGGGTTACCGATGGTTGGACTGCTTGCAACAGGGCTCCCCGGTGGTGACCCAGGGGAATTCTCACCCGCCTCCTCCGGGAACTGTAATGGGATTACATGGCCATCCAGACCCTCTGCTAGACTCAGCACCCCCTTTTGGAACTCCGCCGGAACATTCTCTTTCCATTCTAGAAGGGCGTATGTGCAATCTTCCTCCAAGTCATGTTTCAGGTCCAAGAGGTAGGACCCCTGTTTTGGGACAGCTTTTCTCATCAACTGCCGTACCTCTTTATCGAACCACCAGACTCCTGGTAGCCTCAGAACTGTGGTTTTCTACAACCAGCTCCCATACTCCTGGCTCCATTCGGTGGCAGTAGCTGAATCCATGACTTCTTCTACTCTGGACGCATCAACTGATCTGCTCAGGCACCCCAGATGGGATATCTCGGTGGGACCTCCAAATGTAGTGGTACCCCCGTGAGGGCTGCTGATTGACTCTATACCCCACTGGCTACCCCGACTCTGCAGATCCTCTCTTACCTCTCACACCTTGGGTTCTATTCTGTAATAGGATGTTATCAATGAGAAACTCACACAATGTCACTGAACCACTCAGAAAGTTTACTAGAGTGAATAATAAACACAATGAACCATGTGAATAGACACAAACAGTAAATGACAGTTGGTAACAATCAATTTACATATGAAACTGTGGATTGAATAATCATCTTAGGAAGTATATGTAGACAAGTGCACAATGGGACAATTATTCAATATCCTCCAATACCTACAGTATATTAAACACCTTCCCACTGAGGCCTCAATACACACACCAATTCGCAATATAATGTCACCCGATGTGAATAAATATTAATAATTATTAATATGATCCTAAACAACCTGTGTTACTCGTATTGTCCACTGGGGGCATACACAATCCCCCTATAACAAAAAAAGTTCTTCAGTGACAAACAATAAATAAATGAAAAAATGTGACAACTTGTTATAAAACCGTTATGAACTTAAAAAACGTGCAAAAAGTACATATGCATAAATAAATTCCAGACAAGTGCTTCTGTGTCACAATCCTTATTGTGATCGTTTTATAACAATCCTGTGAATAGTTCAATCGATAAAACGCATTTAAAGTGCTTGTGCATGAAATCCAATTGTGCTGTCATTGGCATGCTCCTATATCCCTTTGTACAAGGGAAGATGTCCATCTAAAGGGATGTTTACCGGAAAAAACAAGAATTGTTTACAAAAGGGCACCCAATCTGCAGGACAAATTGGTGCATAATGTTGTAGAAACACCCCCCCCCCCCCCCGAAACCTAAGATGTTTTGGGACATGAGGGGTTTTTATGGATGTGGAAGATGTTATAGCTGTGTAAGGGTTCCAACTAACACGAAGTGAAGTGAAACATTTTTCTAACCCTCACAATAACCAGATGTACACCATTAGGGATTTTATATCGTGTAATAAGGTGGGGGTTGTTTATGTGGTGACATGCCCTTGTAATTTATTTTATGTGGGCCGCACTCACAGACCGTATGGAAGAACACGTCAGGAATATAAGAAAGGGATACGATAAGCATTATCTATACATACACTTTAGGGATGTTCACTACCAGAGTATAACAGGGATGCAGTTCTTGGGTATAGATGCACCTAAGCGACATTGGAGGGGTTCGAATTATGTAAGAGAGATAAGTAAATGTGTATCTTGGTGGATACACCAGCTCATTATCGCCTGGGGGACTAAATAAAGAGTTCGACCTTAGATGTTTTTTAAGTAATTATTAGATATCTGCTGGCACTTTGGGATTTTTTTATTTTATTTTTTACTTTATTTTAAAATTATTTTATTAAAAATGTATTTTGATTTTTTAATTATAGGGAAAGTGTTTTTTGTATTTTTATTACATTTATTATGGCTCTATATATGCATAATTCATTTATACACTAATAACCCCCTTTTTTACATATATTTTATTCTCTATTGCGATTGTTTTATAATTATGGATTAAATATAATAATTTCAAATATATTGATTAACACCATACATCCGTTAATACAGGGGGGTGGTGCAATAGTTTATTTATGATTCCACCATACATGGTGAGATATCGGTTGATAATCTTTTTTCGCCTGCACAGGGATTAATGTACATTTAATTATATTATATTCGCTGTTTAATATATGCCGTTATCATTAGCTGGTAGTATGGATATTTGTATTTGCTGCAGTAATTTTGTTCGTGGGATATCAGCAATATATTAACATTAGTCGGTATGGTATGCCGATCATCCACGTCTGTCCTAGGTAGCTATGTTCATTCGCATTTTTTAGTATGTAGAATTATCAGTGAACGCTGCTCTTCAGTGTGAGTAGAAATGGATTGCCTGGCACTCCGTACTATTCCAGTATTTTGGAAAGCAAGGAAAGAGTCTGCTAATAGATGTCCCTTGATGATACATTTGCATTGAGCGCTCCATTAAAACACATGGTCTATCACTAGAATGTCCGCAGACTACAACAAAATGTCCACGGCCGCAGTATTTAATTGACAGCTCGGCCGTCCAATCAGACTTCCCCCTGAGGAAGATACGTCACCCCGTATCGACACGCGTTGGGGAAGGGGCCAGGACGGAACGAGAGGTTGTTTATCGGCCCTGGGATGTGACACATACCATACCTTTACCATTTCGGTATCTATATGTCTTATGTAGAGTGGTGCACTGACGCACCTTGCACATGTGAGTACCCCATTTAGGGATTGTATTTTAGTTGTTTAAATAAAACGATATCACACCATCGAGTTTTTCTCTCATATACCTTCGAGATACTGCAGTGTGTACCTGGGATCCAGCAACCGGCATAGAACCCTGAGGTGGTTCATACGCGTGTTTAGACTAAGCGTAAATGCTGAGTCACACGCTCTAAGGTGAGCACGCATTACTAGGGGTCACTGGATTGCACCAATGCATGATCTGCAGCACGAAGGGATATAAGAGCATGCCAATGACAGCACAATTGGATTTCACGCAGAAGCACTTTAAATACATTTTATCGATTGAACTATTTACGGGATTGTTATAAAACAATCACAATAAGGATTGTTACACAGAAGCACTTGTCTGGAATTTATTTATGCATATGTACTTTTTTTTAAGATAATCACGGTTTTACAACAAGTTTGTCACATTTTTTCATTTATGTATTGTTTGTCACTGAAGCATTTTTTTTAGTTATAGGGGGATTGTGTATGCCCCCAGTGGACAATACGAGTAACACAGGTTGTTTAGGATCATATTAATAATTGTTAATATTTATTCACATAGGGTTATTAATTGTTATATATACACTCGATCATTTCACTTGATTGTTTGTTTATTTATATTTATTTATTAGTACATGTGCCTGTAGGTGTATAAGTTAATAGTCAACGATACAGGTTTGCATGGTGTAGCACGCTTTAGCGCAGTGTAAAATGTATCTACTTTGCCATTTGCACTAATTTATGAGACGTGTTTAAACGCATGCAGCTAAGCAGTGGTGTCCATTAGGCACAGGGGTACAGTGAGGCTCACAGGATTTTGATTTCTTTTTACAAGTCTCACCAGCAGTCTGTAAATGAACTCACTCAGCAAACAGTGCACTTTACTGAAATGGGAAGGTGCCCTCTCACCAAAATAGACTCAGAGGCTGTGAGGCTCCGTCCGGACTCCCCTCCTGATGTCTCAGTCTGATGAAAAGATGGCGCCGCCACGCTGTACCGCTATTCTGGATGGCTGAAGTGCAGGAAACTTCTAGATGTTCTGGTACTGCAAACCGATCCACTTGCTAAGCTGGCAGGGCGGTACTCTAAAATACCTCAGAGGCTGGCGATCCGGCTCCGCACTGTAAAGGCCTCCTCCTGGTCACACACACAGACCTCCTGCTGGCAGGTATTGAATGGTGTCCAGGGAGGCTGAAAGATGGTCGCGTTGCTCCTTTTATTACTGTTCCCAGCATGCAGTGCTACATGCTTTGCATTATTGATATTGTAGTTCAGGGCTGATCCAGCTAACAGAGTCACTTCCTCCTCCAAACTACATCTCCCACAATGCCTTGCTGTGTTCCTTCTCAGGAATTAAAAGAAAGTCCTTAACAGCATTAGGAAGACACTAGAGGGAGCCAAACTCATTTGAAACAATAACTGTAATACCTTATATTATCAAACCCTTGGCTACACACAGATTGTAGAAAAGAAACTTGCATGATTCCCCCATCAGCACAGTCAGTGGTGACAGGGGAATTCCTTCCAGTGAGCAATTGTATTCTCCCGACAAACAGTGATTATCACTAGCTGCTATAGGAACCACTAGCAATGATCATAAGAGAATCCGGCAGGCTGGTTGTACACAATTTGATCAATCAACTTGGTACATTCAGCCGGCCATTAATGTTTCAAATCGTAGCCAGTTCCTGCTGAACCGGCCGAGATTTAAACTGTCTATGGCTGGTCTTAGCACTTAGGCAGCCCTTACATTGATCACTTTTTTTATTCAACTATTAGGTTGAATGAAAAAAAAAAACAAATGTTCCAATTCCCCCCTCCCTCTGCTCTCTGACACTGCATAATGCGAGTGCTCACACAACCACGGCCGCCCGATCTGCTCCTTCCCCTGCATCCTCATTTGCAGGGAGAAGAGCGAGTTGCAGGAAGGACTCCACCAGGACTCTCAGTTCCTGAAAAAACAGACTGATTTCTCCTTAGGACAGGAGAACCAGCCTGTAAATTCCAAGAGATGCCAGACCAGCGCTGTCAATAGCAGGGGCAGGACAGCAAGAGGAGGCTGGGGAACCCCACAGTGGAAGAACACCAGGGCCCGGTGGCAAGACAACCTTTGCAACCCTGATAGTTCTCCCACTGCTTTGGACCCTTATATTTTCTTGGTATGCTGGTGACATATATCTCTTGTTTTCTGCCACCCTGGAGGGGCCCCAATACAGTAGGAAGGGAGCTCACTGCAGAACATGTGAAAGGGCCGTTGTGGGATCGTAGTAAAGGGCCCCAGGATATATATATATATATCTCCACCCCCTCACCCCCCCCCAACTCCACCCCTATTCTCGCCCCCAATACTGCCATTCCTTGGGAAGGAGAAGTAAAGTGTTCTTTACCTTCTCTTCTCTCGTCCACAGCTCACCCCCCCCCCACACACACACACACACACACACACACAGGTTACCTTTCCCTCCATGCACAGCTTACCTTCTCTTCTCAGTTTACCCCCTCCCCTCTCCACAGCTCACCCCCTCCTCTCTCTGGTTACCTTCTCTTGTCCACAGTTCACCCCCCCCACAGCTCACCTCCCTCCCCCCCACAGCTCACCCTCTCCACAGTTTACCTCCCCCCACAGCTCACCCTCTCCCCCTTCCTCTCCACAATTCACCTCCCCCCGCAGCTCCCCCTCTCCCCCCTCTCCACAGTTCACCTCCCCCCACAACTCACCCTGTCCCCCTCCACAGCTCACCATCTCTCTCTACAGCTCACCCTCCCCTCCACCCACAGCTCACCATCTCCACAGTCCCCCCCACAGCTCACCCTCTCCCCCATCTCCACAGTCCCCCTCTACAGCTCACCCCCCCCTCCACCCACAGGTTACCTTCTCACAGTTCACCCCCCCACAGCTCACCTCCCTCCCCCCCACAGCTCACCCTCTCCACAGTTCACCTCCCCCCCACAGCTCACCCTCTCCCCCTTCCTCTCCACAGTTCACCTCCCCCCACAGCTCACCTTCTCCCCCCTCTCAACAGTTCACCTCCCCCCACAGCTCACCCTCTCCCCCCTCTCCACAGTTCACCTCCCCCCACAGCTCACCCTCTCCCCCCTCTCCACAGTTCACCTCCCCCCACAGCTCACCCTCTCCCCCCTCTCCACAGTTCACCTTCCCCCACAGCTCCCCCTCTCCACAGTTCCCCCCACAGCTCACCCTCTCGCCCTCTCTCTCTACAGCTCACCCCCCTCCCTCCACCCACAGGTTACCTTCTCTTCTCTCGTCTACAGTTCACCTCCCCCCCACAGCTCACCCTCTCCCCCCTCTCCACAGTTCACCTCCCCCCACATCTCACCCTCTCCACAGTTCACCTCCCCCACAGCTCACCCTCTCCACAGTTCACACCCCCCCCCGCACAGCTCACCCTCTCCACAGTTCACAGGATTTTGATTTCTTTTTACAAGTCTCACCAGCAGTCTGTAAATGAACTCACTCAGCAAACAGTGCACTTTACTGAAATGGGAAGGTGCCCTCTCACCAAAATAGACTCAGAGGCTGTGAGGCTCCGTCCGGACTCCCCTCCTGATGTCTCAGTCTGATGAAAAGATGGCGCCGCCACGCTGTACCGCTATTCTGGATGGCTGAAGTGCAGGAAACTTCTAGATGTTCTGGTACTGCAAACCGATCCACTTGCTAAGCTGGCAGGGCGGTACTCTAAAATACCTCAGAGGCTGGCGATCCGGCTCCGCACTGTAAAGGCCTCCTCCTGGTCACACACACAGACCTCCTGCTGGCAGGTATTGAATGGTGTCCAGGGAGGCTGAAAGATGGTCGCGTTGCTCCTTTTATTACTGTTCCCAGCATGCAGTGCTACATGCTTTGCATTATTGATATTGTAGTTCAGGGCTGATCCAGCTAACAGAGTCACTTCCTCCTCCAAACTACATCTCCCACAATGCCTTGCTGTGTTCCTTCTCGGGAATTAAAAGAAAGTCCTTAACAGCATTAGGAAGACACTAGAGGGAGCCAAACTCATTTGAAACAATAACTGTAATACCTTATATTATCAAACCCTTGGCTACACACAGATTGTAGAAAAGAAACTTGCATGATTCCCCCATCAGCACAGTCAGTGGTGACAGGGGAATTCCTTCCAGTGAGCAATTGTATTCTCCCGACAAACAGTGATTATCACTAGCTGCTATAGGAACCACTAGCAATGATCATAAGAGAATCCGGCAGGCTGGTTGTACACAATTTGATCAATCAACTTGGTACATTCAGCCGGCCATTAATGTTTCAAATCGTAGCCAGTTCCTGCTGAACCGGCCGAGATTTAAACTGTCTATGGCTGGTCTTAGCACTTAGGCAGCCCTTACATTGATCACTTTTTTTATTCAACTATTAGGTTGAATGAAAAAAAAAAACAAATGTTCCAATTCCCCCCTCCCTCTGCTCTCTGACACTGCATAATGCGAGTGCTCACACAACCACGGCCGCCCGATCTGCTCCTTCCCCTGCATCCTCATTTGCAGGGAGAAGAGCGAGTTGCAGGAAGGACTCCACCAGGACTCTCAGTTCCTGAAAAAACAGACTGATTTCTCCTTAGGACAGGAGAACCAGCCTGTAAATTCCAAGAGATGCCAGACCAGCGCTGTCAATAGCAGGGGCAGGACAGCAAGAGGAGGCTGGGGAACCCCACAGTGGCAGAACACCAGGGCCCGGTGGCAAGACAACCTTTGCAACCCTGATAGTTCTCCCACTGCTTTGGACCCTTATATTTTCTTGGTATGCTGGTGACATATATCTCTTGTTTTCTGCCACCCTGGAGGGGCCCCAATACAGTAGGAAGGGAGCTCACTGCAGAACATGTGAAAGGGCCGTTGTGGGATCGTAGTAAAGGGCCCCAGGATATATATATATATATCTCCACCCCCTCACCCCCCCCCAACTCCACCCCTATTCTCGCCCCCAATACTGCCATTCCTTGGGAAGGAGAAGTAAAGTGTTCTTTACCTTCTCTTCTCTCGTCCACAGCTCACCCCCCCCCCACACACACACACACACACACACACACACACACACACACACACACACACACAGGTTACCTTTCCCTCCATGCACAGCTTACCTTCTCTTCTCAGTTTACCCCCTCCCCTCTCCACAGCTCACCCCCTCCTCTCTCTGGTTACCTTCTCTTGTCCACAGTTCACCCCCCCCACAGCTCACCTCCCTCCCCCCCACAGCTCACCCTCTCCACAGTTTACCTCCCCCCACAGCTCACCCTCTCCCCCTTCCTCTCCACAATTCACCTCCCCCCGCAGCTCCCCCTCTCCCCCCTCTCCACAGTTCACCTCCCCCCACAACTCACCCTGTCCCCCTCCACAGCTCACCATCTCTCTCTACAGCTCACCCTCCCCTCCACCCACAGCTCACCTTCTCCACAGTCCCCCCCACAGCTCACCCTCTCCCCCATCTCCACAGTCCCCCTCTACAGCTCACCCCCCCCTCCACCCACAGGTTACCTTCTCACAGTTCACCCCCCCACAGCTCACCTCCCTCCCCCCCACAGCTCACCCTCTCCACAGTTCACCTCCCCCCCACAGCTCACCCTCTCCCCCTTCCTCTCCACAGTTCACCTCCCCCCACAGCTCACCTTCTCCCCCCTCTCAACAGTTCACCTCCCCCCACAGCTCACCCTCTCCCCCCTCTCCACAGTTCACCTCCCCCCACAGCTCACCCTCTCCCCCCTCTCCACAGTTCACCTCCCCCCACAGCTCACCCTCTCCCCCCTCTCCACAGTTCACCTTCCCCCACAGCTCCCCCTCTCCACAGTTCCCCCCACAGCTCACCCTCTCGCCCTCTCTCTCTACAGCTCACCCCCCCTCCCTCCACCCACAGGTTACCTTCTCTTCTCTCGTCTACAGTTCACCTCCCCCCCACAGCTCACCCTCTCCCCCCTCTCCACAGTTCACCTCCCCCCACATCTCACCCTCTCCACAGTTCACCTCCCCCACAGCTCACCCTCTCCACAGTTCACACCCCCCCCCGCACAGCTCACCCTCTCCACAGTTCACCCCCCCCCCCACAGCTCACCCTCTCCACAATTCACCCCCCCCCACAGCTCACCCTCTCCACAGTCCACCCCCCCCACATCTCACCCTCTCCACAGTTCACCTCCCCCCACAGCTCACCCTCTCCCCCCTCTCCACAGTTCAACCCCCTCCATCCACAGCCAGCTCACCCCCTCCACCCCCACATTTCACATTACTATGCACAGTCCCCTCCCCCATCCACAATTCCCCTTTTTAACCTTTGTCAAAATGTAACCTCTGCACACCCCCCATCCACTGCTTACACCCCCAGTCCACAATCACCTCTGCACTCCCATCCACAGCCTATCTCCCCCCCCCTCCACATTTCACTTCTGCGCCCCCATCTACAGCTCTAACTCTCTACAACCCCCCATCTTCCACCTCTGCACCCCAAGCCCCCCCCCCCAGCACTCTTGACCCTGTATACATTTCCCCTGCTCACAACTCTCACTTTGCACAATCTAACCCCCCCCAGCTCTGACCTCTGCAGAAGATCCACAACTTCCGTCTCTACTCTCTGCACAACCAGCCCCCCTTCCTCCCTCTTTCCCTCCACAGCTATCTCACCTTCATTAGAGCCGTGCTGAGCAGACTTCCGTTCTGTCAATTCAGTCCTCCCCCCCCCCTCAGCTCACTGTGCAGTCTCCTTCGTGCAGCTCCACCTGTCAGATAAGTGTCTCAAAGAACCGAGGAGGAGTTTCAGAGAGCTCGGCTCCGTGCTACACTGATTTGACAGACAGCAGGCGGGGAGAGCTGCCTCTGAAATCCGATCAGTCAGCTGTGGAGCACGTTCCCTGGATGCCTAGCATATTACAGAAGCTGACGGAGGAAGTGCATGGTATAGAAAACTTCTTCTACCGGCTTCTGTTCTATGTGACAGACTGCAGAGGAGAGGGCTGCCTGAGGTGGCGGAACTGCGTTCCGGCAAGTTCTGGCAGAAAAAAAGCCCTGGATATATATATATATATATATATATATATATATATATATATATATATATATATATATAATTGCATTTTATAGTTGCCCCCCTACTTTTGTCCCTGTCCCCCCATGTGCCCCCCTAAATATGAAAGCTGGAGAGGCCACTGTTCCCAGGTCCTCAAACACTGTTATGGGAGGACCGGTACTCTGGCCATCCGGGGGATCCTCCCCTGGGTCCACCCCAGATTCCTGCATCCACTCTGGGTATAGGGAGTAATCAAGCTCCCTGGATCAGTAGGCCTCACTGGAGCTCAGGAGATCAGCAGTAGTGCAGCCACACCCTTTGCAGCTATAACAACTTCAACTCTTCTGGGAAGGCTGTCCACAAGGTTTAGTGTGTCTTTGGGAATGTTTGACCATTCTTCCAGAAGTACATTTGTGAGGTCAGGCACTGATGTTGGACGAGAAGGCAGTCAGTCTCCGCTCTAATTCATCCCAAAGGTGTTCTATCGGGTTGAGGTCAGAACTCTCTCATACATGTCTTTATGGACCTTAGACCTTATACTCAGTAGTTCTCAACCACCGGGCCCTGGCCCACTGCCAGACCACAGCCTCCCTTCCCAATGGGCCTCCAGCCAGCTGCAGATTTCTTAACCTCCCACAGTACCCCCCCAACTGCAGAGCCTCCAGTCCTCCATCCTCCAACAATGTTCCACATTGCCCCCCCCCCGATGTTTGCAGAGCCTCCAGCCCCCCATAGTACCCCCATTCTCCATCAATGTTCCACAGCGCCCCCCCCCGATGCTTGCAGAGCCTCCAGCCCCCCATAGTGCCCCCACCTTCAACAATGTTCCACAGTGCCCCCCCTAGATGTTTGCAGAGCCTCCAGACCTCCATAGTGCCTACACCCGTAACAATGTTCCACATTTCTCCCACAACTTCCCACAGTGCCCCCAGCCCCCTCCAGAAACCTCATCCCTTATAAGGCCACCAGGTCTGCTGCAGTCTCCAAACAGAAGCCAGCCCCCCCCCCCCCCATAGTGTCACCCATCATCATCTCTAGAACAGTGGTCATCAACCCAGTCCTCAAGGCCCACTAACAGGCCAGGTTTGCAAGATAACCAAAATACATCACAGATGATATCATTTGCTGCTCAGTGATTGCAGTATTCTGGCCTGTTAGTGGGCCCTGAGGACAGGGATGATGACCACTGATCTAGAACATTGCAGCATTTCACCACATTCTCATACTGTAAGTATAAACTTTATTTTTCACCGTTGGCACACAGAAGGTTTTGTAAAAATTTACTGAGCCCTGGGT
The DNA here is from genome assembly GCA_037952925.1 of Lithobates clamitans. Taxonomy (NCBI): domain Eukaryota; kingdom Metazoa; phylum Chordata; class Amphibia; order Anura; family Ranidae; genus Lithobates; species Lithobates clamitans. The sequence goes on along the minus strand of JBBGZY010000353.1, from coordinate 13,371,950 downwards.
TCAGTAAGGTGGAGAACCTCGGCTCTACACCGGCACACTGAATAATTAACCCTTTCCTGATTGGTAACGACGATCTATCAGTATAATGACACCTGCTGAGAACTGAACTTCCTGTCCGCCGTATTTGAAGTGCCATCTTTATAGACTCCTATGGGGAAAGTATGAAGTGCTGATGGCAAGGTGACCATCCTAATCACCCAATGCTAGTGATTCCCCATGGGATCAAATGTGAAAGTCGCAATAAAATTACTTTGAAATCAACATTAAAATAACTCAAAATGTGTGCTGGAAATACATCGTACTTTACAATTCCCCTTTAAAATTCCTATCTACTTTCCAGATCACTGATATCTGGAGTCCTGTGGGTGGAGTCACCTGTTATGTACCTTGCAGCCCCCACCCATCCAGTAACCTGTCTATACCCCTATAAGGGTGTGTGTCTATGGACGCAAACATCCCGGCTCAGGAGTGCATGTGCACAGATTCCCCCTTAACACCAGGCTTGCTAAAGAGGCATCCAGAGGGGGGGAGTGGACGGCACTGGTGGGGGGGCTGCCAGAAGAGGAGGTGTCAGGAAAACTGAACTCTTGCACATGCTCAAACAGAATTAGGACTGTGCGCACATCTATATGTGCTCATAAGCGTAAGCATGCATGTTTCAATGGACTTTGATGCCCAAAGCATTGCAGGACTCAGGATCATTAGTGAGTGGTGTTTAGCTCCTTCTGCCTGTGACCTAATCCCGTGCTCATGTCTGTATTCTGCCTACTTGTTCCTAAACTCCTGTTGCTGACTCCCGCTTGTGACCTGACCTTGCCTCCTGCCTGGTGTTCCAGTGCTTTCTCTGCTTGCGCAATACTGACCTTGGCCTGGCTCTGACTCCACTCCTGGTTCCTCATTCTGTACTTCTGCTGTCTGGTTGTTGCCAACTTCTGCCCTCCTGACCGCGCATCTGAGGACCCATGTCCTGTGCAGTGTGATTCTGAATGGGAGGGTCTGGCTCATTATAATCACCTGGTGCTCTTTAATGAGGAAAGCTGCCAGCTTTACATTCCTGCAGAAGTATTTGACCCTTGGGGAATATTTCACCAAAACTGAAATTCCTATTGCAGGAGATGCCTAAAATCTGACTTGTATCTTAGTGCAGACTTCTGGGGAAATCGGTGAGTCAATCACACAAGCAGGAAATTACATTTCTCTGTATACAATCTGTGTACAGAGCGCCCCCAGGTGGTCATATTGCATTTTACAGAAAATTACAGCGGCTGCAGATTGGAAAGGAAAGGTCATTTTTAATAACATTCAATTACAATATGGCTTGTGTAGCAATTGTATATGATATATTCTTTTTTTTTTATTTGATATATTTTTTTCCACAAAAGTGGCATTACCATTTAAAGATGTCGCAAGAAATAAACGTTTTTCTAGATAATGTAACTCTGCCCCGCATCATCTACCAAACACCTAAATATCAGTTTTGAGTGGATTGATCCTTTAAGTGCTAGAACACTGAAGAGAACTTTAGTTACTGCATTCTTTTTATATGAAGTGTACAAAGTAACAATGAGATACCCCGAACATATAATCAATACTCCTCCAGAAGGTTTGCTTGCAGTTTTGAAAATATCCACAAGATGTCGCCCTCGCTCTGTTGTACTGAGGCTGCTGCTTATAGCCTCTAAATTGAGGCAACTTTCACCTGCTGTAGCCCATTTCTTCTGCACATTAGCCCAGTGGCGGCTGGTGCTCAATTTTCTTGGAGGGCGGCCACCAACCCCCCCCCCAACCAGACAACCAACCCCCCCCCCAGTGCTCGCTCAATCGGTCCATGCTTCACCCTCCCTTAACTCGATCGCTGCATCGCTCGCCCATCGCCCGCCAGCCCAGCACTTACCCCATCCAGGTCACGGCCTCGGCGGCTCCCCCCCCATGTCTCCTCCCGAGTCCCGGCGGTCGCTTCTCCTCCTGGCCAAGCAGGAGTTAGGACTCGCGGCCAGTCAGGTCTTAGGACTCCCGGCTAAACGGGTCTTAGGACCCGCTTCCTGATTCACCTGGAGGAGAATCAGGAAGACATTAGCGAATATTAATTGAATATTGTTACACAACTGGGTGGGCTCAGGGTGCAGTGCTCTGCACCCCAAGCCCACCCTTTTTTTAAAGCCAATTAGAGCCTCTGCCTTTAATCACGTGCTTCGAAAAAAAATTAAAAATCCCATTGGAAATCCATGCGTACTGCAGCCTGCATGTAGATACGGGGACAGGGCGCATACATTAGGGGGGCGGCACCCCTGCACCCCTGCATGAGCAGCCGCCACTGCATTGGCCCATATTAGCTGCTAAAATTAGAACATGATTTCAGGTCTGATGGATCCTCAGATCTGGGCAAATCCTCATCTAGTAACCTTCCAGCAATTATAACCACTTTCCAACAAGCTGGAATTGAAATCCTGAATAACTGGAAATAAGTGGTTGTGGTGGACCGTAAGAAGATTAGATTGAAATTGAAGTTGCATTGATCAAACCTGGCAGAAAATCTGAATTTCTGCAGTTTTGTTTCTGGTCTTGATCACACTTTGTTCCTGTGTGGAATCTGTCTATGAATGGTCCTGCTCTATCCATCAAAGTCTGGTGGTCACTTGAATGGTGGGCATTAGACTGCTGGGTCTCAGGCAACTACTTTCAGTTATATGTTCCTTGTCAAAATAAGTTTATTGAGTATACAATATTATAAAGATACATAAAGTAAGTTTACAAGGATCTATAAAGTAAGCTCATTGTTTTACAGTAGGGTTTATATAGGTAAATATCATGAAATTTCAAATATTAAACATTGGGTTCACGTAAACCTAAATTAAAGATATATATCATTTCCTTAGTTACTTTTGTAGGTATTTAAATGATTTATACCTACTATACATATTGTTTACAGGTAGAGTGTATATAGGTCAAATAAATTCTGATAATGAGCTTTAATCGTAAGGTGGAGAAAAGGAAAGAGAAAGAAGAAAAAGGGTAGAAAGGTAGAGGTATGGTCCACAAGGTTGTCCCGCTCGTCAGTTTATTATTCTTTTTAGTTCTCTTTGAAGCCTTAGAATGGGTGTCTCTGTAAGTCATTTAATCTGTTACCATGGCAACAGGACAGAGTCATTGAAATTTGACAGGAACTGTTGTTTTATCCAAGGATGCCAAAGTTTTTCAAATTTTGGAATTTGATTTTGATCGATGGCTACCATCTTAGCATGGGACATTGTATTATTCATTCTGTGAATTGTTTCTGCTAGTACCAATGTAGGAGATTTCCATGCCTTGGCCACTGTTTGTTTTGCAGCCATTATTAGTTGGATCATAAGTTTGAATTGAGAGAGTGTTAACCATTCCGGTCTTAGATTAAGTAAAGTTATATATGGATCTGGTTGTATTATTTTTTAAAATATTTTAGATGCAATCACGAAGACTTCCTTCCAGAAGGTTTGGATTACTGGGCACGTCCACCATATGTGTAAATGTGTGCCTATTTCTGGGCATCCTCGAAAAAAAGAGCTGAGGTATTAGGTGAATATTTTGCCACTCTAGCGGGTACAAGGTACCAGCGAGTTAGGACTTTATAATTTGTCTCCAGTGCTAAGATGTTGGGTGAAGATGACTTAGATGTGAGCCATATGTTAGACCAGTCCCTGTCTTCTAAAGTTCGTCCCAGGTCCTCCTCCCACCTCTGAACGTAAGAGGGTCTATTAAGATTTACTACTCCATATAATTGATTATAAAGTGATGAAATTGTACCTTTAGCAAATGGATCTTTTGTACAGATTGATTCAAAAATGGATAATTGGGATAATGGTGTATCCCCCTTTAGGAATGGTGTATAGAAATTTTTGATTTGGAGATATCTAAATATCTCAGAGTTTGGTAGATCATATTTTTCTCTAAGCGATGGGAATGAAAGGAATGATTTAGATGCTATGAAGTCATTTAGTGTCTGAATGCCTGATGTTGTCCAAGCTTTAAAAGAATTTGGGTAGATCCATGCCGGATAAAAGGCTGGATTTCTGATAAAAGAAAGGAGAGGATTGTGTGGAGATTGTAACTGATATTTGGTTTTTAGTTTATCCCAGAGAGATAAGAAGTGTTTAGTTATGGGATTATGAATTTTAAAGCGGTCTTTAGGATCAAGCCATAACAAGTTTGATATTAATAGAGGGTCATTTTCTGAAGCCTCTATAAATACCCATAATGGGATTTCCTGTTTTGCATGGTATTTTGACAGACTGGCCAAATGTGCTGCTCTGTAGTAGTTAGTAAAATTAGGGTATCCCAGGCCTCCTTTATTTTTGGGAAGATGTAGTGTGTGTATAGGTATACGTGGTTTAGAAGGGCCCCATATAAACGAAGTTGCTCTTTTTTGTACTATTCTCAAAAAATAGGAAGGAATTGGAATAGGGAGGACTCTGAATAGATAAAGCAATTTGGGTAGAATAGTCATTTTGATTGCATTAATCTTCCCTATCCAGGATAAAGGAAGTTGCGACCATTGTTTTATTAGATTTGTGATCTGTCTTAATACAGGAGGATAATTGGTTGAGAATAAGTCAGAATGAGATGCTGTTAAATGAATTCCAAGATATGGGATTGATTTTTCTGCCCATGTGAATGGGAGTGCAGCCCTAGCCGGGATCAATTCCATGTTTGTGAGCGAAATATTAAGCACTAGGCATTTCTTAGGATTAATCATAAGGCCGGATAGGGCTGCAAAAGAGCTGGTATTAAGTTAGGACCAGAGACCTGTGGTGATGATAGAAAAAGTAATATATCGTCTGCAAATATACATAATTTGTGTGTAATACCTCCTACTTCAATGCCAGTTATAGTTTGGTTTGTTCTGATGTATTGGGCCATGGGTTCGAGTATAAGGGCAAATAATAAGGGAGATAATGGGCAACCCTGTCGGGTACCTCTTTCGATATTAAAGGCATCAGATTTGTATCCAGCATATTTTATATAGGCTTTGGGTTTATTATATAATGCTTTGATCTATGTTAAAAAGTGGGGTCCAAAACCCCATTTTTGTAATGAATATTGCATATATTGCCAGGATACTGTGTCAAATGCCTTCGTAATATCGAGAGATAGAAAACATAAAGGGATTTTCCGTTTTTTAGCAATATGTGCCAATAACACTGCCCTGCGTATATTATCGCCTGCCTGTCTATTTGGCATGAAGCCTACTTGATCTCTATGTATTAATTTTTCTATAATGCTATTGAGGCGTTTTGCTATTATTTTTGTTAATAATTTAATATCGAGGTTAAACAGAGAGATAGGCCGATAATTCACACAGGAAGTATCATCAGAAAGGGGTTTTGGGATCATACAAACAATTGCCATTAGTGTTTCTTGCCGAAAAGAATGTCCTTCTAGAAGTTTGTTAAAAGTTTCAGTGAGAATGGGAGAGAGTATTTCTGAGAATGTTTTATAGTATAAAGCCGAGTAGTCGTCTGGGCCTGGTCTTTTGTTAAGTTTTAGGTCTTTTATGGCGTTAGCAACTTCATCTATAGTTATAGGCTCATCCAAACTGCTTTTTTGATTCTGAGACAACTCAGGTAAGGTTATTTTTGAGAAGAAGGATTCAGCCTCTGTAGGATTAAATTCATTGTTTGTCTTGTATAAAGTTGCGAGATGTGAGTGAAATTTATGGACTATTTTAACTGGATTACAAGTATGAACATTTTTTGATAATTTCAAACGTATTGGTTTGAAAGATTTGTTAGTTAAATTTAATGCCCGAGCAAAATATGTACCTGGTTTGTTTGTATTCATGTAGAAATTGTGTTTGGAGCGTCTGAGGGATTTATCAACTGACTCAGTGAGAAATAGATCGTATTCCAATCTAGATTTTTCCAGATGAGATTTTGTACTCTGAGATGGATTATCTTGGAATGATATGTAGGCTGCATTAAAATTGAGTTCTATTTTTTTTGCTAAATTTTTGCGTTCCCGTTTAAATAGTGCCATTTGTCTTTGTATTGTACCACGCAAGACAGGCTTATGAGCTTCCCACAGTGTTATTGGGGAAATATCTGTTGTATTATTAATTGATATGTATTCCTTTAAAGCTTGTTCAATGGCCATCTGATGTAGTGGGTGTTTGAGCATTATGTCCGGTAAGTACCACGTTGGGTCATGCGCTTTTGGTATGGCTGAGGCTATAGTAGTGTATACTGCATTATGGTCAGACCACGGAATCGGAATTATATCTGATGCAATAATTTCTGGTATCATTCCTATTGTTAGAAAAATATGATCTATTCTGGTGAAGGTTTGATGAGGGTGCGAGAAATAAGTGAATTTCTTTTTCATTGGGTTACTTTCTCTCCACGAATCTACCAGATTGTATTTGGAAAGAAGTTGAGAAAAAGGTAATCTAGAGGTTATTTTGGATGGTGTAAAAGGTGATTTATCTAGAAATGGGAGGAGGACCTGGTTCGAATCCCCGCACATTATCACTGTTCCTATTTTGTGTGTATTAATCACTTGTAATATATGTGAGAGGAATGGTGTAGGATGTTTGTTAGGAGCGTAGTAGGAAATCACCGTGATTGCTGTATCCATTATATAACCCATGAGTATCAGGTATCTACCTTCTGGGTCTTTAATTTCTGATGATAAGGTGAATGGTGTGGATCGGTGAAATGCAATTAGAGTTCCCCTTTGTTTGGTACAGGCAAAAGCCGTGTAAATTTGTTGATAAAAAGGAGAAATATATTTTGGAGTAGAATCTTTGGTGAAGTGTGTTTCTTGGAGGCATACTATGTGAGCCTTCTTGTTATGGAAAGTACGGAAGGCTTTGGTCCTTTTTTGAGGGACATTTATTCCCTGAACATTCAGGGAAAGTATATTCAGTGGTGCCATGGCAACAGATCAAATAGTTTTGACTTACTTTTTGTTATGCAGAGCTGACTGCGCAGATCAACCTGTGTGGACTGAAGAGATGAAAAGATAGAAAAGAAACCAGTGAATTCTGGAGTAAAGAGTAAACAAAAAACATATGAGATTAGATGATACATTGTATAAATTATTTTTTGCAAGTAATCACAATTTACCCGTGAAAGAGAATAAATATCTCTCTCAGGGGAATAAGTACCTTCGTCACACTCCCACATAATATGGTTGGGAGAATGAGGAGGGCTAATGAGGGTACATGGATCTTCCGCTTACAGGAGAGAAGTGCTATGTCAAAAGACATCAAAATGATGATTCATTAATTGGAGTGCAGAATATGGTTTTTGTTGAAATTATTTATTCCAGGGTGGTTGTATATGGTTAGTCTTGCCCTAGGCTAAATAATTCAGTTAGAAAGATACTGTTAATAACTTTGGTATTGATGAAGATAGTTTGAATTATTTTGGGATTTTAACCCATTTAGAGTAAACAATTATATATTTTATTCATATGTAACTGTTTAGATATGTTAACTCATAAAATTGAGGTTGTATTGCTTCAGATTAGAATAAACAAAAACATAGTTCTAGGAACTAGTTAGGTAATAATATATTTGTTTTAAGAAAAGAAAGAAAAAGCTTCCATTACTTCTGGATTATTGAACATATTTGTCCTAAAAAGTAATAAATCTATTGTTATTACCTGAAAATATATAACTGAACAAGAATTTCCTTATTTCACTTTTATATTCTAAGGCTATATGAATCAGAAGTAATAAGAAATATAACTGGAATGTAACATGATCCCACACAGTGTGTGACTATCAGAATGCAGTTACATTCAGTTATAAATACAGGTTTTTTTTATAGAGAAACATCTCTTAGTATAATAAATGAAGAGATATCAGGAATTAGGATGTCAGTCCATTGAATCTTCTTGGTCCATGGATGATGTGGCATAATGGCCTCTTTTGTGAGAATGATGATTCCTATTTTGTTCTGAAATTTTCTGGGTGCTGCCTGAAGGTGAAGATGATGCCATTCTTCTGCGTGTGGGAGAGTTGCTGCTTGTGGGTTCTGTCAGATTTAATTTTAAAAGGGTTTGTTGTAGTTCATCTGCTGATCTACTTCTGTAAATTGTACCTTGGTAGTTAAATCTGACTGAAAAGGGGAAGCCCCATTGATACATAATGTTGTGGCGTTGCAGTTCCATTAGTTGGGGTTTCATGGATCGTCTTTTAGTAATAGTAAGTTGGGATAGGTCAGCAAAAATTTGATAATTGTGTCCTTGAAAATTAAGTTCCTTTTTTTCTCTTGCAGCAATTAGTATTTGTTCTTTCGTTCTGTAATAATGAAATTTTGTGATTATATCACGTGGGGGTCCATCTTTCTTTTTGGCTGTAAGGGCTCTGTGTACTCTGTCCAGTTCTAAACGTTCAATAGGGATATCTGGCTTTAGTTCTTGTAATAGAGCAGTAATAGTAGATTGCAGGTCTGTCACAGTTTCAGGTATTCCCCTTATGCGCAAGTTTGAACGTCTGGCTCTATTTTCGTAATCTTCTAGCTTAGTTTGAAGTATTAAATTCTCTTCTTTTAATTGTTCCAATTCTGTTATATTTTCTTGGGTTGTAATTTCAATTTCATCCATTTTTATTTCTAAGGCTGCGGTGCGGTTTCCCAGCTCTCTTATTTCTTTGGTTAGGCTTTTTGTTATTTGGTCTGAGGTTTGTTTTAAAGCCTTATGAAGCATCTTTTCAAATTGTAATAATATTACTGGGGATACTGAGGAGGCTTGTGGAGAAGTTTGTGAGAGGATTTGTTCTGTATCTGACTCAAATGGAGAGTCTTGCTGTGACATTTTCTGTCTGTGAGAGCGCCCTGATGCTGTATATTGTGAGGTGACTGGAGCTGCTTTAGTTGCAGTGAGTGCCTGTGAGCTCTTTGTGAGGTGATTTTTATTTCTGCCATGGCTTCCTCCCAGTACCATATTTCCTGCCCAAACTTTCACAGTTTGTTCCCTGGGGCAAAAAGGTTCAAATGGATACCTTTTGAGCCTGCAGGCTCCGCTTTGTCCTTCTCTTCTCTCCTCAGCGGTGCGGAGCTCTAACAATGCATGTCTGCTCCGCTAGACTCCGCCCATCTCCCCCCTTCAGTTATATGTTCAATTCGTAGTTGTTTGAAAAGGCTTGAAATTGCCAGAACTTTGCCATCGTCGTATAATCAGCTTAAGACTCATCTTCTAAAAGTGACGCAAAGACAGTAGCTTTTCTCATTACAATTGCTCAGGTGGTAATAAAGAAGACGATCCTTCCATTGTGATATCAGTTTGAGAAGCAAAGAGTAGGGATGAGCCGAACACACCCCCCCTGGTTCGGTTAGCAGCAGAACATGCGAACAGGCAAAAAATGTGTTTGAACATGCGAACACCGTTAAAGTCTATGGGACACGAACATGAAAAATCAATAGTGTTAATTTTAAAGGCTTATATGCAAGTTATTGCCATAAAAAGTGTTTGGGGACCTGGGTCCTGCCCCAGGGGACATGTATCAATGCAAAAAAACAAAGTTTTAAAAACAGCTGTTTTTTCGGGAGCAGTGATTTTAGTAATGCTTAAAGTGAAACAATAAAAATGAAATATTCCTTTAAATATCGTAACGCATTTTTCCAGTGTTTAGAACAATACCACAGCAAAATGACATTTCTAAAGAAAAAAATATAATTTAAAACTACTCGCGGCTGTAATGTATTGTCAGGTCCCGGCAAAATAGATGAAAATCATTGAAAAAGACGGCATGCCCCCCCCCACCCCCAGTCCATTACCGCACCCAAATAAAAATAAAAAATGGCGTGGGGTCCCCCAGGCCCTATATACTCTGAGCAGCAGTATATATACTATACGGCCTGCCCTATATACTGCAGAAAATTGGGCCTTAGGTGTTGGTAGTACCAGAACAATGTAAGACCTCACAGTTACTCTTGTTGGGTGCAGGAACGGGCCCTGCTGTGAAATATTATATCAAGAATTGTACTTACATGCCCCTGTTAAACAGGGGCAGAAAAATTGGGCCTCAGGTGGTGGTGGTGGTGCCACAACACTGTAATCCCTCACAGATACTCTTTTTGGACACACGAACGGGCCCTGCTGTAAATTATCATTTTAAAAACTGTAATTACATGCCCCTGTTAAACAGGGGAAGAAAATTTGGGCCTTGGGTGGTGGTTTTGGTGTCCTAAACCAAAAATATTGAGGAGGAATAGGATAGTCAGTATAGGCAGTCTTCAAGGGATCTTACATCCATAGCTAATTTAATTTCAATCAGTTTCATCAGCATCAGGTGCTTGATAGCTGCTGATCCAAGACTGATTCATTTTTGTGAATGTGAGCCTATCAATGGAGTCTGTCGAAAGACAGGCTTTGGGACTTTAAATGAGAAATGGAGTCTGTGGACAGGCGCGCTCTTTAATCTGTTACAAACCCTCCAGCAGCACTGAATGTGTGTTCAGAAAGCAGGATGCAGGACAGGCCAGTAGCTCAATTGCATATTGAGCAAGTTCTGGCTAGTGGTATATCCTCAAGACCCAATAATCCAGTGGATTGGATGCTCTGTTGGAAAGGTCTCCAAGTCTGCTCTTGCCCCTAGATATTCCTGCACCATGTAATGCAGATGCTGGTGATGGTTGCTTGAACTGATCAGACCTTGGCGCTGAGGACTGAAAAATTGTTTAAAGGCATCCGTCAGCTGGCCACCTTCTCCACCGCTCTTCCTCTGACTGAACGAAGCCTCAACAACACGTTGTCCAGCACCAGGAAATTGTAACCTCTCAGGGTCTAGAAATGCACTGCACAAACCTTTCTTCAAGGCCTCCTGAAGATGTTTCATCCTCTGCTCCCTCTGCGAAGGCAGGATGAGTTCTGCAACCTTACCCTTGTAACATGGATCAAGAAGGGTTGCCAGCCATTAATGATCCCTCTCCCTGATACCATGAATCCTAGGGTCCTTTCGCAGGCTTTGCAGAATCAGGGAGGCCATGCAGTGTAAATTTGCAGAGGCATTCGATTCTGAGTCCTCTGGGTCACTAAGGATCACATGATCCGTAACTACCTCCTCCCAGCCACGTACAACTCCATGGGTTTCTGGGGACTGAAAACTATCCCTTGAAGACTTTTGTTGAGTGTTATCCTCTACATCCATGCTGACACAATCCTCCTCCTCCTCTTCTTCCTGTTTGGTGGGCCCACAGGAATGCTATCTGGATAAAGGGGGCCTTGAGAGGTAAGAAAGTCCTCCTCTTCCTCCCGCTGTTCTGCCTCAAGTGCCCTGTCCATAGTTCCACAAAGCGTGTGCTCCAACAGGAAGACTAGAGGGACAGTGTCACTGATGCATGCATTGTCGCTGCTCACCATCCTTGTGGCCTCTTCAAATGGTGACAGGACAGTGCATGCATCCTTGATTAGTATCCACTGGTGTGGCGAAAAGAAGCCAAGCTCCCCTGACCCATACTCGCACAGGTACTTATTGATGGCCCTCTGCTGTGTGCAGCCGTTGCAGCAATGCCAATGTTGAGTGCCACCTGGTGGGCATGTCACAAATGAGGCGGTTGGTGGGCAGGTTGCATTTCCTTTGAATGTCAGTCAGCCAAGCACTGGCATTGCATAACCAGCGGAAGTGACCACAGACTTTTCTGGCCTGCCTCAGGAGATTCTGTAAGCCTGGGTACCTGCTTAAAAACCGCTGCACCACCAAATTTAGTACGTTTGCCAAACATGGAACATGGGTCAAATGTCCCTGTCGGAGAGCGGAGAGAAGGTTGGTGCCATTGTCATATACAACCATTCCTGACTGAAGCTGGCGTGGTGTCAACCACCTCTGGGCCTGCCCCTGCAGAGCTGACAGGATTTCTGTCCCAGTGTGGCTCCTGTCCCCTAGGCAGACCAACTCAAGCACTGCATGGCATCTTTTAGTCTGACTGCTTGCATAGCCCCTTGAATGCTTACGGAGCACTGCTGGTTCAGAGGACAAATCTGCAGAAGAGGCCATAGAGGAAGAAGAAGAGGAGAGGGTGGAGGAGAGAGCTGTGGCAGAATCACGACTAGCATTTTGGAGGCGTGGTGGTGGAACAAGTTCCTACAGCACTGAACCCTGTCCTGCATCCTTCCCAGCTGCCAGCAGAGTTACCAAGTGCACCGGGAAGGAAAGGTAATGTCCCTGCCCATGCCTGCTGGACCATGAGTCAGCGGTAATATAAACCTTACTGCTGACCGCCCTGTCCAACGAGGCCAAAACATTGCCTTCCACATGCCGGTAGAGAGCCGGAATGGCCTTCCATGAAAAGAAATGGCGTTTTGTAACCTGCCACTCAGGTACAGCACATTCCATAAATTCACAAAAGGGGGCAGAGTCTACCAGCTGAAAAGGCAACAATTGCAGTGCTAGCAATTTGGCCAAGCTAGCATTTAGATGCTGAGCATGTGAATGGCTGGGACCAAATTTCTTTTTACGGTTTAGCAACTGGGGTAGGGAAATTTGCCTGCTAAAATCAGATAGTGGTGTACTGCTAGCAGATTGGCTGCAAGTACTCAGGACACCTATTGCTATTCTTTCATTCCTCTCAGTGCAGGTTTTTGAGAGGACTGAAGGTATAGTAGGGTTGGAGATCCCAGATGAGGAGCAAGGAGAAGTCCACCTTTTTCTTTGATGTGGGTCTTTCAAGTGCTGTTGCCAACGGAATGCATGGGAGGTCGTCATATGTCTGGTAAAGCATGTGATGCCCAAGCCGCTGCTGTCCTGGCCACGCTTGATCCCACATAGGTTGCAAACAACAACGGTGCGATCTGCTGCACAGGTGTCGAAAAAGGCCCACACCAAGGAACTTTTAAAAGTCAGCGGGGAGTCAGCAGCGCCCTGCACCTGTGGAGCTCTGCGGTGTGATGCAATAGGGTGACTGCCCTTAAGCTGCCCCCTAGAGGACATCCTGCCTCATTGGAGTTGTGTCATCTCCTCTTCTCTTCTCTCGGGCACCCAAGTACAGTCAGTGACCTCATCATCCCCTCCCTCCTCGTCACTGGAGCAAACTTGGCAGTTTGCTGCAGCCGGGAGAACATGACTGCCAGTTTCTTGTCCTTCTTGGGAACCCCCTCTCTCTAGGTTCACGTTACGCCCTTCCTTAACCTGGGAACCAACATCGGAGCCTTCAAAACGCTGTGCATCCTTCAGCAGCATGTACCCGAAACTGTCGTTTAATAATTCTGGGGACTCCTCCGTGCATAAAGGTGGGGCTACGGAAGTAGTGACTGTGGACAAGGAGCCGGTGGAATAGGCCGCTTTGGCAGCTGCACTGGAAGGCACACTACTCTGAGCCTGGGTGACAGAGGATGAGGAGGATGAGGACGGCTTTGTTATCCACTCCACCAACTCATCTGTATGTTGTGGCTCAAAAACACAGCCAGCAGCAGAAAATAAGGACAATCATGCCCCACGGCCACCTGCAGAGGTTGCACCATGTCCACAACCACCACTGTTGACTGTAGACACAGAGGCTGCTTGCCCTCTTTTAGTGGCCTGTAAGCGTCTGTCTCTCCTTGGTGGCCTTCCGGACATGATGTATATTTTGTTTTGCAACACAACACTACACTGTATTAGATAATGTGTACACCGCCTGCACTGTATTAGAAACTGTACTACGACTGCACTGTATTGTACACTGTGTACACCACCAGAAGTTAAGTAGAAACAGTACACCATGGAATGCACTGTAGATACTGTATAGGCTACACTGGATGCAGAGGATATATATATATATATATATATATATATATATATATATATATATATATATATATATATATATACAAGACTGTATATATATATGTAATACACCGCCTGAAGTGTATTAGAAACAGTACACCCCACAGAATGCACTGTAGATATAGGTTACACTGGATGCAGAGTATATATATATATATATATATATATATATATATATATATATATATATATATATATATATATATACACAAGACTGTATATACTGAATATATTAATACACTGCATGCACTGACTGAATATCGAGTAAATACTGAATATATAGTCTATGCTAAATGCAGAGTATATATATATATATATATATATATACATATATATATATATGTATATATATATATATATATATAAATATACTAGACTGACTGTATATATATATATATATATATATATATATATATATATATCAAATACATTGCCACTAACTGAATAACCGGCCTGCTTAATCTAAATCAAGCTATCTCTCTGTCCACGCCAACAACACTGCACAGGGCCGCCGTGTAAGCAGCCTTATATAGTGTGGGGCGTGGACTTAGTCCTCCTGAGCCATGATTGGCCAAAGGCACCCTGCCTTTGACCAATTATGGCTCTCTTAGCAGAGGGTGCTGTGATTGGCCAAAGCATGCAGGTCAGGTGCATGCTTTGGCCAATAATCATACATCAATCTCACAGTGCATTATGGGGCATTCCGTGGCTCTCAGATTTGCTGCAAACGCCCCATAATGTTTGCTCTTCGGCGAATGGGTGAACACCCGATGTTCGAGTCAAACTTATGTTCGACCCAAACAGCAAGCTCATCACTAACAAACAGCAATTTATTGAGAATAAAGGAAAGTGTGAACAAGACTTGTAATTCTAAATCAATTCTCTGGAGGGGATTTATCTCTTTTAACAAAACTGGAGTATTTTTATCTCCTTAGATATCAGCCAATGAAGAGTCATTAACTGGAAATGATGACAGTCTTCCTTCCTACACAGCACTATTCTGTAGTACACTGTGTATTTTCATAGTGACAGAAGTCTATTATATTCTACATACAAAGCTTATATTGATCAGCAATGACAACGGACGGATCAATTACAATTGTTTCATTGAAAGTCATGTTAGTTATAATCGGAATAACTGAACCAAGAGAGTGGATGGCGGAACATTTTTATTGTTTGCTTTTAACAACACTTGAGGAAAGTGATCGGATTGCTAGAATATTAATATAAATATGGTCATAACCCCTTCAATACCGAGCATTCCAGCCCCCCCCCCCCCTGCTCAGGCCAATTTTCAGCTCTCAGCGCTGTCACACTTTGAATGACAATTACTCAGTCATGTAGGTGTGAGGTGGGATATTAGGGTGTGAGGTGGGGGTATTGGGGTGTGAGGTGGGGGTATTAGGGTGTGAGGTGGGGGTATTGGGGTGTGAGAAGGGGTGGGGCCTATTATGCCACGTACACAAGAACGGACTTTACGGCATACCTGGTTCGGCGGACTTTTCGACGGACTTTACGACAGACTTTACGAATGAACGGACTTGCCTACACACGATCAACCAAAGTCAGACGGATTCGTGATGACGTACGACCGGACTAAAACAAGGAAGTTCATAGCCAGTAGCCAATAGCTGCCCTAGCGTCGGTTTATGTCCGTCGGACTAGCATATAGACGAGCCGACTTTTCTACCGGACTCGAGTCCGTCGAAAAGATTTGAAACATGTTTAATTTCTAGGTCCGTCGAACTTTTGGGGGAAAAAAGTCCGCTGGAGCCCACACACGATCGAATTGTCCGACGGACTCTGGTCCGCCGAACCAAGTATGCCGTAAAGTCTGCTCGTGTGTACGCGGCATTACACATCCTTTCACAGTGCTCTGTGTGTGTGCATAGCAGGGGGTGGAGTATGGACTGCAGGGATAGGATGGATCATCAGGAGGAGGAGCAGAGTCACTGGCCTGTTCAACACACTGTGCTGTGTACTCGTATTTCAATGTCTCTCAATATCTCACTCATAGGCTTTGTACGAGTGAGATACTGAGTAAATGGATCGGCACAGCACAGTGACAGTTAGGGTTGCCACCTCATCCCTTTAAACCCAGACACATATGAATTACACAGGTTCTGAGGCTAATTTATTGCAGATAAGGCACCAAGTGAGTTTAATTACCATCTTAATCAGCCAGAGAACCTGTGTAATTAATATGTGTTCGGGTTTAAAGGGATGAGGTGGCAACCCTAGTGACAGTGCACCCGCTCCCAGCCACAAACTCCTGGGACTCCCGTGTGGGCGGCAGGTTGTTTAATCCCTGTGTGCAGTGTACCATGCCACCCAGCACTTCCAGCAGCTTCCCACTAGATCCGACCGGCCCTGATGGGGCCCCATGTGCATCTGGGGCTCCTGGGCTGCGCCCAGGTGTGCCCGCTTGATGAGACGGCCCTGCTGGGAACTCCCATTACCGGGGGAGACCCTTTCACATGTTTTGCAGTGAACCCGCTTCCTACTGTATTGGGGCCCCCCATGGTGGCAGAAAACAAGAGGTATATCACCAGCACACCAGGAAAATATAAGGGTCAAAAGCAGTGGGAGAACTACCAGGGTTGCAAACGTTGCACTTGCGACCGGGCCTTGGTGTTCTTCCACTGTGGGGTTCCCCAGCCTCCTCTTTCTGTCCTGCCCCTGCTATTGACAGCACTGGTCTGGCGCCTGTCTCCTTGGCAGCGGCGGCAGTCTATTAGGACCTAGTGCTGGTGACATTATGGTGTATGCAGGGGAAGGCTGGCACTATTGGTTGTAGAGAGCTGAGACCCCAGCTGGTCACCTAGCAGCAGTAGTGCTGCATAATCTTCTCTGTTGACATGCTGATCGGGATGTGATCCAGGTGATGCTCCCAGTCAGATCTAATAAACACAGCATTTATTAGAATCAACAGTACAACAATATATATATATATATATATATATATATATATATATATATACCGTATATACTCGAGTATAAGTCGAATTTTTCAGCTCATTTTTTTGTGCTGAAAGTGCCCCCCTCGACTTATACTTGAGTCAAGCACTTTTCTGCAGCAAAAAATTTCATTTTCCGAACCGACTTTGGGGCCCCGTATCTCAGGGCCACTTGGTGCTAGGGACCCCAAATTTGGTGTGCAAACCCAGTGGAACTGGTTTCACAACATATCCAAAGATGAAGTTCCTAGCACTAAGTGGCCCCGAGATATGGGGCCCCAAAATCGGTTCGGAAAATGTCATTCTTTGCTGAAGAAAAGTGCTTGACATTTTCTGAACTGAATTTGGGGCCCCATATCTCAGGGCCACCTGGTGCTAGGAACCCCAAATTTGGTGTGCAAACCAAGTGGAACTGGTACCATAACATATCCAAAGCTGGGGATCCTAGCACCAAGTGGCCCTGAGATACGGGGCCCCAAACCGGTTCAGAAAATGTCATTCTCTGCTGCAGAAAAGTGCTTGACATTTTCTGAACTGATGTTTGGGGCCCTGTATCTCGGGGCCACTTGGTGCTAGAAACCCAAGCTTTGGAAATTTTATGGTGCTATTTCCACTGGGTTTGCACACCAAATTTGGGGTTCCTAGCCCTAAGTGGCCCCGAGATACGGGGCCCCAAATTCAGTCAACTGTGTCCATCTGCAGCAATGTCATTTCAGGACCCTTTGGGTTCTGAGACCCCAAATTTTGGCTGCAGCTAGGGGGCATCTAGGAACCCTTAACTACCGAGTTTGAAGTTCAGGGGACCTATGGCTGCAAATGGGCACAGTGAGGCATGCAAATGGGCACAGTGATGCTGCAAATGGGCATTGTTGACCCTCTTTTCCACTTACAGTAGCTGTGCATTTCTCACCCTCGTCTTATACTCGGGTCAATAAGTTTTTCCCATTTTTTTTGTAGTAAATTAGGGCCTCGACTTATACTCGGAACGACTTATACTCGAGTATATACGGTATATATATATATATATACACACAGTACCTCACACTTTGCTACAATGTAAAGTAGTGAGTGTACAGCTTGTATAACAGTGTAAATTTGCTGTCCCCTCAAAATAACTCAACACACAGCCATTCATGTCTAAACTGCTAGCAACAAAAGTGAGTGTACCCCTAAGTGAAAATGTACAAATTGGTCTGAATTAGCCATTTTCCCTCTCCGGTGTCATGTGACTCGTTAGTGTTACAAGGTCTCAGGTGTGAATGGGGAGCAGGTGTGTTAAATTTAATGTTTTCGCTCTCACCTCTGTCATACTGGTCACTGGAAGTTCAACATGACATCTCATGGCAAAGAACTCTCTGAGGATCTGAAAAAAAGAATTGTTGTTCTACATGAAGATGGCCTAGGCTATAAGAAGATTGCCAAGACCCTGAAACTGAGCTGCAACACGGTGGCCAAGACCATAGAGCGGTTTAACAGGACAGGTTCCACTCAGAACAGGCCTCGCCATGGTCGACCAAAGTAGTTGAGTGCAAATGCTCAGCAACATATCCAGAGCTTGTCTTTGGGAAATAGACGTATGAGTGCTGCCAGCATTGCTGCAGAAGTTGAATAAGTGGAGGGTCAGCCTGTCAGTGCTCAGACCATACACCGCACACTGCATCAAATTGGTCTGCATGACTGTCATCCCAGAAGGAAGCCTCTTCTAAAGATGGTGCACAAGAAAGCCCGCAAACAGTTTTCTGAAGACAAGCAGACTAAGGGCATGGATTACTGTGGTCTGATGAGACCAAGATAAGCGTATTTGGTTCAGATGGTGTCAAGCGTGTGTGGCGGCAACCAGGTGAGGAGTACAAAGACAAGTGTGTCTTGCCTACAGTCAAGCAGAGCATGATCACCTCCCTTCGGAGACTGGGCCGCAGGGCAGTATTCCAACATGATACCGACCCCAAACACACCTCCAAGACGACCACTGCCTTGCTAAAGAAGCTGAGGGTAAAGGTGATGGACTAGCCAAGCATGTCTCCAGACCTAAACCCTATTAAGCGTCTGTGGGGCTCAAACAGAAGGTGGAAAGTCTCTAACATCCACCAGCTCCATGATGTCATCTTGGAGGAGTGGAAAAGGACTCCAGTGGCAACCTGTGAAGCTCTGGTGAACTCCATGCCCAAGAGTCTGGAAAATAATGGAGGCCACACAAAATATTTACACTTTGGGCCCAATTTGGGGATTTTCACTTAGTGGTATACTCACTTTTGTTGCCAGTGGTTTAGACATTAATGGCTGTTGAGTTATTTTGAGGGGACAGCAAATTTAAACTGTTATACAAGCTGTACACTCACTACTTTACATTGTAGCAAAGTGTAATTTCTTCAGTGTTGTCACATTAAAAGATATAAAAAAATATTTACAAAAATGTGAGGGGTGTACTCACTTTTGCGAGATACTGTATATATATATATATATATATATATATATATATATATAAAACCGTATGTTCAGCTGCCTTGTGGGCTCCATGACTGTAAGGTGTGGGCTTTGCTCAAAAAAAATCACTATTTAACATTAGATTTGACTAGGAGCATCACCTGGATTGCATCCCAATCAGCATGTCAGAGAAGGCTCCACTGCTGCTAAGCAACCTGCATGGAGCTCAACTGTCTACAATCAATAGAGATAGGCTCGGGTGGTTTGAAATCCCACATGCCCGATCCTGCCAGAAAGCTGACACTGCACACAGCTAATCACAGGCAGTGAGACCAGTGGCGTCTCCAGCTTTCATATTTAGGGGGGGGCACATGAGAGGACAGGGACAAAAGTAGGGGGGCAACTATAAAATGCAATTATATATATATCCTGGGGCCCTTTACTATGATCCCACAACGGCCCTTTCACATGTTCACATATATATATATATATATATATCCTGGGGCCCTTTACTACGATCCCACAATGGCCCTTTTACATGTTCTGCAGTAAGCTCCCTTCCTACTGTATTGGGGCCCCCCCAGGGTGGCAGAAAACAAGAGATATATGTCACCAGCATACCAAGAAAATATAAGGGTCCAAAGCAGTGGGAGAACTATCAGGGTTGCAAAGGTTGTCTTACCACCGGGCCCTGGTGTTCTGCCACTGTGGGGTTCCCCAGCCTCCTTTTGCTGTCCTGCCCCTGCTATTGACAGCGCTGGTCTGGCATCTCTTGGAATTTACAGGCTGGTTCTCCTGTCCTAAGGACGGGAGAAATCAGTCTGTTTTTTCAGTAACTGAGAGTCCTGGTGGAGTCCTTCCTGCAACTCGCTCTTCTCCCTGCCAATGAGGATGCAGGGTAAGGAGCAGATCGGGCGGCAATGGCGTCCCTGTTCCCCCCCCCCCCCCCATAATTTTTTTTTTTTTTTACAAAAAGGCAAATGTCTAAGAGGGAGAGAGTCCCCAGTCAGCTCCTGCGGGTGATTCCTCCCCCTCCCTCTGCTCTCTGACACTGCATAATGAGAGCGCTCACACAACCTTGGCCGCCCGTTGACCACGGCCAAGCGATCACACAACCATTGACCACGGCCAATCAACATTGGATTGCTGCTATGATGAAGGCACAGCACATTGACAACTGGAAGGAGGACACGTTTGCTGCCTAAACTGACATTAAAGACATCACCCACGAGTTTTATACAGAGGACTTCGTTTTTCAGTTGACTGAATTCCCCCTGTGTGTCAATTATCACTCCTTTCTTCAATAGTTTTTTTGCAGTGTTCGTAATCCCCTCATCGTCTTCAAATCAGACCTTCCGTATCTTATAGCCAGGTCATGACTCGTGGCAGAGAATGTTGTCCACACACTTTTCCCAGTACCTCTTTAGAGGTCTTTGAGGTTCTGCAGATAGTCTACATGCTTGCAGAGTACATCTAATATCTTCTGGATGGTTCTTGTCTCAGATTTTCTTTCCAGACACAGCTTGTGCTTCTCTTTGATCTCCTGGGCGATAAGGTTGAGGAAGTTTTGGTGGTTCCTCACTCCTGAGAATGCACAAATGTTTTTCAAAGTGTTCAGGTTGTCACTGATCTTGTAACATTTAATCTGCAGGGAGAGAGTTAATGGTTTTTCATTAAGCAGGACTCTGTGATGTCCTGTGGATCCTTAGTCCTGGTGGAAGGCGTATCTCCCTTCCTATACTGCTCTTATACTGTCCTATACTGCTCTTCTTGTGCCAGTGAAATAGGTGCCATCAGAACGTCTTGGAGAGTTTCTCCAGGCACCAGACGAATCACATCCAAAACCATTTTTTGGTGGTAATCTTAAGGTTTTCCATTTCAGTATTAAAAGCGTGCAATAGAGGAAATTTGCTGCATATGTACAGCCAGATTTGAATTCTTTCCTCTGCTTTGTCATAGTGCGCTGCATCCGTGGCAAGAAGATCACGTGAGGGACTGGTCCAATATCCTTAAACACTTGGCAGGAGATGTCCATGATGTCGCAAAATACAACATTCTCTAGAAAGCAGAGAATGTGTATAGATGATGTCCTCTGCTGGGATCTTCACCACAGGAACCTGTATAGCCTCAAGGAACTTGTTAAAGTTGAATTTTTCCTCTGGCTCTGGAACATTCAGAACATTTTGAAAGAAATTCCTGAACCTTGGAATTGTCCTGCAGATATAGATGTACCGTTTAGGTTCATAAATGGTTTTGTCAGTGAGGAATTGCATGGTCTGGTGGATAATCCTAGACACACACACGAGGTTCTCCCTCTGGAATTAATCCAAATACATGTCTGGTGCAATGAGACCAAAGAGATCTGGTCTCTCTATGGCTGGCTGGAGATACTGAGATAGGACCTGGCTAACAGTCCTCATCACGACATCTTCCCGCCTGCATGGACCACTAGGACCGCGGGTGGAGGCCACTGAAGACACAGCTGGGAAAGAATAACGTAAAGAGAAGACCATTGCATGCCCCTGATACCTTTCCAGAAAATGCGGAACTCCAAATGCAATGGCAGATTAGCGGAATAGCAGTGTCAGGAGCCAGGGAGCGCCTCCGCTCGCCGGGCTCCGGTGCGCATGCGCACGGGACGAGCGCTTCGCCGCACGCCCGCCTGATGGTGCGGCGCGCGCGGGTGCACGGCGGTCCCCGTGTGCGCGCCGTAGCCCGTGCGGGTGCCCGGTAGCGCGTCACACTGACGCGCTCGCCGGGCAGGGAGGCTTTATCTGACGACTCCAGCACCCAGTCGGGTTGCTGGTTTGTCGTCAGCTCTCCCTGTCCCTGAGCCTGTGTTTCCTGTGATATTGCCTGATCTGTGTACCGAACCCCTGCTAGCCTGCTTAACTACTACTCTCCTGGATTGCCCTGTACTGATTGCCTGATCTGTGTACCGAACCTCTGCTAGCCTGTTTAACTACTACTCTCCTGGATTGCCCTGTACTGATTGCCTGATCTGTGTACCAAACCCCCTGGCTTGTTTAACCATTACTCTGCTGGACTATCCTGTCAATAACCTGCCTGACCTGTGTACCAAATCCCTGGCCTGTTTAACCATTACTCTGCTGGACTGTCTTGATTATACCTGCCTAATCTGTGTACCGGACCCTGGCCTGCTTTACCACCGCTCTGCTGGATCTAGTGATACCCTGATTACCACCTGTTGTTCTCTAACCTCTGCTTGTGTTCTCAGCCCTGCATCCTGCGGATCCCAAGACACCCGCTTCCAGCCTTTGGTACCAACCACCCTACCGGAAGCCCGTGCCTCCGCGTGCCTCCAGCCCTCTGTACCCATTTCGGGGGTCTGGGTGCGCGTGGTCGTAAGGGCGAGCCGCTCTCGGCATCTCGGCCTCGGTGAGTATTTGTCTCTGACAAGCAGCACCGTGAGGCCCCCTTGTGGGCCCAGTACACACAGGAGTGACCGACCATCCAAACAGTACGTTGCAAATCTGCAATTTAAACAGTAAGGTTAGGGCGGACATACAATTTAAACCTCCCCGACTTCCACCTAACCAAACTTTTAATAATGGCCTCATCTTAACCTATCCTTGCTGCTTCCGTAGCGGCACCTATAAGGAACGAATGAGTGGTAAACTTAAAATGATGTAAGCCAGCATACCTCAAACATCTATGGAAGACAGCCGCAAATTGATATTTAGTAAGTGGAAGCTTATCAGCGTGAATGAAAAAACTTCCCACATGCAAAGGTCTAATAGCAAGAAATTAAGACACAGCTACTAAAGGGCAAATAAACTGCTCAGGGCAGGCATAAAGCTGAAACCAACGCCCCAAACCCAATTGGTCTGTCTTTGACCTCCTAATGAAAACCCACACACCCGATTCACTGACCGAGACATCCTGCTGCATGACACCAGAAGTGCCTTCCTTCGTGAATGGAACCAACTCCGAAACCCGTAAGGTGGCAAAGAAGGCCAAACTAAAAGCCGTCAGAAAACAATACAGCTTTGAAAGGAGAAAAACAGACCACCGTGGCAGCCAGACACAACTGCCGTAAGATGTCAAAGTAAATCGGTCTACTATCATCAGGACTATACGTAACCTTCCTGTAACCCTTCAATGCTTGCTTAAGTGAGAAAAAACTTTTGGAAGCCGGAAGGTTGCGAAACCTAAAAAAGAAGGAGACTCCTGCCAGCACCTTAACAATTAGGCTATGAGAGAACTGTTGCTGCATCAAAGAACCAAGGAAAGCAAGCATTGAGGCTTCAGATGGGCCATCCCAAGGAAAATTAAAGGTTGTGGCAAAAGACAACCACGGATTCCATGCGGCAGAGTAAGCCGACCATGTCCGGGGTGCCAGCAAATGGCGAATTGCATCACTAGCCAGCCTCAAATCAGATTCCACAGGTGCTCCGGATACGGATGCCTGACTGGATCCACGCTGGGCAGAAGCTGCTGGAAGTGACCCAACCAAAAGTGAGAAAGGGCATCAGCAATTACATTAACAGTTCCGGGTATATGCTTAGCTTTCACCCAAATGTTACGCTTCAAACAGATCAGAACAAAATACCGCAGCAATCGAATAACAAGTACAAATTTTGAAGACAGATCGCGTAAATGACCCCTTTGTTGTCAGATGGAAACCAAAATCCGCTTATTGGCGAAATATCTCCCTCAAAGCTCAAAAGCCATGACCACAGGAAAAAGCTCAAGCAAAACAACATTGGACGTGACCTTCCTCTCCCGCCAAGATTATGGCCATGAACAATTGCACCACTGGGTGCGCCAAACTGCGGCAAAACCCAGGGAACCGGCGATCCGGCGGCGTCCGTAAACAGCTCCAGATCTGAGGAAAAAACAAAATCGACCTGAAAAAATGACCTGCTGTTGTAACCGTTAAAAAACTCCTACCAAATCAAAAGATCATCCTTGAGGTCAAGGGTAAGCCTAATATGTGAAAAAGGGACTTCAAACCAGAAGTGGTCAACGATAGACGCCTCGAAAAAATCCTGACAACTGGCATAATTTGTGAAGCAAAATCAAGAAGCCCAAGCAGGAGCTCTTCAGCAACACATTCCTCTTACGGAGAAGCCCGAGAATAGACAACTTAGTCTTCTCCTCCTTGGCCTCCGGGAGCTGAAACTGTAACAGAATCGTATTAATATGAATACCGAGAAATTCAAGACAAACAGAAGGAAAGACTGTCTTCTCAGACGCCAACGGAACCCCAGAGCTGCTGCAAAATAATTTCAACAAATTAAGACAGAGGGGGGAATCAGCAGGACCGACAAACAAAAAATCGTCCAAGTAAGGAATAACGTTATCAAAACCTGACTTATAAACTACCACCCACTGCAAAAAACTGGAAAGAGACTCAAAATAAGAATATCATAAAGAGCACCCCATTGGCAAACATCTGTCAAAATAGTAAGACACGTCGAAGAAAAAAATAAGAGAATTAAAAGAGCGGGGAGAAATAGGCAAAAGCCTGAAAGCAGACTTAATGTCCGACTTGGCCAAAAGCGCACCTGGGCCGCAATGCTTGATCAGCCGAATCGCATCATCAAACATAGCGTATGAGACCTAACAGCAGGATGCATCAATTTCATTATAAAGGGACTGCTCAGTTGGAAATAGTTGGAAATGTTGAGTTAGGCAACTTCTTGGGCACAATACCTAGAGGAGAAATACAAAAATTCTCAAAAGGAGAGGAGCTAAACGGGCCGGCCACTCTACCCTCCGCAATTTCCTTAGAAACCTTCTCCTGCACAACCTGCTTGTAAACCTCCACCGACTTTAAGTTACTCACCACCGAACAACCCGTAGCAGAAAATATTGGCAGCTGGAAACCGTCAGCACAGCCTTTAATTAAAAGGCTGGCCCTCTCCCTTTCTGGATACAGATGCAGCCAAGGCAACATTCTTTCCAGCCTCACAGGCGTGCAGGCTTTTTGGAAAAATATCCTTCTGTGGCTGACTTGTCCCAGACGACTGCACATTAACCGCGGGGGTTGGCTGCCTGGGAAAAGCAGACCTCTGTGGCAGGGTCAGGTTAAGCCATACGTCCACATCTTTCATCTCCCACTTCAAGTTAGGTTAAACGGACAGTTTCTGGCAGAAGGACTCGTCATAAACGAACCACCCCAGGCCGCCAAAATGTCTGTATGCTTCCAAGACTGTCTCCACATGCTGAAAAAGCCAGCTACACTTCTCCAGAAACTTCTCCCCCATGCAAAATGCAAAACGCATGAAGCCAATTATGGAACAACCGCGAAATCGGCCGATGCCTATCCTCATCGCTCCTCATGCCTCCTATCTGACCTAACAGGAAAATCTTTAGCAGAGGGAAGCAACGATAAAATATCAATAAATTCCCCCCTTCAAAGCTTATCCTTGGTAGCTAGGGGCAAATGAAAAGCCAGCGGGGACACCTCACACGGAAGCACCTCCTTTAAACAAGCCTCAGGGACAGAGGTAGGCAATGCAGGTGGAGCAATACCCACAGGTGAATAAAGAACACTAGCTGCCGGAGGACTAGACACCGCAGCACCAGCAGCAGGGGGAGACATTCTGTAAATCACGTTGTCCGGCAACAGGGACCCCAGCCGGGGGTGAGGCCATCGTCCTGGCCACTGGGGGCCTGCCCCTGTCTAACCTCTCACTGCCTCTCACTGGAGAAGGATACCCCGCTGCCTCCTCTTCTGTATACAGCAGTTAGAACGCCTAGCCCCGCTGACATCACGAGCCCCGCCTTCCGCTGACGCAGCTCCTCCTCTGGGCAAGCTGGGACCGAGCGCTCAGCTTGGATGCTTCTTTGCAGCCTCCGCGCTGCTGCTGCCCACACTTGCAGGGTGTGCTGTGGGTCGGGATCCGAAGGCCCGACGGCGGCTTCCATGTCCACTTCACGCCTAGGGTTGGCACCTGTCCAGGATTCACCCAGACAGTTCGGGTTTTGAATCATGTGTCTGGGTTTCAGACCACTTGAAACCCGGACACATTATTCAGACTGGACTATGGCTTCCCAGCAGGGTTGCTGGCTGCAGTTGTCTAAGCCGAGAGTGTCTGTTACACTCTTTTTCACACTGCCCAAAGCCAGCACTAACATTCCCCCCTGCCAAACACATTCAAACGGGAGAGGAGAGAGGGCTGGATCTTCTCTTCTCCCCCCCCCCCCCCCCCCAATCCCTCTGTGTCTGCCCACACTCCAATCCAATAAGAAAAGAGAAGTGGGGGAGGGATATTTGAAGCCCAGCAGACGCAGATCTGGATGGGAGGTGTCGACTGCAAAAGGGTGAATGAGCTCACCATCCATCCCCGTCTGTAACTGAAGCCCCCCCCCATCCCACCTTCTCTCTCCTGCCTCTGAGTGAGTACAATAAGGTAAATCAGGGTTCTCAGGAGCACTCCTTACATCAAAGTTCCCCTTTGCACCAGAGGCCACAGTGTTCCCCTTACATCACAGTCCTCTCCATACATCAGAGTTCTCAGTGTTACCCCTTAAATCAAGGTTCCCAGAGCACCCCTTAAGTCAGAGTACCCAGAGTTCTGGGTTACATCAATCTGCAGAGTCCTCCTTACAGTGTAAGGGAACGCTGCAAGTTCAGATGTAAGGGCAAACTCTGCGGATTCAGATGTAAAGGGGAACTCTGTGGATTCAGATGTAAAGGGGAACACTGAGGATTCAGATGTAAAGGGGAACTCTGCAGATTCAGATGTAAAAGGGGAACTCTGTGGACTCTGATGTAAGAGGGGACTCTTGTGATTACCTTCATATGATTATAAATGTTATTTAATCACAAAATATATGTACTGTATAGTATACACTGTAAAAAAAAAATGCTGTGTGCCGCTAAAGTGTTCGGGTTTGACTTGAAGAAAAGGTGGCAACCCTATTCACGCCACTGGGCAGAATCTTCTTCATCCATCTGGAGACAGTGCTGCAGCCACTCCTCCCCGCCGGCACTCTTTGCCTTCTCCAGCAACCTGCGAACCAGGCTCTCCATGGTAGATATGCAGCAAGCTGTGTATTACAGCTCCAGTGCTTGCTTGTCCTGAGGTTGTTCGAAAAGGCCCATTCACCAGGGAAGGTTGCTTGTATACCCTTCTTGCACCAGGGGAGAAACTTGAGGTTGTCCAAAAAGACCCGTTCACCAGGGAAGGTTGCTACTCACCATATATATAGCTTCAATAATATTGTATCCAATAGGGTCACAGAGGACAGGGATATGAGCGAAGCACATATGTCTGCATATAGTGTCTGTGGGTAATAAAGAACTTACTTCCGGTGGAACTACAAGTGTCAGAAATGCAGGCAAAGACAATGATGTCTATATGCACTGTTTATGGGTTCAAATGGGCAGGTGCCCGCTCACCACAGAAGTTGTTGGCAATGATGCAGATGATCAGGATGATGATTTCAGGCTCTCCCTCTGGGGCCTGGCTCAAGGAAAGGCGTCCAATCCCCAGATCACACTGCACCACGGCCTACCCGGATCTGAAGTGCAGATAACGCAGAAGAATCTGGATCAAACTTCAGACCGCTGCAGCTAAGAAGTGATGCTGTCCACAGATGTCCCTCTGGATGCAGCTGTATGGCCCCGGTCTGTGCAGGCCACAATTCGGCCGATGCTCACACTGGCTCAGAACTCCTGCTGGCAGATCCAGGCCAACGTCCCAAGAGAGTGATCTAAGCCTAAGCCAGCCTTTTTATAACCTTTCCCAGCAGTCTGTCCTTTCCTCCTCAGCAATCTGGTGGTTGTAGTTCAGGCCAGTTCTGTTGGAATTGAAACCCCAGCACTCTGCACTACACATCCCATAATGCTTTGCTCTGCCAGGAAATTACATATGGAGTCCAAGCCAACACTACAGGGAGACAGCTCCACATTAATAGTGCTGCATAATATCTCTAAATTGCAGGCACAATAGCCAGCTCCTGGCTACACTGTGAAACACAGGGCATCCCGGCCAGGGAGATTTAAGGAGGAACTTCAGTCTGCTCACATAATTTGTAATAAAAACATCTTTGCCATTCTGAAGCTTCCCTCCAACCACTTTGCATATTATTTTATATATACTGTGATTCTGTACTTGCAATAATAGATATGGAAAGGGGAAATTCAACGCTGAGAGTTTAAATAAAAACAATATATTAAGTACATTACCGAAATAATTATAACTGGGGTTCTTGAAGCCTTAATAGAATGCATACAGAGAAAATGAAACCAGAGAGGTTTAATAAGGGGCTTCAAATGGAACACACACTGCGGAATAGGTACAAAATGTTATTGATACAAAAATCAGAAATATAAACATATCATATGGCAAAATAGCCAGAAAAATTAATCAGAACCTTCACCAATAGAATAATTAAAACTTAATGACAACATTGTCATGATTAAAAAAACAGCCCGGGTTCATCAGCACACTCACAGTCACTCCACATACACACGGGGATGGCTGATAATTCAAAGCCTGAAATAAGGCATCCAGTAGCACCAAATCGCAAGAAATATTTCGTTCAAGGATCCCTTTAATTCTATGACACACAGCGGTGTAAAACATTGGAAGCGGGGATATTGATCAGAGGAAACAGCCACTATGACATTTAGCTACATTGGAAGAGCGGATATATGCTATCCAGAGATAATTGCATGTGCGATTGCGGGTGGATATAGAGTCTAGAGATGTTAGAAACAGATAGATTAACCACGGGGAGATATATGGGGTGAGCTGGAAGTGTCTCTTGTAGATAAAGTTACAACAGTTGATTACCGTAAGAACTTATAAATGCGATACAAAAGTTACCCACTATGCTGCTTGTCTCCGTAATCCGTTCATAACGGTGAGGTGTAACAACAATTTGAATCACATATGCGATTGCGGGTGGATAGTCTAGATGATATGCCCCGTACACACGGTCGGATTTTCCGACGGAAAATGTGTGATAGGACCTTGTTGTCGGAAATTCCGACCGTGTTTAGGCTCCATCACACATTTTCCATCGGATTTTCCGACACACAAAGTTTGAGAGCAGGATATGAAATTTTCCGACAACAAAATCCGTTGTCGGAAATTCCGATCGTGTGTACACAAATCCGACGGACAAAGTGCCACGCATGGAATAAATAAAGAGATGAAAGCTATTGGCCACTGCCCCGTTTATAGTCCCGACGTACGTGTTTTACGTCACCGCGTTCAGAATGATCGGATTTTCCAACAACTTTGTGTGACCGTGTGTATGCAAGACAAGTTTGAGCCAACATCCGTCGGAAAAAATCCTAGGATTTTGTTGTCGGAATGTCTGAACAAAGTCCGACCATGTGTACGGGGCATTAGAAACAAATAGATTCACCATGGGGAGATATATCGGGTGAGCTGGAAGTGTCTCTTGTAGATAAAGTTGCAACAGTTGGTTACCGTAAGAACTTATAAATGTGATACAGAAATGAAACACTGTAGTGGCGGAACTTCAGCGTCCCTTATCAAGATCTCGTCCACTATGCTGCTGGTCTCTGATCCATTCATAACATTAAGGTGTGACAACCATTCAAATCCCCAGGTTTTCAGGTAACCTTACTCTGGATATTTTAAACCAGTTAAATGAATCATCAGTCAATGTTGGATTGCTAACAGCTCTTCAAAGTTGGCACTGGACAGTGGTTCCCCGTGATGGCAGATTTACTCCATGTTTAGGCAGCGTCTGACTTTTCCAGCATGCCAAACGGCCGGCTTCTGTCGGACAGATCGACATACACACAGGCAGAATGTCGGCCGTTTTTTTTTTAACCGGAAAATATCTCCTGACATTCGGCCCGTGTGTACGGGGCTTTATAAAGCTCCTTTGTACATTAATTGATGTAAGCATAATTTTACTGTTTTGTCTAAATAAATCTACTGTTTAAGGCAGGGTTCACATATGTGAGGCCGCGGGTTCGTGCCTGGGGTCTGGTGCATGTCTGCACACCCGTTCAGGTGGGATTCAGTCTGAATTTTTGCCTGAATTTGTACCTGAATCGGACCCAAACACGCACAGGACCATTTCTGAATGCAGACCGCAACCGCCCCAGACCTGTGTGAACCGGCTCTATTGAGAGCCAGGCACACTCACCTGTCATGCGAATTGGATGCGGGATGCAGACGGCACTCTGTATAACCACCAGTGCCCCTCCCCCAGCCTCCACATGAGACAGCACAAGCTCTGCCCCACCTACATTAGTCAGTCACTCTGGACCCCTGCATACCCCCAATAGATGGATCACTTTGGAATAGTAAGTATATATATATACAGTGGGGACGGAAAGTATTCAGACCCCCTTAAATTGTTCACTCTTTGTTATATTGCAGCCATTTGCTAAAATCAGTTAAATTCATTTTTTTCCACATTAATGTACACACAGCACCCCATATTGACAGAAAAACACAGAATTGTTGACATTTTTGCATATTTATTAAAAAAGAAAAACTGAAATATCACATGGTCCTAAGTATTCAGACCCTTTGCTGTGACACTCATATATTTAACTCAGGTGCTGTCCATTTCTTCTGATCATCCTTGAGATGGTTCTACACCTTCATTTGAGTCCAGCTGTGTTTGATTATACTGATTGGACTTGATTAGGAAAGCCACACACCTGTCTATATAAGACCTTACAGCTCACAGTGCATGTCAGAGCAAATGAGAATCATGAGGTCAAGGGAACTGCCTGAAGAGCTCAGAGACAGAATTGTGGCAAGGCACAGATCTGGCCAAGGTTACAAAAAAATTCTGCTGCACTTAAGGTTCCTAACAGCACAGTGGCCTCCATAATCCTTAAATGAAAGACTTTTGGGACGACCAGAACCCTTCCTAGAGCTGGCCGTCCAGCCAAATTGAGCTATCGGGGGAGAAGAGCGTTGGTGAGAGAGGTAAAGAAGAACCCAAAGATCACTGTGGCTCAGCTCCAGAGATGCAGTCGGGAGATGGGAGAAAGTTGTACTAAGTCAACCATCACTGCAGCCCTCCACCAGTCGGGGCTTTATGGCTGAGTGGCCCGACTGAAGCCTCTTCTCAGTGCTAGACACATGAAAGCCCGCATGGAGTTTGCTAAAAAAACACCTGAAGGATTCCAAGATGGTGAGAAATAAGATTCTTT
Source organism: Lithobates clamitans (assembly GCA_037952925.1). Classification (NCBI taxonomy): domain Eukaryota; kingdom Metazoa; phylum Chordata; class Amphibia; order Anura; family Ranidae; genus Lithobates; species Lithobates clamitans. The sequence continues at coordinate 13,340,695 of JBBGZY010000353.1, read as the reverse complement.
GGTCTAATGAGACCAAGATAGAACTTTTTGGCCTTGATTCTAAGCAGTATGTGTGGAGAAAACCAGGCACTGCTCATCACCTGTCCAATACAGTCCCAACAGTGAAGCGTGGTGGTGGCAGCATCATGCTGTGGGGGTGTTTCTGTATAACCACCAGTGCCCCCCCCCAGCCTCCACATGAGACAGCACAATCTCGGCCCCACCTACATTAGTCAGTCACCCTGGACCCCTGCATACCCCCAATGGATGGATCACTTTGGGATGGTAAGTATATATATACAATGGGGACGGAAAGTATTCAGACCCCCTTAAATTTTTCACTCTTTGTTATATTGCAGCTATTTGCTAAAATCATTTAAATTCATTTTTTCCACATTAATGTACACACAGCACCCCATATTGACAGAAAAACACAGAATTGTTGACATTTTTGCATATTTATTAAAAAAGAAAAACTGAAATATCACATGGTCCTATGTATTCAGACTCTTTGCTGTGACACTCATATATTTAACTCAGCTGCTGTCCATTTCTTCTGATCATTCTTGAGATGGTTCTACACCTTCATTTGAGTCCAGGTGTGTTTGATTATACTGATTAGACTTGATTAGGAAAGCCACACACCTGTCTATATAAGACCTTACAGCTCACAGTGCATGTCAGAGCAAATGAGAATCATGAGGTCAAAGGAACTGCCTGAAGAGCTCAGAGACAGAATTGTGGCAAGGCACAGATCTTGCCAAGGTTACAAAAAATTTCTGCTGCACTTAAGGTTCTTACGAGCACAGTGGCCTCCATAATCCTTAAATGAAAGACGTTTGGGACGACCAGAACCCTTCCTAGAGCTGGCCGTCCGGCCAAACTGAGCTATCGGGGGAGAAGAGCGTTGGTGAGAGAGGTAAAGAAGAACCCAAAGATCACTGTGGCTGAGCTCCAAAGATGCAGTCGGGAGATGGGAGAAAGTTGTAGAAAGTCAACCATCACTGCAGCCCTCCACCAGTCGGGGCTTTATGGCTGAGTGGCCCGACTGAAGCCTCTCCTCAGTGCTAGACACATGAAAGCCCGCATGGAGTTTGCTAAAAAAAACACCTGAAGTATTCCAAGATGGTGAGAAATAAGATTCTTTGGTCTGATGAGACCAAGATAGAACTTTTTGGCCTTGATTCTAAGCGGTATGTGTGGAGAAAACCAGGCACTGCTCATCACCTGTCCAATACAGTCCCAACAGTGAAGCATGGTGGTGGCAGCATCGTGCTGTGGGGGTGTTTTTCAGCTGCAGGGACAGGACGACTGGTTGCAATCCAGGGAAAGATGAATGCGGCCAAGTACAGGGATATCCTGGACGAAAACCTTCTCCAGAGTGCTCAGGACCTCAGACTGGGCCAAAGGTTTACCTTCCAACAAGACAATGACCCTAAGCACAAAGCTAAAATAACGAAGGAGTGGCTTCACAACAACTCCGTGACTGTTCTTGAATGGCCCAGCCAGAGCCCTGACTTAAACCCAATTGAGCATCTCTAGAGAGACCTAAAAATGGCTGTCCACCAACATTTACCATCCAACCTGACAGAACTGGAGATGATCTGCAAGGAGGAATGGCAGAGGATCCCCAAATCCAGGTGTGAAAAACTTGTTGCATCTTTCCCAAAAAGGGTCTGAATACTTAGGACCATGTGATATTTCAGTTTTTCTTTTTTAATAAATCTGCAAAAATGTCAACAATTCTGTGTTTTTCTGTCAATATGGGGTGCTGTGTGTACATTAACCACTTCACTTATGCCCCTTCCTGCCCAGGACAATTTTCAGCTTTCAGCGCTGTCACACTTTGAAGGACAATTGCGGGGTCATGTAACACTGTACCCAAACAAAATTTTTATCATTTTCTTCCCCCATATAGAGCTTTCATTTGGTGGTATTTGATCACCTCCTGGGGTTTTTATTTTTTGATAAACAAACTAAAAAAAGACCAACATTTTTGAAAAAAAAAAGTTTTTCTTAGTTTTTGTCACAAAATTTTCTTTTTCCCTTCACTGACAGGCACTGATGAGGCGGCACTGATGGGCACTGATGAGGCGGCACTGATGGGCACTGATGAGGCAGCACTGATGGGCACTGATGAGTTGGCACTGATTGGCAGTGATGAGGAGGCACTGATATATAGAATTGATGGGCACTGATAGGCGGCACTGATATGTAGCACTAATGGGCACCAATAGGCGGCACTGATATGCAGCACTGATGGGCACTGATAGGCGCCACTGATGGGCACTGACAGGCGGCTGTGATGGGCACTCACAGGCTGGACTGATTGGCACTGATAGGTAGTACTGATTGGCACTGATAGGTGGCACTGATGGGCAGCACTGATGATGAGGTACTGATGTGTTACTGACAGGTGTTATTGCTGGGCACTGATTAACACTGTGGTGGGCTCTGATTGGCACTGGTGTGGGCACTGATTGGCACTGCGGTGGGCACTTGAAGGGTTTTTTATTGGGAAATGCTGGGCACTGATTGGTAGTGCTGATTATAAGCACAGACCCCCCTCTGACAGGCAGAGCCGCTGATCGTCTCCGATCGGCTCTCCCTGTCAGAGTGTACCGAGGAATGCCGTTTACCGGCACTTCCTGGTTCACGCTGTGATTGGTCACAGCTGATCACGTGGTAAGAAGCCTCTAACAGAGGCTTCTTATCACGTGATCGGAGATGCGTGGTGTCTGACTGACACTCGTGGGCGCCCGTCGGCATGTTATCCTGCTGGACGTCATATGACGCCCAGTCAGGATAACAGAACCACTTCCTGGCCGTCAATCTGCTATAGGCCGGATGGGAGATGGTTAATGAGGAAAAAAATGAACCTAAATGATTTTAGCAAATGGCTGCAATATAACAAAGAGTGAAAAATGTAAGGGGGTCTGAATACTTTCCATCCCCACTGTATATACGGTATCTCACAAAAGTGAGTACACCCCTCACATTTTTGTAAATATTTTATTATATCTTTTCATGTGACAACACTGAAGAAATTACACTTTGCTACAATGTAAAGTAGTGAGTGTACTGCTTGCATAACAGTGTAAATTTGCTGTCCCCTCAAAATAACTCAACACACACCCATTAATGTCTAAACCCCTGGCAACAAAAGTGAGTACACCCCTAAGTAAAAATGTCCAATTTGGCACAATTAGCCATTTCCCCTCCCCGGTGTCATGTGACTCATTAGTGTTACAAGGTCTCAGGTGTGAATGAGGAGCAGGAGTGTTAAATTTGGTGTTATCGTTCTCACTCTCTCATACTGGTCACTGGAAGTTCAAAATGGCACTTCATGGCAAAGAACTCTCTGAGGATCTGAAAAAAAGAATTGTTGCTCTACATAAAGATGGCCCAGGCGATAAGAAGATTGCCAAGACCCTGAAACTGAACTGCAACACGGTAGCAAAGACCATACAGTGGTTTAACAGGACAGATTTCACTCAGAACAGGCATCGCCATGGTCGACCAAAGGGGTTGAGTGCACATGCTCAGCGTCATATCCAGAGGTTGTTTTTGGGAAATAGACGTATGAGTGCTGCCAGCATTGATGCAGAGATTGAAGGGTTGGGGGGGTCAGCCTGTCAGTGCTCAGACCATATGCCACGCACTGCATCAAATTGGTCTGCATGGCTGTCATCCCAGAAGGAAGCCTCTTCTAAATCTGAAGACAAGCAGACTGAGGACATGGATTACTGGAACCATGTCCTGTGGTCTGATCATACCAAGATAAACTTATTTGGTTCAGATGGTGTCAAGCGTGTGTGGCGGCAACCAGGTGATGAGTACAAAGACAACTGTGTCTTGCCTACAGTCAAGCATCGTGGTGGGAGTGTCATGGTCTGGGGCTGCATGAATGCTGCTGGCACTGGGGAGCTACAGTTCATTGAGGGAACCATGAATGCCAACATGTACTGTGACATACTGAAGTAGAGCATGATCCCCTGCCTTCGGAGACTGGGCTGCAGGGCAGTATTCCAACATGATAACAACCCCAAACACACCTCCAAGAGGACCACTGCCTTGCTAAAGAAGATGAGGATAAAGATGATGGACTAGCCAAGCATGTCTCCAGACCTAAACCCTTTTGAGCATCTGTGGGGCATCCTCAAACTGAAGGTGAAGAGCGCAAGGTCTCTAACATCCACAAGCTGTGGCAACCTGTGAAGCTCTGGTGAACTCCATGCCCAAGAGGGTTAAGGCAGTGCTGGAAAATAATGGTGGCCACACAAAATATTGACACTTTGGGCCCAATTTGGACATTTTCACTTAGGGGTGTACTCCCTTTTGTTGCCAGCGGTTTAGACATTAATGGCTGTGTGTTGAGTTATTTTGAGGGGACAGCAAATTTACACTGTTGTACAAGCTGTACACTCACTACTTTACATTGTAACAAAGTGTAATTTCTTCAGTGTTGTAAAAATCAAAAGAAATAATTATTTATTATTATTATTATTATACAGTTTGCGCAGCGCTTTACAATATAAAAAGGAGACAATACAGTTATAATACAATTAAATACAAGAGGATTATGGCAGGCTGTACAAAAGGTTGTAACTGTGGGGAATGAGCTGATGGAAGTAGTAGAAGATCAGTTGGAGACGTAATAGGCTTTCCTGAAGAGATGAGTTTTCAAGGATCGCCTGAAGGTAGCAAGAGTTGGAGATAGCCGGACCGGTGGAAGTAGTGAGTTCCAGAGGATGGTAGAGGTTCTGGAGTAATCCTGGGGATGAGTATGGGAGGAGGAGACGAGAGCGCTTGAGAGTAGGAGGTCTTGAGAAGAGCGGAGAGGACGATTTGGGTGATATTTGGAGACAAGATTGGTGATGTAGCTTGGGGCAGAGTTGTGAATGGCTTTGTATGTTGTGGTTAGTATTTTGAATTAAATTCGCTGGGTGATTGGGAGCCAGGGTAGGGATTGGAGGAGAGGGTTGGCAGATACTGAGCGGTTGGTAAGGTGGATAAGTCTGGCAGCAGCATTCATGATAGACTGAAGAGGGGATAGCCTATGGGGAGGCAGGCCAATGAGAAGGGAGTTGCAATAGTCAAGGCGAGAGATAACAATGAAGTGAATTAGGAGCTTGGTGGTTTCATTTGTTAAAAAAGGGCGAATTTTAGAGATGTTACGGAGGTGAATTCTACAAACTTTTGATAACGATTGGACATGGGGCTGAAATGACAAGTCAGAGTCTAGGATTACACCTAGTACCCTGGCGTGAGGGGAGGGACTGATAGTGGCATTGTTGATTTTGATGGAAAAGTCATGGAGAGGGGCACGGGCGGGGGGGAATATTAATAGCTCAGTTTTAGAGAGATTTAGTTTAAGGAAGTGGTGCAACATCCATGCTGATATGTCAGATAGTAAGTTAGTAATGCGAGAGGAGACTGAAGAAATGAGGTGAGGAGTAGACAGATAGATTTGGATGTCATTGGCGTATAAGTGGTATTGGAAGCCGAGGGCAGTTATCAAGTGACCAAGGAAGGAGGTGTAGATAGAGAAGAGAAGGGGTCCAAGAACAGAGCCTTGGGGGACCCCCACAGAAAGGGGCAATGAAGAGGAGGAGACAGAGTTGTAGGTGACACTGAAGGAGCGCTGTGATAGATAGGCAGAGAACCAGGATGGAGCAGAATCTTGGAGGCCAAGGGAATGTAGTTTATTGAGAAGGAGTGAGTGGTCAACAGTATCAAAGGCCTCAGAGAGGTCGAGTAGTAGGAGTATGGAGTACTGGCTGTTGCTTTTAGCAGTTAGTAAATCGTTAGTGAGTTTTAGTAAGGCAGTTTCCGTGGAGTGCTGCGGGCGAAAGCCAGACTGTAAGGGGTCAAGAAGGTTCACTGAGGTAGGAGCTAAGATGGTTGTAGACTAATGCTCCGTACAAACGATCAGATTTTCCGACAACAAATGTTGGATGTGAGCTTGTTGTCGGAAAGTCTGACTGTGTGTATGCACCATCGAAAATTTGCTGTCGGAATTTCCGCCCACAAATGTTTGAGAGCAGGTTCTCAAATTTTCCGCTCGTGTGTACACAAGTCCGTCGCACAAAAGTTCACGCATGCTCGGAATCAAGCAGAATGATCCGCACTGGCTATTGAACTTCCTTTTTCTAGGCTCGTTGTACGTCTTGTATGTCACCGCGTTCTCATGTTCGGAATTTTGGGCCAACATTTGTGTGACCGTGTGTATGCAAGACAAGTTTGAGCTAACATCGTTTGGAAAAAATCCACGGTTTTGTTGTCGGAAAATCCGATCGTGTGTATGGGGCATAAGCGTTCTTGAAGTTTAGAGGTGAATGGGAGCAATGAAATGGGTCTTAAGATGTTTAGGTTGGTGGGGTCCAGTGAGGGCTTTTTAGGTATGGGAGTGATCTGCGCATGTTTTAGAGGAGAGGGGAAGGTGTCACTAGAGAGGGAGAGATTAAAGATGTGAGTGAGGGAGTATAGGATAGAAGAAGGGGGTGACCATAGTAGTTGTGAGAGAACAGGATCCAAGGGACAATTTGTTAGGTGGGCATCTGAGAAAAGTTTTGTAACCTCTTCAGTAGTAGCCAATTCAAAAGAGGAGAGTTTTGAATGTGCTGCTAGGCAAGGTATGTTGGGTGGGGAAGATGTACGCACAGTGGAGGTGTCCTCACGAATTGCATCAAGCTTGTCTTTGAAGTGATTGGCAATCTCTTGGGCAGTGAGTAAGTTAGTGGGTAGAGGGGGTGGGGGACGAAGCAGAGAGTTAAAGGTTCAGAAGAGCTGACGGGGACTGGATGACAAAGTATTAATAAGAGAGACAAAGTAGACTTGTTTGGCAGCATGGAGGCAGGAATTGCATTTTAGAAGGGCAGATTTATATAGGGTGAAGTCTTGCAGGCATTTGGTTTTACACCATAGTTGATCAAGAGCATGACAATGTCTCTTGAGATTTTGAGTGTTGTCAGTTTGCCAGGGTTGTAACGGTTGGGGCCTGATTCTGCGTGTGGTTAGAGGAGCAAGTGCATCTAGTGATAATGGGAGTGAACTGTTGTAGACAGAGGTGGCCAGGTCAGGGGAGAGATTATGTCATATAGGTGGTCAGTAGCAGAATAGAGAAGAGAAGGGTTAAAGTGGCGAAGGTCCCTACAAGTAATTGTTTGCTGCTTGGAGGGATGGGTGGTTGGAGGCATGGATACAGTGAAACTAATAAGGTTGTGATCAGAATGAGGAAAGGGGGAATGAGGTCAAGGGTATTACCATTGGAGTGAGTGGGAGTATGTGTCCATTGGGTTAGGTCAAAAGATGAGGTTAAGTCGAGAAGTTTAGCTGTTGTTGGATAGTTAACATTGACAGGAATGTTGAAGTCACCAAGAATGATCGTGGGTATTTCAGAGGAGAGAAAGTAGGGTAGCCAGTCAGCAAAGTCATCAAGTAAGCGCGATACCGGTCCAGGAGGCCGATAAATTGCTGCAATCCTCAGAGAAATAGGAGAAAACAATCAAATGCAGTGCATCTCAAAAGAAGAGAGGGATAGAGAGGGAGGGATAGGAAAGAATCGGAAGGTTCTTTATGTGGATAGAAGGAATCCAATTCCACCTCCTAAATATTTACAAAAATGTAAGGGGTGTACTCACTTTTGTGAGATACTGTATATATGTACACATACACTTGGGTGTTTTACAGCAAGATACACAGTGCTTTTGATATCTGATGGCTTAGTACTTAACATGTACCTATTTTCCACATGTTTGTCCTCATGATGTATGGTCACTATTGTAGGAATTTTATGTATGTTTGTATTTATTTTTTCTGTCTTGATTGTCATAATCCCGCCCATTTAAGGGAGGGGCCTTAACTAGAGGTCATACAGGACTTTGCTCTGACTATACTCATCATATAATAACCAGCTACCTACACTCCAAACCCAGCTCTGAAGAAGAGGGGACACCCCCTCGAAACGTGTCAATTCTGTTTGGATTTTTATTCTACAACTAACACCATCAGCGGACCTTGCTGTATGGAGCATCTGGTGGATTTATATTTTGCTTGACACATGATTTTTAATTGTGAGTATAATGTATACACCTTTTAAACATTAAACTGTCACAAAGGTAATGTGCTAGGCAGGGCTGTCTTTAATATTGATTGGACCCCGGGCAAAACTTTTCTTGGGCCCCCCCATGCAGTTTCGCTCTCCACCTGCTCTAAGACATACAATAAATAGCAGCTAGACTCAAAATCAGTTTACTGAATCAGATCAGGCAGCTATAGTGATTGGTTGCCAGAGGTTACAGTGTATCATTACGGCTCACTGACTGGTTGCTAGAGGTTACAGCACACTTTACGGCTCACTGATTCGTTGCTAGAGTTTACAGCACATGATTTCTGCTTGTTGATTGGCTGCTAGGGATTACTGTAGATATGACCTCAGGGGGCATGATATACATATTAATACCGCCGACCGCCCCTATTTACATATGAATGCCGGTAATTTACATGTAAACACAGGGTCTGCAGGTGAGTCATCTGTACACAACAATAGGGCGGAGCTGGGCAGAATTAGAAGCAGCACTTCACACTGAGATATTGGGAAACAGCACAGGACTAAAACCTCAAGGGACGTGGGAATTTAAACCAGGATAGTTGGCAAGTATGAGGCAGCTGCTTTGGGCCCCACAACAATGACAGGGCCCAGGGCAGCTGCCCCTTTTGCCCTGCCTTAAAAACGGCCCTGGTGCTAGGCTGGTGCGCCCTCTGTTGTCTTTTCATTGTAGAGTTCCTCTTGGTTCCCCTGACCTGTTGTGAGTGGCAGCACAGTCTTTGTGGTGGCTGCACCAGTGAAGACACATGTTTTCAATCAGCCACTTAGCAACCTCTCAAGTGCAGGAACATTTGTTATTTCTTGGATGCGGGGGAAACCCGCATCCAATTCGCATATATGTCAACCCAACCTAACACTTTGGAAGCTTGCCCTTGTCCATTTACTCTGCATGGTCCCACTGTATGAGGAACGAGTATGAATCTCCTAAGGGTACCCTGGAGAAGCTAACAGCCGCTACCTGGAACCCAAGAAGCTATTATTAAAACAGCGCTTTCTGGCCGCAGAGCTTGATATACCTATAGATGCCCCTTATCTGCATAGGCAGCGCCCCTTTAAACAATACATTTTTTATTTTATTTGTATCTTTACACTTTTTACCCCCTGCACCGCTGTGTAGGCGAGGGTGGCGTATGCAGTGCAATCTCTCGCACGTGCCGACATGCCGCAGTGTCTATAGGGCTAGGCATGGACTAGGGTTGCCACCTCATCCCTTTAAAACTGAACACATATGAATTACACAGGTTCTGAGGCTAATTTAATGCAGATAAGGCACCAAGTGAGTTTGATTACCACCTTAACCACTTAAGGACTGGAAGAAGTTGCCCCCTTAATGACCAGGCCATTTTTTGCGATACGGCACTGCGTCGCTTTAACTGACAGTTGTGCTGTCATGTGACGTTGTACCCAAATAAAATTGATGTCCTTTTTTTCCCACAAATAGAGATTTCTTTTGGTCCTATTTGATCACCTCTGCGTTTTTTATTTTTTGCGCTACAGACAAAAAAAGAGCGACAGTTTTGAAAAAAACTTTATTTTTTACTTTTTGCTATAATAAATATCCCCCCTCCCCACCAAAAAAATGTAAAAAAAACAAATGTCTTCATCAGTTTAGGCTAATATGTATTCTTCTACATATTTTTGGTAAATATAAATCGCAATAATATATATTTAATATATAATTATTATAATATTAATATAATATTTAATAATATTAATTGGTTTGCACAAAAGTTATAGCGTCTACAAAATAGGGGATAGATTTTTGGCATTTTCATTATTTTTTTTTTACTAGTAATCTGTGATTTTTAGCGAGACTGCGACATTGCGGCAGACAGATTGGACACTTTTTTGGAACCACTGACATCTATACAGCGATCAGAGCTAAAAATAGCCATTGATTACTGTATAAATGTCACTGGCAGGAAAAGGGTTAACTCTAGGGGCGATCAAGGGGTTAAAGTGGTTGTAAACCCCCCTGACCTATTTTTACATATAGGTAACCTTATACTAAGGCTTACCTACATGTACTGAAAATATCTCCTAAACGTGCGCCGTTTAGGAGATATTTGCCTTGTAGTGCGCCGATGATGTCATCGGAGCATGCGCAGTGAAGAAACGGCCCTCCGCGCCGTTTCTTCCGCAGCGTGTGCTGTGACTGTTGGCTCCCGCGCACATGCACGGGAGTGACGTCACGTGGCTCCGGCCAGTCACAGAACCAGAGTCCGCAGCCCCGGAAGGAAGAGGGGTGAAGATGGATGCTTCCAGCAGCGGGGACATCGCAGGCTTCCATTGCAAGGTAAGTGGCACATAATGGGCTAGTATGCGATGCATACTAGCCCCTTATGCTTTTACTTTGTAGGGGAATATAGAGGAAGTAAAACCCATCAGGGTTTACTTCCTCTTTAAGTGTGTTCCCTTGGAGATGTTGCTAACTGTATGGGGGCTGCGCTGACTGGAGGAGGAGAGAGATCGTTGTTCTTTATTACTCTCTCTTTTCCTCCCCTGTCAGTACGGGCATAGGCGTGCGCACAGGGTGTGCCAGGTGTGCCTGGGCACACCCTAATCGCCTTGTGTGGTGCATATTCCCCCCTGTTTAGACCACTGATATTTCATCCCAAAAAAAAATGTTACAAAATAAAATAGTTGAAAAAAAAAATCGAATAAAACTACTGACACTGTCCACTACCCTACTGACACCATCAGTACATATACACATGCATATGTATTTGAGCTTTGGGGTGCACACCCTAATGCAAGAGGCTGCGCACACCTATGAGTACGGGGATCGATTTGTTTACACTCACAGATCTCCGTTCCACCTCTCCTCACCCGCGATCGCCTATCATTGTCACCTATCAGTGCCACTTATCAGTGCCACATATTAGTGCCTCCTAATCAGTGTCCATCAGTGCCACCTCATTAGTGCTGCTTATTAATGCCTCCTAATCAATGCCCATCAGTGTCACCTCATCAGTGCTGCATATTAGTGCCTACTAATCAGTGCCCATCAGTGCCGCCTCATCAGTGCCAAGATTTCAGCACAGGAGCGCAGCGACATAGAAGAGCATTGGGCTGGAAGGAAGACAACACCCAGATTCCATGGACTGGTTGGCTCCCCCGTGTGAGAATGGTCATGCGCCCACAAATTGCCGCATGCGTGCCCGACGTACAATAAATGGTAGCAATTCGCACAGGGGAGCCAACTTGCCGAAGTACAACTGTGGCGGGCAGTCGGTAACTAGTTAATCAGCCACAGAACTTGTGTAATTAATATGTGTTCGGTTTTAAAGAAATGAGGTGGCAACCCTAGTATGGACCCATCTCATGTCTGTGCATGCACAGATAGGAGTCTATGGGACTTGACAGAACCATGGGACAGAGGGAGGGGTATTCTCTATGTGCACAGACATGTAGAAATAAAATTGGGCTGACACAGAAGAAAATTGGGCTGGAAGGAAGACAACACCTAGACTCCATGGACTGGTAAGTATGTATCTTTTATTTCCATAGAGAAACAATTCCCAGGAATTACTAATACACTTTTCAGCTACGTAAGGTGACGTTCCTCTTGCATACTGAACAGTAGGCAGGAAATTCCCGCCACAACTTTGAGCTGGGTGAGGTATCAGGGAGAACGTTCCGTCCTCCTGCACCTCCTTCTCCAATCACATCCCTCCTCCTGCACCTCCTTCACCAATTACATTCCTCCTCCGCAATCTAAACGAACTAATCAGAAAGTCGTCTTGGGCCCGCCCCCTTCTAACGCTGCGTCTAGTGTCGCGACGTAGGACTGTACGTGTTGTTTTGACGCTGTGCAAAGGAAAGGGAAGAGGCGGGGCTAAAGGTTCAGTGATGGTTGCCGCGATGTTCCCGGGTGTGTGATAGGCCTGCGTGTTAGAAAATATTGCCGTTGAGCGCTGCTCTGTGCGCGATTTTTAATACTCAAAGCCTTTGGAGGTGACGAGACTGCTGTGGGCCTTGAGACGAGGTGAACGCTGAAAGCCCCGTAGTAGCGGGAACGAACGGGACGCTGTATCTCCGGTACTGGACGGGGAGCCCCTGACCTATGTGAAGCATAGGACGGCTTTCATTCCGGTGTCAGGCTGCCGACAGTTGTCACGGCGGTGACTGTTCTCAGGTAATTGCATTTTAATAGGTCGCTGTGCTTTCCTGCGTCTGCTGAGCAGCATGGTGATGCAGAGGGGGCGGGGCCCGCACGGTTCTCCCTGTCACGTGTGCAGATCTGCTCGCCTAATAGATTGCCGATCTGTTCAACGGCGGAACTTTACCACTGCTTGCTATAGATTGCAGAGCAATCGCCGTGCGAAATACGTATTAGGTATGTCCACCCACCTAATACTGTGTAGGTTCCCTCTTTTTCTGATCTGTCAAGGCATGAACTAATCAAAACATCTGAAGGTGTGCAGTGGTATCTGGCACCAAGCTGTCAATAGCAGATCCTTTTAAACCTACACATGTTTTTCCAGCATATCCCATAGATGACCTGTTGTGGGGGTAGGCAACCTTAAAGAGGTGATCTATCTGAACAACATGGGACAAGTCCAAAGGACACAGTAGCTCCTCACACCTGATTTAAAACCTCTAATTGTACTGCCGTGTCACAATCGCATGCATTGCACAGCGATCTTGGGTTTAAATTAGGTGGGGAGGAGGAGGCAACATATCCCCTCCTCGCCACCTGTCAAACACACTCGGATTGCTCTTCAGAGGAGCAGCGGTGCCCGCTGTACTTGTGACTGAGCCCTTAGTTGCGTTCGGTAGTGACACACTTAGGACTCGTTCACACAAAGTTGGGGGGGGGGGTGTGTAAACCCTGCGGGTGATTTGCTGATTTACCACCCACAAGCTCTACCTCCTTTAGCTGCCAATGTGTACTCATGCTGCAGCAGGAATTAACCCCCCCCCCCGTTGCTTTTGGTGGGTGCTACCATCTGCCAAACGCGACACTTTTGTAAATGGTGCCATGCTGCACGCACCCCGCAACTGCATGCGTCTGCAGGATCCAAGGGGTTAAAGCAGGTGGTGAGAGAGCAACATTGCTATACTGCCCAATGTTGCAGGGTATTTGCAGAGTGGCCTCGTTCACTCGAATGAGTCACCAACCATGACCAGGTGTATAACGTTTGCTGTGACATGTGTACACCCCTGGCCACTGCAGCTGAAGGGGGCAGGGGTGGAAAAAACATATCTTATTAATGGGGTTTTACCCCCCCCCCTCCAAATTACAAAACGAAAATGAACCCTTACTGTTCTGAGTCCCCCATCAGGCTGCTTTCACACTGATGTGCTGCGGTTTACCTGGATGGTGGGTGCAGTGCATTCACGACTGTCCTGGGTTAGCTGCGCTTTGTCATAGACTTCTATTATATCCTGCAGGTGTGGTGTACTTTCTGAATGCACAAATTGCATTTAGAAAGTGCACCAAACCCACAGGATATACTTGAAGCCCATAGCTAAGTGCAGCAAACCTGCAGGAAAGTTGCAGGTACAATGCACCCGGGCTGTGGGTAAACCACAGCACATCAGTGTGAAAGCAGCCCTATACTAATGTGCCCAGTGTATTGCTTCACACTGACCTGAAGATCTCTTCTTTCCTGCTGCTGGCACCACCCTGGAGACCGCTAGCCGGGATAAGAGGTGGAGTGCAGTTGGTATCGCTCTGCATGGTACAGGAGCCAGCACTACAGAGGCATCAGCTTATGTGGCTCTTGCTCCCTACTACAGCTCTAACTTTACAAGTAGTCCCTTTACATTTCCAAGGCTCTCGGATTGCGTATTGGCAAGTCCAGACCGCAATATACCAGTTACCTGTCTGTAGGGCTGCAACCAACGATTATTTTCATAATCGATTGGCCGATTTTTATTTTGATCGAATAATAACCTTACCTAAATTATACACTTTTTTTTTTTTTTTTATATATATATGTAAAGTATAAAAAAGGCAATTTATTCTTAAATATTTCTATGCAGTGGCAAATATAAATAGCTACCGTATTTATTGGCATATAACGAGCACTTTTATCCCCTTAAAATCAGGGGGAAATCGTGGGTGTGTGTTATACACCGATCCCTGCTGTCTCTGAGGGAAGAGGCGCTAGCGCTGCAGAAATACATAGAGCCGCAATCTCCTGTGTACCCAGGCTCCGTCACTCACAGCCACTCCTCCTGGCCCTGCATTGGACCACTGTTCTGTCTAACATATGAGCAGGGCCAGGAGGCGTGGCTGTGAGTGATGGAGTGTCGGGTACACAGGAGATCGCGGCTCTGTGTAATTCAGCAACGCTCGCTCCTCCTCTTCCCTCGGAGACAGCAGGGATAATCCAACACTGGCGAGGCTGCAATGATGGGAAAGGTGAGGCTGAAGATGGGTGCTGAACAGGCTGCATTGTTGGTCAATTTATAGGCTGCAGATGGGCACTGAACAGGCTGCATTGATGAGCTGTGACCCTAATTTTGCTTCAAGCTTCTTTATTTAAAATGTAAGATTTTTTTTTTCCCCTTAAACTTCCCTCCTAAAATTGGGGTGCGTGTTATACACTGATAAATACGGTATATGGTTGGGGAGCAAAAATCTCATCTCTAAAGCCCCTTTCACACTGGAGCGGCGTTGGTGGTAAAGTGGCGCTTTACTGTCGTATTTGCGGGGGTATTCGGCTAAAAGCACCCCGCTAGCGGCCGAAAAAGGTATAAAACCACCCGCAAAGCGCTTTGCCGGCGGTATATCCGCGCTGCCCCATTGATTTCAATGGGCAGGAGCGGTATACACACCACTCCTTCACCGCGCCAAAGATGCTGCTAGCAGGACTTTTTTACTATCCTGACAGCGCACCGCTCCAGTGAAGAGACAGGAGTGACAGGAAAATTTGAAGAAGCAGAATAGAAAACTTCTTGTTCAAAGGAATTTTCAGACAGTGTATGTGGTTTTCATTCAGAAATTACATTCATTTTAAAACTATGCAGGTAAAATTTTCTTTCAGCGAATGTACAAAGATTTTTCGTATGAATATTCTCGTCCGAAAATCAATACATGTGTGGCCAGCATGAGGCTCAGTTCACACACACATGCAGTTTGCTTTTGATCAGTTTCTGCAGTGCTTTTTACTGCACACGCGATTTTGCTGAGATTTGCGTTTTGCACTTTTTTTATGCTTTTATTTAGGCCAGTTTGTTGGGCAGCCTTTCCATTTAAGTCTTTTTAACTAAAAAAAGCACTGATTTGCATTGAAAAAAGTCCATGTCCCTTTCCAAATACGTAGCGGCTGAAAAAAGCATAGATGTGAACTTGTCCCATAGGAAACCATGTTAAATGAAATGTAGTACGTTTCTGCAAAAAGCACCAAAAAACGCATTAGGTGTGAACCAGGCCTAAGACGATTAGTAGCAGCAGCATGTTTTTTTTGTATCCTCTGTCAACATGGGGTTAAAAAAAACTAAAATTAGCCCTTTATAGTACAGAAAGAGCAGATAATCGCTACTATAAGGAGTTCATTTATACTGTGAAAGTAATAATGTATATATCATATCATGTTAGGGCTGAAACCACTAATCGATTATGAAATGAATTGATTACTATTTTCATAATCGGTTAATCGGCCAGCCGATTAGTTGGCCTGTATAAAGAATGCATTATCTGTTTACATATCAGGAAATACAGTGCAGCACACATACAGCTCAGTATATCATCCATACATGTCAGTAAGTGCCTGAGAACTTGTGAATGTGTGAGGAGCAATGCCTCATGGGACATGTAGTCCTGGGCAGGAAGTGAGTGGTTCTAAAGGCAGACGTTTTCTTTACCTTGCTATTGGGGCCCTCTATACTGTATTTAATGCACAGCAAAAAGCAGTGTACAAACAGATCAAAAGCAAACTGCATAGGTGTGTACCGAGCATTATGCTGGCCACACAGATCGATTTTCAGATGAGGATATTCATACGAAAAATCTTTGTACATTCGCTGAATGAAAGAATGTTTAAAATTTTCACCTGCTTTTAACATTCTGTTTTAAAACAAATGTAATTTCTGAACAAAAACCACATACACTGTCTGAAAATTCCTTTGACCAAGCAGTTTTCTATTTCAAAATTTTTTGTCATTGTGGTTGAAAACGATTTTCGATTTGACCCCACGAATGATTCGAAAATCGAACTGTTCTTAAAATGACTTATATTTTTATTTATTTTTTGAAGGAAGACATTGTTTTTGTATGGCCAGCATATAATATATTACAGTTCTGTTTGAAAATCTGCAAAACAATCTTTAACATTTTTTTTTCCCTTTTAACCACTTCTGCCCCGGAAGGGTTTACCCCCTTCCTGACCAGAGCACTTTTTACAATTTGGCACTGCGTCGATTTAACTGCTAATTGTGCGGTCATGCAATGCTGTACCCAAACGAAATTTGCGTCCTTTAGTTCCCACAAATAGTTTTCTTTTGATGGGTCACCGGCTGCATTCTCAGGTTCCCTGTTGGGACAGGAGAGCCAGAGAAAAACATGGAAGACGGTGGGATGGGGGACATTCCTTCCCACTGCTTGTAAAAGCAGTCTAGAGGCTAATTAGCCACTAGGATTGCTTTTACATGAAAGCCGACCGTTGGCTGAAAAGAATGATACCAAGATGATAGCTAAACCTGCAGGCTTCATTCTGGTAGTCCAGCAACATATCAGTACGTTGCTGGTCCTTGTTGGGCATATATTGTAATCTTTTTTTTCATGCAGCCTGTGGGCTGAACGGAAAAAAAGAGATTGATTGGTGGGTATGCCCACCATTAGAATACCTCCCTTCATCCACCCACTTCTAATGATGGGCATACATGCACCATTTTTATATATGCCGAAGCATGGGGGCATCCGCCCCAAAAGGTAGGAGCAAATTGCTCCTCTGCCCCTGCTGCCTCCATGCTTCGGCATATATCACCTCCGACAGAGCTGGAGTCATGGCTTTATGTATCGTGAGAGCAAACGCTATTGCTGTCAAGATAAATAAATCCGCGCTGCAGCTGAATGGCGTACCTGAAGACAAAAAAATGGTTAACAATAAAACACAGTTAACGGTAAAGTATAAAAAATTGCATACCTGAAAACCAAACATGATAAAACATAATAACAATTAAACATTGCAGAATGGAATACAGTAAAAAAGAGCAGAACAATAAAACAACTTTTTTTGTTTTTTTATTTTATATATTTTTTTGTGGGTTTTTTTTTTTATTACACTTTTATAACTAACTGGTTCCAGGTTCGGGTCTCTCAAAATGCGATGGTATCTTGGGAGACCCTGTGAAAGTGTCCTAGTCTGTGCAATACTGTACGCTAATACTCATCTAGTGTATGGTAGCGTTCAAAACATTCACCAATGCAAAGACCAGGATTGTCGGGACAGGAGGGGCAATAATAGCGGGTGTCCCGCCTATATCCGCGCTTGCTGCAGACACGACATCTTTTTTGGGGGGGTTCGTTGGGTAGGGGTATTCGGGAGGACATAAAGAAAATGCCTCTGATGCAGCCGACTGCATTTGGTTGGGGATGTGAATGGGGCAATTACGGGCGCTGCAGAAGTGGTGGGTTCCCAATTAGGATTGGCGAATGCAGCAGGAAGGGCATTATGGGCATGACGGGCCTGTGTTTGTCTTCTTCTTGGTGGCAGCGGGACACTACTTGTGCTTGCCACCTTACCCGCTTGAACTGCACTTATGGGACTCGCCACGTCACCAAGTGTTACTGCAGTGCTGGTTTGACTACGACCGGGGTGTACTAGGCCGCTGGTGCTTGCCAGTTCACCAAAACGCTACCACAAAAACTGTTGGGGATCGCAGAGATCAGGCCTGACTCTGCGAATGCTGCAGTTATGCGTTTTAGTAATTGGCAGTGGTCGATCGATACTGCACTTGGGTGTGCTGGGCCGGGCGGAGGGGCAAAACGCAGGTGCTAGCAGGTATCTGGGCTGATCCCACTAACACTGCGTTTTTGGGAACTCTAAACTGCTGGGGACGCTAGTATAGATCAGATATTGATCAGTTCAGATACTATACTACTAAGGGAGGTGTATGCTGCGTGCGTGGGTGTTAGTGGTACTGGCACTAACCTGACGCTGCCTGGGACGACGCAGACCCTCTCTGACCCTAAAACCTAAGTTATATCACCGCCGGGCGATCAGGGGGCTAAACCTTTATTCGGTAATAAACGCCGGGTGCCCTGACACTATAAAAAATAAACGAACTAACCAGCGTCACCCGTAACAGTTATACGGTGATCACTGGTGAAAGGGTTAACTAGGGGGCAATCAAGGGGTTAAAACATTTATTAGATAGTATATGGGGGTCCCTGACGCTATAAAATGCTGACGGCGAACCTAAATACTTACCTCCCTAACTAGCGTCACCAGTGACACTAATACAGTGATCAGAAAAACGATCGCTTAGTGACACTGGCGACGGGGGGTGACCAAGGGGTTAAAACTTTGTTAGGGGGGTACCCTAGACCTAAAGGGGGCTAATACAAACTGCCCTACCACACTGTCACAAACTGACACCAATGCAGTAATCAGAAAAAAGAAAAAAAAACTGCTATTGGTGTCACTGTGACGGGGGGGTGATCAGGGGGTGATGGTGGGTTTAAAGTGTGCCTGGTATTTTTTGATGTAAGTGTATGTGTTGTGCACTTACTCAGATGTCTTCTCTCCTTGGCGCCGGAACGGAAAATACCGAGCCGAGGAGAGATACAGCGGCAGAGGAAGATTCTCATTCTTTGGGAGCGATCGCGAGGGGGTGGCCATGAATGAGTGGTCTCCCCCTCAGCCTGGATCGCTCCCCTAACGATGCCGACCGCCTCGGGCTCCGGGGGAGGCAGATCACGTACCAGGTACGTGATTTTGCCTGCCCGTGCCATTCTGCCACAGAATATCTGCGTTAGGCGGTCGGCAAGTGGTTAAAAAAGATCTGAGTTTGATGTTGTTTACCAGATTCAACCTCTAATAGTATATACAGTATATCTCTTCTGTCTGTTATTCTCAGAGTGGGTTAGAGATTTTGCTCTCTAACCATATAGTTATATTTACCACTGCATAGAGATATTTAAGAATAAATTGCCTTTTTTTTAAACTTTACATGTTAAATAAATTATACACCACACTTTTTTTTTTTTTTTTTTTTTAAGGTCAATCTGAAACAATCGTCAAAATAATTGTTAGTTGCAGCCCTATATCATATATAATCATAATACACCCAGAAGTAGGATATGGGTATAATCATTTTAAATATAATGAACAATACTGGTAAAGTTTTACTTTAAATGTAATTTTAATGCCTTTTATTACCTCAAGTCTGTCAGCCTCCACCTTCTCTGAGTTCCGACGTTGATCTTCTCCGCACAGTCTTTTTAAAGTAATTTTTTTTTTAAACAAACCTGTTATACTTACTTGCTCTGTGTAATGGCTTTGCACAGAGCAGCTCTGATTCTGGCTCCTCCTGCCTTCAGAGTGCCCCAATAGCAAGATGCAAAGTAAAGAGGCCCCCTATAGCAAGGTACAAAAAACTTCTGACTTTAGAATCACTCACTCCCTGCCCAGGACTACATGTCCCATGAGGCATTGCTCCTCACACATTCACAAGTTCTCAGACACTTATTGATATGTATGGACGGTGTACTGAGCTGTATGTGTTCTGCACTGTGTTTCCTGATATGTAAGCAAATAATGCATTCTGTATGAAGGCCAACTAATCGGCTGGCCGATTTAATCGATTTATGAAAATAGTTGACAACTATTTTCATAATCGATTAGTTGTCAATTAATTAGTTGTGTCGGCCCAACCTGGCTGCAATCTACTTGTTGCTGACCTTCGCTCTATTGGATTGAGATCTGGAGAATTTGGAGGCCAAGTCAACACTTCAAACTTGTGTGCTTCAAACCATTCTTGAACCATTTCTGCAGTATGGCAGGGTGCATTCTACTACTGAAAGAGGCCACTGCCATCAAGGAATACCATTTGCATGATGGGGTGTACTTATTCACCAACAGTGTTAAGCTAGGTAGTATGTGTCCAAGTAACATCCACATGAATGGCAGGTCCAATGTTTGCCAGCAGAACATTGCCCAAAGCATCACACTGCCTCTACCAGCTTGCCTTCTTCTAATACCGCATCTTTGTGCCATCTTCGTTCCCCAGGTAAGTGATGTGCATACACCCAGCCCTCCACAAAATGTAGAAGAGAACCTAATTCATCAGGCCTAATTCATCATTGTTCCGATGCCCATGTGCACATTGTAGGCACTTTTGGCTGTGGACATGGTGCAGCATGGACATCCTGCCCAGCCTGCAGCTACTTGGCCCCATACACAGCAAACTGCTGTGTGTTCTGTCACCTTTCTATCAGAACCATAAATGGTCATCAACCTCAGATATAAAAAATGAACAAAGCCTATCCCTCTTTAGTTTGTACTAGAGCTGGGCGATTTTCTCAAAAAAAAAAAAATCTGCGAGGCTTCGGCCTAGTCCGCGGTGTCCGGCCTCGCGGACTAGGCCGAAGCCGCGGCCTCTCCTAAAAACTCCTGCCTGCAGCTCCTCAGGTCTGGCGCGGTGTCAGCGCCGGTCCTGGTGGAAAAAAAAAAAATCTAAAAAGATCGATTTGCTGAAATTTTGAATCGATTTGACCTCTCAACTCGATTCAAGATTCAAATCGATTTTTTCCCCCCAGCCCTAGTGTGTACTTGTCTCATTTAAAAGCACTAAATGTCATCTGCATTCGTTTGTCAGCATGAGTCACTTCTGACAAGTTCTCCTGACCCCAAGAGAAAAAAGGTGACGGGAAGGGATCTCCAAGTGATTGACAGCATCAGCTCTGCTCATCTGTGAAGTGGAGTGTCCCTTCCTCCAATCAGCTCTCAGACCTCTCCTCACTGAGGTCTGCAGTGTGTAATATCGGCTCTCTGCGCCCCCCCTTTTTTTTGAACTCTCAGAAAAGCTTTATTCTGAGCTTTAAATGGATTAAGATAAGACTGCAGATAAACGGATACAACTTGTGTAGGAGGATTTGTTTCACCTCCTGTGTATCACCTGGGGCCAGTCATTCACTGGGTATATGTAAGGGTTTACAACCACTTTATCTTTGACAGTAATTTCAGCTACAGTAGCTCTTCTATTAGATCAAGACCTACACTTACCAGACTTCACTCCCAGTGAGCCTTGGCCACCCGTGACTTTGTTGCCAGTTTTCCCTTTTTTGGGCCACTATTGGTAGGTCCTGACCACTGCAGACTGGGAATCTCCCACAAGAGCTGAAGTTCTGGAGCTGCTCTGACTCGGTCGTCTAACCGTCACAACTTGGCCCTTGTCAACGTTGCTCAAATCCTTACTTTTTTTTTTTTTTTTCTGCTTTCAGCAAATCAACTTTAGGGATAACATGTTCCCTTGCTGCCTAATATATCCAATCCAATTTCAGATGCCATTGTCATGAAATAATGTTATTCACGTTACCTTTCAGTGGTCATAATCTTGTGGCTGATTGGTGAATACTGCTTGTATTAAAACAGCATGAGTGCTTGAACTGAACTTGTGGTGTGAGCCTCTTAGTCATTGCAAAATTGAGCTTACACTGGGAGAGGGAGAAGCAGCACAAGAGGCCAGTCACTGGACTTGATGTCAGTCTCTGTAAAGCAGTGTTTGGTGTGGCAGTGCAAGGAGCGTGCTGGCAGGACTAGAGAGCAGAGCACCCAGCACCATAGCCTTCTGTGTTTGATATCCAGCCTTTCAATTTCTCTGGCCCTGGCTGCAACTGTGCTGCAGAGTCCCATATAAGTCTATGGGTGTCACTGCACAGGTGATGTCAACAAGGAGGCCGCGGGCATTGGATGCTAGTAGGTATGCATTTAAAGAAGGGGGTGCAAACATTTTCAGATAAAGTTCACTCTTTACATAAACTGGTCTGAGCAAACAAGGGGCCCCAGTACTTTAAAATGTACTGTGCCTTTTGTAAAAATACTGTTTAATGCAGTATTGCCCTACCTGCATTCCTTTTCTGTCACCCATTAGGTCTGGCTGAAATACTCCCTTTGTTTCCATTCCTGTGTCTGGCTTTTTTCAAGAACCTGACAGATGTTGGGTGCTCGTCACCATTGCAGGAGTGAGCAGGCTTGCTGGTTCAAAAGGGGTGCATATACATTGTTCATGCTACTTCCTCTTATCACAGCAGCGGCTGAGCTCAGTGGTATTGGGATAAATAAAAAGAGTTGCAGTTAGATGCAGGCGCTGTTCAGCCAGCAATTAGCATTTTCTGCTAAAAATTCCTTAGAACCCCCAAGTATTGCATATTTTGTGAAAGCAAAGGCTGTGGAGAATATAATATTTTTATGTCACGCGACATTTGCTCAGCAGTTTAACAAATGAAGTGCGTGCAGGCCTGTGGAATGGTGACAAACTTTGGTACATTAAATTTATCCTTAACTCGAAACCTGTAAAGGCATCGCCCAACAGGAAGTCTGATGCTAGAATTATTGCTCTCACTCTGATGTTTGCGGCGCTACCTCACGTGTGGTGCTGCAGGACCTGTGCGCATTTTTGCATTAACACAGGGGGATGGGCAATTACATTTTTTTTTTTTCCGTAATTTTATTTTTGGATGTTTTACAGTCTGAATTTTGTTTTATTCAACTTTATAGCGGCTTACTGGTTGGCGCTTCTGCCTGGCAGCACAGGGTCTCCGGTTCGAATCCCAACCATGGCACTACCTGCCAGGAGTTGCATGTTCTCCCTGTGCTTGCGTGGGTTTCCTCCAGGTACCCCAATTACCTCCCACACTCCAAAGACATGCTGGTAGGTTAACTGGCTCCTATCTAAATTGGCCCTAGTGTGTGTGTGTGTGTATATGTGTATATATGTATGTATGTATGTATATGTATGTATGTATATGTATGTATGTATGTATGTATATGTATGTATGTATATATGTGTGTGTATATATATATATATATATATATATATATATATATATATATATATATATATATATATATATATTTTGAGTTAGGTACCTTTTTAGATTGTAAGCTCCCTGAGGACAGGGACTGATGTGAATGTACAAAATATATGTGTAAAACGCTGCGTAAATTGACAGCGGATTATAAATATCTGTAATGAACACCCCTTGCGATATCCTTGGCAATGACAGGTACACTCTTTATGTAGAGAGATCTGGGTTCTGTTAGAGCCCTGATCTCTCCTCTGCCCTCAAAAGCATCTGCTCAAACTGCGATTGGTTTGATCAGGTGCTTGCTTAGCTCGTAATGGTTTGTAAACGACAAACTGTAACAAAGTGACAATTTATTGTTGCTTCCGGTTTTATATTTTCACAGTGGAAGGGGAGGAATAAGTGTTCCTTTTCTGTACTGACCTGGCTAGGCAGGTTGTGGCATGTTTGGGCTCCTTAATGGCAAGGTAGAGCCTAGGAATGGTTGCGAGAGGTGAGGGTGGGCCCTTTGGTGCCCTGTAAAAGTGATTGGGCAGCTGTAGAGCCATTCAAATAACATTTACATGAAAGCCCATTGCTGTCTGTGAATTTTGATTTGAAAATCATGACTATGATCATGGCTGCAGCCACAATCCTGGTATAAATTCAAATATTCCGCGCTTAGGGCCAACAACAGTCACGAACTGCAGCCCCTCAGAAAAAGGAAAACACCAAGGTAAAGTCCAAATATTGAAAAAATATATGAAAGGGGAATTGGCGCTGTTCACAAATCGGATTATTAATTCACACCTCACTACGAGAAAAATATTTGTGCATCAACCAACATAATAAAGGTACAGTGCAACCAGGTCGGTTAAAATATGTGTCATGAGAAATATTGAATATTAAATACCTCACTGGGAGAAAATATTTTGTGCATCAAAGTGCATCAACAAACATAATAAAAAATATGTAATAATTTTTTTATATAATAAAAAATGTGCAGTGCAACAAGGTTGATTAAAATATGTCATAAAAAAATATGGAATATCCAAAAAGCCACAATGACATGTAAAATAAAATCAAATGTGGCTGAAGCTAGAACATCAATTGTATCCTCAAAATAATCCCACTAATAAATGTACAAAGAAATGTGACACATAGAAATAACAAAAACTCTTAATATTGACTGAAAAATCCCAAAAGTGATATTCAACGAACAAAAAAATATTGTCAAAAAAGTGTATGAGTTATGCAGTGAAGGTTGTATGGTAATAATCCGTGCAGCCAAATACTCCAAAAAATTAAAAATTGTATTGTCCAATACAGATTGTCCTATGGATGTGAAGAAAATCCCTGTGAGCAGGTAGTGTGCGCATCCAAACGATCCCCGACAGGTTTGATGTGGCCGATAACTTTCTGTGATTGAATCCCCACTTGTCCCCTCACTCACTGGAAAGCCTAACCCCTGCAGGGTAATGGGCAAGTATATGTCGATCCAGTAGCCGGAGTCCTGAACGATCCGTGTTCCTCTCACTGAATCTGAGGTCTCCTTTCCACTTAGATCACCGCTGTCTTTTTACTAATATCCACTGGAAAGTGTCCACATATAGAGAAGAGAGGAGCCTCATAGCGTAAATCCAACAAATTTATTGATTAAAACAATGCAGCTGCCAAAATGAAATAAAACTAGGAGCTGACAGTGCTCGCTGGCTAGCTACAGGCCGATGGCCGCAACAATGGAGTGGTAGCGGCGTGCGTTCCACGACCCGTCTACCAAAACCGTAAGATAGTGCAAAGTCAGAAGCTGGAGCGCCTTACGCGTTTTGTCATCAAGACGTCATCTGTCACACTTTTTTGACAATATTTTTTTTGTTGAATATCACTTTTGGGATTTTTCAGTCAATATTAAGAGTTTTTGTCATTTCTATGTGTCACATTTCTTTGTACATTTATTAGTGGGATTATTTTGAGGATACAATTGATCTAGCTTCACCCACATTTTTAGTGTTTATTTTATTTTACATGTCATTGTGGCTTTTTGGGTATTCCATATTTTTTGACACATATTTTAATCAACCTTGTTGCACTGCACATTTTTTATTATATAAAATTTTTTTATTACATATTTTTTATTTTTGTTGATGCACAAAATATTTTCTCCCAGTGAGGTATTTAATATTCAATATTTCTCATGACACATATATTTTAACCGACCTGGTTGCACAATCCTGGTACAACCACTTTCTGATGAGGATGTATATGTTTGTATGGTGGAGTGGTGCTGCCAAGTGATTGACTTTTCTCTGATTCATTAGGAACTGGCTGAAATTCTGTGTGTTGTCAGCTTATGCTACCCGCCTAGTGGTGCACCGAAATGAAAATGCACTTGACCGAAACTGATGATTTTTTTTTTTTTTTTAACCACTTCAATACAGTGCACTTACACCCCCTTCCTGCCCAGCCCAATTTTCAGCTTTCATCACTCTCACACTTTGAATGACAATTACTCAGTCATGCAACACTGTACCCATATGAAATTTGTGTCTGTCTTTTCACACAAATAGAGCTTTCTTTTGGTGGTATTTAACCACTAGTGGGTTTTTTATTTTTTGTGCTATAAATAAAAAAAGAACGTAAATTTTGTGAAAAAAATGCCCTTTTCTTTGTTTCTGTCATAAAATTTTGCAAATTAGTAATTTGTCTTCATAAATTTTGGCAAAATTTTATACTGCTACATTGGTAAAAATAACCCAATATACAAACTGGTGCCAATCACTGAAAATTGATCACACCTTATGTACTGATGGTCTATCATTTCTTGGGACACTAACAAGTCAGAAAAGTACAAATACTCCCTAAATGACCCCTTTTTACACAGCCTGGCCACATACAAAGGCCCAACATTGAAGTAGCATCTCCATGCGTTCTACGAGCATAAATGACACATCTCATTTCTCAACCACCTATTGCATTTTTGAAGACCCTGGAGCACCAGGACAATGGAATTGCCCCCAAAATAACCCCATTTTGGAAACCAAACACCCCAAGGTATAATCTATGAGGCATAATGAGTCTTTTGAATGGTTCATTTTTTTTCAGAAGTTTTTGGAAAATGTGGGAAAAAAATGAAAACGCATTTTTTTTTTTTTTTTTACACAAAGTTGTTAATTTATCAGATATTTCCAACACATAGCATGTACATAGCAAAGATGACCCCCCAAAATACATTCTGCTACTCCTGAGTATGGCGCTACCACGTGTGTGAGACTTTTACACAGCCTGGCCACATACAGAGGCCCAACATCCAAGTAGCACCATCAGGCGTTCTGGGACCATAAATGACATATATAATTTCCTGGCAACCTATCATTTTTGAAAACCCTTCATATTTCTAACACATAGCATGCACATACCAAGAATTACAATCCAAAATGATTTCTATTGCAGAAAGGGTAAAAAAAAAAAGCATTACCTGTGCTTTTAGTAGTATCCACAGAGGAGAGCACTGGTCCAGGCAGCAGGCAGGGAGGTGCATAGTGACAGCAATAGTAACTATCCAGGCAGCAGGCAGGAATATTGTCTATAGTCGGTACAGCACAGTCCATAGAAATTGTCCAGGCAGAGACAGCCAGCACAGCCATACTATTGGTCCTGGTACACTGTTACCTGCAGACACCCATTATTGTACCGCTCTCCAGCCCTTCATAAACATTGCCACTTGCTACAGCTAATTATTTGCATAGTCCAGGTAGCGGTGTGGTCCATTCATGTGACAGGCATGGGCATGGTGGCAGTAAGTCAGCAGCAGGCTGAGGGCCACAATCAGGTAAGACCTGGGCACAGGGGTAGAGGCTTCGACCCACCCTAATCTCTATGAAGCCTAAGGACTCCAGACCCTAATCCCCTCACATATGGGACCCCTGTGTACTACAGTAGTAGGGCAACAGATCAGTCCAAGCGGTAGACAAAAGCATAGTCCATAAAACAGGCCAGTGTCAGTTCACGTGGAAGCAGTCCAAACGGTAGGCAGAGGCATTGTCACAAAACAGGCCAGGGTCAGTTCACGTGGAACCAGTCCAAACGGTGGGCAGAGGCATAGTCAAAAAACATGTTCACGTGGAAGGCAGTGGCATGGTTATTTGGGAAAGAATGGAAAATGGTCAGCACAGATGATGAAAATGGGGAAATGGTTAAAAATATGGGCTAATATTTTAGGGATGTATGATAAAGTTGGAAGCATTCATAATGGTAGCTGGTATCTTTTCTAAAGCCTTTTTTGGTGCACACGTGACATTTTTTTTTGCCGTTTTCGACCTGCTTCAGATGGTGGAATGCTGAAGGGGAAGTGGCGCTCATGAAGTCGGCAAACAGCCTCAGAGCGAAGGTCTTCTGGGGGGGGTCTTCGGTGATGAGGGACGTGACAACTTCTTTAATGAATTTTAGGAAGGGGGCGGGGCTTTCAATGGATTTGGTGTAGACTACGTAGGAATTGTAAATGGCTAAATGGATGAGATAAATTGCTACCTTCTTATACCAGAATCGGGACCTCCTTATTGACAAATAGGGGCTGAATCATTTGATCATTAAAATCTACCCCCCCCCATGTAGAGATTATAATCTTGGACACATGTTGGCTTTTCAATGGGACCTCGTCTTCTTTGTACCTCAATTGTAGTGTCGTCATGGATGGTGGACATCATGTGCACGTCCCTCTTATCCTTCCACCTCAAGGCCAGCACTTTGTTGCATCTCAATGATGCTCTTTCCCCCCTTCGCAGCTTTTTGTTCGCTAAAGATTGTGGGAAGCCCTTTCTATTTTTTCTGGAGGTTCCACAGGCCAGGGTTTTTGCAATGTATAAGAGTTTGAAAAGGGGCAGGCTTGTGTAAAAGTTGTCAACGTATATGTGATATCCTTTGTTTAGAAGTGGGTATGCCAGGTCCCATACAATCTTTCCAGTTGTGCCCATGTTGGCCGAGCACTCGGGGCTGGAGCTGGGAATCTTTTCCTTCATATATGCGGAACGCATACAAATATCCTGTGGCTCTCACATAGCTTGTATAACTTTACTTTGTATCTGGCCCTTTTGCTAGGAATATATTGCTTTACTCCTAGCCGGCTTGAAAAGGGTACCAGGGACTCATCAACGCAAATATTCTGATCGGGGACATAGTTCTGCAAATTGTTGGGAAAAGAAATTTATCAGTGGGCGAATCTTGTATAACTTGTCGTAATTCGGATGATTGTGGGGAGGGCACTGGGTGCTGAAGTGAAGAAAGCGCATTATCTTGTTTCGGGACCTGGACATTACGGAAGAATAAAAGGGCATGTTGTGGATAGGGTTGGACCAATAGGCATGTCCTTCATTTTTTTTTTTTTTTTTGTAATCCCCATGTTTAGGGTGAGGCCCATAAACACTTTGAACTCCTCCAAATTCAGATCTCCACTCAAAAGGACGGGCATAAGATGATTGGGGGTTCTTGGCATGTGTGTAGAGGCCCTGGCTCTTGGGGGGGGGGGGTGTGTGACACTCCAGTAGTTGGATTGGAATTTCCTGTGCTGGTACTTAGGCGTGATGTGGCAGGACTGGTACTGGGTCTGGGCATTTGTTCCAGGGGCCTATCGCTGGCGGCAGCGCTGGTACTGGGCATTTGTTCCTGGGGCCTAACGCTGGCGGCAGCGCTGTTACTGGGCCTGGGAATTTGTTCCTGGGGCCTATTGGTGGTGGCAGCGCTGGTACTGGGCCTGGGAATATAATCCTGGTTTCCAGAGTGCCGTGCCCTTTTGGGAGGGACCCATTCTTCCTCAGAATCATTTGCCGATTCACTATTTGGTTCAAATGCCGTATTTGATTCAGAATCCAAATTGGAATCTGATGAGAACTCCCCGTTGCTCTCATCGGTCATGGAAAGGATCTGGAACGCCTCCTCACTGCTGTGTACTCTTTTGGACATGACGCGGTGTGACAGGTGGAAGGTGATGGTCACTGATGGGCTGTGCGATTGGGTGGCAGCTGACGTTCACTGATCGGTGATGACGGTGTGACAGGCGATGGTCACTGACGGCTGGCGGACGGTGACTGCTGGCGGTCACTGATGGGTGACGGTCACTGACGGCAGTCCCTTATGTGACAGGTGCACTTTATTGGGTGACTGTTGGGTGACAGATGACAATTGGGGGGGCGATGGGACAGGTGTGGTGTTTGTGCAGACACTACAGAGCACAGATCGGTAACTCACTGCTTCTGGCTCTTCTCTCCTCACACTGGAAACGGTGTGTGAGGAGAGAAGAGCTGGTAACAGCTAGTTACCGCTCTGTGTTTACATTTATGATTGGCTGTGAATGGACCACAGCCGATCACGTGGGTAAACAGCCATCCAATGGCTGTTTACCGGCATCGGTGACGAGTAGTGTTCCCGGGAACACTCCGCCACCGACGTGCACGCGCAGCGCGCTCGCGATCCCGCGCATGCGCCGTGCACAATGGGGTGGACCTATCTGTGATCGCCCGTGACTTCATCACGGCCAATCACGTGGTAAACAGCCATGTCCAATGGCTGTTCACCCCCCTCGGTGGCGAGCGGTGTCTCCGTGACACGCCGCCACCGAAGGAACAGGGATGCGTGCACACGATCGCGCGCATTCCCTGTTTAAATGGGAGGCCGTCATATGACGCCCTCCCGCAACGAGAGCCGCGCCGCCTGGCCGTCAATTGACAGCCGGCGGTCGGCAAGCAGTTAAATATATTTTTTTATAAGGAGTTGTATTTTATAATTGACTTTTTAATATCATGAATTTAAAAGAATATGAATTTATTGTCAGCCATTATCAGCACCTTTTGAAGCGGTGTTAAAAATCATGCTTGCTGCATGTTTGGTCAGTTAAAAAAACGCACCTGCCCATTGAAATACACTGACAATGAACGCATCAAAAAAGGCACCGCGGAGTAAAGTTATGCTAAGCAGCATTTTTCAGCACATCACACAGTTCCCTTTTTTCTTTTTTTTTCTTTTATGTATTTTATTTAATGTGCACAAAAGTGACATTTCATTCATGTCACTGTGCAGCAGTATTGTGCGTTGCTCTGCTGTATAGTGACATGCGATCCTGTCCTGTATGCTTCAGTAAATTGCAACATGTCTGCATTTTATTGCAGCTTACTGCACAACACTTCCGGGGTACATTGTGGTGTGAATAGGTCCAGCATGCCTCTCATTACCTGCAGCGGGGCTTAAGGTGTTTTTTTTTTTTTTCTCCGCATACTGGCACTAGGGAGGGGGATTTTTGAAGTGGGGGGGGGGGGGGGGGGGGCGGCGGCGCACGATTTGTGAAGTGTGTGTTGTGGGGGGGGCATTTTGTAAAAATTGCTGGGAGGGCATAATGAGTTTCCTCCTATAACGAACATGTTTTTATTGTCAATCTTTCTGACCAGCCTATAACTAACGTAACATATCACTCATAGATTACAGATTATTGCTGCTCTTTTACAATCTTGTATTTTGTGGTTTGTAGGCAAAAAAGATGCAAAATCTGTCTGCCCAAGTAACAAGTGAGTTCCTACAATTTCCTGATGCAACTGTAAAAGCACTTCAGGAAGATGATATACAGCTGGATTCTGTTCTTCGGGCAAAATTTGCAACAGGTATGTTTATCTTTCTGGGAGTTCTACAGTATTTTTTTTTTTTTTTTTTTTATGAAGTACTAAAATTTAATATTTACAGTGGTTGTAAAGTCACTAATCTCAAATCCTGGAATCCCCTCTTACAGAAAAGATACTTTGTAGTATCTGTGTGTGTGTTTTTTTTTTTTTTAAATGATCCATCAAAATACCTAGTTTTAGAGAGCCGCTGTTCGCTCGCGTGACATTCCGGCCCTCTCCTTTCCCAATCTGAGGATTACAGTGGGAAGGGCTGCGATTTCCCCATTGATGGCAGCTGAGAGGAGTGCAGGGGTAGGTCACGTAAGCGCACATCAGCGCTTTGAAATGAGGCATTTTGCTACATAATTTTTAAAACTGATCCTGCATAGTATATCTTTCTGTAACGGGGGCTTCCAGTATTTGGAATTGGTGATTTTACAGCCATTGCGATGCGCGCACACACGGAGAGGGAAAGACTGCAGGCTGACGGAGGGAGGTAAACTGACCGCGGTATCATGAATCAGCAGCCATGGTCAGCACACAAGGTGTGGGGGGGGAGACACACACAGGAACATGCAGGATCAACCAGGTATTTTGCAACATAGAGAGGGACAAATGACACTGCAGAAGCACTATGCTGTATATCCTGCTTTAAAGTAACAGGATTTTTTTTTTTTTTCTAAGGGTTACAACAACTTTAATTTAAAATAATTCAGTACTGGCTTAGGAGGGTGAAAACAGGTCACAGGAGTGCAGAGCGAACTGCACTCCTGTGATCCCTAGGAGAAGTAAAACCAAACAAGCTTTGGCTGTACTTCTCCTTTAAACTTATATCTTAATGATGGTGCTGACTGCCACTTTATTGAACCATCATTACATGTTTTTACTTTTTTAAAAACATTCAATTTCTTTATCATACATCACGGGACACAGAGCACCATAATAATGACTATGTGGGTTATACGCTTACCTTTAGGTGATTGGACACTGGCAACCAATAGTAAGACTGTTCCTCCCATATAACCCCTCCTACACAGGAAGTGCCTCAGTTTTTTCGCCAGTGTCTTGAAGGGGATGGTCATGGCTGTTGAAGCTCTTCAGTTTTTTCAAAGAATGTCCTACTGAGGACGTTCTAATCAGATCCATTCGGATGGCTTGCTAAGCTAAAGTGGATGGTACCCGAACCTCGGCTCAAGAACGAGGTGTTGCTTGTAATGTGTCCTTTTTAGGCGCTGGACCCTTGTGAAAACGGTTATTCCTGGTCAAATCCTGCCCAAGGAAACCATAAAGGGTGCTTTACAGGTCCAGGGGTGTGGACCCCAATTTGGGGGATCCGGTCCCTGAAGGTCCCTAGAGGCGCTACCCGCCGTGATGGGGGAAGATTGGGCCTGGCAAGACAGGCCCTGCTGCTTGGGATGGTGAGTACTCCCTTTGGGGCTTCTTTGTATATACATGTATTTCCCCTTGTAAAACTGCTAGTGTAACTTTGAGCCTGTGATAGGATTACAGAGGCCGGTTTGGCGCACTTTTCTTTAAAATTTTATGTGCAAGTGCGCATGCGCGCCGCTTGCACACTGCGTGTGCGTCACCGGCGTGCGGGTGCGCCGCCGCTATCCACGTCACAGGTGCGCGTCAGGACGGCGCATGCACCATGCGGTCGGCAGGTCGCCGATTGCTGAAGCGTGCGTTCTCTCTCATGCTGGGGTTTTTAAAAGCAGGGAGTTCTGGCGTGCGCCTGGAGAAAGCAGAGCGAATGGTGGGCACGTGAGCCTGGTGGTCTTGGACACAGCGGTGACAGGTTTTTTAACTAGTTATACTTTATGGTACTCTTATTTGTTCCTATTTGTTTCCTAATCTGCTTCACTCACTGGATGTGGTTTTCCTCGTATGTAAGCAATGTCTTCCAAAAAACGAGGAGTAGGAAACAAGGCAAGCACAGGGGTAAGAGTCCCTCCACAAATAACAGGAGACCAACCCCATGCTGATGCAGCCTCAGTCTCTACTGAAGGACCTGCGGCTTCTGACCTGGCTGAGCCATTGCACTTGTCAGGCATAGTAGCCACTACCAATGTACCTACCTTGGCTTATGTTACAAAGGATGATTTGGCATCTGCCTTAGTGGGTCTTGAAGGCAAGATAGCTGGCATGATTGCCTCTGTAACATGGGGGAAGGAAGCGTAATAGATCTCCCTCGCCCGGACTGAGTGGTGAGTCACTAGAGCCCCAGGACTCTTATAGCCAAATGGGTCCAAGTAACCTGGAACCAGAATGGGCAGAGGAGCTGACCAAGAAGGACCAGGAGGTAGGAGAGGCTGAAGATTTCTCGGCTGAGCCAATTTCAGCCTCCCATTGCCAGCAATTGTTTATCCAATCTCTAATGGAGATGGTATGAATTGGGTTTAGGTTATCCCAGGTTCAGGAGTCTGCACTCCCTTGTTCCACTCTGGGATCTTTGCGACATAAACAAATTTCCCAAGCTTTTCCCTTGCATCCATTACTGGAGCAGATGATTTATGCGGACTGGGAACATCCTGACAGGATATATTTACCTCCCAAAAGATTTTCGGTTTTGTACCCTATGGAGGAGAAGTTTAGGAAGAAATGGAGCACACCTTTGGTAGATGCTGCCATATCTTCCGTGAATAAAAACTTGACCTGTCCAGTGGATAATGCCCAGGTTTTCAAGGATCCGACTGACAAAAAGCTAGAGTCCTTATTGAAGGCCTTCCTTTTCGGTTGCCGGTGCAGCAGTTCAGCCTGCTATTGCAGCCATTGGGATTTGTCAATCCCTAATGGATCGCTTTAAGAAGATAGTAAAGAGCATACCTTGCCAGGGGGAATCTGCTGAAGAGCTATCAGAGATCCCTCATGCTTTACGGTAGAAGCTTTAAAAGACTCCATTCAACAGATGTCTCGTTTTGCGTTATCAGTTCATATGCGCCGAGTATTGTGGCTAAAGAACTGGTCTGCTGAGACGCCATGTAAAAGGCTACTTGCTGCCTTTCTTTTTCATGGAGAATGCCTGATTGGCGATGATCTGGATAAATATATCCAAAATATCTCCTGGAGGAAAGGGCGCTCTGCCTTCTATTAAAAAGAAGGGGAAGCAGCCCTCTTATAAAATTCCTAATCCCCCAGGGCCTGGTGCCTCTTCCCCCTAAACGGTATCGAAGGCCTCAGCCGTCTGGGTTTAAAAGACCACAGGGTCAGAAAAAACCCTGGTCCCAAAAGCCGCCCAACTCCAAGTCTACCTTGTGAAGGGGCGCCCCCGCTCTCACGGGTGGGGGGCAGGCTTCGGCTGTTTGGGGAGGCCTGGGAGGAACTGGTTCAAGACAGATGGGTCATTTCCACTGTAAAGAACGGTTACAGAATAGAGTTCCTGGAGGTTCCTCCGAACCGCTTTCTACACTCAAGGGTCCCCGTTGATCTGGGGAAAAGAAGTTGCCTACTCCTAGCTTTACACCATCTGCTGATCCAGGGGGTAATTGTAAGGGTCCCGCATGAAAGATTCAAGGGGTTTTACTCAAACCTGTTCACCGTGCCGAAACCAAATGGGGAAGTAAGGCCCATTTTAGACCTCAAGGCTCTCAACTTCTTTGTAGACGTCTGATCTTTCCACATGGAGTCAGTTCGCTCAGTGATAAGGTCCCTGAGAAAAGGAGACTTTTTGGCATCCATAGATATCAAGGATGCGTACCTTGGTGTGGACCGAAGATCGGCACATGAAAGGTTTTTACGCTTCGCTGTAGAGGGCAGTCCTTTCCAGTTTGTGGCGTTACCTTTCGGTCTAGCCACGACCCCCAGGGTCTTCACAAAGGTGCTAGCCCCAGTGTTGGCTTCCCTACGATCTCAAGGAATAATAATAAATAGGATATCTGGACAATCTACTTCTAAGGGAATGTTCTCGCCCTACACTAATGCTAAACGTATTAAGTACAGTGCGCGTCTTACAACGCCTAGGGTGGGTACTAAATTTGGACAAGTCAGCTCTTTGTCTGACCCAAGCCTTGGTGTATCTGGGTCTGGTTTTGGACACCGCCCAAGAAAAGGTGTTCTTTCCTCCCTTAAGGGTCACCTCCATAGTGCAGAAGATGAAAAAAGAACTAGCCCCTTCTATTCGGCTGTGCATGAGATTACTGGGCAAGATGGTGTCATATGCACAGTTCCACTCCAGAGTGTTCCAGAACAGTACTCTAAAAACTTGGGACAAATCAGTTGGAACCCTGGATCAGCCTATGATTCTATCTCCACAGGTTCAATGGAACCTCTCTTGGTGGTTAAGAACCAGCAACTTAAAAAGAGGCAAGTCTTTCCCACCTGTAGCCTGGAAAGTGGTAACCACGGATGCCAGTCTTCTCGGCTGGGGAGCAGTCCTAGAGGAGGCATCTGTTCAGGATGTATGGTCCCAGACAGAGAGGACTCTGCTCATCAATCTACTAGAGATTCGGGCAGCTCGTCTGGCCCTACGATTCTGGACGTCCAGGTTGCGAGGGTTTCCTGTCAGAGTCCAGTCCGACAACTCCACAGTAGTGGCATATATCAACCACGAGGGAGGTACCAGGAGTCGGGCGGCACAAAGAGGTAGATCATATTCTAACCTGGGCAGAGAAACGTGCCGTTTCTGTCGGCAGTGTTTATTCCGGGGGTGGACAATTGGCAGGCGGACTTCTTGAGCCGCCAAAAATTGTTACCAGGGGTATGGTCTCTGCATCCCGAGGTGTTTCTGCAGATCTGCCAATACTGGAGGACCCCAGATG
Source organism: Lithobates clamitans (assembly GCA_037952925.1). NCBI lineage: Eukaryota > Metazoa > Chordata > Amphibia > Anura > Ranidae > Lithobates > Lithobates clamitans. Next base: position 13,305,247 of record JBBGZY010000353.1, on the reverse strand, counting down.
TGGATCTGCTGGCATCCAGATTCAATGCCAAACTGGACAGGTTTGTATCCAGGACCAAGGATCCGCTTGCTGTCGGGTTAGACGCATTAGTGGTTCCTTGGGATCAGTATTCTCTGATATATGCCTTTCCTCCAATTCAGATTCTGCCGCACTTATTACGCAGAATACGGGAGGAACGGAAGCCAGTGATCTTAGTGGCCCCAGCATGGTACTCGGAGATTGTAAAGTTGGCAGTAGGGGACCCGTTGGTCCTCCCTTACTGCCCAGACCTGTTGTCTCAAGGGCCCATATTCCATCCTTCTTTACGGTCGCTCGCTGAATTTGATGGCCTGGTTATTGAGACCAGACTATTAAAAGACCGTGGTATTATGGGTTCAGTCTTGTCCACTTAGATAGTTCTAGAAACTGACTTTCTAGCATTTATCAATTAGAGTATGGAAGTCATTCATTTCTTGGTGTGAGAAAAGGAAATGGAACCCTCGTAGGTATACGATTGGAAGATTTCTCGCCTTTCTCCAAACAGGAGTAGACTTGCAGCTCGCTTTAGGGACAATTAAGGGACAGATTGCGGCCTTATCTGTTTTTTTCCAGAGACCGATTGCATGTCATTCTTTGGTGGGGACCTTTGTCAAGGGAGTAACGCACCTGAGGCCACCACTTAAACCGCCTTTATGTCCTTGGGACCTAAATTTGGTACTTTCAGCCTTAAATTCAGCCCTTTGAACCTATTAGGCATATTCCGTTTGTCCTATTGATCAGGAAATTAGTTCTTCCTAGTGGCTATAACATCGGCTAGAAGGGTGTCAGAGTTGGCCGCCCTTTCTTGCAAGGAACCTTTTATGGTTCTTCATCAGGACAGAGTGGTCATGCGTCCTCGTCCGCATTTTTTACCGAAGGTACTGTCCAAATTTCATTTGAATCAGGATATCATTTTGCCTTCCTTTTTTCCCAAACCCTAAAACTAGGGAGGAAAAATCGCTTCACTCACTGGATGTGGTGAGAGCGCTAAAAGTTTACTTGGAATTGTCAGCTCCTTTCCGGAAAACTGACTGCTTTTTTTTGTCTTGCCTGAAGGTCCTAAAGGACAGCCGGCAACAAGTTCATCTATATCCAGGTGGATTTGCCAGACTATTGTCCAGGTGTATGGATTAAAGCGCAGGGTTCCACCCCGGGATTTAAGAGCACACTCCACTAGGGGGGTTAGTGCATCATGGGCAGTACGCCAGCAGGTGTCTCTGGCTCAGGTTTGCAAAGCAGCCGTTTGGTCTTCAGTCCATACGTTCACCAGGTGGATGTGAGATCTCAAAATGAGACTGTTTTTAATCTCAGGCCCATTGGGCTTCTTAGGGATAATGTGTCCCCCCCCCCCCCCCCTCAGTTGCATTGCTTTAGGAGATCCCACAAGGTCATTATTATGGTGCTCTGTGTCCCGTGATGTATGATAAAGAAAAACGGATTTTTAAAATGGCTTACCTGTAAAATCCTTTTCTTTGAGTACATCACGGGACACAGAGGTCCCTCCCCTCTTTTTCTGGGATCGTCATTGCTTGCTACAAAACTGAGGCACAACCTGTGTAGGAGGGGTTATATGGGAGGAACCGTCTTACTATTGGTTGCCAGTGTCCAATCACCTAAAGGTAAGCGTATAACCCACATAGCCATTATTATGGTGCTCTGTGTCCCGTGATGTACTCAAAGAAAAGGATTTTACAGGTAAGCTGTTTTAAAAATCCGTTTTTCAGTATGGCTTGGGTAGCAATTGTATGTGCAATATTTTAATTTGCAATTCTATTTCTCTCGGAGTTGCCCTTTTAGGTGCAGATTACCCAGTTTAAGAACTGCAGGAATGCTTACTTGGTGACATACATCTTTGTTTACATTTTTGGTAATTTCTTTCTCATGTTTTTAAAGGTAAAGCTGGACTAGCTTGGCTGGCTTGTGGACCTCAGCTGGAAGTTATTAATGCTTTAACAGGTGAAAGGCTTTCTGCCTATCATTTTAGCGGAGTAACTGAACGACCGCCTACTGTTGTGACCGTCAAAGAGTTTTCATGGCAAAAGAGGACTGGATTACTTGTCGGACTAATTGAAGCAGAAAGCAGTGTTCTCTGCCTATATGATGTTAGCATTTCAAGAGTAGTTAAAGCTGTTGTACTTCCCGGTTTGGTATGTACTTAATGTGGTGTTTTTTTGTTTTTTTTTAAGTGTACTTTAAATGTGTTCATTTATTGCATGGATGATCTTAGTTTTCTTTACAAGTTATGTTCTATAGCCCTGCTGAGGTTGTTAAAGTGGAAGCAAAGTCCACAAGTAATCTGCTTCATTCCAGCGATGCAGCGTTTGCAAGCTCCCTCACGGGCACTGACTTCTTCTGGGTTCCTGGGCCTTTGTCCATTTTATTTACCCAGTGGGGAGCATAAATTGCGTAACTCATACGCATGCTCACCAGAGTTAATTTATTCTAGCACCAAGTGTGCTGAGAATGTGTAAATGGAGCTGCATGTTCTAAAGAAGATTGCTAACAATCGGGTACGTTTCTTTTATTGCAAAGGTGACATAGCATGTGTGCTCTGCAATAAAGAGCCTACCAACTCACGATTTTCAATTTTAAAGCGGTTGTATTGTCCGCTTGGTCGTTTTTACCTTCAGTAGTTTTTACCTGTAGCTAAAATGAATATCTCCTAAGCCTGCACAGTTTAGGAGATATTCACCTTGCATGCAGCCACTGTCGACAGAGAGCTCCCGTTCGCATGCGCAGGAGTGACCTCATCACAGCTCCGACGCTGTGAGTGAACCCGGAAGAAACGCCGGAAGAAGCTCCCTCAGCGGTGACTGGAGGAGCTTTTTTCTAAGGTAAGTATTTTCATTAATGAGCTAGACCAGCTGCCTGAACCGGGAACATGCAACCTGGCTCCCGATGACATTCAGAGGAAAAATGTTCCCACTGAGCAGAGCATCTCAGGTGGGTATGCAAATAAGACAACCCTAGTTAACAGGTAAGAGGGAGGGTAAAAAGCGGGTTGGTTATCTTTTTTAATTCCACACTCCCTTAAATCCTCTTTAGTACTCGCCTGTCCATGCTTCTACTACATTCATGGAAAGGCTGAGCAGCCACTGCTCAAATCACTCCTTGTTCTCACAATGTAGATCTGGTGGGAGTGAGGACAGAAAAGTAAAGACTAAGGCCCCTTTCACACTGGGGCAGTGGGGGCGTCAGTGGTAAAACAATGCTATTTTTAGCGCTGCTTTACCGTCGTTTTAGCGGCGGTATGCGGCCGCTAGCGGTGCGGTTTTAACCCCCCCTGACGGCCGAAAAAGGGTTAAAACTGCCCGCAAAGCGGCGGTATAGCCGCGCTGCCCCATTGATTTCAATGGGCAGGAGCGGTAAATACAACGATCCTTCACCGCTCGAAAGATGCTGTTTGCAGGAGTTTTTTTTTCTCTCCTGCCAGCCTACCCTCGGGCTTTCACACTGGAGAAACAGTGGTGGCAGTTTTAGGTTGGTTTGCAGGCGCTATTTTTAGCGCCTGCAAACCGCCCCAGTGTGAAATGGGCCTTTAAGATAAGTGGAAAATGGGGCAAATAAACTAAGGGCACTAAATCCAAAACCTTTTCTTTTAGGTAGAACGGGTTTGAATGTTTATAGTTTTTCTATCGGGTTTTAAATGTAAACTGCATCTACTAAGGAGCTTTCACCTCGGTACATTTTCGGAATGGAAATAATGGGAAATTTGAAGAAACAAAAATGTTTGTAGTGGACTGAAGAGAGTTGGCACTTTTGACAGTGTTTACAGTTTTTGTATTAGGAATCGGGCTTTAATTGACTAAAATGTCAGCAGAAGTGTCTGTCATATAGCAGATAATTTGGTACTTTTGTTTTACATAGGTCTGCTAAATCTAAGATCTAACAATATACTTTGCAAAGGGGTCTTATGACTAACATTCCACTTCCCCCTTTTTTTTTTGTTTTCTGTTTCGATGCAAACATAGGTAACTTCTGTTGAACCTATAATCAATCATGGTGGAGCTAGCGCAAGCACTCAACATTTACATCAAAGTTTGAGGTGGTTCTTTGGTGTTGCTGCGGTCGTCACGGATGTTGGCCATGTTCTTCTTATTGATTTATGCTTAGATGATGTATCGGGCAATCAAGATGAACTGGAAGCTTCAGGTATCCCCCCCCCCCCCCTAAATGTTATATTTACATCCCATACTTTGTATTGCAATATTGTATAATGCTAAGATTTAAAGGGTTTGTAAAACTTCAGCCTTTTTATTTTTTATTTCAATTTACAAACAAGTTCTACTTGCCTCCTCCTCTCAGATCTTCCCCTGGCACTTCTGTCCCCTCCCTGAGTGCCTCCATAGCAAGCTGCTTGCTCTGGGGGCAATTGTGCATGCTCGCTCCCGAGCCACCTCCTGTGTCTGAAACACAGCGTGCAGCTTGGCCCTGCTCAATCCTCAATGGCTGTGATGGACAGCTGTGTCTCAGCCAGTGAGGAGGTAGAGGGCCAGGAAAGCTACTGCTTTGGTGCATACCGCTGGCTCAGGTGAGCATTGGGGGAGGGGGGAAGCTTGCATGATGAAGGGGGTGTTTGTGTTTTTCTTTTTCTTTCGCACATAGAATGCATGAAGGTAAAAAAAACCTTCAGTACTACTTTAATAATTCCATATGTAAATGTTATAAGAAATATGTGAAGATAGATTCAGGATAACTGTCTGCTTCTTCAGAATAGTGTTGGCAATGGCCGTTAACGTACATCACTTCTGACAAGTTTAGTTTATGCAGCTTTCACATTACAACATACAGAGAGCAAGAAGCTGCTATTTATCTCTTATGTCTGTGTAGTCTCAGTAGACTTCACACTTGTGCTGCGGTTGGCTCCCACCCTGTTAAGAGAAGAGTGTTTTGTTTTTTGTTTTTTTTGTTTGTTTTTTTTTTTTTTTTTTTTTGTGCTTCATACTTGCCTGTGTGGATGGAGCATCAGACCAATGCTGCAGCTGTCCCCCGCCATCTCTGCACTGAGAACCGAGTCACCGAACATCGCTGATGTCTCGGTTTTCACAGATCCCCGAGAGGAGTGCTGCTGACTGTCAGTCAGCATCTCCTTTCTGCTTCTCCACTCTCACTGGAGCGTTGAGCTGTGGAGGGGCGGAGAGATATTGTCTCAGCGGCTCGCTGAGACTGCCATCAATCAAGGCAGCTGGCGGATCCAGACATGGGACGTCAGGATGACGCGCTGTCTTGACTGTACTCAGTGACGAAAACAAATTGCACTCCTGTGACCCAGAGTAGAGTCCCAGCCTAAAAAGCTCAGGCTGGACTTCTTTAACTCACGATACCATATAGCAACTTGTAGTGCTGCTCGAGGTGTACTAATGATAAACAAGTCCAGTGTCTGTGTTGTGTGGGTGCAGGCTGTTATATGCTTTACTGATTTCTGGATTAAGCATCCTAAGAACAGAAAGGACACTACCATCTCAGAGATGTGGAGAGACTTGCCCTTGTACTCCTCCTAAGCCCCACTAACATGTTTTGCCTCGTCTACAGGGCTTAATCCTACTGCGATTTAAGCCCAGGTGGGTGGGGCAAAACTTCTTCTCAGTGCATGGCTTAGGAGTCTATGGCTGAGGCCGTTTACGTATCTCTTCACCTGATGAGATGCTGGTGTGCGGCGTCCTTTCTATTCTTGTGTCCTACCCTGGTAAACAATGCTTGACAAACTCCAGCAAAAATCCTGATTTAACTGGAAGGTCATAACAGAGCAGCATCCTTTTTGTAGGAAGGGATATTAATTTTGTATGTGTCTTGGTTAATTTAATTGTGGACATTGAAAATTGTACTGTCAAAATATAATTTTATTTTATACACGGTGCACATTGCATCCATAACTTGTAGATTAGACTGTAAGTTGTGCACATGCACTAGCGCATGTCTAAGAAATTGTTCACATTGGATATTAAAGGGACCTTACTTTTGTGTGGGGGAAAAAAAATACCAACATTGAGTTAAAGTACATTTAATACAATTTTTTTGCCTTGACACCCGCAGAGCATTTCAACCATGATCGGTGCATAGGCTCCTGCATTGTTTCACTCTAGGTCTGTATACAGACCTTGTTACAGGGCTGGAGGAAGTAAACAATAGACTTCAAGTATGTTAATGTCACTGCACTTGTGCTGGAGTGATCTGCGAGTCCCTCTGCTACTGTGGCAGTTGTGGCCATCCTGCTAACATACTAATGACTTTTTTTAAAAATAATGCTGGATATACTACAGTCAGGAAATGAGGTGGATTTTGATTTGTTTGAGTTTTTAATTTATACTGTAAGAAGCTTACAAAGGGGTTATTTACGAAAGGCAAATCCACTTTGTACTATAAGTGCAAACTACAATTGAAAAGTGCACTTGAAATTGCACTGAAAGTGCACTTGGGAGTGCAGTCGCTGTAAATCTGAGGGGAAGATCTGAAATGAGGGGAAGCTCTGCTAATTTTATCATCCAATTATGTGCAAGCTAAAATGCTGTTTTTTTTTTTTATGTTCCTTGCATGTCCCCCTCGGATCTACAGCGACTGCACTTTCAAGTGCACTTTGCACTTGTAGTTTGCAATTAAGTTCAAATTGATTTGCCTTTTGTAAATAACCCCCAATGTGCAGTGATATCAGACCAAGGGTATGTTCACACCAGCAGCTGCATTACCACGCAGTGGCTGATATGCGGTGTGGCCCGACCCAGATCATAATGTGCTGATCTCGGCATGGTGTTTTTTTTTTTTTTTTTTTTTTTTTTGCGCAGATAGGTAGACCAGGTATTTCGCCTTGTCATGCAGTGGGACTGTGGTGGAATAGCTGCCCAACTCAGTTCCATCGCATGTGGCGTGAATATATCCTTTTGGTACAGAAGAGGAGCCTGCACAACTGAAGGCAAGTACAGAGTTCAGCTTTAAACATGCATTGGTTATAAACGTAATAGTCAACCACTTGAATGAAACAGCAGGCAGCTCCAGTATCTGCATGTATTTCCAGCTTGCATTTTCCGTACCAATTTTTTGGTCAGAGAAGCCATGCATATCACATTGATGGGCCAAAAGTGTGGCATGGGAGAAGCAAGACAATTGGTCGCTTTTTCCTAGCATTACTAAATTTACTTTCAATACAGGTACACATACAGATTCATCCTTATTTTGACAGCAAATGCTTTTTTGTTCTTTAACAGAGTCACTAAATTCCAATTTTTAGGAATGACTTTGAAAATGTCATGGTATAGTTGAAGGTGTGTGTGTGTTTTTTTGTTTTCCCAGCTTGTAACCTAAAACCTAATTTTATTTTATAGACTTGGAAGTAATGAGTGGGATACCAGCTGAAATCCCAAAACTGAGAGAATTGGCATCAAGAGAACGCCGCCATTTATGTCTTCAATTGCTAGCCCCATCTGGAACTTCAGTAACTGCCCTCAGCTTTATAAGCAGAACTAACCAGCTGGCTGTTGGATTTTCTGATGGATATCTTTCCTTATGGAACATGAAAACTTTACGAAGAGAGTAAGTGATTTTCCAATTAAATTTGGCAGGACTGTGTATTCAGGATTAGTAGTAGTAAAATGACTTTTGAGTTTTGGCTTGACTCTATTAAATCAGCATTGACTGTAAAATAGACAGAAGTTTTCTTATATGCATGAAGGAGCTTCCAGTGTCGTTTTGACTGCTGACTTCACATGGTCATATGATTTCTTTGTGATTAGTTATACAGTACTCTGACAGCAATTCCATAAATAGACTTTTAGTCCACATTGTAGCCTCGAAAGCACATTAAAAGAGCAGTATGGCCAAAGCTGGCTCAGCATGCCACTGAGCAACCACTCCCACACTCTCCCCAGCCCAGCGCTCCAGTGAGCGTTGGAGGGCAGAGCAGAAAGCAGTGTCAGTCACCGCTCTCTGCTCAGAGTGGACCAGAGAACTGAGCGAATGGCAGTCTTGGCGGTTGGACTTGGTGCTGGCGAGGGAGAGCTGCAGCTTGCGACTGATTCTGCTGCCATATAGGTAAGCATGTGTGTTTTTGTTGGTTTCCCAGACTTTAATACTGTTAGAACATTTTTAAGAGGGAAACAACGATGTGTTTGAACTGGTTTTGTGTTTTATTGTAATCTATTGCATGTTTGTCATGCTTTACACTTCTTGTTTGATAGGTACCATGTTCAAATTGAAGGTGGAAAAGTTCCTGTGTCTGCGGTTACTTTTCAAGAGCCTGAGAATGACCCCCGGAATTGCTGCTATCTTTGGGCTGTTCAGGCCACTGAGAGGTATTTTGAGTGGTTTCAGTTGATGGCGGGTGCCCCTGCGTATAGGGGAGGGAGACCAGAGACATCCGTTCGCTGACCTCCCCTTCCTGTTAGTGACCTGGAAGCAGCGGGTAAAACATAATTTCCGGGTCTCTGTCACTTTCCCCAGGCAGTATGGCCAGAGAAGAAACAAATGCAGTATGATTCGTTTTTTTCTTTTTAAGATCCCCCAATGTCTCATTAAAGAGAACCTGTCAACAAAAATGTATTACATGGGGAACTTTTTGTTCCCTTTGTGATGGGGGGGTAAAACCATTCTGAATGGCACCCCCACGCATTAAAATCAGTGCGGGTGCAGGAACCACGGGGAAATGGCATGGTCAGAATAACAATGCGATTTCCCTGCTGGCCAAGTTTTGAAAAAGGGAAACTGTGGGAAATGCAAGCATGGCAGCTTGTTAAAATGAATTGGCTGCCGTGCCCCCCAAACGCTGTCCGCAGAAATGCTATAGTGTGAATCTATAGCAAGCTTACCTTCAGAAAGCAAGAATGCTGCAAAACTGCTTGGTTGCGGGCAATAACCACCAGGAGGTCATTCTGGCAAACATGCTAACGACCCATCAGTTCAGTTGGTGTCAGTTCAGCAAGCTCCTCAGTCTGCTTTTCAGGTGACATTTTGTTAACTTTATATCAAAGTTGCATAGATATGAATTTTATCCTCTCCCACACCTTGTACTATACATAGAATACTACTACAGCTGAAAGTTAGCTTAGATACCTCCTGGATTCTCCCCAATTAATGTATGTATTGACTCGAAGTATACTTGACCTGAGTCAAAAAGTGCTTCAGAAGGTGCTTGCAAGTACTTACTGATCCTAAGCCCAACTGTCATGGGTTCCCAACTTTTCGTGTACCTTCTCGAGCGATCCGTGTCCCGCACCAGTATCTTCTCTTCAGTTCCTTGTCTTCGGGCATCTATGTTGGCCAGCATAAGATGACGTAACCCCTGCCTGCATAGGATTCTGTCTTCCTTTCCCATAGAGAATGTGCCAATGATGTAAGATGAACTGCTCATATGCAGCTCAGTTTACATGCCACAGAAGACTACAGGCAGGTAGGTATATTTTATCACAGAAAATACATTGCATGTCTCTTTTGCGATAATATCCTGCCTGCTCCCAGTCTGTTTTAAAAGAACTTCAGTTCTGCTCTAAGCCCTGCCTCTACTGAGTGCTAAGACCTGCCCTCTAATTTCTCTAACACCAGAGTCTGTGCTGCTCACCTACACTCAAATGGCACCGCTTACTTTTCACTTGTGTATAGTCTGGACCACAATAAAGCTGTATTCGCCCTTCTGTAGCTGTTTTTCTTTGTCTTTCCGCTTTTTTTTTTTTACCAACAAGTGCTAACAAATGTGATATACTGTACAATTACTTTTCTGCTCCTTATTTGCATTGACCAGCTAAAAAATATACTAAGTATCTTTTTAATTTTTACTTTGTTTTAGTGGAAAAGATGTAAGCCTACACTTGTTGCAGCTGGCATTTGGTGACAGAAAATGTTTGGCTTCCGGACAAATTATTTATGAGGTACAGTAATGTATTTAAAAATGCACTTGCCCTTAAAATACGCTAAAGTACAGTAGTTGCTGCTTTTGTTATGTCCCATAGGCTACTGGCCTCTTCTGGGCTTAGGGTGCATGCCTGCTCACCCCTTTGCTAACACCCACTGTGATTGGACACAGCGGGATTTTGTCAGCAGGTCCTGGCTAATGATTTGTGGCGGAACCTGCTGATTTGTGTTCAATTACAGCCCAGAGCCCTGTGTTGGCACGGGGAACAATTCCTACAAAGCAAGAAGAAACAGATTTGTATTAAGCAGCACACATTAACATTTTTTTTTTTTTTAATTATCTTTTTATTGACAGATGCACAAAAGATGACCATTCCAGGTAGACAAACAGCCATGCTATATCACAGTTAGGGTAATAACAGTCAGTGTAAATACTACAATCTAACCTTATCTGTTTATAGAGTTGAAATAAGCAATTTTGTGCAATCAATAACGATTGCAAAACCTTTGAGAAAGTAGTAACTAGTAGATGATTGACTATATTAAACAGTGTCGGTCGTGACGAAGTGCATCCATTTTTTTTTTTAACTAAAAAAAAAAAAATTATAATGGAAAAAGAAAATAATAAGAAAAGGGCGGGGGGGGGAAATTAAATAAAGGGGGGAGGTAGGAAGAGGATGCGGATGGTGCCCTGCCAGCCCCACGCCACCCAGGTCACGATAGGCAAAAACTTCAGATTTGTCCTGAAGATCGGAGGTCAGACTCTCCATGCTTTCTATGTCGTTCACTCTGGCAAACCATTGGGCGAGGGTAGGAGGAGATTGTTTCCACATGGCTGGAATGCATGCTCTAGCTGCATTTAGTAAATGTTTAATGATTTATTATATTTTATGCGGGAAAGAGGGGTCAGATTAAGAAGAACTGCTGCAGGGTCTCCGGGCACTGAAATGTCCGTGAATTTGTGGATCAATTGGAGGACTTGCAGCCAAAATGGCTGAATGCCTGGGCATTCCCAGAAGATGTGTAAAAGTGTGCCCCTGTGGGAATCACATCTCCAGCATCGGCCGCTCAATTGTGGGAATAGTTTGGTTCTATACCACCGTGTCATAATTTTGTAAGTGGTTTCCTGGTACTTCTTACTACTTATCGATGATTTATGAGCGAAAAAGAGAATCCTATCTTTTTGTTTCGTAAAAGTGACCTGAAGGTCTTTTTCCCCATTTGGAAAGAAAGGGAGGTTCCAATTTGTGCATGAAGATCTGGTAGAGCAGGGATCTTCAAACTACGGCCCTCGAGCTGTTGTGGAACTACACATCCCATAAGGCATTGTAAAATTCTGACATTCACAGACATGACAGGGCATGATGGGAATTGTAGTTCCTGAACAACTAGAGGGCCATAGTTTGAAGTAGAGGTCGACCGATATGGGTTTTTCTCTGGCCGATGCCAAAGCCGATATTTAGAAATCGCGGTGGCCGATGGCTGATATATTATGCCGATTTTTTTGGGCCGATATATTAGGCCGATTTCTTTTTTCTCTTCATCTCATAAAATCTAACAGTTAGACCCCTTTCACACTGGGGCGTTTTTCAGGCGCTTTTGGGCTAAAAATAGCGCCTGTAAAACGGCTCCCCTGCAGTCTGTGTAAAACTCGAGTGCTTTCACACTGAGGCGATGCGCTGGCAGGATGTTAAAAAAAAAGTCCTGCAAGCAGCATCTTTGAAGCGGTGTGTATACCGCTCCTCCACCACTCCTACCCATTGAAATGAATGCGCACCGCTGCCGAATCGCCTGCAAAGCGTTTGGGCAGCAGCGCTTCAGGGGCGCATTTAACCCCTTCTTCGGCTGCTAGCTGGGTTATAAGCGCCCCGCTAGCAGCCGAATAGCGCCGCTAAAATGATGGTAAAGCGCCGCTAAAATTAACAGCGTTTTACCGTCAACGCATGCCCACTCCAGTGTGAAAGCAGCCTTAAGTAATAAGTGATGCAGAAAATTTTTTATATTTAAACATTTATTAAACAAAACAAACCTCCAATCAGTTCACTTGTATGTAGAATTTAGATTAAAAAAAAAAACTATATCTTAAATATTAAATACACAAAAACAGGTAATCAAAACTTTTGGACGAAAAAAAATGGGCTAACTTTACTGCCTTTTTTTTTTTTTTTTTTTTTTTTTTTTTTTTTTAAATTTCATTAGTGTATTTTTTAAAAAAAAATTGCGTTTGAAAGACCGCTGCGCAAATACCGTGTGACATAAAATATTGCAACAACCGCTATTTTATTCCCTAGGGTCTCTGCTAAAAAAAATATAATGTTTGGGGGTTCTAAGTGATTTTATAGCAGAAAATACAGGATTTTTACTTGTAAGCAACAAATGTCAGAAAAGATTTAGTCTTTCAATGGTTAAACTGTAAACTTCTCCACGGAGTTCAGTCTATTGATAAGAAGATGCATTGTATCTCTTTCAGGTTCTTTTATCAGACTTGGCAGGCTACCCAGAGGAGGAAAGAAGAAAACTTCAGACAACTTGCAATTGACTTCTATTACAGATGTCATTTGCAAGTCACGCTGAATCGGCTTTTTTTATCAGCACAATCGGCCGATGCCGATTAAGTAAAAAAAGCCAAATATCGGCCGATATATCGGCCGGCCCATATATCGGTCGACTTCTAGTTTGAAGACCCCTGTAGTAGTAGAGCTTTGTAGAAAAGGGACAAGGATTTCATATCTGACCATCCCCCAGACAGAGCTCAAACGGGCTGAGTGGCCTCTGAAATAGGTGTGGCTTGGGTAATGAGTTCAGGAAATGTATTGGTGAGCTCGCCAGTGATTCAGGAACTGTGATCCCGAGCGCGTAAACAGGGTTCTACATGAAATCCAGCCGTTTGTGCAGAGGAAATAGGACGCACGTAAGACTTTCTGAGATGAGTGTACAGTAAACGCTGGATCCGACAATCCAGGACCGAATTTGGGATGTCCTATTATCGATGTCATTGGGGGACGGGAAACTGTTGAGCGAAGAAAGTTTAAAGAACTTTTCGGATTCGACCAGAGTGGGTCCAATTAAGGGGTGGTGGGAGAGGTGGGTAGTGTGACTTTTCCCCGCCCAAGGCAGGCCCTGTATTGGTACCTGTGCAGCATCTTGTTCCAAGCTGACCCAAAGTAGTTTACTACCCTGTTCATGTGGGCAGCTGTGTAGTAAAGAGCCAGATCTGGGAACCCCATTCCTCCCTTGAGTTTAGGCTGGAGCATAAGTGCTCTGGCGAGTCGGGGGGGATTTTCCTCACCATACAAAATTAGTGAAGGCGGATCTAACCGATTGAAAGTACTTTTGGGGAATCTTAATAGGCAGGGCTTTTAATAGAAATAAAAGTCTGGGCATCGCATTCATTTTGAGTATATTGCATCGGCCGAACCATAAGGCTAGTCCATTCCATCCTGCCAAATCTGTGGACAATGAGGCCAATAGTGGCTGAAAATTGAGTTTAAATATTAAGTATAGTGTTTGGATTTGCTGGTATTTTTTTTGTCCCTAGGTACTGGATACTGTGATTCGCCCATCTTAAGGAGAAGTTAGGCCGTATGGTTTTTCAGAGTAGGGTCCGGGAGGGAGACATTAAGAGCCTCAGATTTTTGGAGGTTTACCTTGAAGTTGGATAGGGCACCATAGTTTTTCAGTTCCCATAGTAGGGGCACACATTAACACTTCTTACACGCACAGTTAACCCTTTGATCACCCTAGATGTTAACCTCTTCCCAGCCAGTGTCATTAGTACAGTGACCGTGTATAGTGTTGGTGTTGCTGGTGATGTCAGCGTCTGTTAGTGTCAGTTTGCCCACTGCACTATCACAGCCCCACTACTATTTTTTTTCTATAAAAAAAGGGGGGGGGGATAAATAGTAAAAAATGTCCTGGTAATGAAAGGGGTAAAACCTTGCAGAGCTGAGATGGTTAAGTGCCATTCTCCAACATTTTTCGTCATCTGCTCGTAGGCCTTCAGAGCCTAACCTCTGTTTCAGCTATAGGGCACAGGCCTGCTAATTCCTGTGATAGGCCTTCTGCATGAAGGTGTGCCTAGAAGTGGGGAAGGGCTGCATGTACATCCAAACAGATTCTTGGATAGTTTGCTCACCTGGCATTTGAGTGTTTAACCAGGCAGTTTCGCCCCTTCCTGCCCAGGACAATTTTCAGCTTTCAGCACTGTCGCACTTTAAATGACAATTGCGCGGTCATGTAACACTGTACCCAAACAATTTTTATCATTTCTTCCCACACATAGAGCTTTCTTTTGGTGGTATTTGATTACCTCTGGGGTTTTTATTTTTTGCTAAACAAACTAAAAAATACTGACATTTTTGAAAAAAATAAAAAAGTTTCTCTTTGTCATAATTGTGTTTTCTCCACTGACAGGCGCTGATGAGGCAGCACTGATGTGTAGAATTGATGGGCACTGACGGGTGGCACTGATATTTTTTTGAGGGGGCATTGTCTGGCAGCTGTTGGGCACATCTGATGGGGGGGCTGTGCTGATAATCAATGTGCTGATTATCGGCACAAACGAAACAGACGATCGTCTCTTCCTGTCAGCGCGAACCGAGGAATGACTTTTACCTGCACTTTCTGGTTCATGCGATGATCAGCTGTGATTAGTCACAGCTGATCACGTGGTAAGAAGCCTCTGTCAGAGGCTCCTTACCACGATCAGAGATGCGGCATGTCAAACTGACATGTCACGATCGCCGTGCTGCACACCCACATATTATCCTGCTGGTCGTCCTATGATGCCCAGTCAACATAACAGAACCACTTCCTGGCAGTCAATCTGCTATAGGACGGGCGGGAAGTGGTTAAGAAAGCCCTTTTTAGCCTATTGGCTAACCCATTCTGTCTGGCATTTTCTTCAGCAGTTCCTTTTGTAGAGTGGGAACTTGGCGCCTAACTTGTCTCCCATCCCGAATTATACTCTTTGTTCACGAGAAAGGTACATGTTCGGATGCTATTGAACCCTTTGTGGTGGTTGGTAGCCCTCAACATCCCCCCTCTGTGAATGATCTCCTTAATTTACAGCTCTTGCGGGACTTTTAAAGGGAGAACCTACTCTGGAGTAATAAGGAGTATAAAGAGTGTACATTTTTTGTAATGAAAATTAGTTTTTATTGGGTGTAGATCTAACAAGTCTATGATGTACAAGGGTGGATGTACAGGGGAATACAGGATTCGTAATACAGACAAAATATGCAATACAATCATCGGACTCTGGTACATATGAAACACACATACGGGGAGTGCCCGTATGTGTGGAACAAATTTCCATTTGCTTAGATTATTGGGGATGTGGGTTAACCCTACTCTCTAGACCAAGTCGGCACCACCCCTACAAATTCCTTGATTTACAGGGGCAGTTGGGACCAGTTCCCTTTTCTTAACAAGGACCTGACTGCTCAGGGTCCCTCATAGGTACCTTCTACTTCTCATAGCTCTGGACTTTTTCACTATCCTAGTTTCTTTTCCTGGCATCACACTCATGGAAGTGGTAGACCACCTAAATAGGGTCAACTTTTTGAACCCTTGCAGACAGAACTCTTTTGTGGGGACTTCTTCCTGCAAGCTTTGAGCCAGTGGGACCTCCTAAGTGTCTAGAGTTGATAGCTATTGGTCAGCAATGGCTGAGGCTACCAAGCAGTGGACCCTTCTTTAACTTTCAGGGTTCTCATCTTACCCTTGAGTAGCTTGTGGGGTGTTGAGGGAACAAACGTCTAATGTCTCAGCCACTCTTGTCGATTTTTGCTCTTAAAGCGGTAGTACACCAAAAAAAAATATTTAAAAGCCAGCAGCTACAAATACTCCAGCTGCTGACTTTTAATAAATGGACACTTACCTGTCCCAGGGTCCACGATGTCAGCAGTCGAAGCCGCTCAATCATTTGCGGCTTCACTTCTTGGTTTCCTACTGCGCATGCGTGAGTAGCGCTGCGCGTCCTAATTGGTCACCGCTATCTCCTGGGACCTGTGTGTTTCCCAGAGGAGACAGCGGGGGGGGGGCGGTGCGGGAAGGGGCGTGACTCCTTTGGGAGTCTATTCCCGGAAGTGAGTGCAAATACCTGTATTAGACAGGTTTCTGCACCCCCCTCTCCCCTGAATTGTGGCACCGGAGGGGGGGAGGAATCGGATGAGCGGAAGTTCCACTTTTGAGTGGAACTCCGCTTTAAGCTTCCAACTTGGTACCTGAGAGCGTGCACTTGGGGTGAGACATCCACATGGTTCTTATGGACCAAGAAGTCCTTGGTAAATGAGTTGATCTCTTCTCCTATTCCCTTTTTTGAGCGATCTCTCCGTGCGAGTTCCGCAGAACAATCAGGCTCTTCACCTCGACTCCATTGCACTATTGGAAGGTTTTGGAGTTCTCCTTGTCATGGGAAGAATGCCCTGGTTCCTTTGTTGAATGGTGGTGAGTACTGCCCTCGTCTGCACGGTCTGCCGCAGATGTTTCATTGCCATCTCACTCTCTTCTACTAGAGAGACTTTCAGGCCTTGGTGCGCCTCATCTCCTGCATGGCTGGTTGACCCTGCGTTTCCCCTGGATTGCCAGCAGACCGCTTCCGCTGGAATCTTGCTGCAGGTACTCACTCCTGGGTATGGAGTATGTCTAGGAGCCCGCATGGGACCGGATCATGTGGGTTCTCCTTCTGTGGCTGATCAGCCTTTTGGGGAAGCTTCTCCAGCTACCCTCCTTGGTCCCTGTCCCTCATGCTGTGGATGCTTCTCTAGAATTTTGCTCAAGTCATGCCGAGTTCTCTGTCAGGCCCCAGAGACAGCCTGGGGTTGTAGTATACTTTTAATCCCTGCCTACCTTCGTAGGGGTGCTTTTTGTTAACCCTGCTTCCCTTTATTCAGTTAGATTGTTTAGCGGTCTCGGGGTTCTTTTGGCTATCCCTGAGGATAGGTCTGTGCGAGGTTCTTGTTCATTTGGATAGCTCTTATAAGTCAGGCAGCCTCACTCACCTTACGTTGGTATTTCCCCTTCCTGCATTTCATGGCCTGGGGGTCCTCCAGCTAGTCTCCTAAATACTAGTAAGCTATCTGGTCACCTATTGTGGACTCGGGAACCTGTTCTCCCAGGGATTTGTACCAGTGTTCTTTTTGTTGAGCATATCATGTTGGTCTATTTCTTACCTATCAGGTCGTTACTTGCTCCAGCTTTTTTTGATGGTGGTTTTTACTATACTGCATCCTGCTCAATTTACTTTGGAGGATTTTACTCTTGCCAGGGAACTCTTCTGTCCTTGTCTTGGCATCAGATCTATTCTCTGAGGCCTCCCCTAGTCATTGTAAAACTCCCCTTTTGCAGTGGACTCCACGTCCTTTAATTTGGCTCTAGGCATTGGTCCTTTTACATATTTTGAATTTAGTTCCTCTTTTAAAGGATTAGTTAACTCTCAATGCATAGTTTTTGTTCAATATAAACAGTGTGAAGTAACTTGCTGTCCCACGTCCTTTATACCTTCCACACTTTAGCCATTCTCAAGATTTAGCCTGGTTTCTTTATTGATAACACCGGTGCATGCGCAATTATTCCTTCATTCGTGACATAATCGGTGTGCCGTCCTATCGTCACCAGCACTCGCGGCATTGCAGCGCAATATAGCGAGTGTGCTATTGCTTGGCTAAGTTCCTGAAGCTTTGCTAAATCTTACTCCGCATTGGTTAGATTACAGGCCAGCAGCATAGAAAGAGGGCGGAAACTAGCACCCTAGATGCAGAAGAGGAGCCAATATGTTGCTGGCTTCTGCATGCGTCCAAAGAAATGAAAGTAAATATTTATAACCACTTCCCCTGAGTTGACATCATATGACATCGCGGACTTGAAGTGGAGATATCTGGATGATGCCTGCAGCTACAGGCATCATCCAGATAGATAGCATAGATAGATATCAATTTTTTTAATTTATTTTTTCAACAAGTGATTCCCTGTAATGTAAAAGCCATCATAACTGCTGTTAAGCCGCTTAATTGTTTTTGCAGGCGGTGGCATGGGACTTCCCGCCCTCTAGTGCGTCTCCCGACTTGCCCGTGTGATTGGCGAGTCGGAGAATGAACCGGTGGTGGTTTACCATAGAGATGGCTGGGGACCATCTGGTCCGTTATCACTACTGGCGCTGGTAGACGTAAACACTGCTGTTTTTTTAGCTGGAAAGCCTGAGATCGTTGTTTCTTTTTTTTTTTCTCCGGCTTTCCAGCATACAAGAGAGATGTGGGGACCCCAGTTCTCTCCGGAATTGGACCTGTCTTGCCCACCTCCTATTACAAGGGATGTTTACATTCCTTGTAATAGGAATAAGTGTTTAAAAAAATTAAAGGTAAAGTGTAAAAATAAACCATAAAAAAAACTGTAAACTGCGTTCAAACCACACATGAGGTATCGCCGTGAATGTTGGAGCGAAAGAAATAATTCTAGCAAGAAACCTCCCCTGTAATTCTAAACTGATAACCTTTAAACATTTTTAAAGCGTAGCCTATGGAGATTTTTAAGTACTTTGGCGCTATTCCAGGAGTGTGCGCAAGTTTAAAGTGCGACTTATTGGATATCTATTTACTTGGCGTAACGTCATCTTTCACATTATACGAAAATATTGTGTGTAAGTGTGGGGTGTTGCTACACAAATACCGTGACATGAAAAAAAAAGGCAACAACTGCCATATTATTCTCCAGGGTATCTGCTAAAAAAAATTTTTTATAAGCAAGTTGTGATTATGATTTAAACAGCAAACAGTTGATTGATGGCTTCAGCCAAACACTTACCATGAGTGAAATAGGTTTTTGTGTTATTCATATTCTCTGAAAAATGGCCAAGAAATCATAAATTCTGCCAATGTGCGCACAGCTGATATAGCAATGCATATTGTGGTGACTTGGTAACTTCACTGATTTGCCCTAATGTTTTATTTACATACAAGGCTGCTGAGTTTACTAAAGCTTTACAGTGCCTTGCAAAAGTTTTACTAACCCCCCCCCCCCCCCCCCGGCTTTTTACCTATTTTGTTACATTACAGACTTGTATGTACCCCAAGTTTAGCAGGGAATTTTAAAGAAAAAAAACGTACATTTAAATGCACATCAATACAGCCTTATCAGTGTCAATCTGCAGCCTTGCCCAGTGTCCATCTGATCTCCGCTGACTGTGAGCGGAGAGAAGCGAGCACTGGCGAGATACACAAAACTGAGTGTATTCGGCTAGTTTCGGCTCCTCTGGCAGTCCCCGCCCATCTCCACTGATTAGGAGAGGAACGAGCGGCGCCGACAAACACATAGCCGAGTCTACTCGGCTAGTTTCGGCTCCTCTCGCAGACCTGCCCCTGACTGTGAGTAGAGCAGAGAATAGCCGAGTACACTCGGCTATGTGTATATCGCTGGCGCTCGCTCCACTCACAATCAGCGGCGATTGTTTTTATATACAGTATTCATTTTTAGTATTTACTAGTTTTAAAGGGGTTGTAAAGGTTCGAGGTGTGTGGTGGTGTTGTTTTTTTTTTTTTTTTTTTTTAGGTTATTTTTATTTACAAAAAAAGTCATACTTGCCTGCTAGAGCAGCCCAATCCTCTTCTTCTGGGGTGTCGGTGCTCTTGGCCCCTCCATCGGCTGCCCCCACAGAGAGCTGCTTCCAATGGGGACACCCATGCAGGCGCGCACTCACGAGTCCTGCTGCTGCGTCCTTTGACAGACAGCAGGACTTGGCCCCGACCCTTGCTCTCATGTCACTGGATTTTATTGACAGCAGCGGGATCCAATAGCTCCTGCTGCTCTCTCTATCCAATGAGGACAGACAGCGGCTGGAGCCGCTGCGTTCATGCATGTCGCTGTAACGGACGGGTTCAGGTAGGAAAAGGGGGAGGGAGGCTCTGGGGGCAGTAAAGAAGGTTTTCACCTTTAATGCATCATTAAGGTTAAAAGCCATGAGACTTTACAACCCCTTTAAGAACTCAAGGATGCACTTTTCTTTTCCTCCTGAGCCTCCTTTCCTTTATTCATAGTAAATACAAGTAGAATCTTTGTGTTGCTTACCTCTATTGTAAGAAATTGATATGTAAATGGATGACATCACAGCCTCTTGTTCTGCAGCTGTACTTGGCTGCTGGAAGGAGGGATCAGTGAGGTGTCCAACGTCTCAGACCTGCATGGGTCTGTCAATCCAATGATGCTGGTGGTTGCAGGGTCAGACTGACACTTGGGGTCCCCTCACTACATTGAATGAACTGCACAGTGGGCGGGTCAAACCAGGACACGGGTCCTCCCGTCTGCATGAGCTCGGGGTGTTGAGGTCCCGTGTGGCCACCATTCTTATGAAACAAACCCCTTTTAATATGCAGGAGTAAAAACGTGATTACTTAGTGGGTGGAAGACAACATTGATTTATGTCTAAGCTAAGGAATCGCTTATTGTAAAAATATTTCTGCCTGGAGCTTAGCATTAAGACATTGAGAATGCATATTAATGGCAGATTAGGTTAAATTGCTATTAGTATTTTTACACTTGGTTGGTTGTTTCTACAGCACTTGGAATATTGTGAAGAAAGATACAGCTTGGATCTTTCAGCTGGCTCTTTGTCTTTGTCTTTGAGAAGTCAAAACAACAGTACAAAGTTACTGGGCTGTCAAACCATAGAAAAATTCCGTGCTCACAGCGAAAGAGAAGATGGACTTCATGAAGGTATGGCCATTTTCATATTTGGAACCTTTTAAGCTGTCTGTATCATTTTGGTAATCCTAGACTTATTCAAAAATATTTTGGTATATATTTTGGCTTTCAGTTACATCACCTGATACCAGTGTCACAGTCTTCAGCTGGCAAGTAGCTACTTATGGGCATGGTAAACCATCCATCTATATGGCAGTGTTTGATATAAATCGTTGGTATCAAGCTCAGATGCCAGATTCTCTAAGGTGAGAGTACTGAGGAATTCAGTTTGATGTCTCTTGGATGCTTACATTTATTTCATTATACAGTTGTATTTATTTATTTTTTCTTCCAGGCCTGGTCAGTTTCTCAGGAATTGCTCCTACTTTGCATTCTGGTCCCTCGAAGCTGTGTTGAATGTGACTCAGGACAGCATATTTGATATGCTTGTGCATGAGCGTAGTTTTAGCAGAGGAGCTCCAACATCATATCCTCCTCCAGAGCAGTTTTACTACCCCAGCACTTACAATTTTGGTAATTATTACGCTTAGAGTAACAAAATGAGTCTTTTTACAGCATTACTGCCTTTCATTAAATTTGCAGGTCAATGGAACATTTATCATGTTAAAGACAAAGTCCTTGCTCGCTAACTGCTGTTGAATTTATCTAAAGTTACAATCGTACGGATCACTGAAGCAGGCACTGGCTAAGGCCAGCCAAGTACAGGCATAGTTTTTGCTTTCTGTAGTGTTTTTTTGTGATCCAGTAAAAAAAAAACACATATGGGTTGGCTTTGTTTATAGAGCATAATTGCTGTCTGTCATGTTTTGCAGTTTCCTTCATTAAAGGAGTTATAGAGGGGGCCATTCTAAGCCAAACTTTAGATCAGCCTTGGCCTTATGTCAAAAATGATTTTCCTGTTTATGTAGTGTGCTTTCTTCTTCTTCTTCTTCTTTTTTTTTTTTTTTTTTTCCCCCTCAGCTATTAGCTTAGACCTTTTCAAATGGTGTAATAGCAAAAATGTTCTCTTTTCTGGCAAAAGAACTGAATGAGTTTGTACAGGGATTAGCTGTAGTTGTCCTGCACTTAAATATCAGTGGATATTTTCCAAAGCATGAGACAGAATCATATATTCAAATTAACTTTTTATAAAGCATCTATTGAGAAGCTTGATGAAACTGAGATGCAAGGGAACAATTCTAGGTGAATAAAATCTGGGCTGGTGAGATAATTATAGATTTAGCAGGAGATTCTGTAGTGGAGATGGTCTCAAAGGCTTTTCAGGTGGGTGGGAAGATTTAGATCAGGATCCACCCACATAAGACCTTTCAAGAACCTGGGGCAACAGGTAAATAATGGCTCCATCTATAAATGACAATGGAAGTTCCAAGTGTGCATACTTTGAGAGCTGGGCAGCATAATGATCAAATTTTTTGGAATTAAAGTAATTTCACTGGGTATTTTTATTATAGAAGTACTAATTCTTCCCTGACTTGAAACCACATAAAGGTTTTATTACTTGGTCCCTATGATTTTTGGTTTGAAATGGGAAAAGTTCAAATTTATACAGACTTCAGGTATATCTGCATACACTGAACATGTAGGTTGTTGTTTGTGCATATTTTGGCTGTTTAAAATTTTAAATTTGGGGTGAATTCCAATAATGCATTAAACTTATGCAGATCATTAGCATTCCCTCCCCAAACCCAAGGGTCAAACTGGTCCAAACGAACTGCTTACAATTGCATCAGCTGGGCGTGCTATATAAACTGTATGTAGCCATTGTTACAGAATCTCTCCCCTCGATGCCAAAACACAAGGCTGTGTATGTAGCCAGGGCTACATACCATTTTTATACAGTGTTTTTCTATGCTAACATTTGTTAGCATAGAAAGCTGCCTCTTTGGGTTAGCGTTGCCCAAATTGGCAAGTTTGAAGGGACAGTAAGCCTGAAAATTGTCTTTAATGTTTCATATGTAGAAAAAAAAAATTGGCATCTAAATTGGCAAATCTGGCTGCTAGACGTGCGTCTTTTGTTTGATAATCGTGAATAGTTCTCAGCTGGTTCAGCAGGGCCAGAGATTCAAGCAATGTATGGGTGGGCTGATTGTACCCAAGTCGATCAATCAAACAACTTGGGTACAACAAACCTGTCTTGTTTATAATGCGATTATTGCACAGACAAGTGTAGCGCTATAGATTTTTAGAAGCTTATGATATGACTTGTATAAAAATATGAAAAAGAAAAGTCTATGTCCATCCACAATATACAAAAAATTAGAAATTAAAAAATTAAGTCTCTGGTACTCTTCAGGTGTCTCTTCAAATACAAAGGACTGTTAGTCCAAAGGGTATATAATTCCTTAATCACCACGTGGATAACACATGCAAAGAATTAGGTGTGATGGACCCTCCACATAGAAAAAGTGAAGGCTTACCAGAGGGATTGAACTCATAGGAACATACGTTCAATGAGTCAATATAGCTTGTATCACCAGCAGGCAATTAAAAGGAAGGACCTCCCAACTGGATGGTGACAAAACTCCAAATGTATCCAGAATCGTAAAGGAACTTTCTTTGAAATGGATGCCAAACCTTCCCATGGATCACCTCAGAGGAATAGCCAATATGAAAATAAAGAAGGGGGGCCACATAGCATAATACCGTTTTGCAAAGCAAATTTATTAATAAGTAAACAACTTACATTTCAGTAGTAAAAAAAGTGCTTCAAGTAAAATTATGGCAGGCAGTGGAGTCTCCCGACGTGTTTCGTCTTATAAGACTTCATATGGGGTACTCACCCACTGCTGCCATGCCCCTTAATATAGATATCTTAGCCCCCTTAATGAGGATCCAGCTCGTATCTAAAATTAACAAGCACTTCCGGGTTTGGCCAAGATGGCGGACCTGCGTGCGTGCCAAGCCTCAATATGGTGTGTATATATGCGTTCCAACGTCATACCGAATATTATTGTAGAATGTAATGGGATCAAAAGTGTAAAAATATAGACCACTTCCTCAAAAAAGAAACCACCGATAAACTAAAAACAATAGGGTTGCTATATTTCTCTTAATGAGAATGTAATCCGGGATAGGAAAAGCGAGTGACCGGACATGCGTCACCTCATCCAGTGAGACGAACACGCGTCACTTCCCTTCTTGTGGACTGCTAAAGGTAAACAGCGGCTCAAGCCTCGTTTTAGCAATCGTCAACCCAGTGACGTCAGTTAGGCTCTGTACCGACGACACTGCAAAGCAACGGTGCGCAGTAACGTTAGCTGGAAACTGCGCAACCGAAAAAATCAATGTAGACTTTAAATGAATAGATGAATATATGTAATTGTGAAAAAAATGCATCAATGACAGTTATCACTCAGTGTGAGTAGAGAGAAATATAGGAGAATAAACTAACCTACTGAGATAGTGAAGCCTAAATAAAAATAGAAAAATGGGGAAGTGAAAGAAAAATAAAAAATAAAAAGATGTGAAATATAAAATAAAGAATAAAAATAAATGAAAAAATAAATATAAAAATAAAGATGAGAAAAATGAATAAAATAAAAATAAAAAATTAATTAATAAATAAAAAAATATAAAAAATAATAAAAAAATAATAAATGAAAAAAAATAAAAATAAAATCTAAAAAATAAAATTAAAAAAATGAAAAATAAAAATAATAATAAAGATAAAAAAAAAAAGTGTTTTGGTTTACATTGGAACATTTACATACCCTAAGGTGGTGTCCACCATCATCTTCTTAAATGATTATTCCACATCACTTTTTTCATTTATTTCTATTCTCAATATTTGTATTCACTTTCTATCTTGTCTAATTTTTATTTTCCTTCTTATTTTTTATTTTTCATTTATATCTTTTTATATTTATCTTTATTATTATTTTTATTTTTTATATTTTATTTTTTATTTTTATATTTTTTTTTTTTTGTTCATTTTTCTCAGATTTGTCTCATCTTTATTTTTATATTTATTTTTTCATTTATTTTTATTCTTTTATTTTATATCTCATCTTTTTATTTTTTATTTTTCTTTCACTTCTCCATTTTCCTATTTTTTATTTTATTTAGGCTTCACTATCTCAGTAGGTTAGTTTATTCTCCTATATTTCTCTCTGTCTGGTGTTTACCATCACGATATCACCATATATTGGACACACTGAGTGATAACTGTCATTGATGCATTATTTTCACAATTACATATATTCATCTATTCATTTAAAGTCTACATTGATTTTTTCGGTTGCGCAGTTTCCAGCTAACGTTACTGAGCACCGTTGCTTTGCAGTGTCGTCGGTACAGAGCCTAACTGACGTCACTGGGTTGACGATTGCTAAAACGAGGCTTGAGCCGCTGTTTACCTTTAGCGGCCCACAAGAAGGGAAGTGACGTGCGTTCGTCTCACTGGATGAGGTGACGCATGTCCGGTCACTCGTATTTCCTATCCCGGATTACATTCTCATTAAGAGAAATATAGCAACCCTATTGTTTTTAGTTTATCAATGGTTTCTTTTTTGAGGAAGTGGTCTATATTTTTACACTTTTGATCCCATTACATTCTACAATAATATTCGGTATGACGTTGGAACGCATATATACACACCATATTGAGGCTTGGAACGCACGCGGGTCTGCCATCTTGGCCAAACCCGGAAGTGCTTGTTAATTTTAGATACGAGCTGGATCCTCATTAAGGGGGCTAAGATATCTATATTAAGGGGCATGACAGCAGTGGCTGAGTACCCCAGATGAAGTCTTATAAGACGAAATGCGCCGGGAGACTCCACTGCCTGCCATAATTTTACTTGAAGCACTTTTTTTACTACTGAAATGTAAGTTGTTTACTTATTTTTAATAAATTTGCTTTGCAAAACGGTATTATGCTATGTGGCCCCCCTTCTTTATTTTCATATGGGCTATTCCTCTGAGATGATCCATGGGAAGGTTTGCCATCCATTTCAAAGAAAGTTCCTTTACGATTCTGGATACATTTGGAGTTTTGTCGCCATCCAGTTGGGAGGTCCTTCCTTTTAATTGCCTGCTGGTGATACAAGCTATATTGACTCATTGAACGTATGTTCCTATGAGTTCAATCCCTCTGGTAAGCCTTCACTTTTTCTATGTGGAGGGTCCATCACACCTAATTCTTTGGATGTGTTATCCACGTGGTGATTAAGGAATTATATACCCTTTGGACTAACGGTCCTTTGTATTTGAATAGACACCTGAAGAGTACCAGAGACTTAATTTTTTAATTTTTTGTATATTGTGGATTGACATAGACTTTTTTCTTTTTCATATTTTTATACAAGTCATATCATAAGCTTCTAAAAATCTATAGCGCTACACTTGTCTGTGCACTGATTTTTGACAAAAGCCTTATTTGTTGTGTGAGCTGCTGTTTTGTTGGGTAAGCGCAGGGTTAAACTTTTTTCTCCTTTGTCCATAATGCGATTATTGCCAATGGCTAAAGCCGCTAGCAATAATCACTGTCTGTTCTCCTGGCAGTGACGTTTGCTGGAAAGAAAATTGGATAATTTATGGCCAGCATTAGCTTACAGTAATTTGCGATGTTCGTCATGCTAGCTGCATAAAATTTCAGAGTTTAGTTCTGAAACAAAAAAGCCATGTCTGATGTGATTGTTTGCAGTATGATATAATATTTTTTTTTATTTTTAAGATGCCACATGTTTGCTGAGCTCTGGAATAATTCATGTTACTTGCACTGGGTTTCAGAAAGAGGTAAGGTCATTTTTTGTCTGCTTCAATATGCTATATTTGGTCTGTTCACCAAAAGTTTAATCGTAGTAGAGGATTATAATATCTGTACATCATGAATGAGATTCATTGGTTTTGTTACACCAAAAGGCTAAACGAGGTAAATTTACTATAACATTACACCGGCCCCCCCAAAAAATCAAGTCAGCAGCTACAAATACTGTAGCTGCTGATTTTTAATATTAGGGCATTCGGTGTCCTCACAGCCGGTCTCCTACTACGCAAAGCTCTCTGCGCTTTTGTCTGCCGGCTAAGGAGGGAGGGCTGCTTCTCCTCCAAAACTGTGCCAAATGTGGCAGCAGAGGAGGAGGAGGCAGTCAAATAGAGCTTCCTTATTTTGGGTGAAGCTCCGCAATAAGTTCCCCTTTGTTGTAGAAGGGCAGAATTGTGCTAAGTTGAAATATGGCCCTGGCCATGTTTTTAGTGGAAAACAGAAGTCTTATGATAAACTTATAGTAGGTCTTTATTACTTTTGGCTGCCTGGGATTGCAGTGGATGCAGCTGCACAAAACTGTTTGAAAAACAGTAGATTTGCACGTAATCTGATTTTAAAGAGGAAGTAGACTTTTTGAACTTGTTTTTACAGTTAAGTTTACCATTATATGTACAATCAATACCCCCTAAACGTGCACCCTTTAGGAGATATTTACATCAGCGATTCACTGGAGAAAAAGATTGTGAATCAGCTTAGCTGAAACGCGATCTCACTTTTCCTCCCTGACAGATCAGCTGTGTGCTTTGCTTATATAGGCACACTGCTGATCCATCTCTCCTGTGAAATTTTGGCTGGTCGCGGCCACCGGACCTGCTGATTGGCTCCCTCTGTGTGCAATCACAGCGGGAGCGGCGTGCATGTAATCATGTACAGGAATGTGATTTTGGACGCTCGGGCCGCCCTGCCGCAGTAAATGTATGCGTGGCGGTCCGGAAGCGGTTAATGACCACATCATTGTATACATTGCTCATTTTCTGCTTTTGTTGGATGCTTGGGATGGAACTCTACAACTGTAGGCTTTTTTTTTTTTTTATCCAGCTTGGGCAGACCCCAACCACTACTGGCTGTTGGCTAGTACTAAACAGTCTGTGTTTGTTTGCTTTTCAAACTAGACTCTGTACTTTTTGAAGAATTCTGGCTCTTCCTTGAATGAAACCGTTCCTGATGGCTATAGTCGATGTTTAGTTGCTGGTCTGTTGTCTCCAAGACTTGCTGATGTCCAGCCTTCAAGCTTGAGTCAAGTAAGCACTTTTGTTATGTACCAGCAATATTGATGCTAAATGTAAAACTTGGAGTAATCATTTAAAACATTATTTCAATTTCTAGGAAGAACAATTACAAGCCGTGTTATCAACAGCTGTAGAAACTAGTTCCATAAGCCTTTTAACTCGTTATATCAAACTATGGACTGCAGAAGGTAAATATTGATTATTGATCCTGCAGTGCTATGTAATCTGCTTTGTTGGGAAGTAATGACTAAAATATTTTATTTGTTTTTAAGAGCAACCAAGATCTGCAGCCAACTTGCGATTTGTTCTTGAGTGGACATGGAATAAAGTGGCACTTGTAAAGAGGGAATTTGACAGACTGTGTAAGTTTCGGTATAATGTAATATTTGGAGTATTGTTTGGCAGTACATATTTACATTTTGTCATTTTATAAAATGTTTGTTTTGCTCTACAGGTGTTCCATTGTTTGATGGATCTTGCAATTTTATTGACCCTCAAACGCTGCATTCTCTGCATAACTGTCAGCTGCGTCTCCGCAACTTGACTTCCGTCTTAAACTGCTTTATTAAAGAAGCCCAGGAACTTACTAAACAAGGTACTGCATTTATTATGGTCTTGTTTTGGTGTGATCATTCCTATCACAGGTTTTGTATCTTGATGTTCAATAAGAAGACTAAACTGATTACACTACAGGATGCAAAATAACCACCACTCTCTCCCGGTAGTGTGGTTTCTTCTGATGTGTAATTCAAAGCAATTATGCCCAGTTCACACTTTTGCATTTTTGATATAGGTATGAGTGAACTAAACACTTTTTTTGCCTAGCACCTTACGCACAATAAAATAAACATTACCCGGTAAATTATTTTGTTACAATTCTTACCACAAAACTTGCAGTTTATATCTTTTCAATGCTGCTGGCTCCTGTTCTATCAGTCCTGCTTCCATGAACGTCTGGTGTTCACAGGAAAGTGTGGACAGTGCTGTGTGGGGCTAGTCTGTTGGTGTAGAGAAGAGGGGAAGGGGAGGAGGAAAGAGCAGGGGGGAGAACCTTGCTATCCTGAACCATGGGACTGTGCGTTTCTATTGATGCTCTCTGTGTAGGTAGACCCAACTCTAGTCTCTGCATGCTAGAGTGACTCCATAGGATGTTGCAAGAGAAAGGAGCCACACAGAAATGGGAAACCTGTGGCAGCCAACATGGCAGCAGCTTAACAGGAAAGTAGGTAAGGATTAAAAGACACAGAAGCTGGATATTCAGTAAAGCCTCGTTCACACAGTACAATTGTTGGCAGGGGATTGTCTGTTGACAGACTGTTGTCCTAAATTCTTACCGTTAGTACACTCATAACAATTGTTCAATTTTTGGCCAACAAATGTTGGATGACAGGCTAGTAAATTTTCGGTGGACAGCGGTTTGATGTCCAGATTTCCGTATGGTCAGTACACAGATCCGTCACACAAGTCGAAAGTACAAGCACACATGCTTAGAATCGATGCTCCCCAAACACGAAATTAGCAGAAGGGGCCTAAAGGGTGGCGCTCAAGAGCTGAAATTCCTCGTAGTACGTCACTACGTTCGTGTTTGTGGCACTTGTGCACCGTTAGTATGCAAGACAAGATCCTGACACATGCCCTTTTGACAAAAATCAGACGCTCGGTTGGCTAACAATCGTACCGTGCGTATGGGGCTTTAGCGTTTCTCAGCTGCTGAAAGTGCATTAAAAAAAGCTGAGAGTTTAATATCCCTTTTAAAGTGTTGCTAAACAGATGTGTTAATTGCCATAATTCATTCACATCATACATCACCTTTTTTTTTTTTTTTTTTTTTTTTTTTATCTTTTAAGTACTTTAATTCTGCAGTGCTGTTGTGTGGTCACATGATCTTTCCCCTTTCCTTGGCATCTGTAGGGAAAGATCCTTGGGAAGGGCTTCATTAATCTGCGCTGTCTGTTCTCTACAGTGAGTGTGTGCCTGGCCAGCCCTAATTAGTGCTGTGCCAGTCACATAACTAAAAAAAGCTTTTAGAAGAGCAACTCAAATTAGATTATATGTCAGCTAATTAATGCAGGCACCACATCTAATTGGTAAAGTGCAAATTAATTTTTGTTTTTGGGTTTAAGGCCCCTTTCGCACATGCGAACCATTCAGATCCGCCTGTCAGTTTTTTTTTCAGGCGGATCTGAACGGTCGCTCCATACAGCTCTATGGAGCGACGGATGTCAGCGGTGACATGTCCGCTGACATCTCATCCGCCCTGCAAAATCCAGACGGATGGATGTCCTATTTTCCATCCGTCTATCAGATCGGATGAAAACGGACAGGCGGTCCGTAATCATCCAATCTCCCCCCCATAGGGGAGAGCGGACTCTGACAGGTCCGTCCCTGCACAGAGTGCGGAGGCGGACTTGTCATCCGCCGGCTCAGCGGGGATCAACGGAGCAGTCCCCGCTGAGCAAACGGAGTAGTGAAAACGGATAGCCCTGTGTGAAAAGGGTCTAATACCACATTATGGTAGAAGGCCAAACCTACCATGGGAAATAAGTAAGGCTAAGAATACCAAACTACCTTATTTTTATACTGGGTTAAGAAGAGGGCAAACAGCAAGGAATGCAGCAATGACGACCTATATAGAGCAAGAACTTCAGAGGGGTAAAGAAGAAGTGATAGATACCCTTTCTGCTTTTTTGCATAGCCTCCATACTCCTATGGAGGGGGGGGGGGGTGTATACCCCAAAGGAACATTTGCAGTAAAATATCTTGGAGCGTCTGTTTATTTTTGTTTTGTGATTTTGTTTTTCAATTGATATATTGTGTGATCTGTATGAATTCTTATTCTTTGTTAAACCAAGATAACTGGTATACAATCTAGTGGGTCTTCTTGTTCATGCAGTACAGGACACAGGCAGATTCATTGATAACTGGAGTATAGGCAGATAACTTCATTTGATTGAACACTGGCAAAAAAGACTGAGGATCCATATGCAACCCCTCTTGCTCCCAGCGGGAAATGGGTGGTCCCGAAGGTCGATTTGGCCTTTGCCTGCCTCAATGGATTGCTGACGATGCCAGTGGAGGATTTTTCCGCTTTTCGAAATGTTGTGAATAAGAGATTTAAGATTCTCTTCAAGTCATTCTTTATCCTGATTTCAACCTACTAATTGCTGCTATAGCAGTATGCAAGACTGGCAATCTGGACTAAATGCATGGAAAAACCAGGATCCATTTCTTTAACCCTTGGGCTTCTTCAGTGCCTCAACCTACTGCCAACTGCTCAGCTTTTGTGTAGATGGACTAACTGATTTCTTATGTCTGGCGTTGGACTTCCTTCTGTCCAAATGGGCATACGTTTTGGCTTAAATACTGGTCTACGGAACCAGCATGCAAAAAGCAACCAGAGAATTCCTTTTTGCAGGAGGAACTTGACTCTTGCATCAAAACAACACTTTGGGTATGAACACCCTGTTACCTAGCAAACATAAAGCTAAGGTTCCCGCAGGTAGGTCCCCAACCTCTTTTGGGAGGAATAGTTCCTGTAGTCTGAGTCCTTGACTTACATCAGTCACCAGGGAGGTACCAGAAATCAAGCAGCTCATAGAAGCGACCTAATTCTGATGGGGGCAGAACATCACATCCTTGCTTTGGCAGCTGTTCGCATTGCGTGTGTAGGAAATTGGCAGGCAAACTCTCTCAGCTGCCGGCAGCTGGACCTCTGAGTGGTCCCCTTAAGTTGACATGTTTCAGGACATTTGCCAAAGATGGGAAAGATGCTGGATGTAGATAATCTTGTGCCCAGATTCAACCACAAAGTGGAGAGGTTTGTTTCTCTGTATCAGGATCCGAGGCCCTTTGCTGTGGTTGCATTAGTGGCCCCACGGGATTGATCCTCCCCTATACTCTACTCTCCGCTGGATCAGGTCTGAAAAAATTGGTGATTCTTTAGACCCCCGAACTGGCAGAGAAGAGTGACACGCAAAAGAGAGGGGGGGGGGAGAGGGGCACGGGCAGAAAGACAGAGCACGAGAGAGAGACTTCATAGTTAAAGCACACTGCTCTCTCTTCTCACAGAATGGCTGAAATAGTTAATAATTTACATGTTTTCACTGCATTGTGGACATTTGGGAGGGTCTCCTGAGGTTATCTTTAAAAAAGCTTCCAACCTCAACTGCTGATAACTGCTGCTAAACTCAGTATGTAAAAGCTGTTAAATGGAGTTTTTTTTTTTAAAGAACAAACCTGTTTTACTCACCTGCTGTGTGCAGTGGTATTGCACAGAGCAGCCCAGATTCTCCTCTTATTTTGGGTCCCCTGCCAGCGCTTCTGGCCCTTCCCTCCTGCCAAGTGCCCCCATATAAAACCGTTTGCTGTGGGGGCACCCAAGCAGGCTTGCTCCTGAGCCACTTCTCTGCATGTCCATTCAGACAGAGCCGTGGCTCTCCCCTCTTCTTTTTTTTTTTTTTCTCCCCTCTTTTCTCCCCTCTCCCCTTCTCATTTGGCTCACTGGCTGTGTGACAGCAGTGGGAGCCAATTTCCTTCAGCCAATGATGGAGAGTCAAGGTTCTGGTGCACATCGCTGGATCAGAATGGGGTAAGTATTGAGCCTTTAGAACTACTTCAAGGTATCCTCTTCTTCCTTTTTATTTTTTATTTATTTTTTGCCTAACTTTGTTTTCTCTCTTCCCCTCAATCAAGGCATGGTACTTCTGTAGTACTACTTGTTGTCCTGCTCTGAAACACCCTCTGGAGTTCTTTACTCCTGGCTGGGGTTAGAGCAGCTGGAGCCTGCATGGCAGTCATGGCTCCGCTGCATCAACTGGATTCCCAGAACGAACTTGCAGGGAGATATCTGCATTTTGTTCCACCATTGCTTGGTAAATATGTTGGGTTGTGGTTCAAGACTACTCGGCAAAAAATTGAGTTCTTGCCTTTCTGGTGGGCGCCCAATCTACTAGACCTTGTGCATCCTTTTCAGCATCAAGCTTCTGCATTGCAAATTTTTAAGGCTGCCTGCTGGTTTTCAGTTGACATGTTTACATGTTGTGTTTTTTTTTATTTATATTTATTATTTTTATATTTTTTTCGCATAAAATCCATTTTTTGAGTAAAGGACGCCCTCCCCTCTGGTGCTTTTAATTACTTACTGCAGTAGCATTGCTCAGCGCTGGAAGGATTCTACTCAGTTTTTTTTTTTTTTTTTTGCTAGTGTTCAACCACCTGAAGATACCTGCCTATAACCCAGTTGTCTCTGATCCTGCCTGCGTCCTGTGCTGTACAGGAAGTCCCCTAGTTACCAACCCAATAGGAACTGTAGGT
Source organism: Lithobates clamitans (assembly GCA_037952925.1). Classification (NCBI taxonomy): domain Eukaryota; kingdom Metazoa; phylum Chordata; class Amphibia; order Anura; family Ranidae; genus Lithobates; species Lithobates clamitans. The sequence continues at coordinate 13,272,391 of JBBGZY010000353.1, read as the reverse complement.
TTGTTCTTAAGTCAAAGTTGTTTGTAAGTCGCAACACTGCATTTGTAAGTGTAACTTCCGGTCGGAACACTGCATTCTTAAGTGTAACGTCCACCTGTGCATGGATGTGGGATGTTTTGGGCGCTTGTTATGTTATCTGGGGCTCTTCTGGCCATGCAGTACATGTAGTACTGCAGTATGGGATGTGTCCGGAGGTATCCAGGACCAGCGTGGAGCACAAGTGGCCGGCATTTGAGGCCGTTCGTAAGTAGGAGTCTTTTGTAACTCCTCGGGTGTTCGTAACTCGGCCTGCCTGTACTCCAGGTAATAGATTTTACAGACAAGTCAAAAATCCAACTTCCATATTTTATGTTTACATAAATGGGAATTGGTCTTTATATATATATATATATATATATATATATATATATATATATATATATATATATATATATATATATATATATATATATATATATATATATATATAAATATATATATAATTTTTAAATAACCATGTGAAATTTGTTTGCCTGAGTTTCTTTCAATAGTTTTAAGCATTGTACAAAAACTTAATGTCAAATTTTTAAAAAGAGGATGCATTCTCCAAAGTGATTAGTCGCCCTGACCAGCTAAACACAAAGCAACTAAATCAAAATGTTTTAGACAGAACGATCTGGCACTGATTAGCGCAACCATTTGTCTAAGGCTATGTGTCCATAGGTATCAGCAATTGAGTACGAAGAAAAATCTACAAATAGAAATGCCAGTAATTACCAAGTAACAATACCATAAGCTGTAGGTCAGGCATATCTCTAGAACATGGTAAGGTAGAAAAACATTGTCTAACATTGATCCATGCCCCAAAGCATGGGGTCTCGATCTTGAGAGAATAGTAAAATTGGGAGAGATTTTTACGGTCCCCCGTCGGCATCCTACCAAAAAAAAATTGTGGTATAACAAAACCAATACCAGAAAAAATTAAATTGTAAAAAAGATTGAAAGAGAAGAAAAGTGGAAGGAAAGAATAGAGTAGGTCCCCTCAGTGCGGTCCTCCCCTCACAAGGTGTCCCAGTGTTTAGGGAGCTTGAAGGTATGCAATTCACTGGTTCCACGCTTTTTCAAACCTAGCTTTATCTTTCCAAACCTAGCTTAAATATCTGTTTGCCTGATTTTGCCTTTATTTCTTGTTTGCTCAACAGGGCTTATAGACCTAGCAAACAAACAGTCAGTGACAAAGCTCTTAGCTCAGTATGCCTCTATAGTGCTTTGGTTTTGCCGATGTGGACTTCTACCAGATTGCTCAGGTAAGGAAAAACTTCTGCTTTTTTTGTTATAGCTCTAATTTGCAAAGGAATTGTAATGCATTTGTTCAGAGCATCCAGTGTGAAAAGTTGCCTGTGTAAGGGATTTCATTCACTTCAGAATTACTTTTGTTCTCATACAAGTTTATTGTTATGCAAAAGCAGCTTTAGGCAGCTTATGAGATCCAATGCAAATTCTAGCAACTGCAGGTGAAATTCAACCAACAAAGCACTCAAATAGAATTACAAGTGTCTGGAAACAGTGGTAATTCCCAGTGCCCACCTAATGGTTCTCTCAAACTGCTGAAGAGACCACTCAAATGGCATTGTCACCATTAAACAATAGATTGCATAGCCACCAGCACACCAAATGTTTCTCCTATCTACCTTTTTTTACTTTCAAGTCACCAACAGAAGCAGCGATAAACGTTTCAGGACTGAACAGCCGCCCCCTCCTTTCTTGGGAAGACCGTGATGACTAAATAGTATATCGCCATATCACCGGCACACCAAATTGATCTCAAACCAGGTTAAATGCATCTGAAAGCACACTGCATTTGCCCATCTTCACAAAGTTACCTTTCTTAAAGCTATTAGGTGGAAAACCTATCCTCATTGAAGAGTTGTGATGCTCTGACTGGGCCCAGCTGTTCTGTGTGTCATTAAAGGCAGCATAAAAGCCTCTGGTCTTTTGGGGGCTACCTAGAAAACAAATTGTAATAGATGATATCCCTGTCTGCAATGTTGGTCTACACCATAGCTTGAATTTTACAGACCATTGTTTAAGGCTGAAGTTTAGTTCTTGGGGTATAGCTCTAGTCCTACACTTCATTATAAGTAAATTGGTTATCCCATGTCCCACTGACTGTCCCACTGACTGCTCCTGTTGTGGATATTCCACTATACTCTTGCGCTATTAACCACTTCAGCCCCGGACCATTTGTCTGGCCAAAGACCAGAGGACTTTTTACAATTTGGCACTGCGCTGCTTTAACTGGTTATTGCGCGGTCATGCAATGTTGTACCCAAGCGTCCTTTTTTTCCCACAAATGGCTTTCTTTTGATGGTATTTGATTGCCTTTGCGATTTTTATTTTTTGCGATATAAACGGAAAAAGAATGAAAATTTTGAAGAAAAAAAAAATATTTTCTACTTTTTGTTATAAGAAAAATCCAATAAACTCAATTTTAGTCATACATTTTGGCCAAAATGTATTCAGCCACATGTCTTTGGTAAAAAAAAAAAAAGTCAATAAGCGTATATTGGTTTGCGCAAAAGTTATAGCGTCTACAAACTAGGGTACTTTTTCTGGAATTTACGCAGCTTTTAGTTTGACTGCCTATCATTTCTTGAGGTGCTAAAATGGCAGGGCAGTACAACCCTCCCCCCCCAAATGACCCCATTTTGGAAAGTAGACACCCTAAGGAAATTGCTAAGAGGCATGTTGAGCCCATTGAATATTACATTTTTTTTGATTGAGTAATGAGACGCAAAAAAAAAAAGTGTCACCAAATGATATATTGCTCACAAGGTGTGGGCATATGTGGAATTACACCCCAAAATAAATTCTGCTGCTTCTCCCGAGTACGGGGATACCATATGTGTGGGACTTTTTGGGAGCCTAGCCACGTATGGGGCCCCGAAAACCCATCACCACCTTCAGGATTTCTAAGGGCGTAAATTTTTGATTACACTCCTCAATACCTATCACGATTTTGAAGGCCATAAAATGCCAAGATGGCACAAACACCCCCCCCCCCCTACCCCCCCCCCCCCGAAATGACCCCATTTTGGTAAGTAGACACCCCAAGCCATTTGCCGAGAGGTATGTTGAGTATTTTGCAGCTCTCATTTGTTTTTGAAAATGAAGAAAGAAAAAGGTGTTTTTTTTTTTTTTTTCAATTTTCAAAACTTTGACAAAAAGTGAGATCTGCAAAATACTCACCATACCTCTTGGTAAATAGCTTGGGGCGTCTACTTTCCAAAATGGGGTCATTTGGGGGGTTTGTGCCATCTGGGCATTCCATTGCCTCCAAAACTGTGATAGGCAGTGAGGAGTGAAATCAAAAATTTACACCCTGAGAAAGCCTGAAGGCGGTACTTTGTTTTCGGGGTCCCGTACGCGGCTAGGCTCCCAAAAAGTCTCACACGTGGTATCCCCGTACTCAGGGGATGCAACAGAATGTATTTTGGGGTGTAATTTCACATATGCCCATGGCATGTTTGAGCAATATATCATTTAGTGACAAATTTGTGCAAAAAAAAAAAAAAAAAAGTCTTTCCCGCAACTTGTGTGAAAATATAAAATATTTCATGGACTCGACATGCCTTTCAGCAAGTAGCTTGGGCTGTCTACTTTCCATAATGGGGTCATTTGGGGGGGGGTTTGAACTGTCCTGGCATTTTATGCACAACATTTAGAAGCTTATGTCACACATCACCCACTCTTCTAACCACTTGAAGACAAAGCCCTTTCTGACACTTTTTAATTACATGAAAAAATAATTTTTTTTTTGCAAGAAAATTACTTTGAACCCCCAAACATTATATATTTTTTTTTAAAGCAAATGTCCTACAGATTAAAATGGTGGGTGTTTCATATTTTTTTTTTCACACAGTATTTGCGCAGCGATTTTTCAAACGCATTTTTTGGGGAAAAAACGCTTTTTTAAAAAATTTTAATGCACTAAAACACACTATATTGCCCAAATGTTTGATGAAATAAAAAAGATGATCTTAGGCCGAGTACATGGATACCAAACATGACATGCTTTAAAATTGCGCACAAACGCGCAGCGGCGACAAAATAAATACATTTTTAAAAGCCTTTAAAAGCCTTTACAGGTTACCACTTTAGATTTACAGAGGAGGTCTACTGCTAAAATTACTGCCCTCGTTCTGTCCTTCGCGGTGATACCTCACATGCATGGTGCAATTGCTGTTTACATTTGACGCCAGACCGACGCTTGCGTTCGCCTTTGCGTGAGAGCAGGGGGGGACGGGTGCTTTTTTTTTTTTTTTTTTTTTTTTTTTTATATTATTTTTTTGCTTTTTATCTTATTTTTAAACTGTTCCTTTCATTTTTATTTTTTTTTAAATTTTATTATCTCACACACTGGTCCACACTGCCTGGTAGGCCTTCAAGGCCACCACTAGGGGGGTATACATATCAGCCATAAAAGCCCAGAGAACAGAGCAGAATAGTGTAGAAAAACACCTCCAGGATAAAGAACAAGAATGTGCTAAAACGCATGTGGATTCACCCTCTTCTGACACATTGGCTCAATTGCAGTTCGCAAGAAGGAATGTATCTCTCCATTATCAGGATGTGACCATTTGTCAACTGCAAAGGAGTGTGGCATGTATTTTTGAAAAAGGAGATAAAAATGGCAAACTCTGGGCTCTCCTGACATCAGGGGACATGTCCCCGACAGTAGTTCCCTGCATACTGTCCCCGTCCAGACAACTGTTAAGAGACAGGGAGGCTTGTTTTCAGAAGGGAAGCCTCCCCCTCTCCTTTTATGAGGCTCATATTGTACTATTGGCTAAGCCAGATGACGAACACTGCAGTGGGTCTTTTTTTTATAGGCCCATCTCTTAAATATGGACTTCAAAAAATTGACCAAACTGTTAGCTACTAGACTTATGTTGGTCCTACAGCATGTTATTTCCCCTGATCAGACAGGTTTTATGCCCAAAAAGGCCACTGATATTAATTTGCACAGGGTTTTCACCCACACTTAGTTGTGCCCGGATATTTCCAGCGGTGGGATACTGGAATTTTTTCCAGTGCATAGGGCCACTCTCCAAGGATGCCCTTTTATCCCCGAGTCTTTTCTCTATTATGATTGAACCCTTGGCTGCGGCCTTTGCGAGCCTCTGAGGAGGTACAGGGGAAAACGGTGGGTAGCTTGACCGAAAAAACTGCAATATATGCGGAAGATATGGTTCTTTTTTTGCGAGACTCCAAGAATTCCCTGTTGGCAGCTTTAGACATTCTAAATTCCTTTGCTCATTTTTCGGGTCTGATAGTCAACTGGGGAAAATACCAGATTCTCTCACCCAGGACGCCATACCCCCAGATGTGAGATTCCCGCAAATTGTCCCTTGCAGAGGTGATCAAATATCTGGGGTTACATATTTCCAACAATGTATCAGACTTTATTGCCTTGAATGTCAATCCACTTTTGACTAAACAAATCCAGACTGCAGGCATAGCAGAATCTACCTTTGACACTCATAGGTAGGGTGAATTTAGTAAAATGAAATTTTTATATCTATATCTATATATTTCGTTATTCACCTGTTTGGATACCGAGATATATATTCAAAAGAATAGATCAACTTATAACGACTTTCCTGTGGCAGTGGTGAAACCCCTGAATTAAACTCCGGGTGTTACAACTGCCGTGGATATAAGGGCGTCTGGCGGTCCCGGACTTCCACAGATATTTCCTAGCGGGTCAGCTAGTATTCGTGCACAGATGGTTTACTCTACCCGAGGATGACACTGCCAATGCACTAGAGGCGGCTATTGTTGGTTCTTATGAGGCACTGACAGCTCCCGTATCAGGGTATCGGGGCTCTGTATAGGCTCACAGTATCCATGCATGCAACCAGTAGGGCATGGGTAGCAGTGACCAAGATGGGTAGCACTTCTGAGATTTCTCCTCACACATCACTTTGGAAGAATCCTAAATTAATACACTTTTGTGAGTACCCTGATCCAATCGTCTGGACTAAATTTGGTATTAAGACGCTGAAAGATATAGTGGGTGGTGGGAAACTTCTGCAGTTTGACGCCCTGAAAACTAAGTTTAATCTTCCCAACACTCACTTGTTCTGTTATCTTCAGCTCAGACATGCACACAATTCCCAATTTGGAGATATTGGTATTACCCTGAAAATGAGTGATATTAAGTCTTTACTGAGGGAGAACACTTTGGACAAGGCCTTGTCTACCATATATAAACTGTTCGGTGAGGGGGGAGATCTCCTTGCAAAGTGTAGGTCAGTGTGGGGTGAGGTGTTCCACCAGGTGGACGGGGATGACTGGAATGATGTATGGGACATTAATTTTACTAGATTGTTCTCTGCTAGGGACCAACCCATTCAATTTAAATTGCTGCATCGTATATATTTTACTCCAGCTAGATTGGCTAAGATGTTCCCTACCCAGTGCCCTAGTTGCTGGTGGTGCAGTTCCCTCACTGCCGATTTCATGCATATCTTTTGGAATTGCTCAAACGTCCAAGCGTTTTGGAAGGGGGTCACAGAATGTATAGCAGAAGCAACCACCATTACTATACAGCCCACGATAGAGGTTGAATTGCTCAGGAGTGTGGCAAGTCCTATGTAGGAGGAATAATTTAGTTTGTTTTTGAGTGGGAGATGAGAAGACCATGGGCAATTCCGACTCCCACTGGTCATTAGATCTGGGACCTAAATCCTTCACCCACTGCACCCTGGATGGTAAATCAATGGGTTCTTGAAACTTAGCATGGAGTATACAATATACTTGGGATAGGAGTCCTTCATTATTGTGGATTTACTAAATCTCATAGAATGAGTACGGGCCTGTGCCTGGATAGAATGTTGTAACTGGAGAAATTTGAAAGAACCATTGTTTCATTATTTCAAATTCAACACTCTAGCTGCTCAAATGATTTAAGGATGTCATTATTAAATAGTTGGGACTTATATATCGCAACCCTTTGGTCTTCCACAGGTCAAACCTTTCAAGTTTTTTTTTATTCTCCATAATTGGAATTATTCCAAATCAGAGCAAATAAAGTAAATCCATTGACACCTGTAATGGCTTTCATTCCCTGACAAATTTTATAAAATATACCCATATAAAAATTCAAACAACGTGGCAAGTTTCTCATCTACAGCTGGGGTATTAGCGGATAGTTGTCATAACTGGATAACAAGCCCTGTATTGGATCTAATGTATTTATTTTAGTCCATTCTTGGAAGTGTTGTAGTTGAGAGGCTAAGAATAATTTTTTGACATGGGGGGGGGGGGGGATGGCTAGTCCTGTTGGTTCTTTACTGGCTCTTGAGCTTCAGTCCGCAGTTTGTCCCCAGCAGTTTGGTATTCACCTCTCAGTTGAATTGCTTTTGGAAATATTGACAGTATGACTTCCTGTGGACTTCCCAATGGATAAAGACCTTTTTTGTACTCCTCCATAAAATCCTTTTCTTGAAGCTTATTAACCCCTTCCCGCCGACCGTACGCACATATGCGTACTCGGCTTTCCGGGGTTATACCGGGATGATGCCCGCAGCTGCAGGCATCATCCCGGTACCGTTGTTTTCAGCGGGCGATCGGCTACCCGTGTATAACAACCGATGCGGCTAAAAGCCGCTCGGTTGTTATACCGGAGGAGCGGGAGGGGACATCCCCCCCCCTCCCGCCGCCTCCCGCCGCTGTTACCGGGCCTCCCGTGCAATCGGGAGTCCCGGTGTCCGTTCGGCTGCGATCGGCGGCTGGGGGCGGACTGGAACGAAGCTGCGAGCGGCTTCGTTCCAGCCTTCTTGTTGAAAACGCGGAAGCGACGTCATGACGTCACTTCCCGTTTACTCGGCTGCCAATGGCGCCGAATTAAAAAAAATATACAGTGTTCAGAATCGCCGTTTTCGGCGATCTGAATACTTTGAAGTGTAAAGGAGGGATGGGGGGTCTTTTAGACCCCCGATCCCTCCATAAAGAGTACCTGTCACCACCTATTACTGTCACAAGGGATGTTTACATTGCTTGTGACAGCAATAAAAGTAAAAAAAAAAAAAAAAAATTTTAAAACACAATTTATAAAAGTACAAAAATAAATAAAATAAAAAAAAAAAAAAAAAAAAAAAAATTTTAAAGTGCCCCTGTCCCCGCGAGCTCGCGCAGCGAAGAAAACGCATACGGAAGTCGCGCCCGCATATGTAAACGGTGTTCAAACCACACATGTGAGGTATCGCCGCGATCGTCAGAGCGAGAGCAATAATTCTAGCCCTAGACCTCCTCTGTAGCTCAAACCTGGTAACCGTAAAAATTTTTTAAAGCGTCGCCTATGGAAATTCATAGGTACCGTAGTTCGTCGCCATTCCACGAGTGCGTGCAATTATAAAGGGTGACATGTTTGGTATCTATTTACTCGGCATAACATCATCTTTCACATTATACAAAAAAATTGGGGTAACTTTACTGTTTGGATTTTTTAAAATTCATGAAAGTGTCACTTTTCCAAAAATGTGCGTTTAAAACACCGCTGCACAAATACCGTGTGCTAAAAAATATTGCAACAATCGCCATTTTATTCTCTAGATTCTCTTCTAAAAAAATATATATGTTTGGGGGTTCTAAGTAATTTTCTAGCAAAAAATACGGATTTTAACTTGTAAACACCAAATTTCAAAAATAGGCTTAGTCATGAAAGGGTTAAAGGGTGAAGGCTCATCCCCTCTTTGATCATGCTCTTGATGCTGCTTTGCTACGAAACCTGAGATTTGCTGGCTTTGAGAAGGTAGGAGGTTATCCTGGGCTGGCTTACTATTTTTGTTTGCCAATGTTCAGTCCTGCTGTAGATATCAGTATAACATAACCGTATGACTTTGTGCGTCCCTCCCATATACTCCAAAAAAAAGGCGAGTAAGGCCTCTTTCACACATGCGGACCGTTCAGGTCCGCCTGTCAGGTTTTTTAGGCAGACTTGAACAGATGCTCCATGCAGGTCTATGGAGCCACGGATGTCAGCGGTCACGTGTCTGCTGACATCTGCTCTGCTCTGATCCGCTGAATCCAGACAGATGGAAACCCTATTTTCCATCCATCTGGCTTATCTGACAGGCGGATCCGTTTTCATCCGATTCCCCCATAGGGGAGAGCGAAGCTCTGATAGGTCCATCCCTGCACAGTGAGCAGAGATGGACCTTTCATCTGCCTGCTTAGCGGGGATCAATGGAGCGATTCCCTGCTGAGCAAGCAGAGACCGTCAAAACGGACGTGTGTGTGGCTTTAAAGTCTAATTTTATGTATGTATTCTTTCACAAAAAAGCTGCTTAAATTTCCAAAAAATTGATGCTGCTTAAATGTTTGTAGTGTGTGTGTGTGTGTGTGTGTGTGTGTGTGTGTGTGTGTGTGTGTGTGTGTGTGTGTGTGTGTGTGTTCGTTCTTTCTAAATTTTACACTTTTTTTTTTTTTCAGATGAAGCGATGCAGTTGAGCCGACCTTACTACAATTACAATCTAATGCAGCAGTATTATGCAGATCGGCGGAAAAAAATAGAGCATTTATCTAGGTATGTTAAATAGTGATGAAAGCCCAAATGATATATACTCCTTCACAAATGGTATTCCGCCTTCTATACTGTCTTAAAGAATGGGAAGGAGATCTACAGCTAACTTTAGACGTACAGTGAGCTTTGAGGTTGGTATCTAGTTCAAAAGCCCAGCTCGATTTATAAAAAATACAATAAAATGTTTTATTTGCGCTTTTTTTCTTTTCCTTCCCCCGCAAAAGGAGTTGCCCTTTATCCAAGCCTCGTTCTGGATCCACGTTAAACCAGTTTGTTGCAGATACAGAATGAGGCTTAGCTACCACCAAACCTGACTCCCTTATTGCTTACTTACAATTTTCTCTCATCCCTCTACTAGATACTGCACCCCCTTTTTAAGCTATTTACTACTCTCACCAATTTTCCAGATCTCATATGAAGCACTAGTGAATTATAAAAATATACTGAACTGTTAAAACAATCCTTTGTTTTTTGCATAGTTTTACACGTCATTACTCACCTCTCCGCCTTAGCCAATCAGAGGAAGCCTTTTATTCATTAATGAAATACAAAGCTCCAGTGCATAGCTGAGAAGTGCTCAGACAGACTTGATTCAGTTTTATGATCTGGGCAGAAAGTCTCAGTACCTACCAGAACACCTCTCTTCTGAAAACTTATCCCTTTTTCTGCGTAGGATTTGTTTCCTTCGCTGATGTTTGTTCTATCAAGTTTCCTTTCTGCATTCTAGCCACTGCAACTTCCCAGATTGGACGCCTTAGCTGTCCCTTGGGGGGGCCTTACCTGGACCCTGCCAGATTGAAGAAGTTGTATGTTGCTAGAATGCACTGGATTCTGCTGTAGGTGCTTCACTTGGCACATAGAGAAATGTGTGGAGTGAGCTACAGGGTGCTTTACGGGTTCAGGGCCATGGTCTATCTGCTCCTGCAGGGGTATGCAAAGCCAGAATTTGCTCTCACCCCTTGTAATCCTGCTGGCATACAAGCCTCTGTGGTAAGTACAGAGCCTCAGTGGTGAGTAAGGAACTTTAAAAGTTCTCACCCTGGGTGTTAAGTATCTATGTGGCCTCTTGGTGTGGGTATGGTTGCCAGTGACCACCTTTCGTGGTTGTGACCTGGAGCCGAGAGCACAGGTTTTGAATATTGTATCCGGCACCATTTTTACTACACTGCGATGCACTTGCTTGGCGCTACTGCCCTTGTGTGGCTTTGGTGCAGTCTCATTGTTGCGTGGGTTCCTGAGTCTTGCTTTTGCTGGGCGCACCTTTCAATGGGAAACCGCTCCTGTTCCACCTACATTGGCACAGCATAGCGCTCTCGCTGTGATACCTGTTTCACATCAGCTCAGTGTTTGCAATCAAGGCCTTTCCCTTCCTCTCGAAAGCAGCAGATGAGTGTACCAATCTGGGGACAGAGCATGTGGCCTCCCCTCCTGATTTGGTCTTTAACTTTGCTCTCGAGTCAGACATGTTACTTCAGGGGGAGGACATAGTTGAGGATGATACCTCTTCTTCAGAGGAACGTGATCAGAATGACACACCTGCGACAGAGATTTTATCCAAGCTTAAAGATACTACACTTGTTAATGCTGTCCGCTCCTTTTTTAGCATTAGAGCAGCCCGAGTCTGCTCACTCAAGAGTCTCCAGCACAGGGTTTGTTAAATTTGCTGAAACCAGACTTTTCTGGTCCACCTGCTGGTTGAGCATTTTCTATATGGAGACTGGCCCCATCCAGTGTAAATTCTTACTCCTCCAGAATAGTTCACTCCGCAGTATTTTATTGAGGATTTTTTTCTACGAAAGCAAGCAATATTTTGTGGTGGAGACTACCTAATCTTAAAAAGACCCTCATGGCCTCTATCGAAGATAAGCCTGTGTTAAGGGACCTGATAGACAAGAGTTCGGAAAGTACCTTTTTTCCTTGGGTCCCGCCATGCTACCTGTGGGCTGCCAGACCATTGCAGTCTAGAATAAACACATTGCTTCAGATTCTAGTTTCACCTCAGATGCCTTAAGCCCCGTACACACGGGCAGAATGTCTGGAGACATTTGCCAGTACAAAAAAATACTGGTCGACAGTCTCTCCGTTTGGCCGGCTTCTGTCGGACGTGCATGCTGGAAAGCCAGCCGCTAACAAACTCCTGGTCAGTGCTCCCAGCCAATGGCAGCCTTGGAAGGATTTACCCCCTTCCTGACGGGCCATTTTTTTGATGCAGCACTGCTTCGCTTTAACTGACAATTGTGCAGTCGTGCGAAATTGTACCCAAATAAAATTGACACCCCCCCCCCCCCCCCCAATAGCACTTTCTTTTGGTGGTATCCGATCACCTGTGCGGTTTTTAATTCTTGCGCTATAAACAAACAAAAAAAAAGACCGACCAATTTTGAAAACAAAACAATTATTTACTTTTTGCTACAATATCCCCCATGACATAGTGTGACACATCACACGCGCCTTATAAATCCTGCGCAACCACATCCAATAGACAGAGGTGTGCTTTTTTTTCCATATAAGGGGAATACAGGACTTAGCAGCGTTCAATAAATGCCACACTATTGATTTTTGGTAGCTTTTTGCCGGAGCGTGGAGTAGAAGGAAAGCGGGATCGTGTGATCTGTAATTTTCTGTTTTAACTGTTTGAACTGTCGTCCATAAATGTTGCAGCTGAGGGCAGGACCAGAAGATGTGGAGGAGTGTCCCTCTGTCCATATGGCATCTCCAACAGTTGTCATTGGTGGTTGGGAAATATTTGTGTAATAACTAAGGGTTATAGCACCATCTAGTCAGAATCTTATAGTTAGATTCTTGTATTTTCGTACAAATAGATGTTTTTAGGGAGAACCTGATTATAGTTTGTTTTTGGGCGTCTGTGAAGGAGCGTTGTAAGTCGAGCTCCCACTTCTGTATGAAAGACAGGTCTGGTTGTTCTGTTGGGGAGTTAAGTAAGGCATAGGTTTTAGATAGCACTTGGAGTAGAGCCCCTTTGTCCCTACAGTAATCCTCAAAGGTTGTCAGGGTCTGACTAAATCGATCCGGATTGGCGATCGAATGCAGGAAGTGGTGTAGTTGTATTGTTTTCCAGAATGGGAGTCAAAAGTGGCTGTGGTGTCACTCTTCAGCGATTGAATGGAAGGCCACTTTGCGGTGCATTGCCTCAAGTCTGCTAACCAGGGCTTCGATGTCTGACCTCATGGGCAAGGTCTGGAGCAGTTCGGCGTCGGCTCTCAGGGTGAGTATAAAGAAAAAAGAAAAAGGTCTGGTGTCCCCAGTAACACACTTCCATCCCTATATCATATAGTAAAACAAAGGATTCGCCCTGGGACTTTAAATGAAGTGGGTTCCGTTTCCGCCAGTAAACATAACAGTAGTAAATACAGTATATGGTTTATTCAAGTAAAACTGTTTACATGCATAGATAACACCAACAATTGCCAAAAAAAAATATATAAACAAGAAATATTGGTACATGGATGTAGTAGCAGTCATAGTACACGGGCATCATACTACCCGACTAGTTTCGCGAGATCCAGCTCGCCCTTCAGGGGTGGACGTGTGTAACATTGTACCTAAGATAGAAAAGTATACATGGTAGTTGGCAAAATGGCACAGTATTAGTTATAAAGGCACAGGGTAGGAGGGATTATGGGTCCCCATACTCACCACTGAGCTTGACCATGGCTACAGGTGTGCGGCTCCAAGATAGCGGCAGCAGGTGCCTCACCAGGGAGCTGAGGGGGCGAAGTCAGATGGGACCCCACCAGGGGCCAAACGGCGAGCAGGCATGGCATAGGTGTAGTGATGTAACCCTAGAAACCTCGGTAGTTCATAAAGAGTGTAGGCTGTAAACATAAGTATGTTTGTCGGGCATCTAAAGTAGTAAAGTAGAATCAATAAGTATTAGCATAAAGAGATATATATAGATATAGATATAGATATAGATATAGAGAGAGAGACCTGGACCCAAAGATGGTAGGGAACAGGAAGATGGTAAGAAACATTGGATAACAGAGGAATACTAACAGGTGAAAAGATAGAAAAGAAAAGGTGAAGGAGGTGAACTGTGATTGTGTAATAGTAGGGTAGTGATGTATCCCTCTCAGGGTGAGCGGCATATATTGTGAGCCCTGGGGCTCCGATCGGAACACTGCCGGGTTGTCAAAGCCTGTCTTCGAGGCCGTTGAGGCGGTAGAGGGGTCCTGGGATGGTCGGCCTTCGTGGTGACTGAGCAGTGTGGGATTTGCCATCTTGGTAGCCATAGAGGCTTCCTGTGTGTTCGTGAAGTAACGCTGGATTTCCCCACTGGTCTGCGCTTTGGGAGAGGTCTTCTTTTTGCTTTTGCCTTTCCTCTTACCAGCAGAGTACATCCCGGGGAATTCTGGAGTATATAGGCTGGGTTTTAAGCAGGTTTTAGGCTGAGACTTCCTCACTCATTGATGTCCAGACCACACCCCCATGCCTCAATTTTCTAAGTTGAGTTTATTAATCCTTGTAAGTTTCATGGGTAATTTGCCCCCCAAGCATTTAGGTGCAAAGTGGCATTTTCAGGTTTACAGATTGAACCCTTACTACCAGCAGTCTCCCAGCGTTAAGCCTTCCTGTGTCACTGGACCTAGAGTTTCTTGTTCTAGTACACAGGCAAGCAACTTTTTTTCCCACATTAAGTGCGCCTTTTTAGAAGCATTGGACTTTCAGTATGCCAGTGATAGTGCCATATTTATATAGTGTTCAGTTGTTGCACGCGTAGTTGTGCTTCTAATGGCAAGGTAAAATCTACTATTCCTGCACACAAAAGATGTTTGTTTAGACCTCAGATCATCTCCAGTGCATGCCCCTCAAGACCACAGATCAGCCCCAGTGCTTGCACTTTCAGACCTCTGGTCAGCCCCAAATGCATGCACCTTCAGACCTCAGATTAGCCCCAGACACTCTATCCTAGCTCAGGCTGGGTAATTGTTGGAAGCCACTGACATCTGCCTGTCCCCTCTTGATTATTGCTATTCTTTCCCCACCCCAATCTCCAACAAAAACGCCTCTAAAGCCGTACACACTAGTAGGTTTTTTTTTTTTTTCATTCAACCCAGCAGGACTGAGCAGAAAAAAAACTGGCTGTTAAGGGGGAGCAGCTATACTATCCGACGTTGGTACAGCAATCTCCCCTGCTGTTCTATTGTGTTCTGACAGGGTTGGCTCCTCCGTCAGAACTTTCCGGTCAGCACCTTCAGCAATTGGCTGAAAGCGATGATCAGGAGCTGATCGGCAGACCTTTTTCGGTCATGCCCCTTTAACAGAAGCCGGTCAGACTGACTGCAGTACATACGGGCTGAATGTAGGCCGGTTTTTATTGAACCAGCTGATGCTGCCCGACATTCAGCCTGTGTATACTAGGCTTAACTCTTGATCTGTGGCTCCTATACTTCCACTGTTGCTAATGCCAGCTACTTCTGCCTGGCATATTGACACAACAGTTTGCTTGGACAGTCATGAGGTCCAGTGCTTAGCCAGACCCATCAGCTAAAGGGTGCTTATTTGCTACCAGGAGACAGTGTGGCAGTGTAAATATTTGCTCTGACAGTCATTCCATGCACTAACTGTTTTTTCTCTCGAACCTTATGCGATTAAGCGAGTTGAGGCGTATGGGCATTTAAGGTCTGTCTCTGGTCTTCCCTCTACAAAGACATTGTTCTTAGGATCCTCTAAAACACATTTTTTTTATTTTTTTTTTTTAGAGGAACTCCCTCAGTTGAGGTTGGGAAAGCTGTAGGAAAGCTTTCCCTGTAGGAAAGCTTTAGACCAGCTTTATGGTCTGTTCTTAGATTTTTTTTTTTTTTTTTTGCCTCCATAGTATACATCCTGTGGGGGGTATAATATACTCTTAACAAAATATAAACAAAATATAAAGTTGCGTTAATCTTTGCAATACATTCAAAGAGCATGTGGGTACTGCCTCCCACTGATCTCCGTCCACCGGGCCCTCCCACTTGGCCAGCATTCACAGGGGGTGTTAAGCTCTGTAGTAGCATACTGTAGCATTGTGATATAAATCCCTTAGTGTTGACAGCTCTTGCGATCAGATTAAACAATGGGGTTGGTGAAGGGGATCACTCTGAGTATCAGCTCTGGGCCGTTACTGCGCGTTTTAATTGCATATAGTTTTAGGTTTTCAAATGTATGCAGTTTCCCATTGTGAAAAATCTGTCTAAGATACACCACCCCATATCTCTTCCATAGTGCTCCATGCTATAGTTTGGCTAGTTCGGGGTATGTGTCATTGGACCAGATCGGGCTATAATCCGTGTACCCTGTCGCTCCCTGCAGGTATTTAATTTTGTTCCAGATTTTTTGGACAAGATTGTATGTTGTTTATAGTTTGTTTGGTTTGCCGAAATCTAACGCTTCTAGAGCCATTGGTACCGAGGCTTTCTTTACTGTGTGTAGCATCACAAGCTCTGAAGAGCCACAGGCATTCCCCTCCCTCTGTTTGTTTGTATTCATGGTACCTATCAACTGCTGTAGCTGTACCGCTATGTAATAGAGCCAGGGATTTGGGAGGGCAAGCCCTCCCTCATCTTTAGGGCGATGAAGATGTTCGAGTTTAACTCTGGGGGAGCTGTTCTTACATATGAGCGATCTAAATAGGGAATTGACAATTCTAAACGTCTTTAGAGTCGCTACCATTGGTGCGTTGTGTGGTACATATAGTAGCTGCGGCATGAAGCTCATTTTAATCAGGTTCACCCTACCTGCCATCGACAGTGAATTCCATGTTTTAATCCGATACTTGAACTTTTGTAGCAGCAGAGATATATTTAATCTCCCATAGTCCTGGATCTTAGGTGTCACCTGGATCCCCAAGTATCTGAGTAGGTAGTTAGGGGTACAGTATTAGTGATCATCAGGGAGGATTTGGTCCAGTTAATCTGGAGCCCTGAGTACCCGCCGAACTCCACTATGGTAGACATGGCTTCTGCAAGGGAGCTATCCACATCTCTGATCATAGTGTCATCTGCGTATAACATCAATTTCTCCTGCTTGTCTCCATATCTAAATCTCGTGCCCCTACCTAGAGTAAAGGCATGTGACAGAGTTCCAGATGCCCCTATAGCTGCCTGCAGGTTATGATATAGCAGACGCACCCATGAGATGTATGTGTCTCCAAATCCAAAGTGTCTAAGGACCTCCCACAGGTACTCCCACTCTACGCCTAGGCCTTCATAGCGTCCACTTAGAGCAAGGCCCGTTGCCCCGCATTATCCACCAGGGACTGCAAGTTTAGGTAAAGCCACTTTGGGTTTACTGCCGTCGACTTGTTGGGCATGAATCCAGCCTGATCCGGATGCACAATATCCGTGATGACACCATTCAACCTAATCGCCAGGGTTTTGGCCAAGAGCTTAATATCACTCTGTAGCAGAGATTTGGGCCTATATGAGCCTGGGTCTATAGGGTCTTTTCCAGGTTTCAATATGAGGACAGTGTGTTGGCTGTGGACATAGAGGGAGGCAGGGCCTGCTGTTCCCTGGCTACATTAAACACCGTTAGAAGTCTTGGTAAGAGTATTTCCGCATAGTGCTTGTACACTTCCATGGGTATCCCATCTGCCCCGGGGGCCTTACAGTTAGGGAACGCTGCCAGTGCCGTCTGTAGCTCTTCTAAAGTGAGTGGAGCATCTAGGGCCCTCCTTTGGTCATTCGAGAGTTGTGCGAAAACGATGCCTTGTAGGTATTCTGAAAGTTTTTCCGGGGTGTATTGCCCTGTTGGAAGATACAGGTTCTCATAAAATCTGGGTAACTCTGATAGAAGTAGATCAGGGGAGCTCACTATCCTGCTCTCCGGTGTTTTAATGGCTCCGATAGTGGGGGAACATTGTTGGGAATTGGCTACACTGGCCAGAAGACGTCCCGTGCTTTCTTCTTCCTCAAACGCCAACTTGGAGAAGAATTATTTCTTCTCAGTCATGGAGGATAGCAGCCGTTCGTAAGCAGATTGGGCCGACTGCCATGCCTCCATGGCCGAGTCTGTCTGGGTATGTACATATTTCTCCTCCAGTTCCTGCATCTCAAGTTCATCTGTCCAGATGAGTTTTTCTTTACCTTTCCGATTTCTGATCTAAGCAATCCCCTCATGTAGGCCTTCAAGGCGTGCCACTGGGGATTCAGCAAATTCCCGGCTGTCCAGGAATTCCCTCATGTTCTGCTTCATCTCATCGTGAGTCAAAAATAATTTCTTTATCATACATCATGGGACACAGAGCACCATAGTAATGACTATGTGGGTTTATATGCTACCTTTAGGTGATTGGACACTGGCAACCAATAGTAAGAAGGTTCCTCCCATATAACCCCTCCTATACAGGAAGTACCTTTTAGTTTTTTGTCAGTGTCTTGAAGGTGATGGTCACGGCTGTGAAAGCTCTTGCTTCAGATAAATGTCCCAGTGAGGATGTTATAATCGGATCCATTCGGATGGCATATCATGCTAAAGTGGATGGTACCCGAGCCCTGGTTCAAGAACAGGGTCTTGCCTGTAATGTTTCCGTATGGAGCTGGACCCTTGTGATATGGTTTTCTTGGTCTTTTATTTGCCCAAGGAAACTTAAAGGGTGCTTTACAGGTCCAGGGGTGTGGAACCCAAACAAAAGGGGACCCGGTCTCTGAAGGTCCCCAGTGGCGTTACCCGCGGTGATGGGGGAAGATTGGACCTATTTCAGGCTCTTCTGCGAGGATCGGTGAGTGCTTCCTTTTGGAGGCCCCATTTTATTACCTTTTATATGTATAAGTAATATTATGTCTATGCCAGATGTAGTGCCTTTGTGTCCACTGGGGGCTTCCGGAGAAACGGTTACACAGACTAGATTCCTGTATCTGGGACCGCGCGTGGGACGCGGGGACGTGCAGGCGGGTGGCGCGCACGTGCAGATCGTGCGTGCGCAGCTCGCTCTCTCCTTCGCGCTATGGCATGCGGCATGGCGTGCGCATGCGCAGTAAGTCCCGGGCGTGCGTACGTCACGTGACGATGCACGAATAGGGAAGTCAGGCGCCTGCGTGTCAGTACTGTTCGTTAAGGCTCAGAAGAGCCGGTCGCAGTGAGACAGAGCGGGGCACGTGAGTCGGGCATTAGCAAACTTTGTAAGGAGGCTATAGTAGGCTTGTTTACAGCCATATAGCACTGTAAGTTGCCTCTAATCTTGTAAGCATGTCTTCCAGAAAACGAGGTGCAGGGAGCAGGATTAATCCAGGGGGTAAAGTGACTCCTTCAAAAACGGGATCAACCTCAGGCTATTGCAGCACCTGTCTCTCCTGAAAGGCCTGTGGCATTTGACCTGGCTGAGCCATTGCATTTGTCAGGCGTTGTGGCCACCACCAATATCCCCTCTTCGGCTTATGTTACGAAGGATGACTTAATGTCCGCTCTCGCTGGTCTTGAAGGCAAAATAGCGGGTATGATTGCCTCAGTAACGCAGGGAGGTAAGAAACGAAATCTCCCTCTCCTGAGCCTGGTCCCAGTGCTGAGTCTCTTAAGCACCAGGACTCCCTTAGCCAAATGGGTCCTTGTGATCTGGATCCTGAATGGGCAGAGGATTTTTAGGTGGCCATAGGGGATGCCGAAGCAGAGGAGTCCTCTGCAGGGGACTCAAATTCGGAAGAACCGTTGACGGCTTCGCAATCCCAAAAGCTGTTTATCCAGTCTTTAACCGAAATGGTAAGAGCAGGTTTTAAGTTGCCCCCTCTACAAGGGCCAGAAATTTCCTGTTCTACATTAGGGTCCTTGTGACCTTTGCAAGGTTCTCGGGCGTTTCCTGTGCATCCATTATTGGAGCAATTGATTTACGCTGATTGGGAACATCCGGACATAATATACTTGCCTCCTAAAAGGTTTTCTTTTTTGTACCCGATGGAGGAAAAATTCAAAAAAAGGTGGGATACACCATTAGTGGATGCTGCTATTTCGTCAGTAAATAAAATCTAACCTGTCCAGTGGATAATGCCCAAGGGTTTAAAGACCCAGCAGATAAAAAGCTGGAATCTTTGCTTAAGGCCTCCTTTGTGGTGGCCGGGTCAGCAGTACAACCAGCTGTTGCGGCTATTGGGATCTGTCAATCCCTAAAAGACCGTTTTAGAAGACTGGTCAGGAATCTACCTGTTCAGGAGGAATATTCTGATGAATTGAAAGAACATCCTCACGCTTTGTGTTTTGCAGTAGACGCATTAAAAGACTAAATCCAGCAGATGTCTCGCTTTGCGCTACTCTCAGTGCATATGCGCAGAGTTTTGTGGTTAAAGAACTGGTCAGCCGAGATGCCTTGCAAAAGGCTACTTGCGGCTTTTCCCTTTCATGGAGAACGTTTGTTTGGAGAAGATCTGGATAAGTATATCTAGAAAATCTCGGGAGGAAAAAGCTCCTTGCTTCCTGTGAAAAGAAGGAATAAGCAGCCTTCTTTTAAGATTCCGAATGCTCCTGGGCCAGGCGCATCTTCTCCCAAGAAGTATCGACGGCCTCAACCACCTGCCTTTTAAAAGACCTCAAGGTCAGAAAAGAACTTGAACTCAGAAGCCAAATAAGGCCAATGCCAAGTCCTTGTGAAGGAGCGCCCCCACTCTTACAAGTGGGGGGCAGACTGCGGCGGTTCGCAGTTGCTTGGGCAGGGTGGGTGCAGGACAAGTGGGTTATCTCCACTATAACGCAGGGCTACAAAATAGAGTTCCGCGATTTCCCCCCAAATCGATTTCTGAGATCAACAGGTACTTCGGATCTACAAAAGAAGAAAAGCCTATTTGTAGCTTTAGAACAACTAAAAAAGGCAAGGGGTGATTATCAAGGTTCCGCACAAAGAAAAGTTCAAGGGGTTTTATTCAAACCTAGTCACAGTGCCGAAGCCAAATGGGGAAGTAAGGCCCATTCTGGACCTCAAATCCCTCAATTCCTTTCTAAAAGTCCGAACCTTCCGGATGGAATCGGTTCGTTCAGTAATAGCATCTCTAAGAAAAGGGCACTATTTAGCAACCATAGACATCAAGGATGCATACCTGCGTGTACAGTTTTTTGGAGAACATCAAAGGTTTCTACGCTTCTCAGTGGAAGAGTGTCATTTCCAGTTTGTAGCACTACCATTCGGTCTGGCTACGGCCCCTCGAGTCTTCACAAAAGTGTTGGCTCCGGTATTGGCCTCTCTAAGGTCTCAGAAGATATTGGTGATAGGATATCTGGACGTCCTACTCCACCCTGATAGAGAACGTTTCAACTACAGTTCAGTTCATGTTCTGAGATGCCCAGGTTGGATTCTGAATATGGACAAATCAGGCTCTTCAGCCAGGTCAAATCTTGACCTATCTAGGCTTGATCCTGGATACGACCTAGGAAAGGGTGTTTTTACCCCCCGTGAAGGTCAGCTCAATAGTGGAGCTGGTCAGGAAAATCCAAAGGGAAGAAAGACCCTCAATTCGATAATGCATGAGAATGCTGGGAAAGATGGTGTCATCTTTCAGCGCAGTTCCTTATGCGCAGTTTCACTCCAGGTTGTTCCAGAGAACGATCCGGGAGGCTTGGGACAAGTCTGTCCTAACCTTGGATCATCCAATATCTCTATCTCCAAAGGTAAAGCAGGACCTCTCTTGGTGGTCAAAGACCAGCAACTTAAAAAATGAAGTCCTTTCCACCAGTAACTTGGAAGGTGGTCACCTCAGACGCCAGTCATCTCGGCTGGGGAGCAGTATTGGAAGAGGGCTCCGTACAGGGAAAGTGGTCCCAGGTAGAAAAAAACCTTACCGATCAATCTGTTGGAAATCTGAGCGGTTCGTTCGGCCCTCATATTCTGGACGGCCAGGTTACGGGGGTCTCTGGTCAGAGTCCAGTCCGACAATTCCACAGTGGTGGCATACATCAACCACCAAGGGGGGACTCGGAGCTGGGCAGCCCAAAAAGAAATAAATCACATACTGAATTGGGCAGAGAGATATGTGCCATATCTGTCGGCAGTCTATATTCCAGGGGTGGACAATTGGCAGGCAGACTACCTCGTCAGCAGTTGTTGCCAGGGGAATGGTCCCTTCACCCTGAAGTTTTCCTTCAAATATGCCAGTGTTGGGGGATGCCAGAGGTGGATCTCCTAGCATCCAGGTTCAATGCCAAGGTGGACAGCTTTGTGTCCAGAACCAGGAATCCACTTGCCCTGGGGACGGATGCATTACAGCTGGAGGGCCACCAGTTTGAGACCCCTGCATTAGTGGTTCCCTGGGATCGGTATTCTCTTATTTTCGCCTTTCCTCCGATCCAGATGCTGCCACACCTGTTACGCAGAATACAGGTAGAGCAGAAAACAGTAATTCTGGTTGGCAAGGAGGTCTTGGTATTCAGATTGTGAGGATGGCAGTAGGAGACCCATGGTGTCTTCTATTGCGACCAGACCTATTGTCCCAAGGTCCAATATACCATCCTTCTTTACGGTCGCTGAATTTGATGGCATGGCTATTGAGACCAGAGGTGTCAGTGGTTCTGTGGTGGCTACTTTGATGAATGCTAGAAAGCCAATGTCTAGGAAAATTTACCATAGAGTCTGGAAATCTTACATTTCATGGTAAGAGAAGATGGCACCCTCGCAAGTATGCAATTGGGAGGGTTCTTGCCTTCCTGCAAGCAGCTATTGACTTAAACTTGTCCTTAGGAACCATTAAAGGTCAGATTTTGGCCTTATCAATTTTCTTCCAGAGACCAATTGCATCTCATTCATTGGTACGACCCTTTATCAAGGGAGTAGTACATGTAAGGCCACTAATTAGATCGCCCTTGTGCCCAATGGGACTTGAACTTAGTGCTGTCAGCTCTACAGAGTCAACCCTTTGAGCCTAATAAGCAGATTCCTTTGATCCTATTGATTAGGAAATTTTTTTTTGGTGGCTATAACCTCAGCAAGAAGGGTCTCTGAGTTGGCCGCCCTTTCTTGTGAGAAACCCTTTCTGTTCATCAGGACAAGGTGGTGATGCGGCCCCTTCCGCAGTTTTTACCCAAAGTGGTTTCCAGTTTTCACTTAAATCAGGATATCATTTTACCTTCCTCCTTTCCTAACCCTAGATCTAAGGAGGAAAGATTGCTCCATTCACTGGATGTGGTGAAAGCTATTAAGGTTTACTTGGATATGTCAGCCCCTTTTCGGAAGTCTGACTAATTTTTTTTTGTGCTGCCTGAAGGTCCTAGGAAAGGACAGGAAGCAACTAGTTCTACAATCTCTAGGTGGATTCGTCAGGTCATTATCCAGGCCTATGAGTTGAAACAAGGTTCCACCTCGATATCTTAAAGCTCACTACCAGAGGAGTTAGTACATCTTGGGCAGTGCGCCAACAGGTGTCTATGGCTCAGGTTTGCAAAGCGGCCCCTTGGTCTTTGGTTCATACATTCACCAGGTTTTACCGACTGGATGTTAGATCTCAAAAGGAGATTGTTTCTGGCCAGAGCCTGCTGCAAGCAGCTTTATAATTTGGAGCCTAAAATAAAGGGGATTTAGGTATGTTCCCTCCCCTCAAAGGCATTGCTTTAGGACATCCCACATAGTCATTACTATGGTGCTCTGTGTCCCGTGATGTACGATAAAGAAAAATGGATTTTTAAAACGGCTTACCTGTAAAATCCTTTTCTTGGAGTACATCACGGGACGCAGAGGTCCCTCCCCTCTTTTTCTGGGATCTTCATTGCTTGCTAAAAAACTAAAGGTACTTCCTGTACAGGAGGGGTTATATGGGAGGAACCTTCTTACTATTGGTTGCCAGTGTCCAATCACCTAAAGGTAGCATATAAACCCACATAGTCATTACTATGGTGCTCTGTGTCCTGTGATGTACTCCAAGAAAAGGATTTTACAGGTAAGCTGTTTTAAAAACCATTTTTCGGCCAAAAGTCATTGAACTTCCATGGAGCTCTAGGAAGCTTGGATAGTGGGGATATAATCAAGCTAATCACCAAATGTGAGTGATCCAACATACTACGGGGCTTATATCACTTCCGAGACGGATGGGAGCATGGCAAGGTTACCTACAGCAATATCAATTCTGGACAGCGTCCCGTGCGTTTTTGGAGAAGCAGGAGAACTGTTTATCTAAAGGATTTTTGTGTCTCCATATATCAACCCAACCCACCTCATTAAGCAGTCTTGACAATGGAGAATCCCTCGATGCGGCAGAGACCCCCACACTTGGGTGTCTGTCCATGGAGGGACTCAACCAGCAATTAAAATTCCCCACTACCAGCAGCAGCAAATCCGGTCGGCTCTCCAAGTAAGCTAGCAATAGCTGGAGCACCGCCACAGTAAATGGCGGGGGTACATTAACACAAGCCAGCATACACTGCACCTTCCCAACCCAACAGTGGAAGAAAATATACCTTCCTTCCGCATCTATACAAACATCAAATTCTTAGAAGTCAACTGATCAATGTATCATTAAACTCACACCCCTTGAGTAGGAGGTGTAGGTGGAATGGTAGGCCTTTCCCACCCAAGCATTTAAGGCAAATTTGAGCTTCATTAAATGCATTTCTTGCATACTTAAAATCATAGGGTGATACTTTTTCAAACAAGTGGATATCATCATACCTTTAAGTGGGAAGCCTAAGCCCCTCACATCCCAGGAAATTATTGGTAATGCAGCCATTGGGAAAAATACGTGACTTTCGTGAGGAGGATGATTCTGGTACAGTCCCCGTAAAGTTCTACTACATATCGGGGCCCATAGGGCTGAGTAGGTTCGGGGGTCCCCCTCTCGGGGCTAATACAGGCCAGTACAGTGTCCTGTTAGGGGATTTAAACATCAGCCAGAAGAGGCCCTTCATCTCTGTTACATCAGTGGTTGCAAAGCAGCAGTTCCAGAATTCAGCATCATGCATGCGCAGTTTTCGGTATAAGTAAAGTAAATATGAAAAAACAAAGAACCAGGCTGTCAACAGAACAAGCTGCTGTAGTTGAACTTGAATCAGAAACCAACAAGGTGTTCTTGATTTACCAAAAAATAGAGAGAATGCATGTTTTCTTGCCAACTTCACAAGATAACTCACGGTTCGCGTGGTAATATCATGACTCCCAGCAGCATAAGGCAAGGAAATTCCCCAGTTGTATAGACTTCCTAACATATGAATGAGATCCAGGGGGAGTAGAAAAATAAATGGACGTGTAAAAAGGGAAAGAACAGGTAAGTGTTGGTTTAAGGGGGGAATAACCGCTCCATCAAAGGGGCAATAAGTGGGCTTCAGACAAATTTTTTGTAAGGCACTTGTGTGGGTCTCAGAGTGTCCTCAGTAGCAGGTGCATCATGCAGGTCTATCCCCTTCTTCATCTCTGTCATGGTGGCGTAGGGCCTGTTCGTTTTGGTATAGCCACATGGCTGCATCCTGAGCCGATTCAAAGAAGTGGGCCTGTCAGCTGTAATGCTTGGCGGGGTACAACATAGGGTAGCTGCAGAGCCCTCAGACACCTCTTCACGTCTGAGAATTTTGGCTCTGTGTTGCTGTACTTCAGCAGAGAAGTCTGGGTAAAATGACACACTAACCCCATTCACCTGAATGTTGGCCTTCTCTTGTGCGTGCCTCAGTACTGCTTCTCTGTCTCTGTAATGCAAGAGCCGGGCCAAAATGGGTCTGGGGTGAGCTCCCGGTTGCGGTGGGTGGCCTGGTGTGCGGTGCGCCCACTCCACTGTAAAGTATGGGGAAAAGGCCTCCTTCCCAAATATCTTGTTCAGCCAGGTCTCCACAAAAGTGGTGGTATCTCTCCCTTCTGTTTTCTCTGGCAATCCTACTATATGGATATTGTTGTGTCACAGGCGATTTTCCATGTCGTCTGCTCTATTAGTGCCTTTGGCCAGCTGGTAGGCGGCATGGGCCTCCCGAGCAACTGGTGGCAGTTTTTATTCTCAATGTCGCTCACCCTGCTTTCCACAGCAGTTGTGCGTTCTCTAATCTTTTGCCAGTCTTGCCTCAACAGGAAAACATCCTCTCTCAGCCCACCAAATTGCTCTTTAAGGGTGTTCACTGAGGCTGTGCAAACATGCACAGCCTTAAGTATTTCAGCCAGAGTGGGCTGTTCAGGCTCCTCATTGCCAGTGGAGGGAGGGGGGCTGCTCTGTTGGAGTTGCAAGCTCTCCCTGTCAGCCAGTGTACAGTGTAGTCTGCTCTAATGTCTCTTAGGCTGCCACGTGGGACGACTCAGCAGACCCCCCTGCGCCCTGTTCCTGGTGTCCCCCCAGCTTTTGGGCATAATATAGCATGTCCCTCGGGTAGTCCTTACCCTGGTGCTTCTGTGTCCTTCTGCTGGACCCTTCCTTGGCCTTTTCATTGCCCCTCTGTGTGCGCTGTGCCAGGGTCGAGGCGGTGCCATCTTGGATTTCGGTGGTCATGTTTTCCTCCTTTTTAGCTTTCCCACGGGTGCAGAGGGCCGGTGGGTGGACCAAGAGGGTGAGGGGGTCGGCAGCTGGCTGGAAAGCCGTGTTTCACAGTCGGATTGCTGCTGGGAGAGGATCGTTGGTCTGTGCTGGAGCGGAGCTGTGATTCACGCGTCTTCTCACATGCCAGTCCTGGCCACGCCCCCAAGACATTTCTTCTTAGTTATAACTATTTTTTTGTTTTTGGAGATGAGGCATTGTTCCCCATGCCAACTTAGCCCCTGGTCTTGTTTTGTCACGTTCCTCTTACCAGGTGGGGGATTTGATCTCCTCCAGTGCTTGCTCCTGGTTTTTGGTCCTTCAGGTAACGGTTAACTACATGCCGTCACTATTATTTTATTTTTATTTTTTGGGGGGGTGGGGGGTGGTTCTTGTTTGTGCCTCTTAGTCATTGTTTTGCTTTTGGACATCCGGAAGGTGGAAGACTTTGGTAGACACAGGTCTCACCCCTCTGTTTATGAAGATGTTTTTGGTATTGCTTGATACAAAACATGCTGGTATTAGGGGGATCATACTGGGCTGACCGTGTGTTTTTGTTCTTTTTTTGTTTTGTTTTTTCCGCCCAGTATCCAATCCTCCTGTAGGCAGCAGTATAATGCAAATTTGAGACTTCTTTCCCTCAATGGACTTGAGTTTTGTGGCGAGTGCAAAACTTTAAATTTGTATTTATTTATTTTTTTTCCAGATTTTCAAGTTCTGTTAGGTGCTAGCTCCAGAGATGGACTAGGGACTTATGGGATTTGTAGTGTGCATAGAGCAGCGCAGGTGACCCCAGCTAACGTAACCTTGATCCAAACAATCAGAAATGAAAGGGATTCAGGAGTTAATGAACAATGGGAGGTGGAAAAACACATAACATTTTATGAAAAATAGATTACAGGGCCATTTAACTAGTAGTTGTGTAAAGTGTTGTGGTTTTGTTTTTGTTTTTTTGTTTTTTCAGAGAATGATCTTGTTTAGTGTCTCTTGAAGCATAGATTTGGGTATTCAGCACCGTTTTATTGTATTTATTTTTGCACAAATAACATGGAATGAAATCATATCGAAGAATTCCATGTATGGATGTTTTTCCATAGTTAAAGTCCAGCTTGGACCTAATATATCACTATGCATGTACTATACCTGTGGAATCTCCTTTAAAGCTGGAAATGACTTCAGTAGGCACCACATGCAAAGCAAACTCTGAATGGCACAGTGCCTAAAGAGCGATCTCCTCTGTTCACAATGCAGCAGGATGGCCACTCTGCATTAGACATGGTAGTGAAGCTAGCGGTGTCTACTGCTGTTTTTCCAGCTTCTGGAGGCATCCCAAAGGTATAGTATATGTATAGTTACACTCGTCCAATCTAGGCCAGTGTAACTATGTAAAAGAACGGCCATACCTGGGATTTTTCTTTTAACCCCATATGTACAGCTGTACGTCTTTCATCTGTGGATTGGCGGCCCTTTATTTACCGCTCATAAGGGGCACTGGATAAATAGCCATCAGGTGGTTGATCAGATCAATTAGATGGCTCAGTACACACACTGTATCAAGCTGCTCCAAAAGGCTGGGTACAATGTGATTGCTGTTCTCGGTCATCACAGCGATCACATGGTATGGTTTACAATATTGATCCCTCTTCCCCTTACTTTGGGGGAATTAGAGACTCAATAATAGGACAGAATAAATTGAAGAGCGGCTGCAGATTTGGGTATTGTTTCATTGATGTGTGTTGTTTGTTTAAACCTTTCCTCCCACCTTCTCTCCTTCACATGCTGTTGCCATGTGACCTGTTACTCAACTTTCTCCTCCTTTTTATCCTTGCATCTGAACATTAACCCCTTCATCTTCATAAGGCCAATGTAGGTAACCAGTGCATTAACCCCTTCATTTCCTCCTTCCTGTGTACATTAATGTACCTAGTGTCCTATTCTCGAGTGTTCAACTCCTTCAGTACCAGCAAGTTTCATTTGCAAAAAATTGTGGCAAAAAACGATCACCTTGGGTGTCTGTTTTCCCAAAATAGCTAATTTTGTGGGTTTCATACTATTGTCATTTTTATTTTTACAGAAAGAATAAACAGGTATTTTTAAAAACATTTTAAAAACTTTTTTTTTTTTTTGCCCTTTTTTATATATTCGAAAAATGAAAAACCCAGCAGTTATTATATACCACCAAAAGAGCATTAACTGTCAAACTTGCAGTGCTGACAACTGAAAATGGCTTGGTAATGAATTTAACTTTCAGAAAATGTATGCTAAGAGGTCTTGAGTTTAATTGTGATTCCAAAAAGTGTTTTTCAGTGTGCTTAGGATAAAATGGTCAATATATTTGCCGAACATGCTTTTTAATTGGGGAACCCCACTTCTTTCATCTCTGTAGAGGCAAATGGAACACCAGTACTTTGATGATTGATGGAATGGTTTGTCAGCTTGGGGAAAAAGCTGAGCAGTTATGGAAGAGAGATGGAGGCACAGGCAAATATCCACCTGCTACCTTGCATGTATGTATCAATTATTTTTATTTTTTTTTTCTGCTCATTTTGCCTCTGGATATTGGTTGCTTAATGCATTTCTTTTTTTCAGGCACTTTTGGATCTATATCTCCTAGAAAATGCCGATGAAATAAGCAAGCATGCTATTGTATCCTTTCTACATTGGCTGTTATTTCATTCAGTCTTCGGGTTTAAACAACTAAAGCAGGGCTACCTCAGCAATTGTGGCTTTACCACATTAAGACCTACCTATGCGCACTGTGCCTATTGTGCATTTCCCTCTTGTCACCCTTTCCTGCACGTTGTACTTGAAAAAGTATTTATACCCCTTGAAATTTTCCACTGGTTTCAGTGCAGTAAGGGTTGAATCTGAATGCCTCAAGTGAGTCAAGTCACCATCTCTGGTAGTCGCTGTTCTATTTATGTACATGTGTCCCAATATCTTTCAGAAAATTTTACTAAAACCCACTTCTATTTGCAAATTTATTTATTTATTTTACAATGTAAGGTGCTCAAAATAAAATGTAATAGTGTGCGTGAAATATTCAAAAAATGTTTTATATATTATATATTCTGAAAAGCGACATTTCCTGATGATGCTTCTATATGCAAGATGCATAGAGATCGGGTTGCTGTCTAATACCGTGGATAACCTACGGACGTCACATCCAGGCACTGGTGGAATGGACGCACAAGGGGAATATCGGCAAACGGCAGGGCGAACGAGTCTGGTGAGCTAGACCCAGTTTGCCAGCGGCAGTGTGCAGGCTGTTGAAGCTGGTGCCGGCCAGGGCACGTTTTAATGTGAGCATAACAATTGTCGCTTGTGTTAAACAATTTTTTTTATTATTAAGAGTGCAACACCATCACCTTGTTCATTTACTTTTATGATAACTGGTGCCATCTGCTGGATGGAAGCACATCTTTAAAGGAAAGATGGTAATAAAAGGCTGGGGAGTTTCCGAATACAGCTTTTATAATAAAAAGCTGTGATTGGTCCTGGTGACCTTGGCCATCTGGTGAGTGCATTCATTTTCCTGCGCGTGGTGGAGCACTTGACGTATTTTGAGGAAGAGCATGTTTGAAAGCTTTTAAAGCGTGTTGGATGGTTTGCAGCAAAAAATTTTTTTTTTTTTTAATTGTCGCTTTTCAGCATTTGTGTTGCTTTTTCAGGTTTATTTTGTTTGTTTTTATTTTTTTTAGATTTTTTTTTTTTGTATTGATCACAGTATTGTGTTCTGTATGTACATACACATATATGTAATATATTGATATAACAAACACATTTTTTGAAAATTTCATGCACAATAATTATGCTATATCATTTATTTGTTGACAATTTTTTTTTCACAAATAGAAGTGGGTTTTAGTAACATTTTCTGTAAGATATTAGGAAGCATTCACATATTCTAGGTGGACATATAAATGTAATGCTTTACTATCTAAAAAAAACAATTGATTTATACAGTGCTTTGGCTATCAGAATTGTTTGTATATATATATGTGTATGTGTGTGTATATATATATATATATATATATATATATATATATATATATATATATATATATATATATATATATATATATATATATATATATATATATATATATATATCCTTTCCTTGTCTGGTTGAGTCCATAACTAGTATTTTTATAGTCTTAAGTAATTCATTATGTTATATAAAACCAATGGCAGTTAGTTAGAAGTCCAAAATATCATGCGGTTTCAAACTGCCATAGCAGCGCTCATGTCAATCCATCAACATATGACACACTCTTATATAAAATTCCTCATATGAGTGAAAAAAGTCCAATGAAGTGGTTTGAGAGTGAATCAAATTCCTTATAGGTGATAAAAGTTCTTATATTTGTGCACCGCACACCCAGGCTTGTAACTGCGTGAGCAGAAACTCGCCCTTTTGGGTTAAACTCACCAGAAATCTCCACTGGCTCTGCTAATCTTATTGGGTATGGAAGGCTCCAGTGAACAAGTGTCCTTGGCCCCAGTTTGACAGCGTATCGAGCCTTCCATACCCAATAAGAATATTAGTGCCAGTGGATATTCCTGAGAAGTGGCAACATAAGATGTGTTTGACGCTTAATTTTTTTCAGATTTCTGGTGAGTTTAACCCCAAAGGGGCGAGTTTCTTCTCACATGATGACGAGCCTGGGGGTGTGGTGCACGAATATAAGAACTTTTATCAGCTAAACCACTTCATTGGACTTTTTTCACTTGTATGAGGAATTTTATATAAGAGCGTGTCATATGTTGATGGATTGACATGAGGGCTGCTATGGCAGTTTGAAGTTGCATGACATTTTGAACTTTAATTGCCATTGGTTTTATGTGTTTTTTATTTCATAGTAGCTGCTATCACAAATGGTTTTAGATTATAAGCTATAGTTTTGACATTAATTACCTTAGAGGAGTGTTTATCCTTGGCGCTGAGCGGTGCTGTCGGGCTGTATTTATGCAGTTTGTGTTATATTTCAATTCATTATGTTATGGTGAATAAACGTGAGGATAGAGGCAAAATGAAAACACTGCTATCCCAAAATCAATCAAAAAAGAGGGGTAAATAAACACATTGGTGAAAACAAATTCATACATTGATAATCTAAATTTAGTAGTGATTAATTACCTAAAGTGAGTGAGGTAACATATTCAGTGAAAAGTATTCCTAAAGTAGTAAAAAGAGTCCCAAAAAATTTAATTTATAATATATATATAACCAAAAAAAAAGAAGACGACGTCCCTTTGTGACGAAACGCGTAGGGAGGAGCCTGCGACGTCACCACGTCTGTTCTCGTGTTGGGCATACACAAACCTAGGAAGCGGAGGCAGTAGACGGAGACGCTGTTTTGGCTGACATTTCGATCTATGCTGTTGACTCACTGAAGTCCTGTAAGTGCAATTCCTTTTAAATAAATTGATTGTGCAGACGTTATTACGCTATGGCTTGTCCTCTTGTCTTTTACTCCTGAGATATTACCTGCCGCTTACGGGCATCGTATACTGAGGTTGTGGGGAGACCTTTATATTCCCTGTGCCGTTTATGACTGCCGTAATAGCAGTCATTGGGATTCGGTAAGCGCATCTGATATTACACCTTGGGTGTGAAGACTGATTGGAGGATTCCCTATCTGCACCTTTACCTTCACAATTTATTTTGGCACTTTTTCTTTTTCCATCACAGACTTTCTTTTTTTTGGTTATATATATATTATAAATTAAATTTTTTGGGACTCTTTTTACTACTTTAGGAATACTTTTCACTGAATATGTTACCTCACTCACTTTAGGTAATTAATCACTACTAAATTTAGATTATCAATGTATGAATTTGTTTTCACCAATGTGTTTATTTACCCCTCTTTTTTGATTGATTTTGGGATAGCAGTTTTTTCATTTTGCCTCTATCCTCACGTTTATTCACCATATTATTTATTTACTTAGAGGTTTATTTTCGCCCTTTTTGTATTCAATTATGAATGTTTTTGTTTCATTATTTTAGCGCCGCATCTCTTTTTTATTACCTTTTTATGATGAGATTTGGAGACTAGATCTTGGTGCAGGCTGCTTTTGTGTCACAATATTTTTTGACTATTACCCTGAGCGCAGCTTTCACCTGTTTTTGTTCTATCATTATGTTATGACTAGGGACTCACTATCACTGCTTTTTGAGGATATAGAAAAAGGGAGACCTAGAAGCTATCTTTTGTGTCTCATTACCTGACTATTTCTGAATCTCTGTATCCCTCAGATTTAATGGTAAGAACAAAAATCTTGTTTTACACAATTTTCTGATTCTGGAGTATTTCTTTAACATTTTTCAACTCAGACAATTTATTTTTTATTGGACATCATGTACTCCTTTCCAGACAAGCCTAATTCTTCCATTGAGTCTTTTCCTACTGCTTTTTCTGTCCCTTGTGGACTCATAAAGCTTATTCAAGGATTTTGGCTGTTGGATCACAATGATTACCAGGTAGAGCATTGTTTTTCTGTTTTATTTACTTACAAATTTAAAAAGCCTTGGCTCCTGATAAATTATATTTACCATTTTAATTTGTCTTTAGTTTTGTTCGAACCTGGCATGCCACGTTCTACAGTTGATTCAGACAGTGTTATAGGCTCGCAACAGTAATATATTGTTCCATGTACAGGGTTGTGCTCACAGATATGTTAATGTGTGTACATATAAACCTTACCTTGATGATTTATTTTGCTAAAGCACAAACTATCAAACACTTGCACTGTTTTAAACAGTCCAAATTTTCTAACAAATCATAATTGTACATTACAGGACACAGGCTGTATATTCAAAGCCCCTGGGTTATAGGCTGCTATGTTCTGGTAATTGGAAGCTGCCAAAAGCTTTTCTAGGCACGGCCCATAGGCGTACTACTAAAACTCCACCTCACTTAGTGGGTCCTCTGATTTTTTGCTAGTGTCCTTATTTGATGAACTTCTTTCTATGAAGGTTTTTTTGTGCTTTACCAGTTCTTTTTTTTTTTTTTTGGATTCTTCAGTCAACTCTTCACTGCCTTATACTATAACAATAGAAGCGGTGCATCCAGATCAGTGTAACCTCGATAATACCCTGGGAGTTGTACCTGGACCTCACACTGTAGGGCTTGTAGCGTTGCTTTTTGACGTTTACCTTGGCACTCGGTGCAACAAGTGTAGTTAGCAGTAGGGTGCTAAACAGGTCCAGGGGTGTGGTCCATACCTTTGCCCACCATGAAAAGTAAAGCCTTGAGAGAGGTGTGGAGATTCTCTCTCTATATAGAGAGAGAGAGAGAGAGATAGAGAGATGGTTCTCAACCTGGGGGTCGAATGACGATTTGCCAGGGGTCACCAAATCCTGGGCTGTTCCTGAAGCCCGCACCGCTCTCCCAGACTTTTCGCAGCCACTCATTCAGTTCATGGTATGGCTGGGGGGCAGAGACTAGAGGCCAGCTGACTAGTGAGGAATGTGAAGTGGGAGGGGCTGGAGGAGACCCTATCTCCTGATTTCGGCATAGGTGTCACTGCTGTGAGACATCACAAAGTCAGAGACACGGCGAGTAACACTACCTGTGATTATAGTTGCCATTAAAAGTCTGCACTACATTTCTCGGATCAGCAAATAACCTTGATCAAGAGCACCTAAGTTGGCTGATTAGAACTCCCCCCGGCACTGCCACTGATCCCACCCCCCCACCGGCACTGCCACTGATCCCACCCCCCCACCAGCACTGCCACTGATCCCACCCCCCCACCAGCACTGCCACTGATCCCCCCCCCCCCCACCAGCACTGCCACTGATCCCCCCCCCCCCCACCACCAGCACTGCCACTGATCCCACCCCCCCCACCAGCACTGCCACTGATCCCACCCCCCCACCAGCACTGCCACTGATCCCACCCCCCCACCAGCACTGCCACTGATCCCACCCCCCCGCCAGCACTGCCACTCATCTCAACTCCCCGCCAGCACTGCCACTCATCTCAACTCCCCGCCAGCACTGCCACTCATCTCAACTCCCCGCCAGCACTGCCACTCATCTCAACTCCCCGCCAGCACTGCCACTCATCTCAACTCCCCGCCAGCACTGCCACTCATCTCAACTCCCCGCCAGCACTGCCACTCATCTCAACTCCCCGCCAGCACTGCCACTCATCTCAACTCCCCGCCAGCACTGCCACTCATCTCAACTCCCCGCCAGCACTGCCACTCATCTCAACTCCCCGCCAGCACTGCCACTCATCTCAACTCCCCGCCAGCACTGCCACTCATCTCAACTCCCCGCCAGCACTGCCACTCATCCCACCCCACCAAGGAGTAAGAGAAGGAATAAAAATGAAGAATACATGGAAAGGAGAGGAAAAGAGGGGGACAAAGAAAAAGGGGGAGAAAGAACAAGAAAGATGGCTAGAGAGAGGGATGGGGAAAAAAAACAGGAAATTATGATAGAGAGATAAAAGGCAAAGAAAGGAGAACAAAGAGTGGTACATCCTAAAATGTACCATAAGGGGTTTTAATACTGTATGAGTGGAAGGGACTCGGGGAGCGCTAAATGTCCGTGGGTTAGGGGTGCAAATTACTTGTCTTACCTTGGGTGCCGACAACCCACGCTACGAAAATTATTTTTCTGTTAGGGGTCCCCACAACTTGGGAAATTTTATCAAGGGGTCACAGCACTGGATAGGTTGAGAACCACTGATATAGAGAGAGATGGAGAGAGATATATATATATATATATATATAGAGAGAGAGAGAGAGAGACAATATAATCTATATCTTTCTCTCTCTGACATGGATCAGTAAGACAGCCTCATCCTGGTTATTGCTAGTGAATCTCCCTGCTGGACAGAGGCTTTAGAACCACTTTATGGGTCCACCTTTTCTCCAACAACTGTGTTTTTGCCCTTCCCTTTAATCTGTCCACTGCACCTTAGGTTTTCACCAAGGTGACCCTGTTTTTGTTCTTCCTTTTTCAGGGAATTGCCCTAAGTGGAATACCTAGACTATTTTCTTCCAAAGGATCAATTGACACTGACTCTTAAAGCCAATGTTCAATGCACTGTCCATATCTTACAAAGGTTTAGGTCGATCCCTAATTTCCAGAAGTCTGAGCTGGAACCGGCTCATTTCTTTGAGTATCTGGGTCTGTTCTTGCATATAGCCCTGTCCAAGGTTTTCCTTCCACAGGTCATACTGCTTTCAGCTTCCATGTTTAGACTCGCCAGTTCAGTGGTCAACCAAGCTTCTGCTTTGGCATGATGGTAACCACTTTCAAATAATTTTTCTATTTTCCTATTTTGCTGCAGACTGTTGCAACTCGACATTCAGGCAGCTCGGGTCATGCAATCTCAGTCTCTGGATCATCGCATGCACCTAAAACTAAACCAGGCATGCCCTGGCCTGGTGGATCACAAGTCCTGCACTAGTCCGGGAAAATCCTTCCTCCCATCCGTTTGGGAAGTTCTAGCGATTAATTCCAGACTGTTTGGCAGAAGCCCTAGATATTTTCTTGGTGCAATGGACTTGGTCAATGGAAGACACTTGTCTCCTGGTTAAATGTCTTGAACCCTAGAGCAATTCAGTTATCCATTCAATGCTGGATATTTTGTTTGCAAGGACATCCGACCCAGGATTCGGTCGGATATTGTCATAGCATCGCCTTACATCAGCAATTGGGAAGAAAACAGAAGTCTGACAGCTCAAAGAGAAGCGGACCTTATCTTTGCTTGAGCCAAGTGTCACATGCCACCCCTTTCCGCAATGCACAACTTGGGTGTGGAAAACTGGCAAGCCCACTCATGCATCAACATCTGGAGTGTGGTTTCTTCAACCTGAATTATTTCAAAACTTTGTCACAAGTCTGGGACAACGGTGTGGACTTCTAGCTTTCAGGTTCTTCAGCAGTCTGTGCAAGTTTGTCACCAGGTCCAGGAATTCTCCAGTTTTTGCAGTGGATGCTCTGGTATCACTGTGGGATGAGGTGAACCTGATCTATGACTTTAGTCGTCAGACTCCTTGCTAACCTGTGCCGTAGGTTTGAAATGGAAAGCTTTCTGGTGATTCTCATCATGCCAATCTTGCAGACAGATGTCTACTTGGACCTCACCTGTCTCCTGGCAGACTCTCATATGCTCCTCCAAACGGTCCACATCTTCTGTCCTAAGGTAGTTTTTGATTTTTTTTTTCACCTTAACTAGGATATTAGTCCATTCTGGCTTCTAGAAGACATCCTGACATTTCTGGCTCTTATAAGATATGTCTCCATTGCCTGGATCTAGTTCGTTC
Source organism: Lithobates clamitans (assembly GCA_037952925.1). Classification (NCBI taxonomy): domain Eukaryota; kingdom Metazoa; phylum Chordata; class Amphibia; order Anura; family Ranidae; genus Lithobates; species Lithobates clamitans. Next base: position 13,236,139 of record JBBGZY010000353.1, on the reverse strand, counting down.
TGCCACCTAATCTTTTGCTCACTCTCCCCCAAGTTTTACCAGGCAGCTGATCAGGCTTCATCTGAAGCCATCTTTAGTTGTATGGTCTTTTAGGCAGCTTACTGAGTTGCAGGCATTTTTTTTTTTTTTGTAGGCACTTTTCCTCAGTTGGGCTGCTTTTGGTTGGTCCAACAGTTTCTTAAAGTGTGCCCCTCAATTACGAAGAAAAATATAATCATATTTTTGTACCCAACATAAAATCCATTTCTTGGAGTTAATTGTGTCCTATGATCATGATCTGTGTCTGATCATTCTTTTGGTACTGCTTTTGCATAAAACTGTAGGAGTTCTGCTGGGCTGGTCACAATTTTTTATTTTTATCTTCAATGCACTGCTGTTCTGCTGAACATCTTTACAGACAGTTTCCTGTCTATATGAATGAATATATGAATGCCCTCTGCCACATGTCATTTTCATAGGGTGGGTTTCCTTATATCATTGGAACATGCTAATACTTTGGCACATCCAATTTTAACCTCCATTGGGAGAGCCATAAAGGCAGAGTGACCACGCAGAAGGACTACTGGAATTGTTATCTCCTTATAACAGGAATTCTAGTCATAGGGTCATAATAATCTTTTAAATAAAGTATTTAAAATATGAAAAAAAACCTTTTATTTTCACATACTGATTCTTATTAGATTTCAGCGTATATAGGTTTACATGCTCTTTAATGAGTGATTTTCAAAAGACCACATAATTGGCAAAATAATGGGAGCCGCTGGATATAATCACCTGTTTGTGTCTTTAAACTTGGTGATGCTATGGAGATGGGTCTTTGTAGAAGCTAGCAATTAAGAGGTATCTGTTGGAAGCTAATATGTAAGGGGATGCCAGTTTTAGCTGAGTTTTCCTCAGTTTATTAAAACTTGTTATAGTTCAGTCCACACTTTGCTAATAATGCTAATATCAACCTGGTCTTGGTTACAAAAAGTTAGTTATGGTAAAATATGGGTTTGTTTTTAACTTTCTTTAGAATTCTCTGGACTGTATACTTCACCCAGCTGCAAGCCGTGTGATGGGCTGGCAGCATAATCAAATAATTGAAACTTTAATGTGCCAAGGAGATTACAGACAAGCCCTGCGCTACATACAAGTAATGAAGCCTCCAGCAGTTACAAGTGCAGAAGTCAAACTGCAGATCACTGTGCTGCTGATCAACAAGTAAGTTGTATATTGCCTCCATTTTTTTTTTTTTCCTTTCTTGACCACTTGAGTCCCAGCAGTTTGAATCTGTATAAATACCCTTGCGGAGGCTTTTTTCAGGTTTTGACATATGATAGATGGTATTACTTTGCAAGCAACATAGCCAGTATTGGCTGCTCAGGGTTCCCCTCCTCATTGGCTGCAACAGTGCAACGCCATTGCCTCATGCTGCTGTCAGCCAATGAGAGAGGGGGCAGGGCCAGGCTGCGGCTCAATGTCTGAATGGATATAGGGAGCTGTGTTGCTCAATGTCTGAATGGATACAGGGAGCTGTGGCTCAGCTTGGGTGTCTCTATAGCAAGCTGCTTGCTATGGGGGCACTCAATGGGAGGGAGGGACCAAGAGCGCTGAAGAGGGACCTGAGAAGAGGATAGGTGCTGCTCTGTACAAAACCACTGCACAGGGCAGGTAAGTATTATGTGCTTTTTTTTTTTTTTTTTTTAATTTAAAAAAAAAAAAAAGTCTATCACTTTAAATTATATACTTTTATTTTCACAGTGCTCTGTGAAACCACCAGTGGCCCAGGAGTGTATAGTTTAAGTTTCTGGACATTAGCGATGGATGCTGGCTGTTGTGGACAGCTGGCAGTTCCAGCACTTGCCTCTGCTGAGACCTGCAGGGCCGCCTATCCCTGCCGCTGTTTTAAAATCATATATAAAAATATTTCTTGGCAACAATTCTGTCATCCCTCAATTCCTTTTAATAATCTTGAAAAAAGTGATGTGTAATAGGCAAGTATTCTGATTTTAAGTAATTTTATTTTTTTTCAACTGTGTAATTTATGGACAAGATCACTTTCTTTTCACCTAGCTTGATGCTTTTTAAAGTTCAGCAGGAACTGGCCAAATTTTCATCCACCTCTGGCCATTCCCGGGAATGTTGGAAATTTGTTTTTTTTCAAACCGCACTTCAGCTAAGATTAATATTAGCTGACCGCTTTGGATGGGAGGATTTTTTTTTTTGTTTAAACACGAGAAAATGTATTTGCTATTCATTCTACAGCTTTCTCTTACCTCTTGGAAATGGATATGGCTGCACCTTGAGGGAGTTTGCTTGTCACCTTGGGTGAAATTTTAGACGTAAAATTTGTACATGTAACTTTGTTAAACCAGTAGGAGTGAAATAATTAACCTAATTTTTTTTATTTATTTTTTATTTTCATTATTTGTGTCAGAAATCTTATTGAGGCCTGGAATCTACAGAGGCTTCACTCTACCAGACTGAATGTAGAAGAACTTTTAAAACACATGTATGAGACATGCCAGGACGTGGGGCTCATAGAAGATCTGTTAAAATTAACATTCACAGATTCTGAGCAAGTAAGTAATGTCTTCAACCCGTAAATCTCATGCTCATCAATGCCTAAAGTATGAAGTGTTAGTCTGAAGAGTGTAATTTTATTGCTTTAGCTAATTTACAACATGTTCATTTAAATTTCAGGGATTTTTGCACAGGTTTTTGCAGACAAGTGGAGGTGTGCAAAATCAAGAACTGCTTCTGGTGCATCACTTGCAGAGAGCCAACTACATCCCAGCTCTGCAGCTGAACCAGTCTTTGAAAGGTTACCATATGGTAAGATCCCATCCCCACATTTGGGCATCAAATGACAAAGGTTTTTGTGCAAAGGATAACTTTTCCAATGCAGGACAACTAAATGCTTTTGTGTGATGAAATACACCTTTCTCTTGCCATATTATATTTCGTGTTATGAGTATTATCAACCCTTTTATTTTATACATATTTCTCTGCTTGTGCAGTTTGATTCAGATCGAAAGCTTCGAGAGAGAGCAGTGGCCAGGAACGCTATACTTGATCAGTATGGCAAAACACTTCCAGGTGTGCAGCGGACTCTTGCGAATGAAAGGACTAAGCACTCTGCATTAACAACGATTTGGAAGGAAGGTACAGTTTGATGTCACAATTTACCAGTGTTTCTCCCCAATTGATGTGGAAATCTTCCCAATGGGAGCACAGATGGCAGCAATAATCTGTTTGAATCTTCCACCCACTGTTTAAAAATGTAAAAGAGTCCCTGGTTATTTTCTTAAGTCCACTTTATACCTTGCTTTTTAAAGTAAGTGTACATAATTTCCTGACAGCTAAGAATGAAGTATTCCAAAAAATAATTACCCTGAGCTTTAGGTTAGTGTCTGTAGCAAGGGCTTATGTGTGTTAGATATTTATGAATACAGCTGAGAACTGCACAGGCTGCAGTTTTTACATTATTGGCATTTCTTTCCATTAGGAAATTACACAAACACTTGTGGGGGAGTGATGTGATATGTATTAAATGTTACACGTAACTTTGCATGCATGAATGTAACATGAAAAATATATCTGATAATGAGCCCTTTTTGAAAACAAAGAAACAAGAAAAACAGTATAGTTAAGGAAAGAAAAACTTCATGTACCCACTAATAAAATTTGGTAGGATAGCTAAAGGAAAATTGTTTTTTGGTTTCATTTTTATTTCCTTTCTCGTCCATTGGAGGATACAAGGAGTCATAAACATTCTGCTTATACTGCTGTCAACAGGAGTATTGGACACTGGCAAACTAAACCTTTAGTCCAGCTCAGGATAACTCCTCTAGGTCCAGAGCTGTTGGCATTGCCTCAGCACTTGCCCTTTAAAGACTCTGAGTAGGCTGATCAAGCTAAGCTACCTCATTGCTTGGATCGCTAAGCATCTTTAAAATCCCATACTCTGCTAGTTCCTGTTGCCGATGTGGTTAATGCTGAGGAAGCGCTGGTGCCCTCTGGTAGAGTGTTGCACAATCTATTCAGTATTGAGGAAACCTGTCCCTGCTGCTGCTGCTGCTGCTGCTTCTGCTTTCCAAAGAACCTCTCTGATCTTTGCTTCAGTTCTGCAGTTTCGCTTACAGCAAATGCAGTCACATTTTGGCTATCTAACACTCACCGACTACCTGCTTGGGTTTCATGAGTACCTGACACCTTGCCCTTGTATTCTGAGATTTACATTTTTTACCACTACATGATTGTGACATGTTTTTATTCTAGACAGAGGGGACAGTCCCTCTGTTCTGAGTGCCCCCCAGCTTACTCTGCCAGGGGCTTCTGTGCTGCATGCACCTTCTGAGGTGGCTCATGTCTGCAGCTTGGAATCATGTTGCCCCCTGCTATTAGATTCTGTCCTGTGTTTAGCGTCTTCCTAAGCTCTTAACTATGGCTATTTCCTCTACCATTTTACAGAAGGTGTTTTCTACAGCCATGCCTAACTTTATAACCCAAATCACCCAGTTACTTACTGACTTAAAGACCACATGCAAGCTTCAGTGCCTTCCTCTGAAGATTCTGGATCTGATCCACCTGAGGTCTTAGTGGCTTTTGAGCAAACAGCTGCTGAGACATATTCCGAGTCTCTCCAGTCCTTGCCTGGTTACCTAGCTTTCAAGGAGTTAGTCTTTTGCACAGGAGAGCACTTTAGGGTTGATTTACTAAAGGCAAATCCACTCTGCACTGCAAGTGCACATGAAAAGGGCAGTCGCTGTAGATCTGAAATGAGGGGAAGCTCTGCTGATTTTTATCATCCAATCATGTGCAAGCTAAAATGCTGTTTATTTTCCTTGCCTGTCCCCCTTAGATCTACAGGGACTGCACTTTCAAGTGCACTTGTAGTGCAAAGTTGATTTGCCTTTAGTAAATAACCCCCTTTGGCTCTTATGAATGCAATTTGGACCACTTTAAACTGGAGGATCAGTCTTTTTGAGTGTGCCAGTACTGTTCCCATTTGCAACTTCCAGGGGTGCTTTACACTGAGGGCCCTCTGTCTTCCCAGACCCTGACCCGATTTGCAGGGAAGTCTGACGAATGTTTCGCAGCCATTTTTAATTACTTTGTTTTTTGGATTCTACCTCATATTGACGTTAATCAAAACTCCTCACTTTATCACTGCCTGAGCTAGTTTGTACATGGCAGCTGTACAAAAACCGGTCTTTGCTTAGCCTAACTTTGGAGTGCTGAACGTATTGTGTGGAGCTAGCCTATAATGTGATCTTCAGGCACTGGGTTTCTTTGGTAGCTTCCAGACTCCCAAGTGCTGGAAAGTTAGCCAGGGAGCCCTTTCCAGGTCCAGAGCTGAGGCATTGCTTTGGCGCTTAACTCTGAAGACCAAGTATGCCATTCGGTTGTGAGCACTGCGAGCTAACTCATTATTTGCAGTCGGGTGCTTTCTAAATCTACTGCTGGTTTTACTATGGAAGGATTAGCGCTGGGGACTTGACCTCATCAGCTGGGTGGAGTGTCGCACACGCTCTTTTCTGCCATTCAGCATAGAAGCACCTTCCCACTGCTGCGTTTTTTTTTTTTTTTTTTTTTTGCAGAGCACCAAGTGGAAGGCCAGTGTTTAGTCCATTGCCTGCCTACAGTGAATTGGTTACCTCAGACTATCCATCCCTCTTCAGCCTCAAGCTGGCTGAGTTTGAATACCCGAGACCTTGCCTCACACTTAGAACTTAGTTACGTTACAGCCATGAGGTCTCTACATGTCTAGCTCACTCTTAGCAATTCCGAACTGACGTTTGTAATCTGAAATATAGTGACCCAATACTTCTGGTGTCTACTTCATTTGAGTTTGCCTTAGCCCATTCAGGTGAGGCTGAATACCTCACCCTGTCATTGGCCTTTACTGCAGTTCTACAAAACTTTGTAGCCAGAGATAATAACTTTGTTTTTGAGGCACCCCGTCTCCCTGTGTTACCTCAATTTTACTAGAGGTCATTTTGGCATTATTGGAGTGCGAACTACCCTGCATTTGGAGGATCAGTCGGCTTTCTCCAGCTTTGGGTATTTTTAGAGCTCCTTCATCTGCAAAGGCCTTTGTATTAAACTCGCTAATCTGTCAATCCTTAGCAGAATGGGTCATATTTGTCCCTAAAGCTGGGATAGTCCCCCCCTTGAGCGTGTAAAAAAAAAAAAAAAAAAGTCTGGAGCGTTGCACTTCAGTAAAAACAGCAAAAGAGACCTACTGGGGATGATTTAATAAAACCTGAGAGTGCAAAATCTGGTGCAGCTCTGCATGGTAGCCCATCAGCTTCTAACTTCTGTTTGTTTAAAGATTATTTGTTTTTAAAAAAAATACTATGCTTGATACATTAAGAATTTTATTTGGGAGTTCAAAATGTACACCTGCCTCAGCATTAGAGGTTTGAGAAGATTTTGTCCCACCCTTCAAGGCAAATGTCCACCATAATGGGCAATGCCTGACCCCTTAGAAGGTACAGAGATTATGGATAAGGTGCGACAGGATTTCCCAGCCATACCCAAACTGCAGTTCTTGGTACACAAGCAGATAGGTGCAGGAATGAGAAATAATTTGTTAATCCCCTTTTGTACTCCTTTTTCTAATGCTTTTGGCACTATTTAAAATTGTATTACAATTTAAAATTGGTAGTCTTTCCCACCCAGGCATTTGTTCAGGGTGGTGACAGGCTGAAAGGCAACATGCCTTTCAGCGGAAGCACTTCCCATACGCCATTTCTGTAGTAAACTTGAACAGCATGTTTATTATACTTCTTACTACCTTCTGCTAGAGACACAGCCAAGGAATATAGCCAGCACCTGTATTCTGGACATACAAAACCCTGTACCTTTGGAATCTATTCTGGTACCCCACAGGCTACCCCCTCACTTCAAAGTCAGATCACAGGTGCAATTTGCTGGTGCATAAGGGCTGAATAAAATGCACTCTACTGATGGTTTATATCAAAATGCAGAATACTGCTCGAGGATGATGGCTGTTCCCTTATCCAGGAGCAATGTCCTATTTTATAATACCACTCCCCAACTTGGGGCCTGTCTAACAAAAGCAGATTTCTTTATCACTGTCTGCATTCTTCAGAAAACGTTCAGCTTCCAGAGGCTAGAAAAGCTACACATCTTCCCTCCTCCCTGACTCTTTTCCTGAATCGGAGATGGAATCTCCAAATTCCTTATTTTGGTGTACAGGACACTTGTAATTATAGACCATGGGTTATGCGTAAGCTACCTTCTAGTGTTTGGACAGCTGCAAAAAAGAGGGGAAGGGTCCTCTACTGTACTCCTAGGTAAGGAATGGGCAGGTACCAGATTTTCCTTTTTTTTATGGTGAATGCAAAAATGATTTTTCTATATTTAGTTTTATATAAACATTTTAGAGCTGGTTTACACCAGCGAGCTGTTCTGAACAAATGGCTGCTGGTATGCGCTGGGAGACAATGGCAATGCACCAATTTTTGTACATCCACATGGTCTCTTGTTTCATTTTCTATTTTCATGATGGAATGCAATGTTTTGCGTTAAAACTTTGTTTTATGCATGCACTTTAAAATTGCAAGTTAAACACTTGCTAAGCCATGCATCATGTTGCTTTTTTCAAAACACGAAATGCAAGGTAGTTACCTCTTTGGAGGTTTCTTACGAAGAATTAACTAAGAATGGTCACTAAGGTTTATCGTACTGACTGCATTGAGGAGCACTCAAGGGGCAGAGTTTGCTACCGCTTTATGGGGCAGAGGTAATCCCTGTACAAAACAATGTGCCGCCTCCTAATCCTACCTGTGTACTTTCTTCTCGTTTTGATTTATCAGCAACCCATTCTAAATATAGCTGCCAAAGGGCAGAAGAGGGAGCGGATTAGAGTGGGAATTAAACTGCCATATTACTGTGTTGATAATGAGCTATAGATATGAAGCAAAAGGTAACGGCAATTTACTGTGCATGCACAATTTGTAAACTGCAGTTTCAGAGTGTTTGCATTAAAAAATATACTGTATTTTTACTTTTAAAGTACACCTAAATGCAACACTTTTTTTTTTTTTTTTTGCTTGATAGAGTGGAGATGGTTTAAACACCTGTAAGTTTGTTGCGGTCTGTGCCCTCATTGGGGAGAATCACCCTCTTGTCCTGTTTACCAGTATCACCGAAAGTGAAATGATAAAAAAATCCCAAATTTTGGGTTGTCCCCAGAAAAGGGGAAATCTTACAATGGGGACTCTGGTTATGGGGGATTAACGTTTTTAATTTGCAGGAATTTCCTCTTTCCTGTTTTGGCTATGGGACAGGAAGTGAAGGGAAATCAATAGGGACACAGATGGATTGCATTAAGGTAAAAAAATGTTTTAGGTGTCAGCATCCCCCCCCCCCCTTTTTTTCCCTTAACTTACCCGAGCCCTCAATCGATCCAGTGCCGTTTCTCTCCCCTCACTTCCAGGTCTCGCTGGCTTTGCTGGGGCACCGAGAGCCATCAGCTTCCAGTGCTGTCAATCAAAGCCAGTGACGAGGGAGCCTTGTGTCCCGCTGTCTGGGTCAATGGATGCAGTAGCGGGGTTCGAGTGCGGGCATACACAAGTGCCTTGTCAGAGTGGAAACTTTTTTTTTTTTTTTTTTAATATACAATTTACCTTGCAATCATTTTAATATATGGGGCATTAGTGAAAGTGTTACCAGAGCATTTTCTTTCCTACAACCACGGGTTGCAGGAAAGAAAATAGCTGGATTCCCTGTGCCATTGTGTTCTGGTGGGGGGAGCTGTCTCCGCCGAGAGAACACAGTAATTACGGCTAGTGGCTATAATGGCCACTAGCAATAATTGCATGTAAAATCCGACAGGCTGGTCGATCAATCAACATGGGTACATTCAGCGTGCCCATACATGGTTTGAACAGTCCTACGGCTGGCTTAGGACTAGAACACCACCTGCTGGCTGTTTATGAAAATGCTAATTCTACATATACAATATATTGTTTGCCTGACTGAAAGAGGTTTAAAATTTTTAGCCATGACCATAATAAAGAAAATATATGCAATGTGACTAGACCTATCCTCTATCAGTTCTCTTAATATGATTTTTTTTTTTTGCCTTTTAGTGACAAGGCCCAAGCCTTTATCTACTGTTGTAAAACAAGCTCCACCAGGAAGTGTTATGAGCAAGGCAACTTTTATCAGCAATGTATTGATGAAGATAAAAGAAGTATCTGCCACAGACATTAAAATGGACTTCTCACCCTACAAAAGGTATCATTTTCTTTACTGTATGATAAATACACTTTGAAAAAAGTTTTGGATACTGTGGAGAAGGGTTAAAATCTCTGCCAGGATTTTTTTTTGCAGTCTGTAACTTTATTTTGAAGATTTCTTCTCTCTCGATAGGGCCAGGGCCGTCTTTAGCACAGGGCAAATAAGGCAGCGGCCCAGGGCCCAATCACTGTTGGGGGGGGGGGGCGCAAAAAGCAGCTGCCAATTGAGCCCACGCTGCTGCCTGCCTGCCAGAGTTCCGCCACTTGTTAGCTGCTCACTGGTCACTACTGTCAGTTGTAGATACAGAGAAGCGCTGTATTTACTAGTGACAGCACTTCTCTGGTGTCGGCGGCCTCTCCGATCCCTCTCCGCTCTACACATCTCTATACGAGAGCAGAGGAGGGAGGGGGCGGGGAATGTACACAGGCAGAACTTCCTTGTGAAGCAGCCTGAACGGATGTCATGTAAGTTTAGTTGATCTTCTGTAGATGCACTCTGACTGTGATGTTTTCTAGATGCTAGGAGAGTATTTGGGGAGGGAGAAAATTTCTACATTGGAGTGGGGGGAGCTCTAAACTAGAATCTGGGGGGAGAGCTTCGTACTTAAAGGGATGGAGAACTTGGATTTACACAGCCCTCAGCCCTGCACTCCATACAATGTTTACCCCGCATTCCGTACACAGCGCACCCTTTATTCCATACGTAGCGCACCCCGCACTCCATAAAATGTTTACCCCGCATTCCGTATGGAAATGCGCCACCCCGCGCCTAAGAAAATGTTTGCCTAGGGTCCAATCAATATTAAAGAGGCCCTGGATAGGGATAACATTTAAATGTTTTCCATATACCTACTAATTCCAGCAATTTTAATAGGCTTTCAAACGCCAAAACTGAATTGTTCAAGGAAGATTGCCCACCTATTAACCATTGTTTTCTATATTGTCAGTAGGTTGCCTTAATACAGTCAATCATCTTTGCTTAACGCCTTGTTGGCTATTCAGAGACCTGCACTGTTTTCACTAGAAATCTGCAGGTCTCTGCAAGGGCACGCAGAAAGCAGTTGTCTTCTATGTGTCAGGTACACACTCAAAAGCAGTCTTCAGGTGCGTTTTAGTGCGATGTACATATCTACAATATTTTTTGCAATTTTTTTTTTCTTTCTTGTACATTATGGGACACAGAGCCTCAGTAATTACTGATGGGTTATATAGGGTATCACTAGGTGATTGGACACTGGCACACCCCAAACAGGAAGTTCAACCCCCTATATAATCCCTCCCCTTACAGGGATACCTCAGTTTTTTCGCCAGTGTCTTAGGTGTTGGTCACATGTAAAGATGTGCTGAGCTCCAAAGGGAATATCCTATATCCTATACTGGGGTAAGCCATGCAAATCGGATCCATTTCAAGGTGTCCTTTTTTGGCCGAATTGAATGGTACTCGGGCCTTGTGTCCGAAGAAACGAGGTCTTACCTGTAACGCTTCTCTTTTTAGAGAGCTGGACCCCGGGATCCAGTATTTGTTTTTTTTTAGCCAAATCCCTGGCAGGGTGCTTTACGGGCCCAGAACTGTGGATCCTCCTCTTCTAGGGGGCCCCTGTCTCTGAAGGTTTTCCAAACGGAGCCCACCATGAGAGGTGGAGAGTGGGTCTGTATAACAGAACCCTGCAGCTGGATAAGGTAAGGGAGATTCCTCAGAATTTTTTAATTCTAGTAGGTCTCCTTTAAGTAAATGTATGCTATGCCTATTATCGCCACCGGGGGCTGCCAAGAGCACATACCTTCACATGCTTGATTTTGTCTGTCTCAGTGTTACGCTGCACAGCTTCTCCAGCCGAAGCTTCAGGTAGGATGCGATGGGGGGCTCTTCCTCAGGGATATTCCCACCAAAATCAGGGGGGCCACGGTGTTCTGAAAGGCGGTAGTCTTCCGTGCTACTGCCACCGCCATTACTATTGGCAGATCCCATCATCTGCCGGCCTCTCTCCTTCCTCCTTCACCCCAGCCTCCCCTCCATGCTTGTCCCGAAGGGCGGCTCGCGCGGGAAAGCAAACTTTTTTTTGAAAAAAAACGAGAAGGGAGGGGGGGGTCAGATGAGGGAGGGGCGGAGCGTTAGCGCGACGTCAGGCGTGCCTAGTCGCCCACATCGCCGGCTGCACAGGCTACAAAAAGCACACTTTTCCAGGTGCACACAGCCTATGGAGGGACACAGAGCTGACGGTCGCATGTAAGGTGGGACACAGGCATTCTCCCAGGCAGCATTTACTTAGAAACATTTGGGCATTGGTAGCAGCGGCAGTTGCTGTACTACATCGCTCAGCAGTCAGTGTTTTTTATTTGTGTGATACCTCCACCTTGTTGCTTTGCACTATGGGTAGAAGAGGTACAAATACCCCAAAAACCAGAGGCTCTAGGGGATCTCCCTCAGGCTCTGAGGACCCCCCTTCTGCAGCGCCTTCCCCCCCCTGAAGGATCTGGGATGACTGATCAGGGAGAGCCGTCGGGGTCAGGGGCTGCATCTGCTTCTGGCACTTCAGCCCCTGTATATATTACGCAGGAGGTTTTTTCCTCAGCCATTAATGGACTAGAGCAGGGGTCTCAAACTGGTGGCATTCCAGCTGTTGCGAAACTACAAGTCCCATGAGGCATTGCAAGGCTGACAGTTACAAGCATGACTCCCTCAGGGAAAGGCATGATGGGACTTGAAGTTTCACAACAGCTGGAGGGCCGCCGGTTTGAGACCCCTGGACTAGAGGAAAGATTAATGGCCTTAATCGCATCTTCACTCAGTGGAAGAAACCGCACTAGGTCTTCCTCTGTTACCCAGGACCCTCAGGCAGAGGAACTCTGGGGGGGGGGGGGGGGGGAAAGGAGAAGAATCCCTTCCAGAGGATAGGGATGGGACGGATGATTCCTCCTCTGAGGAATCAAGTGGAGATGGACCCTCTTCAGCTTCTCAGGATGAGAAGGTGTTAGTACAAATCGTTGCTGGATTGGTCCGCTCCACATTTAAATTGGCCGTATCTGAGTCAGTTAAAGAACCCTCTTCTTTGGGTTCACTGAAGCCGCCTCAAACACATGCTTTTCCTGTTCATAATTTACTAGAAAAGCTCATGTATTCTGAGTGGGATCACCCAGATAAACGTTTTTTTTCCACCTAAAAAGTTTTCAACACTTTATCCTATGGAAGAAAAGTTTATAAAAATGTGCGGGATACCGGCTGTTGACGCCGCCATTTCCTCCATAAATAAGGGTCTGGCTTGTCCTGTAGACAATGCTTAGATGCTTAGGGATCCTGTTGATAAAAAGATGGAGTCCCTGTTGAAAAATATTTTCTCCCTAGCAGGTTCAGTAGCTCAACCTGCAGTGGCAGCGATCAGAGTCTGCCAATACTTGAGAGACCATGTTAAGCAGGTCCTCAAAGTTCTACCTGAACAGCAGGCCCAGGGGTTGGCTAACCTTCCTGCGGCCTTATGTTTTGCTGTTGACGCTATCAGAGATTCTATCATCCAAACCTCTCGTCTTTCACTTGGGTACGTGCATATGCGTAGAATCTTATGGTTGAAAAATTGGTCAGCCAAAGCACCATGTAAGAAGCTTCTGACTGGATTTCCATTTCGTGGTGCTAGGCTGTTTGGAGAGGATTTGGACAACTATATCCAAAAGATCTCTAGTGGGAAAAGCACTCTCTTGCCTGTTAAGAAAAGGAGTAAGCGTCCCTCTTTCAAACGGGCTCTTTCCCCAGTGCCAGGAGCTTCAGCCTCCAGGCAGTCGCGACGGCCTCCTCCGTCAGGGTCGAGAAATAAATTTCAGAGTCGAGCCCAGGGACAAACTAAGTCCTGGGGGAAGAAGCCTACTAGACAAGACGCAAAAGCCTCTTTATGAAGGAGCGCTCCCGCTCGCTCGGGTGGGGGGAAGACTGCTACAGTTCTCAAAGCTCTGGCAGGAGGATTTTTAGGACAGATGGGTAATCTTACCCATTGGCCGTAATTGGCTGTCACTCACCGAGCGTAGTATAAGTAAAACCTAGTGTAGGCTGGATGTTAAGTCTTTGATAACGCCCTGGGGGAGGGGCGAAACGCGTCGACGCAACATCCTGTTTACGCCTGTGAATCCGAGAACCAGTGATATCACTTCCTGGAGTTGGTGGAACGCACGCCGTTCGGCAGCGAACACCGACGGAATATCTGAATGCCTGCTCTGCACATCGGTTCCGTGAGTAGCGCTTATATGCGCAGGTGATCTCACGGTGTCATAGGTTTTACACTATATGCTTTCTCCTCTTTTTTTTGGTGGAACGTGAGATTTGTGGTTCCCAAAGTCTCTTCATAGCCACTATCAACACTAGCCTACCTTCATGCCCAGACCTAGTTTGTGGATGGAAAAGCTTGAAGTCTGTTGAATGTTTTTGTGAAGAAACACCTTGATGTAAAGGACTCTCCGTTAATAGAAATTTATGTTTTCATTTATTTTCTTTACATATTATTTGGCATCTATCTCATAAGAGGTTTTTTATACCCGTAATTGTGGTCACAAATGTCAATCCATATGTCACATTTTTTTTAATTGCACCAGTGTAGCGACATACAATTGTTCTCTAGTCGCATAGTTCCTAGTAATTGTGGTCACGAATGCCAATCTATATGTCACATTTTTTTAATTGCACCAGTGCAGCGACAACAATTGTTCTCTAGTCGCATAGTTCCTAGTGGCTCTTCTGCCAATTTTACACAGTCTACACTATTTTGTGCACATTTTATCTTTATCATGATTTATTACTATTTTTACACCTGTGTTTGTGGTCAGGAATAACTATTTATATGTCACATTTTTTAATTGCACTAGTGTAGCGACATTGAATTTTCTTCTAGTCGCATAGCTCTTAAGTGGCTCTTCTTCTAATCTTACACAGTCATATCATTTATGCACTTGTATATTTCATGAATTATATATATTTCTTTTATATATATTATTTTATTTATTTTTTATGGTGAGTTGCCAGCGCAGGTTTTTTGTTTTATACAATCTGGTCAGTAGTCTCCATCCTACAGGGAGGAGAATTTCTGGCATCAATAGGCATCAGTAGGGCTAAAACAACTAATCTATTAATTGACAACTAATCGATTATGAAAATAGTTGTCAACTATTTTCATAGATTAATCGGCCAACCGATTATTTGGCCTGCATACAGAATGCATTATTTGTTTACATATCAGGATATACAGCGCAGCACACATACAGCTCAGTACACCATCCAGCCTGAGAACTTGTGAATGTGTGAGGAGCAATGCCTCATGGAACATGTAGTCCTGGGCAGGAAGTGAGTGGGTCTAAAAGCAGAAGTTTTTTTACCTTGCTATAGGGGCACACTATACTATAATTTGCAGCTTGCTATTGGTGCACTCTAAAGGCAGGAGGAGCCAGAGGCATCGGTGGGGGACCCCAGAAGAGAAGAATCAGGGCTGCTCTGTGCAAAACCATTACACAGAGCAGGTAAGTATAACATGTTTGTTTAAAAAAAAAAAAAAAAATGACTTTAAAGACTGTGCAGGGAAGATCAGCATCTGAACCCAGAGAAGGTGGAGGCTGATAGACTGGAGGTAATAGAAGGCATTACTATTACATTTAAAGTAAACACTTACATGGAGGCAGGGCACATTTCAAGGAGGCAGGGCACATTACGTGGGAGCAGGGCACATTTCAAGGCGGCAGGGCACATTACGTGGGAGCAGGGCACTTTACATATGCTCCAGTGTGAATGGGGTCTAAATAAAAAATGTGATCTGAGTCTGATATTTACCAGATTCAACCTCTAATAGTATATACAGTATATCTCTTCTGTCTGTTATTCTCAGAGTGGATTAGAGATTTTGCTCCCTTATCATATAGTTGATTCATATTTACCACTGCATATAGATTTTGAAGAATACATTTTTTTAAATTTTACATATTAAATTATACACCACACTTTTTTTAAGGTTATTATCCGAATAATCGATTAATCGAAACAATAATCGGCCAACTAATCGATTATGAAAATAATCGTTAGTTGCAGCCCTAGACATCAGGGATGCGTACCTGCATGTACCCATCTTTCCCACTCATCAAAATTACTTGCGCTTCGAAATAGAAGGACGTCATTTTCAGTTTGTGGCTCTGCCTTTCGGGCTAGCCACTGCACCTCGAGTGTTTACAAAGATCTTGGCTCCTCCTCTGGCCAGATTAAGGGCTCAGGGTATAACTGTCATAGCATACCTAGACGACCTGCTCTTAATAGACCGGTCGGTAGCCTGTTTAAGCGGGAACTTGATGACCACAGTCAATACCTGGAACACCTAGGTTGGATTCTCAACCTAGAAAAGTCTTTCTTAAAACCAGTAAGAAGACTAGAGTATTTGGGCCTGGTCATAGATACAAGCCAGGAGAAGGTATTTGTACCTCAGGAAAAGATCAGGGCCTTAAGAGAGCTGATTCAGGTAGTCAGGACCAAAAAGGGTCCTTCTGTCCGTCTTTGTATGAGGCTGCTGGGAAAGATGGTGGCTTCATTCGAAGCAGTTCCCTATGCTCAGTTTCATTCGAGACTGCTGCAACACAGTATCGTCTCTGCCTGGAACAAGAAAGTGTGCAGGCATTAGATTTTCCAATGCGTCTGTCTCCTACAGTGAGTCAGAGCCTCAGTTGGTGGTTAATACCCGAAAACCTGCAAAAGGGAAGTCCTTTTTACCGGTTACCTGGACAGTGGTAACAAAGGATGCCAGTCTTTCGGGTTGGGGTGCAGTTCTGGAACAGTCTGCGCTCCAAGGGGAATGGTTCAAAATCGAGAAAACCTTACCTATCAACATTCTGGAGATCCGTGCGGCATATCTAGCCCTAAAGGCCTGGACTCTCCGGCTACAGGGTTGCCCTGTCAGGATCCAGTCTGACAATGCCACAGCAGTGGCTTATATCAATCAAGGAGGCCCAAGGAGTCATGCAGCTGAGAGAGAAGTGAACCAGATTTTAGTCTGGGCAGAAAAGCATGTGCCATGCATATCGGCAGTTTTCATGCCGGGGATAGAGAACTGGCAGGCGGACTATTTGAGTCGCCAGCGATTAGTCCCAGGGGAATGGTCTCTTCACGCCGACATCATCTGGGCCATATGCCAAAGATGGGGGGTTCCAGATGTAGATCTCTTTGCATTCAGATTCAACAAAAAGATCGACAAGTTTGTGGCAAGAACAAAGGATCCTCTTGCATGCGGGACAGATGCGTTGGTGATTCCGTGACATCGGTTCTCACTGATTTATGCATTCCCTCCTATTCTGCTACTGCCACGACTCCTTCGCAGGATCAGGCAGGAAAAGAAGTCGGTACTTCTGGTGGCCCCAGCTTGGCCCAGGAGAGCTTGGTATGCAGAAATAGTAAGGATGACAGTAGGTTCCCCGTGGACCCTACCGTCACGTTCAGACCTGTTATCTCAAGGTCCAGTGTTCCATCCTGCCTTACAAACGCTAAATTTGACGGTTTGGCTATCGAAACCCACGTTCCGAAGAGTCGTGGGCTTTCAGGTCCTGTGATCTCTACCTTGATCGATGCAAGGAAGCCAGCTTCCAGAGTGATTTATCATAGAGTCTGGAAAGCCTATGTATCCTGGTGTGAATCCAGGGTTGGCATCCCAGAAAATATGTAATGGATAGAATTCTTGACTTTCTACAAATTGGATTAGAAATGAAGCTGGCCTTGAGTACCATCAAGGGCCAGGTCTCGGCCTTATCAGTATTATTCCAATGGCCACTTGCTTCACATTCTTTGGTCCGAAACTTTATGCAGGGGGTGACACGTCTTAATCCTCCGGTTAAGGCGCCCCTAAACCCCTGGGACTTAAATTTGGTTCTGTCAGTTTTACAGAAACAGCCTTTTGAACCAATACGTCAAATTCCCTTGGTCTTGTTGACAAGAAAGTAAATTTTTCTGGTAGCAATTTCTTCTGCTAGAAGAGTATCAGAATTAGCAGCTCTTTCCTGTAAAGAGCCTTATTTAAGCATACACGAGGATAGAGTGGTATTGCGCCCTCATCCTAGCTTTCTACCGAAGGTGGTTTCAGGTTTTCATCTAAACCAAGATATTGTTCTGCCTTCCTTTTTTCCCAAAATTGTGAACAATCAGCGCAAACAAAAGTAAATGTGATCTAAATATTGCAAGCTGAACACTAAGGGTTAACACCAAGCCCAAATAACACAAAAACAATTCAAGTGCAGCGCAAAAAATAAAGTCCTTAAATAAGGAAACAGTCCTCCTGTAATCTTTCTTCTTAATATGAAAAAACACTGCAAGCTCTTCTCCACTACTGTGCATATAAAATGCTTACCAGATGGAAGATCATATAGGCGTAGATACCACAAATACTGGATACACACGGATCGGATGATCTGGTTGTCCTCACCGATGGCCAGCAGCTGTCTCTCTAAAGCAGCAGATGTATAAATAAACTCCAAAATGCAAGGAAAGGAGAAAACAAAGGGGACATCTAAGCGTTCCGTATGATGCAATCAGCGGCAATTTATTATAAAAATGGGATACAATCCATTTAAAAGCCCATAAAAATGGCGCTAATAAAACGATAAAATCACAATCTGGAGCGGAGTAGACAGACTGTTCATGTCCGAACAGCTGTGAGATGGCAGCGGGTGACGTGAGACTCCGCCCCCCGTGCGCGCCGTGACGAAGTCCTGTAGAACTTAACGCCGCGTAGGGGGGCGGAGTCTCACGTCACCCGCTGCCATCTCACAGCTGTTCGGACGCGAACAGTCTGTGTCTACTCCGCTCCAGATTGTGATTTTATCGTTTTTATTAGCACCATTTTTATGGGCTTTTAAATGGATTGTATCCCATTTTTATAATAAATTGCAGCTGATTGCATCATACGGAACGCTCTTAGATGTTCCCTTTGTTTTCTCCTTTCCTTGCATTTTGGAGTTTATTTATACATCTGCTGCTTTGGAGAGACAGCTGCTGGCCATCAGTGAGGACAACCAGATCATCCGATCCGTGTGTGTCCAGTATTTGTGGTATCTACGCCTATATGATCTTCCATCTGGTAAGCATTTTATATGCACAGTAGTGGAGAAGAGCTTGCGGTGTTTTTTCATATTAAGAAGAAAGATTACAGGAGCACTGTTTCCTTATTTAAGGACTTTATTTTTTGCGCTGCACTTGAATTGTTTTTTTATTTTCCTTTTCCCAGATCCCTGTTCTACGGAAGAAAGGTCACTACATTCTTTGGATGTAGTAAGAGCAGTCAAGGCCTATCTGGAAGCAACTGCTCAAATTAGCAAAACTGATGTTTTGTTCGTACTGCCAGAAGGTGCCAATAGAGGACAGGCAGCGTCAAAGTCTACCATTTCAAAATGGATTCGACAAATGATTATTCAAGCTTACCGTTTGAAACAGAAAATTCCACCTTTTTCAAATCAATGCACACTCCACAAGGGCTATTAGTGCTTCTTGGGCGGTGCATCACCAGGCCTCTATGGCTCAAATCTGCAAGGCCGCAACCTGGTCTTCAGTTCATACATTCACCAAATTTTATCAGGTGGATGTGGGAAGGCATGAGGATATCGCCTTTGGGCGTAGTGTGCTGCAGGGAGCAGTACGGGGTCCTCAGGTCTGATTACATCCTACGTTGTGTGGTCCCCTCCCCTCAAATAGCATTGCTCTGGGACGTCCCATCAGTAATTACTGAGGCTCTGTGTCCCGTGATGTACAAGAAAGAAAATAGGATGTTTTATAACAGCTTACCTGTAAAAACCTTTTGATGTACATCACGGGACACAGAGGTCCCGTCCCTCTTCTAATACAGTTATATTGCTTTGCTACAAAACTGAGATATCCCTGTAAGGGGAGGGATTATATAGGGGGTTGAATTTCCTGTTTGGGGTGTGCCAGTGTCCAATCACCTAGTGATACCCTATATAACCCATCAGTAATTACTGAGGCTCTGTGTCCCGTGATGTACATCAAAAGAAAAGGATTTTACAGGTAAGCCGTTATAAAAAATCCTATTTTTTTGCCCCGGTGCCTAGAAATGAATGTAGTGTTACAGTGTGACATTTAAAAAAAAAATTTAAACCACGCTCTGCATTTTCCAAGCTTCATGCACCACTGGCGAGAACAAGACGACACTTCTTGCGTTGTAAAAGATGGCATTTTACCGAGCACAAAGTGCTTCTAGGATGATAGACACTAAGCAGAAGTGCATACCTCCGCCATTGAGGGCTGTACATTGGTAAAATTTTGCAAGGATTCAAGAAGGTATGACTTTTAAATTTATTTATTTTCAGGACAGCACCTGGAGCGTGCGTAGCTCCACTCGTTTTCCCAGGAAACACTGTCGTCACAATCTTTAAAAGACAGGATACTTCAACCATGGCCTTTAGTTGTAGTGTTTCCTCTGCCATGGTTGAAGCTCTGCAGGGGAACCATGTGTGTGCTATGCTTTCTCCAGGTGGGGAAATGTGAGGTGCATACCTGTTTGTGTATTTGGTTTTCATATAGGTCATCCCTCCCAGGCCTGTTTTCTTTGGTTTCTTTCAGGCAAAAGCCACAGTAAAGACCAAGCACTCTTCTCCCCCTCCAAAAAAGAAATGTCCCTCCTGTAAGGCCACTCTTAGGGACTCTTGGACCAAGCCTTTTATAGCAGATTTAGTCAAACGGGAATCTTCCTTGTTGACTTCCTCTGCTCAGTCCAAGTGTGCTTCTCCCCTCTTTGCAGAAGGAGCTGACAGATACTTTTCAGTCCTTTCAATCTTGTATAGATAAGCGTCCTGTGGTACAGTCTAGCAGTAGGGGTAATCTGCCATCCAGCCCTCTCCTGTCGGCTTCTGCTCCTAGAGAGGTTAGCGATTTGGAGGAAGTGCGAAGGGACGCCCCAGGATTAGATGGGAAGGAGGGAGAAGAGAAGGATAAGACTTCCTCCCGATACAAGCTGCCCTTGGAAGAGGTGGACTACCTGTTGAAAACCATCCATACCACCCTGAACATCCAAGAAGATGATAAAACCCATTTTATCTCTTCCTGATAAAATGTATCAGGGTATGGGTGAGGTCAAACACCAGGTGTTTCCGGTACACAGGGTCCTGTCAGAGGCTGTAAAAAGGAATGGAGAGACCCAGAGGGCCCCCTTTTTTTTTTTTTTTTTTTTTTTTTCTCGATTGCTTAAAAGGAGATTCAATTTTGATGAGGATAATTCTCAGGTTTGGAACAAAAGGCCCAAGTTAGATGCGGCCCTTTCCCGGGTCTCTTGAAATGCCCATCTAGCTTTTGAGGATATGGGCGTCCTGAAAGACACCATGGCTAGGAGAGCTGATTCCCTTCAAAAAAAAAAAAAAGGTTTGGGACTCTGTTTACTGACCTCAAGCTAGCGATGGCTTCAACTGTGGTAGCGAGGAACCTTGGACACTGGCTGGAACAGTTGAAAGAGCACATTGAGGCAGGACCGGCCTGAGAGGATCTGCTTGACACCTTGCCAGTTTAACAAAAGGCATATGGGTGCATGGCAGATGCCTCTGGACTCTAACAATGTCTACATTGATACGATTTTTTTCGGTAAGGAAGCTTCTTACCGCAGGGTGCTTTCCATAGATCTGAGATGCTTACCTACACATCTCCATACCACTAGCATCCCAAAGGTATTTGCGATTGGCAGTCTAGACGGGGGACACAATTTTGCATCTTAAGTTCAAAACTTTCCCTTTTGGACTTTCGTCCTCTCCAAGGATTTTTGCAAAGATGGCGGAAGTTTTGGCACTGCTCAGGATGCAGGGAATTTATTTTCTTTATCTGGACGATCTCCTCCTGTTTGCCAACTCGAAAGACCTGTTGTAGAAAAAATTGGAAAGGACAGCGTCACTAGAAGAGTTTGGGATGGCTTCTGAACAGGGAAAAGTTGAACGTGGTCCCTTCCCAGATCATAGGATTTTTGGGTTATACAATTGATTCAACTCGGAAAAAGATTTTCCTCCCAGAAGACAAAGTAACCAAAGTTCAGAACGTAGTGAAATCTGTCCAGACAAGCTTTCCAAATATGATTCAGGCAGCCATGTTAACGCTGGGCCTCCTTGCAGCCTCGATCCCAGCTGTTCAGTGGGCCCGCCTCCATTCCAGGGATCTTCAGCAGACAATTCTGCAGAATTGGAATTTCGGGTTATCATTGGAAAAGCAAATCACAATTCCCTCGAGTCGAGAGGAAATTATGGTGGTGGAGGAATCAAATTTAACGCAGGGTTTGTTCTGAACATTCCCAGCTGCAAAGAGACTGACAGGTGCAAGCTCCTTGGGATGGGGCGTGCATCTTGAGGGTCAGATTGCCCAACGATCCTGGACAAACTTGGAGGCCAAAAGATCCTCCAGCTGGAGAGAGCTGAAGGCCATTCTCCTAGGGCTTTGGTCATTCAAGGAGATTATCAAGGGCCATCACATTCAGGTGCTATCCAACAATGCTACGGCGGTAGCCTACATCTTAAATCAGGGACGCATAAGAAGCAGGGTTCTCTTGGCCTCAGCTCTCTAAATCCTGTCATGGGCAGAAGACACTCTGGCTTCTTTGACAGCTGTGCATCTAAAAGGCAGCTTGAATCGGGTAGTAGACTTTTAAAAGTGGAGTTCCAACCAAAAATGGAACTTCCACTTTTTGCAATCCCCCCCCCCTCCGGTGGCACATTTGGCACCTTTCAGGGGGGAGGAGGGAGCAGATACCTGTCCAATACAGATATTTGCTCCCACTTCCTGGCATAGCTCACCGCGGCGCTTGCGGTGACCTATGCCATTTCCGGCGCCTACCCCGTCCTCCCCCGCTGTATTCTGCTAGACACAGAACACAGCAGGGACCTGAGAGGACGCACAGCGCGACTCGCGAATGCGCAATAGGGAACCAGGAAGTAAAGTCGCACGGTTTCACTTCCTTATTCCCTTACCGAGGATGGCGGCAGCAGCCGAGAGCCGAAGGACGGATCGGCTTCGGCTGCCGACATCGCGGGCTCCCTGGACAGGTAAGTGTCCATATATTAAAAGTCAGCAGCTGCAGTATTTGTAGCTGCTGGCTTTTAATAATTTTTTTTTTTCAGCGGACCTCCACTTTAAGCAGGAAGTACTGGTGTAATTTTCTCTGAACAGGCAGGACCAGAGCGTCTGGACGCACTAGCATAGCTTTGGGCCTTCCTTTTGTGCTACGCTTTTCCCCATTTCAAATAATTCCTTTTGGTTCTAAAAAAAATTTCAG
Organism: Lithobates clamitans; assembly: GCA_037952925.1. Taxonomy (NCBI): domain Eukaryota; kingdom Metazoa; phylum Chordata; class Amphibia; order Anura; family Ranidae; genus Lithobates; species Lithobates clamitans. The sequence goes on along the minus strand of JBBGZY010000353.1, from coordinate 13,213,626 downwards.
GCAGAAACCACAAGCCTAATTGTAGTGGCTCCCTATTGACCCAAGAGTATGGTTCTCAACACTACTAAACTTAGCAGCAGAACTCTATTAGTTGTTGCCTCTGCAAGAAGATCTGCTGGGTCAGGGAACCCTTGTGAATATAGGCCATCTCAGGCTAGCAGCCTGGCTACCGAGGAACAAATCCTAAACAGTTTGTCCAACAAAATTTTTATGCTGCTAGATAGCAGGAAAAAAGTTACAAGGGCTGTTTATTTTAAGACGTGGAAATACAACAACTCCTGGGGCACCTTGAATAATTTTTTTCTACAGGAAGTAATTTTCCATCCTTGAAAGTCCTCATGACAGAATGGAGAAAGGGTTAGTGGCCAGTATCTTAAAGGCTTGTGGAGCCGCATTGTTCACTTTTTTTGTAGAAAGCTTTTTTCTCGTGACCCCTTGGTCATAAGGTTCTTTAGGGCTCTGGCTAGAGCCAGACCAGTGCCTTTTTAAGAATTTTCCCAGATGGAATTTGTCGGTGATTTTGCAGGGTCTGACTAAAAGACCTTTTAAGCCACCAGAAGTTGTTACAATTAAAGATTGGTCTTTAAAAGTAATTCTATGGGTGGCAGTTACTTCAGCTAGAAGGGTAAGGGAGCTGCAGGCCTTTTTTATTATTGAGGCTTTTTTGACTTTTCCTGGACTGGGTAGTTCTGAGGGCATCCCCAGGATTCCTGTCAATTCTGCCAACTTTTTGTCCATCTTGTCCTAAAGAAATAGGTTTTCAAAGTTTGGATGTGAAAAGATGCTTGTTGCATTATCTTGAGATCACGAGGAAGTTTAGAAAAATGAACACTCTGTTCATACTGTTTTCGGGACCACGTAAAGGATTCGGAGCTTCCAAAAGTACAATGGGGAGATGGCTTTGGCCATTAAGGAATCTTGTACAGCCTCTGGAGTGAAGTCGTGGGTGTTGTGGCCCATTCAAACTGAGCTATGGCAACATCCTGGGTAGAACGAATCTGCAAAGCAGCCACTTGGCAAGTTTTCTACTTTCGCCCGCCATTATAGGATGGATTTACTTTTGGCCACAGAGCAATCATTCGGCAGGAAGGTTGAGCAAGCAGTGGTTCCACCCTAGAGTAAGTACTCGCTTATCTCCAGGTGCTGTCCTGAAAGACTCCTAGAAATACTGTTACCAGTAAGTCTAACTAAGGTTTTTTCTCTTGAAGGTAAATTTTATATTTTTCCCTTAGATTTCCCAGTAATTTTTTACTTCTGGTACTCTTGAGTATTTACACAGCTCCCAGCAATAGCACACGGCTTTCAAAAATCCACACCCCGAAGTCTGGAGATTCACTTTACACTGCCTGTACCTGGCAATCGCAGACCACTTCTTGAGAATCCATAACTTCTCTGTCGCCTTCTTATGTGCATTGTCTGCTGTGTTGTCGATTGAGGATAAGCCTTGTTTTTGACGCTACACTGCTCCTTGTTATTCCCAGGAATGTTTGCAATGAGAATATTTATACATGGCTTGTTTTTAACACTGTCAGAGGGACAGGAAATGAGGGGGGAAACCTACCAGCTGCACAGCATAAAAAAACAAGACTGACTTAAGCTAACCACTTAAGCGCCGGACCATTTGGCTGGCCAAAGACCAGAGCACTTTTTGCGATTCGGCACTGCGTCGCTTTAACTGACAATTGCGCAGTCGTGCGATGTGGCTCCCAAACAAAATTGATGTCTTTTTTTCCCCCCCCCACAAATAGAGCTTTCTTTTGGTGGTATTTGATCACCTCTGCGGTTTTTATTTTATGCACTATAAACAAAAAAGAGCGACAATTTTGAAAATGAAAGCAATATTTTTTACTTTTTGCTAAAATAAATATCCCAAAAAAAATGTATATAATTTTTTTTTCCCCTCAGTTTAGGCCGATATGTATTCTACATATTTTTGGTAAAAAAAAAAAATCGCAATAAGCGGTTATTGATTGGTTTGTGCAAAAGTTTTAGCATCTACAAAATAGGGGATAGTTTTATGCCATTTTTATTTTTTTTTACTAGTAATGGCGGCGATCAGCGATTTTTTTTTTTTTTTTTTTTTTTTATCATGACTGCGACATTATGGCGGACAGATCGGACACTTTTGGCGCTATTTTGGGACCATTCACATTTATACATTGATCAGCACGATTAAAAATGCATTGATTACTGTGTAAATGTGGTGGAAAAAACTTGCGCTAATGAGCAAAACACAGTGAGTCAAAATTGCTTAAATTCACAAAATGCAGCTGCAACAAAATTCTCCAAATATCCATAAAGTAAAAAAACATATAAAGTAAAATTTGTGCGCTAGCAAAATATATATTGAAGTAGTATAATTAGAACGCTCCTTGGGGTAATAACCGGAGCCACAATGTGTTTGAATCCCAACACAAGAAAATACAAAAACAGTAGATACAAATAGTGCATTAAATTATATCTCAATAAAAAATTAAAGAATGTGAAAAAATATTTCAAAAAATTGAAAATCCTGAAGGTACGATTGATCACTCAATCATTTTAGAAGACACCACATTCAGTCCGTGAAAACAGGTTAGCTAAAATTGAGTGAAAAAGAAAGAAAAAAAGAAAAAGGCGTTCCTTTGGTGTATCACATCAGAAGCAGGAGAGTGATAAGTGAAAATGCTTCCAAACCACCATTGATTGCAGAAGAGGAGTAATGGATGTGCCCTTACCCCATTCGTTGGACCTCCTCTATGGCGAGGTCATACGGGCTTGCAGATATAACCCTCTGTGGGGACAGATGGAACATTGGTGTCCGGGTCCTGTTAGCGTGCACCGCCAACTCCGAGCTGATCCGATTGGTCCCAATGCTACAGCATCAGAAGGGAGACTCAGGATTGGGAGGATCCATATTTAAGAAAAGAAGGGGAAAAACTCCAATGGTGTAGTAATAATAATAGGGATTTATTGGTTAAAATAAACCGCAGGTAAGTATACAAAAAATTCCGGTATAAAAATCATTTAAAACTAAAAAGCCGGCATAAAAACAGAGGCTGAACGCCCGTGCAAACAAAGAACACGTGATGGCAAGCACTGCGAGGCCACGCCCTACATGTTTCGTCATACGTGACGTCTTCTACGGGGCACGGGCGACGCAATGAACCATCGCCTTTTATAAGAGTAAAATGCAACCAAGCCTCGTCTCCGCACAAGTCCGTCGTATGACCGGGCATGCGCAGAGACTCAATCAGGCCGTCATTGAAGACCACCTGAAGATCAGCTCGGAGTTGGCGGTGCACGCTAACAGGACCCGGACACCAATATTCCATCTGTCCCCGCAGAGGGTTATATCTGCAAGCCCGTATGACCTCGCCATAGAGGAGGTCCAATGAATTTTTTGTATACTTACCTGCGGTTTATTTTAACCAATAAATCCCTATTATTATTACTACACCATTGGAGTTTTTCCCCTTCTTTTCTTAAATATGGATCCTCCCAATCCTGAGTCTCCCTTCTGATGCTGTAGCATTGGGACCAATCGGATCAGCTCAGAGTTGGCGGTGCACGCTAACAGGACCCGGACACCAATGTTCCATCTGTCCCCACAGAGGGTTATATCTGCAAGCCCGTATGACCTCGCCATAGAGGAGGTCCAACGAATGGGGTAAGGGCACATCCATTACTCCTCTTCTGCAATCAATGGTGGTTTGGAAGCATTTTCACATCTCATCACTCTCCTGCTTCTGATGTGATACACCAAAGGAATGTCTTTCTTTTTTTCTTTTTCACTCAATTTTAGCTAACCTGTTTTCACGGACTGAATGTGGTGTCTTCTAAAATGATTGAGTGATCAATCGTACCTTCAGGATTTTCACTTTTTTGAAATATTTTTTCACATTCTTTCATTTTTTATTTTTATTGAGATATAATTGAATGCACTATTTGTATCTACTGTTTTTGTATTTTCTTGTGTTGGGATTCAAACACATTGTGGCTCCGGTTATTACCCCAAGGAGCGTTGTAATTATACTACTTCAATATATATTTTGCTAGCGCACAAATTTTAATTTATACTGTGTAAATGTGACTGTCAGTGAAAGGGTTTACCAGGAGGGGGCGCTGCAGGGGTTAAGTGTGTACTGGGGATGTGTTCCAACTGTGTGTGTGTGTGGGGGGGGGGGGGCGGATTATGTGTGACATGACACTGATCACCACTTCCGATTACAGGGAGCTGTGATCAGTGTCACTAGGCAGAACGGGGAAATGCTTGTTTACATCAGCATTTCCCTGTTCTTCCTCTCCGTGAGAGGAAGATCTCAGGACCCGCGATCACACGCGGAGCTCACGGCATGCGACCACCCGGCAAATTTAAAGGGACTTGCCTGTACACCCATTTGCCTGTACGTGCCATTCTGCCGACCTATAAGTACATGCGGCGGTCGGCAAGTGGTTAAGGCGGACCTTCAGTCATTTTTTTTTCAACTTTCCATCTATTAAATCTTCTACCCTTGTTTTAACTTTGGATAGTAAAACCTTTTTTTTTCTGCCAGTAAATACCTTATACAGCCTACTTCCTTTTTCTTCTCTGGTAAAAAGCCTAGTCTTATGACATCATGCACAGCTCTCTCTCACTCTTGTAAGATGTTTGCCAGGAAGGGAGGGGGATGAGTCATAAGAGGGCCAATGAGATCTGCAGAGCTGGGGGTGTGCCTCTGTGTGAAAATCCAGGAAGTGAACAGGCAGCAGCTTCAGTTGCCGGCAGTTAAAAATGGTTGCAGCCAGACTTGGTGGAGGGAGATTTCTGCAGCATATTTTGCAAGTACAGAATAATTGTATATATAAAATAATATGCAAAGTGGTTGGAGGGAAGCTTCAGAATGGCAAAGATGTTTTTATTACAAATTATGTGAGCAGACTGCAGTTCCTCTTTAAAAGTTCCTCACTTCTTCTTTTTTTTTTTTTTTTTTTCAATACATTTTTATTGGAGAGTTGCATAATACAGAAAATAGCCATAAAAAGGCACTTAGTTTTGGTTGCAAACAACGTTGGCACAATCGAAAAGGAGAGGTAAGTATATGCATGTGGTATACAATCAAGTCTAAAGTTGCATGGTACAAGAAGTTCCTGAGGGTTAAAAAAGACCCTAAAGATAAAATGGGAGAATGAGTGATAAGGGATAGTATGGGGAAAATTGCTGGTACTACTTAAGCCAGTGTGACCAATTTTTGTTTGCAATTGATAAGCGACCTACGCTCAAAGCAAACACGTTCATACACGCATTAGGATGTGCACTAGGTTGATCACTTCCCTTTTGGTTAGGTGGTCGGTCGATTTCCAGTGTTTAACAATGGTTATTCTCGCTACAAGGAGAATGTGGGTGTTTATGCAGCGGATATGTTGAGGTTCAGTATCAATTACCTGTTAATGCAAGTTCTGGGGTTAGGGATGTTGGGATGCCAGTGACCTGGGATAGTAGTTGACAGGTATTGCCAGAAATTGGTAATCTTGGAGCATCCCCATAATATGTGATGGAGTCCCTGGGACCCACAGTCTCTCCAGCATGAGGGTGGGGTGGTTGGGTCATATGTATGTATCTGGGAACGAGTTTTATAACATCTAAGGTTGAGTTTGTAGGTGAGTTCCCAAAGGTTGGAGGAGCGAGTTGCTCTGTGGGTTCCTTAAGTGAGAGCTGCTTGCCAAAGAGTCTCCAAAAAGAGCATCTCAAATTCCTTTGCCATTTCGCCATAGGAGATCATTTACTGAAGGATATTTTTGCTTTGTAGCAAGTTGTAAAAAAGGGTGATACCTTTGGTAGATTTTATCGTTGGCTACAGCCATGCTTTTTCTGGTACATATTTATGAAGATGGGGGTTGTGCAGTAGACAGTGGGTCACCCTTATTTGAAGTAATCTGTGGTAGAGATAAATGGTTTAAGGCGATTTTCTGAGTATAGATCTGAGATATGCCCTTCTTTTGCCAAGAGTTTAATTGCAGGTTGGGGACCAACCGTGCGATTACTAAGATGGGTAGGGGTAATTTGTGAAGCTTTGGCCCATTAACTGTGTTAGAACAGTTCCTCACTTTGATCCAGCAAAGTAACTAAGTCCATCTTAAATTGATTTCCATTTCCTTTGCAGCCTAACTACTGAAGAGCAGAATCCAGTAACCGCTTTGCCACATTTAGAAATGACTGATGCATTTATTGGTACTCCTATATCCAAATCTAGAAGAGTGTCAAGGTTAGTAACTACACACCAAGAAATTTGGATGATTTAGATTCCTCTGATACCAAAATACATTATTTTCTTAGTCTCACTAATAGCATTTTGCTGTCTAGCCAATTTTGTTTTAATGCCATATTAAATTGTACGATTTTGTTTTTGCAAATTTGTCTTGATTTTTACAGAAGGCAGTTGCCCTAAATGGTTGGATTTTTTTTTTTTGTTCCACAGATTACTGGATTCTATTGTCCATCCCATCTTAACAGAGCCTTCACCTCTAGATGCAGATTTTGAGGTGGTTAATGAGCGAACTCCTCGTAATTCTTCCATGTTGGTTACTTCTAGTCCTGTCCAATCAAATCTGAGGAAACTTGCACAGTTGAGAAATTTGACCAAAACATCTGAGTTTAACCTTCTGGAAACACCTATTGTAGTAAAGGTATTTTTAATGAACTAAGAAAGGTGTAGTCTGACGTTGAAGTTACTGTGTGTAAATATTTTGTGTATGTGTGTGTATATGTATACATATATAATGTATAGCTGTGTGTGTGTGTGTGTGTGTGTGTGTGTATAGGAAGGAAATTCACTCTTGTAAGAGTTATGGGAAAAAGGTACCTCCATTGATGCTTTATCACCAAGGCTTGTTTCCACTACAACCCAAAATTTTCAAAATCCAATTGTCATAGGGACAGAAAGTGAGGTGAAATCTTCTGAACAGGGGCGCAGAAAGTAAAACAATCGCTACAGGGGTGTTAACCCTTCCCTATGCTTTCCTTAAAGCTTAAAAAAATTTTTTGGCTGGAGCTACACTTTAAAAGTTTACCTGTTCCAACTTACAAACAGATTTAACTTAAGAAAAACAAACCTACCGACCCCATCTTGTTTGTAACCCGGGGACCGCCTGTATGTATATATTTTTTTGTTTTTATTTTTTTTGATTCAGCACCCAGTCATCTTCAACTCTCTAAGGCCCCTTTCACACTTATACGACTTCAAAGTCGCGCGATTTTACCGCGATTTGCCGCAATTTTACCGCGATCTGGGAGCAGTACTACTTTGTACGACTTTGCCACGTTTCTTGGCATTAACAAATGAAAACATACAGTGGTTGGTATGAATCATAGGGGGGAACTCCACGCCAAGTTTTAAATAAAAAAACTGGCGTGGGTTCCCCCCCAGGGGCATACCAGGCCCTTAGGTCTGGTATGGATTGTAAGGGGAACCCCCTACGCCGAAAAATCGGCGTGGGGTCCCCCCCAAAATCCATACCAGACCCTTATCCGAGCATGCAGCCCGGCCGGTCAGGAATGGGGGTGGGGACGAGCGAGCGCCCCCCCCTCCTGGACCGTACCAGGCCGCATGCCCTCAACATGGGGGGTGGGTGCTTTAGGGCATGGGGGGCACCCTGCCGGCCCCCCCACCCCAAAGCACCTTGTCCCCATGTTGATGAGGACAAGGGCCTCTTCCCGACAACCCTGGCCGTTGGTTGTCGGGGTCTGCGGGCGGGGGGCTTATCGGAATCCGGGAGCCCCCTTTAATAAGGGAGCCCCCAGATGCCGGCCCCCCACCCTATGGGAATGAGTATGGGGTACATGGTACCCCTACCCATTCACCTAGGGAAAAAAGCGTCAATAAAAAACACAGTACACAGGTATTTAAAATAATTTATTAGGCAGCTCCGGGATCTTCTTCCGACTTCGGGGGTCCTCTTCCGACTTCGGGGGTCTCTCCGGCGTCTCCTCCCGGTGTCCGCATCTTCTGCCGGCTCCTCTGCTTTCTTCTGCAGCTCAATTGCTAGCGGTAGCCCGGACTTCTGCCTTCTTCTTTTCTTCCAGAGATGTTGACACGACGCTCTCTCCAGCTGGAATGGTCTCTGAACGCTCCGCAGCGGACTTATATAGGCGGTGACCCCGCCTCCTAAAACGTCACAGTCCCAGCATGCCCAGGGACTGTGACGGCATAAGGGGCGGGGTCACCGCCTATATAAGTCCGCTGCGGAGCGTTCAGAGACCATTCCAGCTGGAGAGAGCGTCGTGTCAACATCTCTGGAAGAAAAGAAGAAGGCAGAAGTCCGGGCCACCGCTAGCAATTGAGCTGCAGAAGAAAGCGGAGGAGACGCCGGAGAGACCCCCGAAGTCGGAAGAAGATCCCGGAGCTGCCTAATAAATTATTTTAAATACCTGTGTACTGTGTTTTTTATTGACGCTTTTTTCCCTAGGTGAATGGGTAGGGGTACCATGTACCCCATACTCATTCACATAGGGTGGGGGGCCGGGATCTGGGGGCTCCCTTATTAAAGGGGGCTCCCGGATTCCGATAAGCCCCCCGCCCGCAGACCCCGACAACCAACGGCCAGGGTTGTCGGGAAGAGGCCCTTGTCCTCATCAACATGGGGACAAGGTGCTTTGGGGTGGGGGGGCCGGCAGGGTGCCCCTTCATGCCCTAAAGCACCCACCCCCCATGTTGAGGGCATGCGGCCTGGTACGGTCCAGGAGGGGGGGGGCGCTCGCTCGTCCCCACCCCCATTCCTGACCGGCCTGGCTGCATGCTCGGATAAGGGTCTGGTATGGATTTTGGGGGGGACCCCACGCCGATTTTTCGGCGTAGGGGGTTCCCCTTACAATCCATACCAGACCTAAGGGCCTGGTATGCCCCTGGGGGGGAACCCACGCCAGTTTTTTTATTTAAAACTTGGCGTGGAGTTCCCCCTTATGATTCATACCAGACAGCTGTCAGCACTGCCTGTCGCTCATCGGGAAAGGAAAAAAAAGTTTTCCTTTCCCGATCAGCGAGTCAGGCTTGTGCTTACAAAGTCGTACTGAAGTCGTGTCTATATTATTCAGGCACGACTTGCATGCTACTTCAGGGTTTAACATTGAGGTCTATGGAGTACAACTCGCATAGAAGTTGGACCAAAGTAGTGCAGGGACTACTTTCAAGTTGGCACGACTTAAAGTCGTGCCAATATAAATGGTAGTCATTGAAAATCATGGAGAATGACTTGTCATACGATTTTGCAGTACAAAATCGTGGGACAAGTCGTATAAGTGTGAAAGGGGCCTAATACAGTAAAAAGTCGTAACACCTTCTTGGTTACATTTTACCCTTCAAATTTAACAGAGGGAAGGTCACTGGGGATTCATAAATTCACTGTAGCAGCCTATGCTTTATACAGTCAGTGGTTTTCTCTTCTGGATGCTGGCTCGATCAACACCTCTGCCATTGAGAGAACACCTTGGATTTTTTTGATAATTATAAGACCCATTTCACACGGGCTTTCCAATCAGGTCCACCTCTCAGTTTTTCAGGCGGACCTGATCGGATGCTCTATTCACTATGGAGCGGCAGATGTCATCGGTGACATGTCTGCTGACATCAGCTGCTATCCGATCCCCTCCATGAAATCCAGATGGATAGTCATCCGATCTCCCTATAGAGGAGAGGGGGACTCCAGGTCAATCTCTGCACAGTGAGCGGAGACTGACCTGTCATCCGCCTGCTCAGCAGGGATCAGCCGATCGATCCCCCGTGTGAGAGGACCCTAAAGTGTTATTGAAGTGGTGTTTTTTTCTATGCCTCTAAACTCCCCTCTGTGTTAACCTATGTGTCCTTGCAGACTATAGGCGTTTAGAGGCAGAAAAAAAAAACACTTGTGCGTTCAGGAGAGGAGCTTTAGAGTATAAAAAAGCCTGATGCACCTTAACCCGGCTTAGGAGCGTTTTTTGCAGCTACTTTTCTCCTGCCAGGAGAGAAGCTTTTAGCAGAGCCTCAGTGTGTACGAGGCCTTAGATTCACTAACAAAGCCAAACTCCAGCTAGCACATTTTAAGCAGTTACAGCAAACCTTTTTTTTTCCTTTTGGCATAATAGTTTTACATAAATACTGACCATTGTAAGCACTCTAGTCAATGGTTTGTATTAACCCTATTACTACTACTTTTGCTGGACAGCTTGTTCTGTAGAAAAATGACATTGGCAAGGTGATCACCAGGTGAAAATCAAGGTAAGAGAGCCTAAAAAAGACTAGTGCAGTTGCCACGTTTAAGACTTGGTAAACTGCAATCTGTTTGCTTTTGGGTTTAATACAGCTTTAATACTCTACCATCCTAAACCAAATATTGAAATAGCCTTTTTTTTAATTTTTTTTACATTACCAATGTGCATACTACTTCCATTGTCATTGAGTTACAAAATTTTGTCACCAGAAAAGAGCAACTTTCATTTTCAGATGGAGGTTAGATATTGCATGTATTCTTTAAGTGCATTATATTCATCTATAATAATTGTTAGTTCATTGCTAAAGTTGCTTGCTATTTATCTTTATATAATCACTGAAAATGTTTTCGTTACAGAGGGCAAAAGCTTTGGCTGCAAGCTCAGTTTCTTCTGTATTCACGGTGCATACACCTCAGTCTATTTTGAGGTCCAGTGCTCGAACTACACCTCTGGCTTCTCCTTCAGTTTCTCCTGGAAGATCGATTACGCCTCCTTTACGACCTAGAGAGGCTAAAATCTCTTTTATGGAACAGATCAGTAACAAATACATCAAAGGGGTAAGCTTTTAGATCTATCTTGTCCTGGAATTTGTAACTCAAATATAGAAGTTATATGTAGAAGGCTTGACGTCCTTTTAAAAGGACTCGCATTAAAATTCATGGGGGCAGCTATTGAGTTCTTAAGAGCTGGTAGTTCACCAGCTGTCATTGTAAACCTTTTGGCTTCAGTGATTTGAGTTGCTGACCCAAAAAGCATATATAGATAATTCTGGGCTCCATTCACAAAAGCGCACGTAGATGTAAAGAAAAGCTTTGCCGGCAACGCACACTTTTCTTAAGGGGAATTCCCATGCCAAAATTGTTTTTAAAACTGCTTGGGTCTGCGCAGGAAAAAAAAGTCTGCTTCTGACAGCTCCACCTCTAAATAAATCTTCCTTCCTTCCTTCCTTCCTTCTCGGGACAGCAGGGAATTGAACTTGGACTATCATATCTGTGTTCCTTCTTGCTCTTTTTGATAAGGCTATCTACTCTCATTTCCTACCTCTTCTTGTATAGGAAGCTATTGGGTTTCATTTCTCATGTTGACTGAGGTTGTACCCTAGTTTCTAGAAGGTTCAGGAACCACTGTTAACTCTCCTTGGAGGTACTTCTCACACAAGTCATCCTACCAACTCTTTGCATTAATAGGTGCCTGCATAGGTATTAATCTCCTCCTTCTCTTTTGGACTTTATGGGGAACAGTTGAATTGTAGCTTAGAACCTAGCCTAAGGTTGTTCTCATCTTCCTCTGACAGGACATTTTCAGTTTCCTTATTGCCCATTCCAGTTTTTCATGATTTTCTTTATTATTCACACTTCAGTCTTAGTCCTTCCCTTTTAGTATGTTGGTTTATTTATTCCACCTTTCTGGTTAGATTGGGGTAGACCAGTTTCTTTATGCTTTTGTGTTTCCCACCCATATTGTGTCTAGTTCTAAATATTTCCTTCTGGCACCAGGCATATCTCCCTGTGCCTTTTTACCACCTAGTCTTCTCCTTTTCCTATCGGGTGGGGATTTGGTGCTAGTTTCAGGTGTTGGTCCTTCAGGAAACTTTTGAGCTGCACACACTCCCTGGTTCCTGTTTGGCCTGATGGTTCCCACCCTTCAGTTGGGCATTCTTTGGACATATTTATTTATTTTTGCTAGTGCCCAGTCTTCCTGTAAGTGGCCGTATTAACAGGGGCATGAAATTTTATTTTTCTTTGCTACATCATTCACAGAGACAGCTGTGTTTTTTTTCTTTTCTTTTTGGGCTTTTCCCATTGCCTGCATTTTGAGGAATTGTAACAGTAGTAACTCATGACCTCCTACTCTTGTGAAGAGAATGTAGCCTCCAAAGTACAATGTATACCCTTCCACTTGGTGCCCATTCTAATGGTCTAGAATACCCCATTAGTCTGATGTGTCCTCCATTATACTGTTTGAGAAAACCTTTTTACAAATACAAAAAGTATAAAATCAAAACTTAGACAAACACTAATAGTTACTTTTTGTTTTGTTACTGCAGGTTTTAACACCTGACAAGGATTTGCCAGCGTCCTCCCAACTAATAAAATCTGCTCAGGATACCATTTGGCCAGAAAGGATGGCATTGTCTATAAGCAACACCTCTACTAAAGACCTTGATGAGATGGATGACACTTCATCTGGTATTCAGGATGGGAGTCCCAGCAAGATGGAAGCCAGTAGGGATGCAAATAATGTATCTGCACGGTCAGATCAGACAACACTGGAGTATCATGATGCTCCAACACCTGAAGATCTGGAAGATGAGACAGTTACTGTAACAGCTAAATCTGACCTTCCTATTAAAGACTCCTTGCCTTCTGAAGTGAGCAGCTTAACATCAGCAGAAATCCATGTTACAGATGTTCAAGAACTGCCAGATAAAGGTGTGTTTGCGTGTGTGTGTGTGTGTGTAAATGTGGGTAATTGTTTTCAGTCCTGTATATTTTGAGTCTTCATCTAACAAATTAGATTGCCCCTTTCATTGCTTGTTTTAGATGGTAAAACGAGAGAAGACAGCATCTGTCTCATAATCCTACAGCCGTATGTCACATTATATTTTCTGGGAATGCCTGGGGCTGTTTTTTAGACTGGCTCAAAGTACAAACACGGCTTTAATGAATTTTTGGTTTTAAATTGAAGAAAGTAGTAACATAAAAACTTTTTATTTTTTTTTCCCCTTTTAACCACTTCAGCCCCAAAAGGATTTGCCCCTGAATGACCAGGCTATTTTTTTGCGATACGGCACTGCATCGCTTTAATTGACAATTGCACAATCGTGCGACGCTGTACCCAAACAAAATTGACGTTCCCCCCCCCCCCCCCCCCCACACACACACACACACACACACACACACACACACACACACACACACATAGCTTTATTTTTGGTGATATTTGATCACCTCTTGTTTGTTTTGCTCTATAAACAAAAAAGCAAATTGAAAAAAGAAAAAATATATTTTTTTACTTTCTGCTACAATACGTATCCAAAAAAAAGTATTATGAGTATTATCAGTTTAGGCCGATTATATACTCTTAATACATATTTTATAGGCGTATATTGATTGGTTTGCGCAAAAGTTATGTCTATAAACTGAGATAGATTTAACAGACTTTTTTTTTTTTTTTTTTTACATCTAATGGCCATCTGGGATTTTTAGTGGGACTGCAGCAGACAAATCTGACCCCAAATTACACTTTTTGGGGACCAGTGATATTTTTATATTGATCAGTGCTTTACAAATGCACTGATCAATGTAATAATGACTCTGACAGGGAAGGGGTTAACACTAGGGACGATCAAGGGGTTAAGTGTGTTCTAACCTTAGGGGGGTGGGCTACCAGGGACATGACAGATCGCTGTTCCCGATCCCTGGGAACAGAAGATCTGACATATCTGGCAGAATGAGGATTCGCCTTTTTTACAGTTCTGCCTCTGTACACCGTGATCGAAGGTCAACGGCAGACATAGAGTCCGCCGGACCTTGGGGCACGCCATCTCCTATGCAAAGACTGACGTACACCTACAGCGGTTTGCTCTGGAGAGCTGATCTCCCGCAGCATGATGACAGCGGCTGGTCAGCAAGAGGTTAAAGTGGTTGTAAACTTTAATCTTGTACTTGTACCTATAGGTAAGCCTATTATAAGGCTTACCTGTAGGTATTGTAAATATCCCCTAAACGTGCAGAGTTTAGGAGATATTTAATATAAATATAATAGATAGAGATAGATATATCTATCTCATTGCAGCTCTGGCCAGTCACACAGCCGGACTGTGTGGACCCAGAAGAAAGACAGGTGAAGATGGAAGCGGCCTCCAGCGATGGTATCGCTGAAATTATTTGTTTTCCGGAAAGTTTCACATAATGTGCTAGTATGCTATGCATACTTGCACATTTTGGCTTTACCTTGCACGTTTGGCTTCACCTTAATGCATAGGATGCATTAAGGTGAAAAACAACACAAGGATTTACAACCCCTTTAAGGTCCACTGAGTTTTTCTGACTCCATTGGTTGCATATTTTTCTCCAGGTCAAAAACACCTTTCAGTCAAGCACAATATAATAATCACTACTATAATACCTGGATGTTTATATAAACATACCTTGGTGGACAAGGGGTAAAGACTCCAATTCAGGTACCCTTTAAAGTTCTTGAAGATACATAAGATCAATCCTAGTTAACGCCTTGGACTCTAGGCCTAGGCTCTAAGGTAGCTTGTGTGCCCTGAAAAGTGTCATTTATAATGAAGGCCAAAAAAGGTTTTGTTGTGTTGACTTTTATTTTTGTGTTCTCAAAATTTTCACTAGATACAGCAAATGCAAATACTGACGATCTTTCAGTATCTGAAAATGACACAGAAACATTACACCAGTTTACTGCAGTGCAGGAAATTGTTACTCAAGTTAAGTGGTAAGTGTTGATCTTAATGTTTAAAATATAAAAATCAAGCTTTAAGCACAAATCGTACAGTAAAACTAGGCAATTTGAAAATTTTTAGCCGTTCCATGGCTAAAGTAAAAAAATACCTTACACGTTACCACTCCCCAAATAAGGCTCAAGACCTCTATGGACCTTTTAAGTAGTTGCTGATTAATTCTTTATATCAACCCATTTTCAGGGAAACTGTATAGATAGTTGTCAGGCAGTGGTTTGTAAACATTATCAACGTCGCATGCCAACACAGTAGGAAAGGATCATGCCCAAGGGATCGAAGTATTGTAAAGGTGTGTAATTGTGGTGGTTGGATAATTTTCATCCTTATAAGGATATTTATCAACCATGTGTGGCCATGGAAAGAGTATTAAAGTAGAAGGTACGAGAGGAAAAGCAGAAAGTAGTAGTATGGAAAAGGCAAGGCATGGGGGAAGTGTTGGGTAACCGGGTCAGGGATGACAAACATCTCCCTCTTCCTCCTGTTTCAGGAAATAGCAACTTTAATTTCTTTATCGTACATCATAGGACACAGAGCCTCAAGTAATTACTTGGTGGGTTAGGGGCCTACCTTCAGGTGTTGACACCAAGACAGGAAGTTGACTCCCCTATATAACCCCTCCTCCTTCCAGGAGTCGTCAGTTTTTTCGCCAGTGTCTAAGGTGTTGGTCACGAGTGAAGATGTGCTCTGAGGAGCTCCAGGGAGGGATCCATGCTGGATTTAAAAAAACCTCCACAACCGGATCCATCCTCGCCACTGAGGCCATAGGATGGTACCCGGGCCTCGCATTGAACGAGGTTTTTGCCCCAGTCTTTGAAGGTTTAACTACGCTGCCCGCCGTGTTGGGTGAAGGTTGGATCTGTCTGTTGAATCAGCAGTATCCTGCAGCGAGGATAAGGGAAGGGAAGAGGCTGGGTACTGTAAAAGGTGCCTGTGCTTTCCTTCCATCTTTTTAAAAGATATGCCTTTAAGAAAGTCTCCTCTAGATGGAGTAAAGTTACACATACCTTACTTGTTGCCTTAAACAGCTCTGTGTGGGCCCAGCAGCAGAGGGGGGTGCGTAGTGAACAGGATGGATTTCTTAGAGGAATCAAATGGATACAGAGTTTCTGGCTGTCAGTAGATGCAGCAGCATGAAGTGTATATGTTTTCACTAAATCACTTCATCTAAAGGACTTGCAGGTAGATACAGCTATTGTCTTTTAAGATGCTATATATCTCCTGGCTATATCCCTCCTCTCCCTCCACTGAGAGGCATGCTGACAAGTTCCTCTAGTCTAGAAAGATAAGCGCCAGCACCGGCCCTTATAGACACTTATTGTGTTGTGTTTTTTACATATAAGCCTGTGATCGGGCAGCATTTATTTGTAACTCACAGCGTGCGTTCGCCTCGGCGATGCCGCCTCCTCCTCACTGACTGTGTTAAATAACAGCGCGCGCACACAAGGTTACCTTAAAACATCCACACAGCTGAATCAGGCGTTCACCTGATCTCTGTAAAGGTTTGAGGGGGCGGGTCACGAAGGGGGCGTGTTTTTTCAGGGGGCGGTGCCATGTGTAAGTCTTAGAGACATCCACACAGCTGATCTGTTTCACAGATAGATGGTGCTAGGGGCGGAACTCTAAGGCGTCAATCAGGATTCTCACCTGATGTCTGTAACGAAATAGCTCATAAAGAGTCTGTTGCAGCCACGGCCACATCACACTAACACAGCATCACTGGGCACTTAAGAGGTGTATCACAGGCATTTCCAGCACAGGAAATATGATTATCAGCAGTTGAATACTGATTATATGATGACACTTGTCTTGTAAATTTTTGTTAAGGCAAATAAGAGATAATTTGTTACCTGTTTTTTTTGTACATTGTATTATGACTTCCAAAGCTACTTTGAAGGTACCTAAGGTGCCACCCCCAGGCGCTGGGAAACCCAGTCATGCCGCCATGCTGTCATCCTCTCCGGAGATACCTGACATGGCAAGCCAGGGTGAGTCATTGGAAGCCAGCGGTGGTGCAACTGCTTTAAGATTAGCGGCTCTAATCGCATCCTCCATCCAGGTGGATAGGAAGCATACTAGATCCCCCTCCCCCACCTTAAATTCTTTAACAGTGGAGGGTCCAAGGGAATTGTGGGAACAAGATGAGGTATCTCCCTCAGATAATTTGGAGGAAAGACAAGCCGGTTATTCCTCTGCTGAGGAAACCATTCTTGATGTGTCAGTTTCACAAGCTGAAGTTCAGAACCTTACCAAAATGGTTCACTCTGCTTTCATGTTACCCCTTACAGAGCTAGCTGAAGGTCCGGTTTCCTCCTTGGGTTCCCTCAAGCCTGTACAATTACATGCATTTCCCTTCCACGCTTTACTAGAAAAGCTTATTTATACCGAATGGGATCATCCAAATAAGCATTTTCCCGCTCTGAAGAGATTCTCAGTTCTCTATCCTATGGAGGAGAAGTTCACAAAAAGATGGAAAGTTCCTGCAGTTGACGCTGAGATTTCCAATGTGAATAGGAGTTTAACTTGTCCAGTGGACAATGCGCTTATGCGTAAAGATCCAACAGATAAGAAGTTGGAAGGCCTGTTAAAAACCTCTTTTACCTTAGCAGGGTAACTCAACCTGCAATTGCAGCTATAGGCATCTGTCAGTCCTTAAAGCACCAGTTCACAGATGCTCTTAAAGTGGTGGTCCGGCCGATTATTATACTTTTTAAATAAAAATACCCCTATAATACACAAGCTTAATGTATTCTAGTAAAGTTAGTCTGTAAACCAAGGTCTGTTTTGTTAGTTTAAAGCAGTAGTTTGTTATTTTATAAATTTACAGCAGGCCGTGGCCATCTTAAGTGTGGGCATCTGAAGCCAGACTGTATTTCTTCCTGGATCTCATCTTTGCAGATCTCGCACATGCTCAGTGCAGCACAAGCAGTGTAATAGGTTTCAGGTCAGGTTTCCATAGCAACGGCAGTTTCAGAGGAAGTTGCATCCCCTTCCCAGAAGGCATTGCAAACAGGAAATGATGCGATGGGCCGCGGCCAGGGAGGAGGAAGTGAAAAATGAACACAGCAGATATACAGTAGGTGCTGAGAAAAAAAAATAAAAAAATATCAAATTTGTTTACAGAACACAGTTTAGTGAGGGATGCTGAAGAGTTGTAAAAGTGGGTGGAACTCCACTTTAACGAGCTCCCTGCACAACAGGCCCAGGAGTTGGCAGAACTACCTAGAGCATTATGCTTTGCCATAGATGCTATGAAGGATTCTATTCATCAGGCTTCTCGCCTTGCGCTCATGCTAGTTCACATGCGAAGAACCCTTTGGTTAAAGGGTTGGTCAGCTGAAGCTCCTTGCAAGAATCTTTTAACCAGTTTTCCTTTTAAGGGAGAACGACTATTTGGCGAAAGTTTGGATAAGTATATCCAGACAATCTCTAGCGGAAAGAGTACTCTCTTGCCAGTTAAAAGAAGATATAGACGTCCTTCATTTAAGCGCACCTTTTCCCCTGTGCCAGGTACATCTGCCTCTAGGCAGGGGCAACGGCCTCCACCGTCAGACTCTAGAGGAAGACCTCAGGGTCAAACCCAGGCACAAAGGAAGACCTGGGGCCGCAAGCCTGCAAAGCAGAATACTAAGGCCTCATCATGAAGAGGCATCTCCCCTCACCAAGGTGGGGAGAAGACTTCTGGGGTACTCTGAAGTCTGGCAAAGGGACATATAGGACAAATGGACTCTCTCCACAGTCTCTCTAGGATACAATCTAGAGTTTGGAGAGTTTCCACCATCTCGTTTTCAGAGACCGAACGTTCCCAGATATCCAGGGAAAAAGCAATCCCTATTGCAAGCATTAGAACGATTATTGGCTCAAGGGGTAATCGTACAGATTCCCAAACAAGAGCAGGGTTTGGGGTTCTACTCAAACCTGTTTACGGTACCAAAACCAAATGGGGATATCAGACCAATTCTAGATCTATGAAATCTAAATCTGTTCCTGAGGATCCGCTCCTTTCGCATGGAGTCGATCAGATCAGTTGTTTCCATCCTACAAGGAGAACTTTTGGCATCCATAGACATCAGAGATGCATATCCCTATATTTCCTCCTCACCAGAAGTTTCTGCGATTCAAAGTAGAACAAAGGCATTTTCAGTTTGCAGCCTTGCCCTTCGGGCTAGCTACAGCACCTCGGGTATTCACAAAGGTACTAGCCCCACCTCTAGCAAGGTTAAGGGCACAGGGCATAACTGTCTTAACTTACCTAGACTATCTATTGTTAATAGATCAGTCGGTGGCCCGCTTGAAGCAAGATGTAGCCATTACAAGCAGTTACCTGGACAATCTGGGTTGGATTCTCAACCTGAGGAAATCCTCCTTAAAGCCATTAAAAAGGCTGGAGTATCTGGGCCTGATCATAGACACAGCCCAGAAAAGGGTGTTTGTGCCTCCCGCAAAGATCCGCTCCATACAGGAGCTGGTGCGGATGGTCAGGTCAAAGAGAAATCCCTCAATACATCTTTGCATGAGGTTATTAGGAAAGATGGTGGCTTCATTCGAAGCAGTTCCTTATGCCCAATTCCATTCGAGACTGTTTCAAAACAGTATCCTGTCTGCTTGGAACAAGATGATTCAAGCTTTAGATTTACCAATGAGGCTGTCCCCAAGAGTGTCTCAAAGCCTCACTTGGTGGTTACTAAGTCGGAACCTACTGAAGGGAAAGTCCTTCAGACCAATTGTTTGGAAAGTAGTCACGACAGATGCCAGCCTTTCAAACTGGGGAGCACTACTAGAGAAGACAACTGTCCAGGGACAGTGGTCAAGAACCGAAAGAGCCTTGCCCATAAACATCCTGGAGATTCAGGCAGTGTATCTGGCTCTGAGAACCTGGACTTCCAGGTTAAAGAATTGTCCTGTCAGGATCCAATCTGACAATGCCACGACCGTGGCATACATCAATCATCAAGGGGGCACCAAGAGTCTGTCAGCTCAGAGAGAGGTGAACCAGATTATAACTTGGGCAGAAAAGAATGTCCCATGCCTATCGGCAGTTTTCATTCCGGGGGTAGAGAATTGGCAGGCGGACTATTTAAGTCGCCAGCAATTGTCCCCGGGTGAATGGTCTCTTCATCCCGAGATTTTTCATGCGATTTGCCAAAGATGGGGGACTCCGGACGTAGACCTTCTAGTGTCCAGGTTCAACGCAAAGCTAGTCAATTTTGTGTCCAGAACAAGGGACCCACTCGCGTACGGAACAGATGCGTTGGTGACCCCATGGGATCAGTTTTCACTGATCTATGCATTTTCCCCGATTCAGTTGCTACCTCGACTTCTTTGCAGGATCAGGCTGGAAGAAAAGTCGGTAATACTGGTAGCACCAGCATGGCCCAGAAGGTCATGGTATGCAGAGATAGTAAAGATGGCAGCTGAGGGTCCATGGCTCCTCTCACTAAGGCCAGACCTACTAGCACAGGGGCCGATATTCCATCCTACTTTACGAACACTAAGTTTAACGGCCTGGCTATTGAGACCCACATTCTGAAGAAGCGTGGGCTTTCCAGGGCAGTTTTCTACTTTAATGCTAGGCAGCCAGCTTCTAGAGCTATATATTATAGAGTCTGGAAAGCTTATGTTTCCTGGTGTGAATCCAAAGGTTGGCACCCTCGAAGATATGTTATAGGCAGAATTCTTGCCTTCCTACAATTAGGCGTAGAGATGAAGTTGACCCTGAGTACTATTAGGGGCCAAGTCTCAGCCTTATCAATTTTATTTCAAAGACCACTTGCTACGCATTCTTCAGTCCGGTGTTTCATGCAAGGAGTGATGCAGGTTAATCCGCCAGTTAAATCACCGTTAAGCCCTTGGGACTTGAATTTAGTTTTGTCTGTGTTACAAAAACTGCCATTTGAACCAATACAGCATATACCCTTAGTCCTTCTGACTAGGAAGCTGATATTTTTGGTTGCTATATCCTCAGCAAGAAGGGTTTCAGAATTGGCTGCTCTTTCCTGTAAAGAGCCATATTTGATTATTCATGAGGACAGAGTGGTGTTACGCCCTCGTCCAGGCTTTTTGCCAAAAGTGGTTTTAGGCTTTCGTCTGAATGAAGATATTGTCCTGCCATCGTTTTTTCCAAAACCATGTTCCAAGGAAGAAAAGTCACTAAATTGTCTTGATGTGGTAAGAGCAGTGAAGATCTATTTAAAGAAAACTGCTCAGATTCGTAAGACTGATGTCTTATTTATTCTGCCAGAGGGTCCTAAAAAAGGACAGGCAGCGTCAAAATCCACTGTGGCTAAGTGGATTCAGCAAGTTATAATTCAAACATGATTTAAAGGGAAAGATTCCCACTTTTCAAGTTAAGGCGCACTCTACCAGAGCGGTTGGTGCTTCTTGGGCAGTGCGTCACCAGGCCTCCATGTCTCAGATCTGCAAGGCCGCGACTTGGTCTTCA